>CM075807.1:8610250-9812010 GCA_037975025.1 Excoecaria agallocha | reverse complement strand
CATTTTCTCGAGGTCGTGGATCAGGTCGTGGTAGAAGGGGTCATGGCTGTGGAAGAAAACATGGTTCCAATTCTTATTCAAATGCTAAAAATAAAGGTACTAACAAGAAATTGGTCAAAAGTGAGGAAAACACTGAAAAGAAAATGCAAAATAATGACAATATTTGCTTTAAATATGGAACTAAAGGTCATTGATCTCGTATATATCGCACTTCCAAACATGTAGTTGATCTTTACAAGGAATCTTTAAAAGAAAAAGGAAAAAATGTTAAAGTGAATTTTTCAGAGCCTGTTGATCTTGCTAATGATAAAGAGTTTTCATTAGATGTTGATTTTGATGTTTTTGAGTTTTTTGAGGATGATAGTGGTAAAATTGATCATTTGATTGGCAATGGAAATATCGACTATTAAAATAAGTTTATTCTTGTTATGTGATTTTACAATTTCAATAAAGTCTACTATTTTATTTTAATAAGTAAAGTATTTCTTGTTTGTTATCATTTTTCTTCTTATTATTAAATAAATGTTTTTTTGTTACTAGATAATCATATCAACTTGATGTTATAGAGGATGACATATATTTAGTGGATAGTGGCATAACTCACACTATTCTTCATAATAAAAAGTATTTCTTACAATTGACATTAGTTGAAATTAATGTTAATAGAATATTTGATTCAACAAATATAGTTGAAGGCTCTGGCAGAGTCTACTTTATGTTCCCAAATGGAACATCATTATACATTGATGATGCATTATATTCTAATAGATCCTTGAGAAATCTACTAAGATTTAAAGATATATGTCACAATGGTTATTATATTGAAACAACAAATGGGGAAACTGTTGAATATTTATATGTAACTTCTATAAAATTGAACCAAAAGTTCACATTAAAGAAGTTTTCAAGTCATTCAACTGGATTATATTTTACCAAAATAAAGATGGTTGAATATAATTATGTACACCAAAAATGCTTAAATCCTAAAAATGTTATGCTTTAGTATGATTGTCTTAGTCATCCAGGTTCAAACATGATGTAACATATTATCGAAAATACAAATGGACATGAATTAAAGGATCGTAAAATTCTTTTATCTAATGATTTTTCTTGTAGTTCTTTTGCACAAGGTAAATTGATTGTAAGACCTTTACCATCCAAATTATATTTGGAGTCTCCTATTTTTCTTCAAAGGATATATTGAGATATTTGTGGCCCAATTCATCCATCTTATGGACCATTTTGATATTTTATGGTTTTGATTGATTTCTCAACTTGATGGTCACATGTTTATTTACTTTCTACTCATAATATTGCTTTTGTTAAACTTCTTCCTCAAATTATAAAGCTAAAGTCTAGTTTTCCTAATCATTCCATTAAGATAGTTCATTTAGATAATGCATGTGAGTTTTCTTCAAAAGTATTTTATGACTTTTGTATCTCAATTGGGATTAGTGTCGAGCATTCTGTTACATATGTTTATACTTAAAAGGGTTTAGCTAAATCTTTTATTAAGCAATTATAATTTATTGCTAGACCTATGCTCATAAAGTCACAACTTTTTGCATCTGCTGGGGACATACAATTGTTTATGCTGCATCTTTAGTTCGTATATGACCATCTACATATCAGAAATTTTTACCTTTGCAACTTGTTTTTGATCAACAACCTAATATATCTCATCTTAGGATTTTTGGTTATGTTGTTTGTGTTCCTATTACCCCTTCTCAACAAACCAAAATGGGTCCCCAATGACGTCTTGGTATATATATTGGTTTTGATTCTCCTTCTATCATTAGGTATCTAAAACCTTTAACTAGTGATCTTTTTAGAGCAAGATTTTTAGATTGTAAATTTGATGAATCATTTTTCCCTCAATTAGGAAAAGATAAAGGTAAATGGCCAAAAGCATAAAAAATTAGTAGGAACACTCCAACCTTATCCAATTATGATATACGCATAAATCAATGTGAACTTGAAGTTCAAGAAATAATAAATTTGCAGAATGCTACAAATCAATTGCCAGATATCTTCTTAGACACCCAAAAGGTCACTAAATTCCATGTTTCGACTGCTAATGTACCTACAAGATTGATTATCTTTGAAAAATTTTCAGTAGGTATGGTAGCCATTAAATATAACATTTGGCAGAAGCATGATAGACCTGTTGGTACAAAAGATATTGTTCCTCAAAAGAAAAAGGAATTGAAAAATATTCAAAATGATGCTTTGGAAGGGGTTAAAAATAACACAAATCAATAACTTTATATTTCCAAAGAAGCAACCCGAGAAGTGGTTCCGGTATCAAAAAATTATAAGATCTTATTAAAATTTGGAAATATGTTGGATAGAGAAGATATGGTTATTGATGATGTGTTTACATATATAGTTGCTTATGAGATAATTAATGATAATGAGCATACTATAGACGAATGTCAACATTAAAGTAATTTAGCTTAAATGGAAAGAAGCAATTCAAGCTGAGCTAGATTCATTAGCTAACCATAAAGTATTTGGAACAATAGTTGAGACACCAAAAGATGTCAAACCTGTTGGATATAAATGGGTTTTGTCAGTAGAGAAATGAGTTAAATGAAATTGTCAGATAAAAGCACGACTTATTGCACAAGGTTTCTCACAAAGACCTAGTATATATTATGAAGAAACGTATTCTCCTATTATGGATGCAATCACGTTTAGATTTTTGATTGGTTTGACAACCTCTGAAGGCCTTGATATACATCTATGTGGTAACATCTTACTTATACGGATCATTAGATAATGACATATATATGAAAATCTCTAAAGGATTTAAAATGCCTGAAGCATATAATTCAAAACCTCGACAAATGTATTTGATTAAACTCCAAAGATCTTTGTATAGATTAAAGCAATATGGACGCATGTGAATACTTAGTTAAAAATGCGTATGAGAATAATTTTATTTATTCATGCATTTTTATCAAGAAGATAAATTTAGGATTTACTATAGTTGCAGTTTATGTTGATGACTTAAATATAATAGGGACTCTAGAAGAGATCTCTGTTACTACAGAATATTTGAAAAAGTAATTTGGAATTAAAGATCTTCGAAAAGCAAAATTTTTTCTTGGGTTTCAAGTTGAATATTTGCCAAAAGGAATTCTTGTGCACCAATAATCTTATATAGAGAAAATCTTGAAATAATTTTATATGGATATGTCTTATTCATTGAGCATTTCAATGGTTGTTTGCTCTTTTGATATCAAGAAAGATCCTTTTCATCCACAAAAAGATAACGAAGAGGTTCTTGGTCCTGAAGTACCATATCTTAGTGCAATAGGTGCACTTTTATATCTTGCAAATAGCACCAAACAAGATATTATTTTTACAGTTAATTTACTAGCAAGATTTAGTTCTGCACCAATTCGAAGGCACTAAAATAGTGTAAAACATGTTCTACGTTATCTTTGTGGCACTTCTGACATAGGTTTATTTTTTTTAAAAGGAGTAAGTTCAGAATTGATAGGATATACTGATGCTAGATACCTATTAGAACCTCATAAAACTCGATTACAAATAGGTTATGTGTTTACATATAGTGACACTGCTATTTTTTGGTGATCTATTAAGGAAACAATCATTGCTACTTCCTCAAATTATTTAAAAATATTAGCCATCCATGAAGCAAGTCGTGAATGTGTATATTAAGGAAATAAGTGGGTTTGTGAAGGAGAAAAAGCCAACAAAATTTTATAAGGATAATGCAGCATATATTTCACAACTGAAAGGTGGCTATATCAAAGGAGATAGAACCAAACATATCTCACTAAAATTCTTCTAAACTCATGAACTTATGAAAGAATGACAGATCAATGTTAGCAAAGTTCACTCTAGTGATAATCCAGCAGATTTATTTACAAAGACCCTACCAAATTTAATTTTCTAGAAGAATGTGCACAATATTGAAATATACCAATTAAAAGATTTAGTATGATTCATCCTATTATTGAAGGGAAGTATATATGAATATTGTACTCTTTTTTCTTCGCTAAATTTTTATCCCACTGGGTTTTTCTTAGCAAGTTTTTAACGAGATATGTTCATAAGGTATAATCATCCAAGCGAAAGTATTGTGATATATTCCTATTTTGATGACTTTGCATATTGGTTACTTCATTTATTACTTGATTTATTTACTATATTCATTTATTTCCTAAATTTATTTATTTTTTATATGGACCAAGTTTTTGTATTATAAATACTCTTAGTATTATTATTTTAAACACATAATAATATAATAGAGAAATTATATTTTTTTATTTTTCTCCGTATTTTACCCTGATTTTACTTTTATTTATAATAATATTTTAAATTTATGGATTATAAGGTAAATATTAGACATATCGATCATAAAGGACAGTCAACTATGTTTGGCTTTAACAAATGTCTACGAAAGTTGACATTTTTATCATAATAATTGTGAAAGAGAAAGCACATAAAATTATAATTAAAAAAAAAAGAAAATTAGCATAGCGAGAATAGTACTCAATTTTTAAATTTTTTATTTCATTTAAAATGATATTTTTTAAAATTTTAAAAAATATTGATTACATTTTTTTTCTATTTTACGACTACGAATACACTAAAAAAAATTAATGAAATGGAGATGTATAATTATGGAGAGTAAATAAAACATGTAACAAATGACAATAAAAAATTTTATAAATTGATATTGATTAATACTTTATTTGATTTGTACAAGAAATTGAAAGTTATCAAATTGAATGAAAATGAAAGAGTCTACCATTTAATGAAAAGATATTAAATTTTGCCCTATGATCAATGGTGTCAGCTTAAACAAATTCAGGCCAAATATTTAAATATAATTTTTTTCTAAAAATAAATCCCACCAATTTTAAATGCTAATGACTGTTTTAAAGTTTTGATGTTTACATATTTACCTATTTCCATACTATCTGATAATTACGAAAAAAACATTTTCAAGATCCAATCAGGTCAGCCCAATGACACTCAACAATGCCTAAAATACATCAACAAAAAGGACAAAATATAAACTGGAAGACAATACATAAAGGCGCGGTGTATGATTAGACTGATGAGACGCCTGTCTTGTCTAGTTCACGAACACAAGCAAACGTATATACCTTTCACCTGCTCCCTGTCATATCACCGCACACTTACTTCAATGCCAGTTATCACGCCCTAAGGTACTCAAATTTTCCTCCTAAAGAACTCATATAAATAACCTATATAATGGCTCCAAGTATTAAATATCTGATACTCTCTCTAAATACACACTCTTTAAAAGCTACTAACTTAAGTTTCGAATTGCTAACGTTCGAGTCCGACCGGGCATTCCTTGCAGGTCCATTCAGCCAACCGGATCACCAGCTGTCGACTCTCATTCTTACAGATAAAGAAAACAGCCTTATCACTATCAAATTACACTTATTTTATAAATTACTAATATTGAAGTAATTATTAATTTTATTGATTTTTATGTAAAATTATATTAAATAGACTGAAATATTTTTACATAATAAAGTGTGTAAAAAATATTAATTAAAGTATTAAATATTTTATTAATATTATATGACGGTAAATTTGAAAATAATTCATTAAATATTTGGTAAGAATTTGTTGTTGGTGGTGTTTTTTTTTAAAGTATTAATTTGATGACACCGAAAATAATATATAATAAAAGTACAATTTGGTAAGATTTTATTGTTTTTTTCTTAAAAAAGAGAGTGACAATTTGACCAGATCGAAGATAATATATAATAGAGTCCAACCAATATATAGAAATTTATGCAGTACTCCTGGTGGATAAGATATCTGGAGTCATTAACCAATGGGGGATGAGAAGAGACAACTCATCTACAAAAATCAAATATTTAATCCTCATCTTATAATTCAGAATTACGAGCTGAGAAGATATTTATTCGGATGTACGGGTTAAAGAAATGTGCATATGGTCCGTCCTTGAGTTATCAAAGAAAAGATACCCTAACATTGATTGAGTTTAGTAATTAGTATGGTTTGTTCAATCAATTATATATCTAAGACATAATTAATCTGCCCACTACCATAAATCTGCTATTATAATTATACAATTATATTAGAAGTAAATGAAAAGTAAACTTTATATATATATATATATATATATATATATATATATATATATAGAAATAATTAACTAAAAAGATTCTCATAAAAAAAAAAAACCGACAACAGCAACAACAACACTAAAAAAGTCCCTGCAATCCGTTCCCGTGTAAAGCCGGGATCAAGAAAATCATCTCTTCATCAATTCCGTCATACAACATCGGATTTCGCAGCCGATGAAATCCGGCGACGATTTCATCGGGCAACAACTTAGTTCTGCAAAGAGGGCAAGTAGCAAAACACTGTTGAAGCCATTTATCGAGGCAATCTCTATGAAACGTGTGCTTGCATTTCAATTTCCTAATGCTTTCTCCGTCCACAAATTCCGATAGACAAACTGCACAGTCGATTACCGATTGACGCCTGAGTTTATCGGCGAAGAGAATCGCGGGATTTTTCTCTTCGATTAGTTGGAGATACGTCTGAGTTGCGGTGATTTCCCGTTTATCGGATTTGGTGATGTTCCCTGTGACCGACCGCAAAAGGATTACGACTTCGAGAAATAGAACGCAGACGAAGACTATGGTTATTGTGTAGAAGCGATAAAGGAATTCGGAGAGTGCTGCCATGGCTGCGCCGCTGCTAGAGGAAAGGAATTGAGAAATTGAACAAATGCTACTACTTTATATAAGAGGAAATTACACGTTTTATCACTTTTTTAACCCCATTTTAAAAAATACAGTCAAAAATTTTAAAATATTTAAAAATATTTTATTTTAATTTTTTATTTTTAAAAATGTCATTTTTTATGTTTGGTCCTAAATATTCATTTTAAGGTTTTATCTCTTTTTACTTATTTTCGACATTCGTTTTATTTTTAGGTTATCTTCTTATTATTCTTCTTTTTTTCTTTATCGTTTCAATTGATTTTCGACCGTAATTTTTGAAAATTGATCATTGTTGCCATTGGTCAAGTTGTCGCTAGTGGAGGATCGGCAATCAAATAACAGTCGTATTTTCATTTTTTCTCTCGTCATTGAAATAACAAGTTTGCAGTTTTTTATTCTTCGAAGAAAAAAATGTGAGTTTTTTTTAATTGTTCGTTTATTTTTTGTATTCATTTTGTTAGTAATCTTTATTCATCAGATTTGTCATTTTAGACAGTTGGTAAGTTTTTTTAAAATTTTTCGTTTATTTTTTGTATTTTTTTTAGGAGTCTCTATTCTTCAAATATGTCATTTTAGACAGTTGATGAGTTTTTTTTTTTAAATTTTCGTTTATTTTTTGTTTTCATTTTATTAGTAATCTTTTATTCATCAGATCTGTCATTTTAGACAGTTGATGAGTTTTTTTTTTAAATTTTTTGTTTATTTTTTGTATTCATTTTGTTAGTAGTATCTATTCATCAGATATGTCATTTTAGATAGTTGAATTCTAGTTTTACTTTTTGTTTTGTATTTGCTCCATTTTGTTGTTAAATCATTATTTTTAATTGCTAAAACCTTGCATTTGTGTTTTTTTTTGGCTTAGTTAAAGTTTGGAATAAACAAACTGTAGTATATATTTGATTTTGTATTTAGTTTATGGTTTTTACGATGATTTTGGAGATTCAGTCAAGTGTTTGTTATAGTTTTCTTCTTGTTCGAGATGTTTGATGAACCTTGTTTTTGTAGTTGTAGTAGACATCAATGCTGTAATAGGGTTTTAAATTATGCCGTAATAGGATTTCTTATTGTTTTGATTATAGGTGTCTTTTTTTGGTTTATTGATTTTTCTTTTGTTTGGAGTTTGGTTTTGGTTGGATCTCTATTTTTTGCCTTTTGCCAGGGTCAGTTGTTGATATCAGGGGTAGCAGTAATTTAGGAGCTAATGTTTTTTTCTCATTTGTTTGAACTCTGCTATGTGAAGAAATTAGCTTTTGCCTAAATATGAGCTTTCGATTTTGTACTTTTGTTGTTTATGTGCATGTATATGTTTTTCCATTTAATAGCAGTAAATTTTGCCAACTTTCCACTTATCATAATTATCTTTCAATTTCCTATTTATGTAGGTCCTCAATGTACTATTATTTGTACATTATCTCAATTCAACTTCATATACTTCTTACAATCTCTATTAGTCTATTCATTAAGTGCGTTCTCTGTCTTTATATAAATGTCATGTTATAGTTCTCAATTAGGCTGCAGATGCTTCTTTTTACTAAACTACCTTGTGATTTTTCCTTACCTTTTTCATTTCCAGTAGTATGGAAATATCCTCACGAGGGATGGACTGATCCATTTGACATTGTGGAGGTGCAGGGAATATCGAAACAAGAACAGAGGTATATTATGATACACTTGTTTCGTTTTTTTAAAATTTAGTTCAATTTGTCTTAAGTGATATGGTTTTGTGGTTGCAGTGATTGTAGTGCTTTTGTTTTAGCATTTGCTGAGTATTTCATAGATAGAAAGGAGATTCCAGCTCAAGATTTTAATATAAAAGTTCATTGAGCTAGACTAGAAGTATCTTTATATTTCTATGGGTTGACAAAGAGGCTGCAAGGGATTGATAATGAATCTGAAGCACCTCCAAAAAGAACTAAATTGAAAAATGTTTCCAAAAGTTATAAAGAAAAAGGAAAAGTTATAGTTTGAAAATATATGTAAATGAGACCATACATTTCCTTTAATGTCCTTTATCAGTTTGTATATGTGTGTGTGTGTGTGTGTATATATATATATATATATTATTCAAGCTTAATCAAGAGACATTTTACTAGTATTATTTTATCATGTTCAGGTACCGAACAAAAAAAAAGGTTTAATTATACCATTTAAAATTTTAGTTATGGAATTTGGTATACCGTATACACCACCTGGTATACCAAATTCCATAACTAAAATTTTGGTATACCAGGTGGTGTATACAGTATACCAAAATATTGAATAAAATTTTAGTTTTTGAATTCAGTATACCAGGTGGTATACTAGTATACCGTCTGGTATACCAAAATTCAGAATATAATTTTAGTTCTAAAATTTGGTATACTAGGTGGTATACCGGTATATTGTCTGGTATACCAAAATTAAGAATATAATTTTAGTTATGGAATTTAGTATACCAGGTGGTAACTGGTAGACCATTTGGTATACCAAAATTCAGAATACAATTTTAGTTCTAAAATTTGGTATACCACAGTATACCATCTGGTATACCAAAATCCAGAATATAATTTAAGTTTTGTATTTTGGTATACCAGGTGGTATACCTCTGGTATACCAATTTAAAAAAATTGACTGCAATTATGGATTTAATCATAAAAGACAAAGCTTTAAAACCGCAATTATGGATTTAATCATTAAAAGAAAATAATCATCTTTTATTCTGAGTCTTCCACTAAAATATATCATACTTCAAAAGTATATTAATATGACCCCCATTTAGTGGCCACTTGCTTTTCTTGTCTTTGAATAATACACATTCCCCACATTGCAACATGGCTTGCCTGCCAGCTTAGTCCTCTAATTTTGTGGGGAATTCCAACTGTAAAGCCTACTAAATTAATGGATCAAATTCCATCACATTTTCTTAATGGATTTCGATTTTTCCTGTTCCTTCTCTTCCATTTTTTTTTACTTTCCATTGCCAAATTCAGACTCCATTAGCAACAAATTTAGTATCACAAATTGCCCATCGCAACCAATCTATGTAAAACTTATTATATAAAAACCATACAATGTCCATCTAAAATGCCTTGTACTCAAAAAGCATCAACATGATTTTCATCCATTAGACCCAACAGGGATGCAAAGAAGGAGTCAGAGGACAGGGTAATGAGAAATGGAGGATTATTATTGGAGTAATTATTTGCATTCACCAATGGCAGTGGTCATTCTACTCGTTCATTCTATCTCAACGATCTTAACATTGAATTTTTAAAAATATTAAATTGATTATTAATAGGGATTTTTTAATTATTATTTAAAAAAAGGTAGAGATTTAAGATAAATAAATAAAAAAAAGAGAGAGAATTTTTATTTTTTAAGATTGATATATATTTCAATTGAGTATTTTCACATTTTATGTAATGTAAGAGTAATTTGCATGAACAAATTTCATATGTTTAATAGAATTGAATTCCTATTCTATTTTTTTCGTATACCAATTATGAATAGAAAAAAATAACAAATATTGTCTATTTTGTAGTATTTCTACAGGTTTTTTGATTGTGGCCAAATTCTTTACATTTTTTGAACCTCAATTTCATTTTTGATTCCCATCTTGATTTGATTCTTTTTTTATAAGTCTTCCTGTTTTAACTCTTCCAATCGGTGGCAAGACAAGTTCTTCTTTAACTTCAGTGGGTATTTTCCAATTTTTTTTTCAGGAATTGGATACACTGATGCTTCATAAGTTGCTAGCATTGCATCTTTAGTATGATAAATTGAACAATATTCATAAGGGTTCAAGCTAAATTCACTCACTACTGCCAAAGCATGTGGACAAGGCAGTTCATCAATTTGAAAATGATTACAACTGCAACTTCATTCTTTCATGTTGACCATATGACTCTTGTCATATTCTTTGACAGTAAATGCATCATCGTTCAAAGCTTTCACCTAAAAAAGTAATTCAAAATTCCAATTTAGATTTTGGTATACCAAGGTATAATTGGTATACAACATTATAGATTTGAACACATATGGAAAATATATTAGAGTATTGAGATCTAACCGTGACACAATGTAGTTTTTTCTGAGTGTTTCTTCATGCCTTGCTACAAGTGTTGTGAACGTGGATAATGCCAATTGTATATTTTTGTAACTCCACTCTTGTGTCAATTCTCTTAAATATTCAACTAAAGCTACTATTGGGAGTTCTCTTATTGATTTATTTGTTGTATTCATTGATTCAACTATATTTGAGGTCATGATAGAGAACCTATTGTTCAATGAATGCACTCTTGACCATTTTTCAAATCCAACATTAGTCAAATATGTTATTATTTAGGAATCTACCTTATCAATCACATCCATTATGTTCTTAAATTCTTCAATTGTGTATGCCCCAGATGCTCCAAAAAATAAATCCTTAATCTTTCATGAATTTTTCTTGAATTTTCTCTTCAAGTTGTTCCACAAGTGGTGTGTGCATACACAATGGTTGATCTCTGGTAAGATTTTTTTGGTTGCTTTCTCAATACTGTCATGTCTATTCGATATTATGCACATACATTCTCTAATACCATATGTTTCTCTAAACATCATGAAGAACCATTCCCAAAAACAATCATTTTCAGAATCAACAACAGCAAAGGCTAGGGGGTAAATCTTACCTACTGCATTTTGTGTGCATGTTGTGATTAGTGTCCCTCCATATTTTGATTTCAAGAATTTTCCATCGACAACAACTATCAGTCTACAGTGCTTCCATCCTATAATTAAAGCTTCTAAAGGAATAAACAAGTATAGGAATGTGCCATCTTCTCCTGTTTGAATATCAACAACAGATCCAGGATTAGTGGCCTTTAAAATATACAAATAGTTGGGTAATAGAGCATAAGACTCTTCAGGATTTCCCCTAAGCAATTCAAGAGCTTTTGCTTTTGATCTCCAAGCTTTTCCATAGTTTATTGTAACCCCAAAATCAACTTTCATCTCACGAATGATATCATGTGGAGTGTATACTGATTTCACATTCATATAGTAAATACTTTTACTAGTAAGTTATTTTTTTCGCAGTAAATATTTATGAAGGTGTCGAAATATAAACATGCATATATATGGAAAGGTGTTGTGAGAAGTGAATGAAAATGTAGAATATATTTATTAGGAGTAGATTATTTTATAAAACATTTGCTCATAAAAAATTCATATTGGCATTTTGTCAAACACTTTGTATACAACAATTAAGACACCAAATTTTACATCAGCAAATTTACAAATTAACGATACAAGAAGAAATAAATAACAGCAATTCAACAAATTGATTTGAACAACCGGTTATGCCTAAGAAATCACCATCAAATACAACATCCAACTGTAAATAACAATTCAAATTAATGTGAAAAATTCAATAAACATGAGTAAATAATAAGTTAACTATGCAAAAATTTCAAGTAGAATTTTTTCATTTAAGAATCGTGGTTTGTAATTGGATTTTTTGTACTATAAATCAGAAGTTTATGGTTTGATTTTTGGATTAATCTTTAAAATTTCACGTTTGAGAAACACAAAACATAATTAATTTTTATGAGAAAACGGTAGAGGAGGAGACTCACCTTCAAAATCTTGATCAACAAAAAATGCAGAGCAGGTATTAAGAAAGAGGAAGCTTCAAAATCTTCAATAGTCATCTAACAAGAGGAAGAAGAACAAAAGAAGAATAAGAACGAAAGAACAGGAAGCGTGAAAGAAGAAAAAGGAAAGAACAGGGAGAGTTTGTCTTGGATTAAAAAAGTGATATTTTTAAAATTAGAAATTAAAAAAAAGGTAATGTTAAAAAGGAAAAAAAATGGAGGCATTTTAAATAAGGAGTTCTATTTTTTGGGTAGTTTTGTAAAACTCCCTTTATATAACGATAAGAGTTAATAAGGAATCGGTCAGGGCCCCCCATTCTGGTTCGTGGGATTTGGATTAGAAGCATTCCAATATGGGTTGTGATAATACATGAAAAAATAAAATATAAGTTGAGAGTTAAGATCAGTCCATAAAGGCCTAGTAAAAAGATTAAATATTAAAAAACTAAAAGCTTACTGTTAAAAGGCTACAGTTAGGTTATAGTTCAAAATTTTGACTCTATAAATTGGATAAATTCTTTTCCAATAAACAACTTGGCCTCTCTTAGTCTTCTCTCACTGCATTTTTTCTCTAGATATTTCGATAGCTAACTTCAGTGTTGAAATACTAATGTCCGGTATGACTGGGTTAGTCTTCCTTTTTGTAGGTTCTCAAAGCCTTTCATTCGGTTGGATACCATGTATGCCGTACAGGTTTAATATGTCCTGTTCAGGTGAACTCTCCCCTTTTCTGGTTAATAATCTCTCTTTCTACTGTGAAATTTTGATATTTATCATTTAGTACTTTCGTTGAGAGACGATGTCGGAGTTAAGCCATTCAACCTAAACCTAAAGAAAAAGGATGTTTGCTCCATAGCTGCTTCTCACAGAAGCTTTCCACTCCAAACCTTAGATTTGCTCTCATTTCCCTGCAAATCCATGAAGAACTTTGAGCTAAATCTAAGAAGAATCCCTAGAGGGCTATGAATAAGGATTCAAAAATCAATGGGTATACTCATGGGTAGAAATCACACCTATTCAGGTTCTGTACTCGCTCAACCTTTCTGTTTGCAAAAAAAGAAAGGGGGGTCTTAGATTTGAAAAAATGTGGATCTTCAATGGGTTTGCAGTAAAGGCTTGATTTTATGCACATCAGTGCTTTGGTTAATTCTTCTAACCATTTTTCTTACATGTTTTGCCATAATAAAAGCATATAAAATAAAAACCCCTTAATTATTGGCTGTTAAGCACAAATTTGAGGGTAGAATTCATCGAAGGTGCCATGCTCACATCAAATCGAAAAGCGGCCTTAAGGTTTTTAGATGCCATTGTGAGAGCTCAAAATGGGTGTCCAGTTATCTAGTATGCTTGAGATCGAATTTACAGAGAGGGAAGGTAGCGACAAGAGTCAACAAAGAGGAAAGAAAGGGTGGCACGATGGTGACTGAAGAATCGGTAGTGGTCGCCGAACTTGATACATAATCGATTGCCACAACTTAGGTTGCTAATGAAACTCTAGCCACAACGATAGGCAAAGGAGAAGACCGATAAAGCTTGTTCAAGTCAAAGATCTTTCAAGATCCCTTCAGCTAAGTCGTCAGCTCCAAAACCAACTGCTGCTCAAGTTAAGGCCAAGAAGAAGCCTACAGTCGATAAACCTAAAGCCAAGCCAAGTCAAAGCAAACCAAATTGACCAAGGCTGTCGAAGTGTGTAGTTGATTATGTTTTTTTAAGTATTTTTAGTTAGTTTATTGTGTTAATTTTATAGTATTTGAATTAATTTAGAGTTCAATTTGTTTAATTTGTGATTTAAGAGCTTAATTGGGTTTAATTGTGTTTTTAGGTGTGAAATTGAAAGAAAAAGGAAAAATTGAAGGATTGGAAGGGTAATTTGTAAAAACAAGAGAAGAATTTCATTATATGGAGTCCAGTAAAGGACCACTTGGTGGAATCACAAAGTGATTCTACCGAATGGCTCTTCAAAGTGGAGAAAAAAGCACTATTCGGTGGAATCACTTTGTGATTCCACCACCGAATGGATTTTATTAAAGTATGAAACATGGCTATTCGGTTGAATCTGGCTCTCTACTCTCCCAAATGAACTTTTGCTGAGATTTTAGAAGAGTTGACTCAGTGGTTTCAAAATGCATTCTGTCGGTTCAAGGAAATTCACTTAAAGAAGAAGTTTTCTAAATCAGGAAGTTTTTGCTGTTACTCGATTTAGGAAGTTGAGGTGGATTAAACTTCTTTTTTTTGCTACCTTTGCTTTAGCTATAAAAGGAAGACTGAAGACACAAGTTGGGGGGTCGATTTTAGAGTCGTTTAGTTACTATTTTTACGTTAATTTACGTTTTCTGTAATTGTTTTTTTAACTCAGTTTTTAGCTTTCAATTATGAAGAGTGAGTAGTTTTCCTTAACTTTTGCTAAGGATACTTGAATCTTTAATCTTTTGTTGTGATGACTTAATTAATCTTTAATATTAATCCAAGTTGGTTATTTCTTGGTTTTAAGCATATTCTTATCCTTGATTTTGTTTGGATTAATTGTTGATTTATTGGTTTAAATAACTAAAAGTTGATTTAAGCATCATTAAGGATTTGCATGTTCTTGAATTAATATTTTGGATCAATGCATAATTGTGTTATGTTTTGAGATGATTATGTCTTGATAATTTTGATTAATATTAAGAGAGGAGAAACCGAGAATATACTGGAATTGAATTTTCTTGAAAAAGAGTTTGATGAAAGTATAGAAAGTTAAACTAGATTCTTATGCTTAATGTTAAATTGTTCTTAACAGGGAGTTTAATATTCAACAAGATATTATTGATTCAAGGTATCAGCTTTCATTCATCTATTTTTCCATAATCACTTGTGTTTTAAGAATTTAAGTCACTGCAATAAAAGGTTAAGGTGGATAATTTCTTAGTAAAAGTTGCTTTTAAATATTGATTGTCCCTTTGTCTTAATTTACTCTTGTTATTTATTTTAAGTCAATTGCTTTGATTCAATTTTTAATTTTCATCATAATTTTTGGGATCTCTTCTCTCTCTTTATACATAATTTTCATTCTAAAACTCGAAATTTTTTTATACACACACAAGTTTCCCTTGGGTTCAATATTTGGGGTCTTAATCTTTATTTTCCTATATTACTAGCCGATTTAGTATACTTGCTAATGTCCGGTCAAGTTTTTGGCGCTGTTTTCGGGGAATACATTGGCATGTGTTATTTATTTTAAGTTTTATAGTGAATTTTTTGTGTTTCTTATCTCCTCTTATCTACTTCTGTTCTAATTATGTTTGCTATTTGTGCAGGTGTAAATAGTTTATGATAAGTAATCTACCAATATTGCCTATTGACCCTGAAATTGAGTGGAAATTTCATAGGATTAGAAAGTTGAAAGATAATATGAATTTAGAAGATCAAGGACTCCTTAGCGACCCACCTCTCATAATAGACCCACTAGCTAGGGTGGAAGATCCACAACAAAGAAATGAGCAAGGCAATTATCAACCTCAAGGGAATCAGTTTAGACCTCGAACCATTAGGGATTATGCTATTCCTAGGTGGAATGAAGAACATAGATCTATTAGGATCCCTCATAACCAACCATTTAAGATTAAACCTGCTACCATTACTATGGTGCAAAGAAATCAATTTTCGAGTTCAGAAATAGAGGATCCTGCATAACATTTGGATATGTTCTTAGAAATAAGTGACACAGTTCAAATACCAAATGTGTCCACTGATGCCATTAGACTCAAACTGTTTCCTTTTATCCTCATAAGCAAAGCTAGGGATTGGTTACAAATGCTTCCAAACCAATCTATCCAATCATGGCAACAAATGCAAGAGAAATTCCTGTGCAAATTCTTTTCACCCACTAAAACTGCCCTCATTAGAAAAAACATCAATGAATTTCAATAGTTATATGATGAACTATTTCATGAGGCTTAGGAAAGGTTTAGGAGACTATTAAAAAGTTGTCCACACCATGAAATTCCTATTTATCAATTGATGCATGTTTTTTATGTAGGTGTGAATCAAGTTACACGATCTTTATTGGATGCAACATCAAATGGCAACTTCATGAACAAAATACCTGAAGAAGCATTCCTGCTTCTTAATGAGATGGGAACCAATGATGCACAATAGGCTAGCACAAAAGCCACTCAAAAGAAACAGGAGTTCATATAATAGATGATTTTTCTACGATTAATGCTAAATTAGAATTATTAACTAAAGAATTGAATAGCTTGAAAGTTCATAATATTTATGCTTTGTGTAATGGAACTGATTCTTATGTAGGAAGTCAAGGGGCTGTGAAAAATGAGGAATGAGTAGTAGAGGATGTAAATGCTTTAAATCTCTATAGCAATACCTATAGCCCGAGATGGAGGAACCATCCAAATTTTGCATGGAGAGAAGGTAATCAAAATTTTACATCAAATTCTTAACCAATACCTCTTTTTAATCAAAGTTTAGCTTTTAATAGCTAGCCTTCATACCAAAATCTAGCACAACCACACTACAATTCTAACCACCAAACAATAACTTATCAACCACCCGATTTTCAAAAAACACCACCCCCATAAGAAAAGAAAGCAAACTTAGAAGAAATGCTTGCAAATTTTATGGCCACCCAAACTGCTTATATGTCTAGTCAAGATGCCAGGTGGAAATCTCAAGATATTTGGATAAGGAACCAAGATGCATCCATTAGGAATTTAGAAAACCAAGTGGGATAACTTGCCAACTCATTTAGCAATAGAACTCAATGGATATTTCCGTTTAATGTAGACCACAATCCAAAAGAGGAGGCTAAGGCAATCACTTTGAGGAGTGGAAAAGAGGTACAAGCAACTAAAATTGGTAAGAGTACTTCCAAAATGGTGGAACCAACAATGGAGGTAAGTAATTCTAACTCAAAAATTGTTGATGAAGTGCCTCCTATTTTTGGAAAAAATAAAGGTAAGGAAAAATTGGTATCGACTATGATTGATGGGTCTAAACTACCTTTCCCATCTCTAGCTAGAAAAGAAAAGTAAAATGAGCAATTAAATAGGTTTTTAGACATGTTTAAAAAATTACATGTAAATTTACCATTTATTAAAGTTTTATTACACATGCCTAAATAATGTAAGTTTATGAAAGAATTATGCTCTAACAAGAAAAAGCTAGAAGGATTAGGAACGGTCCAATTATCCAAAAATTTTAGTGCATACTAATGAACAAAATTCCTAAAAAATTAGAAGATTCTGGTAGTTTTACATTACCATATGAATTAAAAGGGAATTTTGTAGGACATACATTGTGTGATTTGGGTGTTAGCATAAATTTAATGCCTTATTATATTTGTAGGAAATTGAATTTGGGAGACAAAAAGGAAACCCGAATGACATTACAGTTAGCGGATAGATCATTGAAGAGGCCTAAAGGAATTATTAAGGATTTGTTGGTAAAAGTTGAAAACTTTATATTCCCAGTTGATTTTGTAGTTGTGGATATAGAAGAGGATAGAAAGGTGCCCTTAATAGTTGGAAGAACATTCTTGAATACAGCAAGAGCTTTAATAGATGTTCATGGGTAAATAGTTACTTTACGATTTAATGAGTAAAAACTGGTGTTTAATGTAAACAAAATTATGAAACATCCATCTTATGATTTTGAGGAATCAATTTGTTTTGTTGATGGAGTCCAAGAGTGTATAGAAGCAAAGCAAGAGGAAATCATTTTGGATGATAAGTTGAAGACGTGTCTAATTCATCCAAAGAATATAGATGAGGTGGAGACAAGGGAAAAAAAGATAATTCAGGACTTAAAGAGAGAACATAATGAAGAAGGACATATGGAGGATGTATTATCCCTTCCTAAGGGAGATTCTGAACTTAAAACTCTTCCTTCTCATTTAAAATATGTGTTTTTGGAGAAAAATGCAAAACCATTCATGGCTAGCGACTTAAAGAGATAAACTCTTCATTTCTATTAATCACGAGCTAATCGGAGGCTCGCCGGAGACTGGCTGGAGCTTTTTCAGAGTATGCCGATACTTTCATTGTGGAGATCGAAGCCTCAAGAGGTTGCTTCCAGTGGTCACGTGCCTGCTTATGCTACCGTTTAGTCGGAGGCTATCATAGAACCCCCAGTTCCCTTATTTCCTAATCCATTCATGGCCAGCGACTGGAGGCGAACGGTGGTGGTCAGGGCGAGCACCTCATCCGTAGAAATCATTGGCACTACTGATCTCATCAGCAGCGGCCGTATGACACCAAAAAAAAGGGAGATAACCTCTGGTTGTGGAAGAAAAGTTGGGGCTTTTGTGAGGTAACCCGCGAAACCACAAGGAAGGAGATGGTGGCTTGGCTGACCGGCGATCGGAGATGATGGAAGTGGCATCATCACCGGTGGTCTGCATCATCAATCGGTGACAAGACCCACACCGTTTCCCCCTTCCTCTAGTCCCGACCTCCCCCTCCCCCCTGTTCCTTCCTTTTTTCTTTTTTTTTAAACAAATCTTATGGCCATAAAATTTTTCTAGAAGTTCCTAGACTCAAGAGGGTTTATCTCTTATTATTATTATTATTATTATTATTATTATTATTATTATTATTATTATTATTATTATTAGTCAAAATATTAAATCTTATTATTTTAGTGATTTTAATGCCATCATACATTTATTTGTCTTAACTCTTTGTTATAAATTCTTAAATTTTATGTTAAATTCAATTTACAAATTTTAACATCTTGAAATTATGCAACTTATGTTATATTTTTAAACAAGTCAGCTTTTGTAACCAGTATAAAAAATACTGTACACACGCGTTAAAAATACTCTCATAAAATTTCAAATTTTTGGGGCAATACAATTCTCCCCCTCTAAAAAAAATTTCGTCCTCGAAATTTATCTAGTTGAAGGACTAAATTATGAATATATCCATTTAAACCATCATCATCATGGTGAAGTTTGTTATTACCAGCTTGATTATTATACGAACTACCGTTAACAACATGATTCAATCGCCAAAGGAATTCATTAGTTGCTCTAATCTGTCAGCATTAGTTGTTACTCGTCCATAATGTCAATCAAATTTCCTTATCTGGTTGGTTTGCTCCCATCAGTATTTTAAAATATCTCTGTTTACTTCTAAATCTCAACCGACACTATATTTTTTTCAAACAGTTTTTAGGCATACACAAAGCAATTTCTGCATGACCAATTTTAAGGGAAAGGGAGAAAACCAATATGTCCAAGAAAATAAATCCTTTACAACTATAGCTAGTAGATAATAGTATCAAATTGGAATGAGTGTCCAAATACTTTATACCTATCAATTTTTCTTAGTTTATCTTCCGTTGTGTTGTTTCTAAGAAACCCCAAAGCATTTTGGCTAGTTTATTGGCACAGTTTTAGTTCGACCACTCTATACTAAACATCATTCATACCATTCATCAAAAACAAACTTCTGGACACTAAGAGATGATTTTATTTCACCATTCTCGATAGCCTCGCAAATCTTCTTAATCAATTTAATATTCTCAGTGCAAGATTGCAATTAGCATAACTGTGTCCTTGCATCCCATGAAGATCATCATCACTTGTCAATGATAATGCTTCATGTATAAGTTATGAGAACAATGGGAGAATATGTATACACATCACTTTTTACTTTTTGTAATACAAAATATTCAGGATCAACAACTTCTGGCTCCATATCATATGAGAATCGAGATTTAATAGTGTAACCCTTTAAGAGGAAGTGTTATATTGATACAACCCCTAAATCAGTAAGAATTTCAAATTTAATCAATGAATGTAGAAGACGTTGTATTTCCTCATTTCCAGTCAACTACTTCTTTCGATGTATCGTATTCATGAAACTCCTCTTTTGTGTCTAAAATAGTCCTTTGACAATTAAAGACAACTATAATAAATCATAGCAGCACTTTCATGATCATTATCCCATATTACTTTCATAAATATAGCCTAATATATATTTCGATTAACTATCAGTCACGAGTATTATCAGAATATCATTCCGATATTAATCCTGTCGTTGTATTAGAGAAACTCTAATCACAAAGTTGACCAAAACATTAACGATGAACAATATTTTATTGCTTAAATATATTCAAGTAGGTGAAATTTTATCCTTATATAACTCTTATTTGAAAATGGATTCATTTTTTAATCACATTTTTTCTTAACATTTATTTTAGCATGTACACGCACTATTCTTTACTTACTTTCTTAATATTCACTTACCTTAGTCGATTCTAATTCATACTATTCTTTTATAATCCCAACATATCTTCCTAATTCTATACACTCATTATATAACTTGTTAGTCTCCTTTTGTCTACTCAACATATCTAATTCTAATCCACCTCATTGCTCGACATATACATCATATTCTTCCTCACTTCAATACACTCAGCAAGCTATCAGTTTTCCTTCATTTGGGGCGTATGTACAAAAATTTATGCAGTCAAGGAAAATGAAATGATGCTAGTGCAATGTATGAAAAATGTGATATTAATACATCGTTATGCAAATGCATTTTTTTTTATAAAATGGCAATGCAAGTTGCCCATCCCCATATAGAAATATTTAAATCACTGCCCTAATTATCAAGGTCACTGACAGGTAAACAAAGTACCACAACTTCCATCTTAACTAAATTCTATTGTTCTATGCCCAGAAGCACCTAAACCTGGCTCTGATACCACTAAATGTAACACCCTAGATCCAGCCAGTTAAAAGACTCGGATATCGAATGTCACACATGGGTTTGGGTCTCTTTGAGAGGATCAACTCCAAGGCTTGACTAAATTTAAAAAGCTTATTAATTTAACGTATTATTTATTCTATAAAAATTTCAACAGAATCTCCCCTTATTATTGGCAACTTTCGATGGAAAAAATTGAAAAACATTTCTAAAATCATATAACTACTTTCAGAATCTCAATTAATTAATCACAATTTACATAATTGGCTTCAACATAGAAACTTAGTTCACCATAATTATAAACATTTACTCATAAGCACCATTATATAAATAAAAATTGCATCACCAGGGTGCAGTGTACCTATTAAAATGTGTATAATCATATGAATATAAATTGTTTTGGACTTGAGATATCGATTCTTAAGCTTCCTATGTATCCCATTTAGGGAATCAGAAACACATAGTTCTCCAATCCCGAGACTCAACATAGAACTTTAAATAGGTAACCATTAAATATGGTTTAGGCAAGAATATCACATATTACTTTTTAAACACTTACAGATACATAATTATATTGTACACATTCCTAATTACACCATATTACTCCAGATTGTGTAACACACAATTAATCACAATACGAATATATGTATTCAATACCAATCAATCCCAATCATAATTAATTGTAATTAATCATAATTCAAATTAATCATAGTACAAATTCTATAAACTGTTTATTAATATTTGGTAAAATACTTACGTTAACCTTTATTTCTTTATTTAATTCCAATATTTTCCTATTTTCCCCTAGTATATCAATTGGAATTTGTACCGAGTTGAACAAGCAGAATTTAAATACGGGATCGAGTTCTCGAAACCATACGACCCACCATTTAATACATACATATTTATATATCCTTGTGGATTGAGCTCTCGAAACCATCCAGTCCATCAAGGCATGATACTTATAGACCGAGCTCTCGGAGCCATCCAACCCATATATATGTATACTCTTGTGGACTGAGCTCTCGGAGCCATTCAATCCATAGCTCATTTTAATCACTTTTACCAGAAAAGCTCTCGGAGCCATTCAATCCAGTAATACACATCGAGGCGTAATACTTACGGACCAAGCTTTCGAAGCCATCCAGTCCATAATTTAATGTATACATATGTATATACACTTGTAGACCGAGCTCACGGAGCCATCCAGTCCACAACTTAATTTAATTACATCTATCGGAAGAGCTCTCGGAGCCATCCAATCCGACAATTATCATTTAATGCGCATTTATTTGCTTAAATGTTTATAGCAATACATTCTTTTATTATTAATATAATTCCTCCAAAAAGAATAATTCGTTAGGATAGATTATTACCAAGCAATGACCGAATATGCTTTTATACTTAAGACAATGACATCTTTTTAGTCCTCACCACGAAACTAAATAAATAACAAGGAACTACTTTATCAAAATGAGATTCAACTTAATTATAATTTATGACAACTCAATTACTACCTAAGTTTATAAATATAACTTCAATTACCTCCAAATTACTATACACTACTTACTTGTACCACTAGTTAAAAGTAAAATTTAACTCATTCATTTAATAAACAAATTAACTTCCACATAACCTTTTGTTTATTACTTTGGTAGCCAAAATAAGCAATAATCGCCTAAATTGACAACCCTTATACTAACATTTTTTCACCCGATAGTCAAGCCTAACCTGTTAGCCGATAATTCAATTATAGAAGTTTGATTATCAACATGGTAACAACTTTAAAATTGTATTTAACTGAACCAATTACAAAATTTTAAATCATAAGTTACTCACAAATTTCCTAATATTACAGCTATAAATTTACCACACCTGTCATATTGTAACAAATTTAACACTTAAAGTTCAATTATATTCTATTGATTGCATTAAAAGGTTCTCTCATGCATTTTCAATAATCACAATTCCATACCTTTCACATCTCATTTATTTTCAGTTAACTAAAACACAAAAAGGGTTAACAGTATCCTACAATCTCCGACAAACAATAAAATTTACAATAACTACAACCATCATAGATCAACATTCAATGGATAATTCAAACACCATTATATAACCATAAATATTTTATATAGCTTAGAACACACATGAGCTAATCATTTGATTCAAACAAATTAAAAAATCTAAAAAAAATTCAGAATTTATTTAAATAAATCTTTTTGAAATAAGTTTGGTAGTCACATACCTATTTTCAGAATTTTTTTTCTCTTCATTTCTGTTAATCACGAGCTCACCGGAGACTAGCCAGAGCTTCGTCAGAGTACGCCGATACTGCCGTTGTTGAGATCGAAGCCTCAGAAGGTTGCTTTCGGTGGTCACAGGCCTACTCATGCTGCCGTTTAGTTGGAGGCTGTCATAGAACCCCCAGCTCCCTTATTTCTAGATCCGTTCATGGTCGGCGACTGGAGGCAAATGGTGGTGGTCTGGGCGAGCACCTCATCCCTAGAACTCATCGACGCTACTGATCTCACCGGTGGCAGCCGTATGACATCGAAAAAAGGGGAGATAGCCTCTAGTTGTGGAAGAAAAGTCAGGGCTATTGTGAGGTAACCTGTGATGCCACAGGGAAGAAGACGGTGGCTTGGATGACCGATGATCAAAGATGATGGCAATGGGGTCATCACCGGCGATCTGCATCATCGGTTGGCAACAAGACCCACACCGTTTCCCCCTTCTTCTATTCACGACCTCCCTCCTTCCTCATTCCTTCCTTTCTTTCTTTTTTTTAAACAAATCTTATGGCCATAAAATTTTTCTAGAAGTTCCTAGACTCAAGAGAGTTTATCTCTTATTATTATTATTATTATTATTAGTCACAATATTAAATCTTATTATTTAGTGATTTTAATGCCATCATACATTTATTTGTCTTAACTCTTTGTTATAAATTCTTAAATTTTATGTTAAATTCAATTTACAAATTTTAACATCTTGAAATTATGCAACTTATGTTATATTTTTAAACAAGTCAGCTTTTGTAACCAGTATCAAAAATACTGTACAAAAGCGTTAAAAATACTCTAATGAAATTTCAAAATTTTGAGGCGTTACATCTCTAGATACTTGGAGGGCCCATAATCCATTCTGGGCCTACACAATGTCGTTTTTGGCTAACTCTTAGTTGGGGTATAAATCCTAACTTAGTTTCCCATTCTGGGAAAAGCTTTCTGTTCTGGCAAGACTTCATCCTCAAATGGGATTCCCATGGCTACCATGTTTTCGACTAACGGTAGGAGTCTTATCCTTATAAATAGGAAGGATCTTCAGGTGGGGACCTCTCTTAGCTAATTTTTACTAAGATCAATCTCTTTTATCTTCACTAACTTGACGGTTGGAGAGTCCCTTCGCTTGATCCACCGTTGGAGCTTCATTATCTTAGAAACCCTTGGAACAAGAGTCAAGCAGAGCGACTCGATAGCAGCCTGGTAATTTTTGAACTATTATCATTTGTTGTGGTGAGCATGGAACTTCATCCTCATAAGATCATAAATTTTGACGATGAAAACACCCAGGCAGGGAATGATCGGAGCAATATGACGCTAGGTCCCCAGTTACCAGTTTTTCAGCCCCTAGAGCCCACCTTTCAAGATGTTTCCACCAACCTTTCCACCACTAGCTTACCTGCTGAAACATTGATAAACCCCATACTCGGCCTCGCTCCCTAGTTGACTTAAGTCCTTATGGCGACTCTTTCACATCTAGTTGCCAAGTCGGCGCCTCAACCGACACCATAAATCACCCAGACCAACATAACCCCTACCTCTGAAAACCCAAACTCTACAGTTTTAAAGAGCAATGAGGGGTCTAAGATAAATCTAACAAGGGATGAGCTTGACAAGCTCATAGAAGAAAGGTTACAGTAGAAGCAGAGTCATACTACGATTAAATACCAGGGCGATTTTTGATCCTTACTCTCCAGAGCCATACTTTTTACCCCCTTTTCAAACATAAAATTATTGAACCTGCCTAGGTATAGTGGACCTCGGTACAGTGAAAACACAGATCCACGACCACATGTGAACAATTTTGCACCTCCATGTTGATTCACACCACAAATGATGCCACACTCTGCAAGATCTTCCCACAGAGCTTAGCAGATTTCGCCCAGGTGTGGTTCAGGAATATGCCAAAAAATTTGATAAATAGTTTTTGATAGTTCATGAATATGTTCAAGGCAAAGTTTGTGGCGACAATCTGACCTATAAAATTCTCAGTTGATCTACACCAGGTAGTCCAGGAAAGGGGAGAATCATTATAAAGTTACATGGATATGTTTAATATGGTAATAATGGACATCAAGAACTTGAACTTAGAGGTCACCATAAATTCATTGAGCAAAAACATGAGGTGTCAAGATTTTATTGATTCTTTGAATAAAAAACCCTCGATAGATTTTACTGAGCTAATGACCAGGGCTCACAAGTATATCCATATGGATGAAGCTAGGAGACTCAGGTATGGAGACTAGGAAAAAGATAGTGAAACCCCCCGAAGAGTAAGCCAGGAGAGAGGAGGTTCTATGAAGAGTGATTCAAAAACTATCAAGGGGTCACACAAAGCCTATATGGTCTCAAAGCCATACTCAGGAAATCGAAGTGAAGAGTAGTTTACCGAACTAATCGCCTCCCTTGCCTAAGTCCTATCCTGGATGAAAAAAACTATGATGTGAAATGGCCAAAACCCATGAGACATAATCCAGACAAAGGTCAAAGCATATGCTATGCTTTTCATAAAAATAAGGTGCATAAAACCAATGAATGTAGACAACTTAAGAGGGAAATTAAGGATCAGATCAAGAAAGGCGAGCTCAAGCAGTTTGTAAAGGGTAGTAAGAACGATGATGGGTGAAAGGAGCAATAACAAGAAAGCCCCGACTGGGATAATCCACATAATAGCAAGAGGGAAGTACAACGATGTGTTCAGAGACTCTAAAAAATGCAAAGCAAATGAGGTTTTTTCCAGAGCCTTAAGTCTGCTTGTCGCATTAGATATCATTTAGTTCTCGGCTAGAGATTGCAAGAATGTTTGTCAAACCCACAATAAAGCTTTGGTGGTAGAAGCACTGATTGAAGATTTCCTAGTGCAACGAATTCTGATGGATATAGGCAATGTAGTCAACCTGATTACTTTGCAAGTTTACAAAGCCTTAGGTATGTTAAGTCCGATGGAGGAGGTTATAGTTCCCTTGATCGGCATCTCCGGACAACCAGTTAAGGTGCAAGGCTTGGTTAATCTCAACATACAGCTTAGGGATAAATATATAATCAGGTCATGTATAACATGTTTTATGGTAGTAAATATGCCATTATCTTATAATGCAATTTTTAACTGAAGGAACGTCAATAGATGCTTACATTTCTGATATATAATCAGGTCGTAGTAGATGCTTACATTTTTATGCATAAATTGGTTACGAAAATCCCAACTTTGGAAGGAATAACAATACTTTGGGAAACTAGATAGTAGCTCGGGAGACATATGCCACTATATTAAAAGAGGCAAATTAGGCACTTTCGATGGATGCACTAGCACTAAAAGAAAAATGCAAAATAGCGAGGATAAAAGTCCTCACTAAATGACGATTTTTCGTCGCTAAATCAGTTTAGCGAGGATAAAAATTTTGTAACAAAAGTCATCCTAGCTGAATTTAGCGAGGACTTTTGTCCTTGCTAATTTTTGCGAGGACTAAGTCCTCGTTTATTTTGCGAGGAATTAGCCCTCGTAAAATTTAGCAAGGATTAAATCCTTGCAAAAGATAGCGAGGACTAAATCCTCGTAAAATTAGCGAGGACTGATATCCTCACTAAATTCAGCTAGGATGACTTTTGTTACAAACATGAAATTTATCATTAGATTTATCTTTGCTAAATGTTGATATGAACTTATTTTTATTAATTTAATATGAAATTTTCATTATTTAAACAATAAACTAAAAAATAACAAATTTATATTTACTCAATATTTGATATAAAAAATATATATTAATGAATAAATTGTTATTTACAAGTGTATAACATTTCTAATAATATATTTAAAATGATACATACATATATAACAATAACAATGAAAAGTCATAAACAGCTCATAAAATGCCAGTTGCTTCTAGTTCGTATAGTTGTGTATTGATTGATTGCGGATAACCAAAAACTCCTTCCACAATAGAATTTGCTGGCTTCTACATATCAACAAAAGAGAACTCATTTATATGAAGGTATAAAAGAAAGTTAAAGCAAACTTTGCACTTAGAAAGAATTTTATATAAGAAAAAAAATTCATAAATTTTTAGCATTAATTGTTCTTTCACAGCCTATGAAGCATGCTTTCAAACCATGACATCATTGTTCATGTCAAGAAAAACAAAAATATATATACAAAAAAATTGTATCTCCATGTCTATAGTAATAGATATTCGAAACATTTGAACATATAAATATAAACTAGGAAGCTTGCCACAGGTCCTGAAATTCTCACATCTATAGATATATAAGTTCAAGGAAAACAAAAAAAAATGGATTAAAGCAATAGACATGAAGATATCAATGCTCTCTAAATGGTTTTAACTTATATTATGACATATTTCATTTATGAAATTAAATTTGGTACCCGGGTACCAAAGCATTCAAAATGTTCAATAATTAAAGTTTCCCGTATCACCACTTAGAAACTATAGACATACCGTGCTGGCAAGTGCATAGGCGATCAGTAACAGAGGTAAAGCAAGGTAGTTAGCTCTTGTCAATAAATGAAAATACCCTTCAAAATTGTGATTCCTAGAAAGCACAGCTGCTGCAACAACGTCTGTGCAAGTGACCAAGAAACATATGAGCATAAGAAAAGCAAACTACCAAAAATTTGTACATGAACAACTAAGAGTTACAAACTATCAAAGCTAAACTATAAATTCAGCCTAGAAAAGTGCAGAACTAGAATAAGATGCAAACCATCATAGGTAGACTACAAATTCAAACTATATATCCTAAAATCCCAGAAGCTGGTTAGTTTCTTGTCAAGCTTAAGACTCGAAAAGGAAATAGACTGCAAGTTATTATATCAAATTTTGAATTATGTGAAAGAATAATAACAAAGCAAATACTGATGACATTAATTTGAGATGGTAGGATGTAAGAATACCAAAAACTGAAAGGCACCAAGGCAAATCTTACACGGTCAAAGAGATCTGTCATTTAGACTTCTTTCAATAAAAAACTAAATTCCATGCTAATGGAGCAAAAGAATCTCGAAAGTTAAAAAATTTCATACCAAATCCAAATTCCTGCTCAAGCTGAATGCCAATAACTAGAAGACTCAGCATATTGGCCAACAAATGAAAAATCCCTCCATGTAACCAATTGCAAGTGAGAAGTTGCCATCTAAAGCTCCCATCTTTCGAAGCCTAAAGCAATATTAAAAACCAATATTTCACATTTTAAACCACCGAAAATAAAAAAAAAGCATATAAAAAATTAAAAGAACTTATGTGGTAGAAGAAAGGCCAAGAAGTGGGGTTCTCCTTAAGTGGCTGAAAGGAAAATCTACCCAAGAAACGAACAATACAAGAAACAAAATTTTTAGGGCAATTATTGACATACATGGTGATAACAAAAATGACAATGTTAGCAATAACAAAAACAGGTATAATCCAAGGTACCCATTTCTTAAAATGATTAATTTCAGTGTATGGTACTGGACTCTAAGACGTCGATTGAATTTGAGGCGTGTCACCCTCCAATAGGTGTATCACTTTCCTTCCCCTCTTTGAATTAACCCTAATTTGAATCTCCGATGATGTGGAGGGAGGGGGAGGGTGATGATTATGCTGCTTGCCCTCCATTAGAGAAGAAGAGTAATTCAGTAAAAAAAACTTGGAGAAAAAGTAAGAATGAGAAAAGAATAAGAGACAGAATAAAAAAAGGGAAAAAAGAATGTTTAGAAATACAATGGATTGAAGTCATTAAAGGAGAACGGTGGTTAGTAAACAACTTCACCAACTACAAAGCTTTAACAATAGCACCTCAAGTTCAGACGCAAAATGCGTCATGAAATAAAAAGTTGCATTTTTGCAACAACACGAATTAAGAAAACGTTTAAAAATAGGAAGAGATATACTACGGATCTTAAGAGAAACAGAATACGTACATACAAGTTAAGCTATGTGTTCAACGTTCAAATCAAATGTTCCTCACCAAAAACGATTAAATGTAGACAAAAGTAAAGCAAATATGAAAAGCGAAACAACTTACAGTAGCTTGAGCTTTCTCTTCATCAGGAACTGCTAGATTAGGCAACGCGAGATTTAGGGTTTTTCTTTAGCAGAGATCAATAGCCAGAAGTTAAAAGAGAGTTAGGGATTTTTCTTTAGGAGAGCGATATTCAAAATTTTCAATGAAATCCCAAAAAAATTTATCTTTATCCCGCTAAAATAGGAGTGAGGTTGGGAAATAATTTCAAAATGGAGGGAGTATTAGAAATAATGGCACCTTATAATAAATTTTGAAAATACACACAATTAACTTTTTATATTAATGTATTACTATTAAGGTTTCAAAAAAAAATTATTCTATTTCCCTAATGCGAATAAAGTGTATTTAGTTTTCTTATTAAACAATAAATGATTCTGTCTAAATGGAATCCAGTTTATTCGGTTATCAGAATACACTTTATTTAGATTTCATTTTACAATATAATTAGTTCATATAATTCGATGTATTCGGTTTCAAATTGTAATACAGCGTATGATAAACTAAATTCACTGTATTATTTACATCGATAAACTGTATCTATAAATTGTGTCTGTAATGAATGATTACTTATATATTTTTTACAAATGAAAAAATAAAAATTAAGAAGATTAAGATAATTTTGAAACTTAAAATATAACAATGTATTTCATTTGAAAAAATTAGAATTAAATATCTTACTATTCCGGTTTTTGATATCAAATTATCGATACTTTGATCATAGATTTAATAATTCGAAAAACTTTTTCGCAATCAACAAAAAAATATTCGCTTTGCCGAATACGAATTTAGTATATTCAATTTTCTTATTACACCTTAATCCGACTGCATAAATGAAATACAAACTATTTAGTTATCGAAATAAACTTTATTAAGTTTTTCTTCCTACATTATAATGAGTTTACATTTCGGTGTATTCGGTTTATAATTTTACTATAGTGAATTAGTTTTTTTAATAAAGCGTATTCGATTTTTTTGTGCAAATTAAAATACTTTTTTATATGATAGTAAATAAATAATTCCAGCAATTATCTATCAAATTGTCAATCGGTATAACTAATTTATTTTCATAATATATATATAAAAAAATTCCTCATCATATAAAAAATAAATTCAAGATAAGTCCTGCTAATTATATGAGTATCTTGTTACATTTTATTTCTATTGCATTTTTTATAACATGTGAATAAAAAATATAAATTAATAAAATAAAATAGTTATTAAATTAAAAATTTTATTACTTACATATTGTAGTTTGGTATTTTTAATCTAAATATGCAGTTGTTTTTTTCTTAAATATTATTATTAATAAATCGTTAAAGCATCTATTGAGAAGATTAAGATAATTTCGAATCTTAAAATATAATAATGTAATTCATTGAAAAAACACACATTTAACTTTTTATATTAATGTATTACTATTCATGTTTCAAAAAAAATTATTCTGTTTCCCTAATGCGAATAAAGTGTATTCAGTTTTCTTATTAAACCTTAAATGATTTTGCCTAAATGGAACCCAATTTATTTGGTTATCAGAATACACTTTATTTAGATTTCATTTTGCAATATAATCAGTTTACATAATTTAATGTATTCGGTTTCAAATTGTAATACAGCGTATGACAAACTAAATTCACTGTATTATTTACACTGATAAACTATATCCATAAATTGTGTCTGCAATATATGATTACTTATATATTTTTTTACAATTAAAAAAATAAAAATTGAAAAGATTAAGATAATTTTGAAACTTAAAATATAACAAAGTATTTCATTTGAAAAAACTAGAATTAAATGTCTTACTATTCCAGTTTTTGATATCAAATTATGGATACTTTGATCATATATTTAATAATCTGAAAAACTTTTCCGCAATCAACAAAAAAAAATATTCGCTTTGCCGAATACGAATTTAGTATTTTCAATTTTCTTATTACACCTTAATCAGATTTCATAAATGGAATACAAACTATTCAGTCATTGAAATAAATTTTATTCAGTTTTTCTTCCTACACTATAATGAGTTTACATAATTCGGTGTATTCGGTTTACAATTTTACTACAGTGAATTAGTTTTCTTAATAAATTGTATTCGATTTTACATGCAGTTAGAAAGTCTCATAAATTTAATAAATTAAGGATTTAAATTTATATTTTAATTTACTTCTAAAACTAATACTTTACTAATCAAATGACATATAACTCATGCTTTGGCGAGGGAATTTTCCTTGCCAATTTAGCGAGGATTTTATTCCTAGCTAAATTAGCGAGGATAATGTCCTTACCAAATGCTTCATAAATCAAATGGCACAATATTTAACAATTAGTGAGGAAGTTGTCCTCGTCAATTTAGCGAGGATTTTTTTTCAACCAAAATTAGCTAGGACAATGTCCTCACCAATGCTTCATAAATCAAATGGCATATGACTCACGCTTTGGCGAGGGAATTGTCCTCGCCAATTTAGCGAGGATTTTATTCCTAGCTAAATTAGCTAGGATAATATCCTCACCAAATGCTTCATAAATCAAATGGCACAATATTTAACCATTAGCGAGGAAATTATCCTCGCCAATTTAGCGAGGATTTTTTCCAAGTAAAATTAGCGAGGACCAAATACTTCATAAATCAAATGGCATATGACTCATGCTTTGGCAAGGGAATTGTCCTCACCAATTTAGCGAGGATTTGTTTCTCGCAAAATTAGTGAGGATTAAGTCCTCACTAAACGGTTCATATATCATATGCCAAACCATTTAACCGTTAGCGAGGGATTTGTCCTGGCTAATTTAGCGAGAATTTGTTTCTCGCTAAATTAACGAGGATTAAGTCATCGCTAAATGGTTCATATATAATTATAGCCATGAATTAAGATTTAGCGAGGGTTCTGTGCTCACAAAGTCATCTCTATATTTTGTGCCAAAATTTTGGCACCCAAAATTAGCTACAACAAAACTTATTTATCGCTGAATTGTTGCAAAATCTATTTTTCCACTAGACCCTAACAATATTTGCAACAAATATCTTTTTTCGCCGCAATATTGTCGCTAAATGGTGTATTTAGCAACAAAATTTATTGCCCTCGCTAATTTTTATATCTATTTCGTATTTTTTTGTAGTGTAGACATCCCATCCGATCTGACTCGGAAGGCTGAGCCCATGAATACTTTACAGGAGATCAAGCTCTTACCGGAAAAGGTGGTAAAGATTGCCTCAAGAAAGACAAGCTCAGAAATAAAGCCATTACTAACTGTTTTTGAGTCTTATAAAGACGTGTTCGCTGGAAACCTTTAGATATAACTGGTATTTCACTCGAGGTGATGTCTCATTCTTTAAACATCCAACCTGGTTGCAAACCAGTCAAGCAAAAGAAGCGTAACTATGCATTAGAGACAAATAATGGTAAACGAATAAACAAACACATTATTAAAGAATGGATTCATTAGAGAAGTGCTTTATCTGGACTTGTTGGCCAATGTGATGCTAGTAAAGAAATCTAATGGCAAGTGGAGAATATGTGTAGACTTTACAGACTTGAACAAAGCTTGCCCAAAGACAGTTACCCCCTACTGAACATCAATATGTTAGTAGATTTGATGGTTGGATTTGAAGAATACACCTTCTTAGATGCCTCGGTGGGCTATCAAATCCATATGAAACTTATTTCATCCAGATAAACGAGTAGATGGATGGATGGAGATTGCTGATTTATCAGTTTCTTGATTCTAGCGTCCTCCCAAAGGATCAAGTGAAAGACAAAAAGATAGTTCGACAAGCCAGCCTGAACTCTATTTTAGATGGGAAATTATATAAAATATCATATTTGCACCCCTGGTCGTTGTGTTTAAGCTCAGAGGAAGGCTACTATATCCTTAGGAAAATTCACAAGTCATTTGTTATGCTCATGAAAGAGCTTAGGCAATAGCTTGGAAAGCTTTGTCGTAGGGGTACAATTGGCTGAAAATGGAGGATGATGCCAAGGGCCTAGTTAGACATTGTGACAAATACAAGCAATTTGGAAAAATAATCCACCAAGGATCAGTACGGTAAACTCCAATTCACAGCTTATGGCCTTTCACGTAGTGGGGGATAAACATATTGGGACCTTTCCCAGTAGCCACCGAGCAAAGTAAATTCCTCGTAGTAGCAGTGGATTATTTTAGCAAGTGCATGGAGGCGGAATCCCTTACAACCATGACCCCAACGAACATAATCAAGTTCATCCATAGGTCAATTATTACTAGGTTTAGTATTCCACACACTTTCATTACTGATAATGGAAAACAATTCGATTATCAATCTTTCAGGAACTTTTGCAAAGAACTACACATTCAATTCAAGTTCACATTAGTTTATCATCCCTAATCAAATGGTATAACTGAAGTAACTAATAGAACAACTTTGACGGGGCTAAAGAAGAGGCTCAATGAGGCTAAGGGCCTTTAGATGGATGAGTTGAATAATGTACTTTAGGCATATTAAACTTCACCTCGATCGATAACTAAAGCAACTCTATTCTCCCTAACTTATGGGGTGAAAGTTATGATTCCTTGCGAGATAGGAATGTCGAGCACAAGGATTAACCTATACAGTGAAGAAATGAATAATGATATGTTGCTCTATCATTTGGATACCTTAGAAGTAAAGAGAAAGGATGCACAAATTTGAGCTGGGGCGTACAAGCAAAGGATGGCTTCTTATCACAGTCACAATTTGAAACCTCAAACTTTTCGTGTAAGTGAGTTGGTTTTGAAGAAGGCTATTGAAGCCCAAACTAAGACAGGAGTAAGCAAATTGAGCCTGGATTGGGTAGGTCCATTCAAGATACATAAAGTGGTAAAGTTCGAAGCTTATCGTCCTAAAGACAAGTCCAAAAAAATATTGCGCCACTCTCAAAATATTTCCAACCTAAAGAAATATCATCAGTAGTGCACTCAAATCGGCATATCCCAAGAGTATCTTCAGCTCAAATCAGCATATTGCCACGAGCTCTTTCCTTAGCTCAAATCAGCACGTTGCCATGAGCTCTTTCATTCGCTTAAATTGACACATTGCCACGAGCTCTTTCCTTTGCTCAAATTGGCACATTGATATATGCTCTTTCTTTTGCTCAAATTGGCATATTGCCACAAGCTCTTTTCTTAGCTCACTCGACACATCACCATGAGCACAATTTTTCCAACTCAAAAATGGCATATCATCATGAGCACAATGTAATTCAATTCAGTTTGGCAATTATGCCATGAACATTATTTTATGTAAAAGCTTAGCTTAAGCCATGAGTACATTATTAATAATACATAGCTCAGCCAAGCCACTTAATGTCATAGGCATCTTCATCACTTTGCATATTTGTTAAAATTATTTGGTTAATGGCTTAAATAATTTATGAATAAAGTTCAAAAGAATGGGCCTAAGTGGCTATTCAGATTATAAGGCTCTGCTGAACTGGCTAGTCCCAAACTCGATATAGCAACTTTGGTTCTTCCCTAAAGTCTAAACCAGCAGTTTGGCTCGAGACATTTCTTGTGTTAAGTCCAAAATGATAAAAAAATGCTAATTGTCCTATTTTAATCTACTAGAAAAGACTCATAGCTAAAAATATTATTCAAGCATGGATTCACTTTAATAAGTCCTGACGAGTTACAATGAAAAGATTGCATCCTTTAAACATTCATTTTAGAGCATTACAAAAGTTTAATACAAAAATTGAAGTTTATTACAAAGAGGAAGGACTATAATACCCCTAATGGTACCCTAACAGGGGTAGATGGTCATTTCTAAGAAGACAGAGTTTGATTTTGTGGTTAATTAAAGGGAAATTGTAAATTAGGGATATAATTGAAAAGTTAATGTAAAATTTTTATGGTAGAAAGGTAATAAGTGAAAGGTTATAGATTAAAGTAAGAAATATAAATTGAAGGAGGGACCAAAACGAACTTTGCCAAGATTTTTATTAGTAACCAATAGGAAGTTAACAAGTGTAAGGCTAGAAAGAGAGAAAGATAACTTTATGAGAAGTGACTGGTGGAGAGGTGGCCGGCCATTCTTGGCCTAAAAAGCAAAAGCCGCTTTTTGTTGCTCATATTTTTCCTTCTTTTTCTCTTTTCTTCAAGTTTATAAGATTGTGCTCTAAGTGGAGAAAAGCTTTAAATGGTAGAGAAAGAGAGAGAGAGAGAGAGATGAGTTTTGCATCAACCTAAAGCTAAGATCCAGAAGAGATGAAAAGCAAAGGAAAGAAAGGGAAGATAGAAAGAAAAGGGAAGGTGGAAAGGAAGGGAGATGAAGTAGCTAAACAAGGTATGGGAACTTTTTATAGTTTTTATGTGTGTTTGATATGAATATGGTGTTATTAATGAGATATGTGATCTTACAACATGTTATTATCATAAAAACTAAGGTTAAACATGATTGAAAATCGGAATTAGGAAGTTTTCTTGAGGATAGTGAAAACTGTTTCATAGTTTACATGACCAGTCAGTAAAAATTTGATGATATCTTACGTTATAGTTATTGGAATTGAGAAATTCAAATTGGATATGAAACTAGACTAATAGATCTTCATTTCATATGAGGAACACAGAACTTTAATCAATTTGCATGATAGAGAAAAATATGCTTGAATCCGGGTTTAGATGGCTGCCCTGTCACTGGGAGCAGTCGGTGGTGTTTATGGGATATCTGGAGATATACAGGTCTGATTGAGATGCTTTTTAATGTTTTATAAACTAGAAATATATTACTAAAAATTTTTAGAGATAACTTTTTCAGAAAAAGTCATTTGGTATGCCTAAATTGAGGTACAAGTTGATTTTCTTAACCAGTTTACAGGGTTTTGTGAGCAGAGGAACCATCGTTTGGGCCATCGCCTCCTATATCGAGCACGACTCTTGCCGCGAGCACGACAATAGGCGTTTGTCCCCTATACTTACCTATTTTTCTTTTTTTTCCACTATAGTAGGGTACCCCTAAGTGTATAAAATAATTTAATATAAAAATTACGAAACAAATATAATTTACTAGCCAAAATTAATATTTTATAAATTAATAACTAATATTATAAAATAAATTTGATATTTATTGAAAATTAATATCCTTGATTTTAAGTCAAATAAAATTTTGGATAATATTAAATATTATAATATAAACTTTAAAATATAAGAAAATGTAATTAAATACTATTAAATAAAATATTAACATCAATATATGATAAAAAAATAATATATATAAAAGTTAATTGAATTCTATATATAAATATTACTATATAATCGAGGGGATGTTTTTTCTTACAATAACTGCTAGCGCAAGGAAAGAAGTGGCTCATCGTTTTGATTAAAGTTTCAAATATGCCAGTATGGGCAGATGTGCAGCTAATCAAGCTCGACATAAATGTCTTTAACCTCGAGAGGGATCTATGATAATCGAATTGGGCCTAGATCCTATTGGGTTTGGAAATAATAAATAAAAAAAATACTTGCAGCAAAAAAGAAAACCCACCAGGATCCATGCGATCCAATTGATTCAATTGAAAGGATGTAACAATTACTAATCTCTCGAGACGCAGATAAATCAAATTTGTAGGTACGACCTCATGTGAAACAACACCCTCTACCGGTATTCACATGCGAATATGATGAAGAGAATTGCCTGGGGTGCTAGCTCTCTTCCTTGATAGTTAGGGTATAATTTTCTCTTCTTTCTCAAAGTTACAAAAAACAAATTTTCTCTCCTCTCCAAGTGACGGTTGCCACTCTCTTTTGTATGCTTCATTCAGGTTTAAAATATATATATCACTATATGTATATAGTTGACCTAACCCTAATTTAGAGAGAGAAAATTTTGGGCCCACTTTTCATATTAAAATAAGAAATACTTTATTTCTTATTTAAAATAAAAAATAATATTAATCTTAAATATTATTTTTATTGTTTTTTATTTATTTCTAATTCTAATTTATCACAAAATAAACTTCAAAATGCTTGAATTAACTCTTAGTCTATTAATCACATTCTATGTGTGCGACCTAATAGGTTTATATTATATTGGCAGTGGACCCCAATTCCATCACAGGCCCACAAGTCATAAGCGGTCTCTAGCAAGACATTATAACTACCCAAATATTATGAATATCAATAATTTGATTTTAACCTAATAGAACATGTTATAATCGCTTTGTAACACGATATCTTATTTTCTGCTTCTGTGGCTCCCTCTTCAGGATCTCCCGGTGAAGGTACCCAAGCTTCTCACACGGTGACTCCGATGTCTCCCTTGAAACCAAGCAGTTCTGCTAAGGGAATGTCCCTTATCCTTAATTTAATCTTGCCGGAATCTTCCAGTATTCTTACTTATACGAACTTTCTTCCTTAGTTGCCCCCAATCAGTTTGGTCTCTACTTCGAGTGGATATAATTTATCAATCACCAAATAGATTGATAATATCAAATGATATTGATCGCTCCATCAATTCATTTGAGCATGGCCATGCATTTTTCAGTCATATTTATCGAGGGACCTAATAGATATTTCTCTCATAAGAGAGAGACAAATTCCTTCTTGATTATTCACTATCCTCTGCATGATTCTCATCATGTCCAATCATAATCTTTATGATTATCTTATTAAAGATAATGTTTGATTATGTCAAAATATAATATTCATCATATAGGATACTATGATAATATCAGGTTTAAGGATCGATAACATAACTATCATGAGATCACTAATGACATTAACCCATATAGTATTTTATAGCAGGTCTATCCAGTACTTTGTTCTCTAACAAGTATCTATAAGTTTAATTCATATCACCATATATAACCATCGCATGATTATCATCAAACTCATACTAGTCTTTATTTATCATTATTTTTTTAATGATAAATGAAATATTATTATAATGTAACATGCCAACAATATAATAACATGAAGAAAAATCCAGTTTTATAAAATGAAATGTGACATTACATAAAGGATCAAATATTTGGCCTAGGGTATAACCACTAACAGATCCGAGCCCATGGCTTGGATCTCTAGATACTTGAAGCGCCCATGATCCATTCTAGGCCTACACGATGCAGTTTTTGGCTAACTCCTAGGTAGGATATGAATCCTGACTTAGTTTCCTATTTTGGGACAAGCTTTCTGTTCTGGCAAGACTTTATCCTTAAACGAGACTCTTATGGCTACTAGGTTTTCGACTAAGGGTAGGAGTCTTATCCCTATAAATAGGAAAGATTTTCAGGTATGGACCTCTCTTAGCCACTTTTACTAAGATCACTCTCTTTTGTCGCACTGACTTGACCATCAGACAGTCCCTTTGTCGGATCCACCATCGGAGATTCATTATCTCAGGAATTCTCAGAGCAGGAGTCAGGCAGAGCGACCCGATAGCAGCCTAGTAATTTCCGAACTGTTATCATGAACTTTTAAGAACTCATTCATTCTCATCTAGTAATGGCTAAATAATTCAATCTAAGCACATGTTTGAAGAAATTAATTTAATGGCAAGGGAGTAATTGGCACTCAATGTGTAGGGATAAAGAAATAAATAAATTTATATTTTACATTGACTATAACTAAGTTTCTTAGAATTAGGTTTAAGCATTCTTTTTTTCAAATTTATTAATTAAAATAAAATATTCGATTATTTTATAATACCATTAGATTCTTACAAGAAAATCAAGACTTCAATTTCAATCCATATGCTAATTCTTTTTTTTTTCTTTTTCAGGTAATTATAAAAAAAATGGTTGTGATATTCGTACATTAAATAGTTTTTTTTTTTTTGAGAAACACTTAATAGAGTCCATTATAGTCCATAGTCACGTTTATAGTGCAACAAAACTAGGAAAGTTGCCCTCGCATCGTGCAAGTATAAATAATACACTGAATATTAAAAAAAAATGATATAACAAAAATCATAAATGATAAAGTTTTTATTACTGAAATTCTAATTATTTATGGGTATAGAAAAAAATTAATTTTCTAGCGAAAGTAAATTTTATTTGGCCCCAGATTATAAGGTATACGAAGAAAGTGGTATGGTGAGAACATGAACAAATACACTGTACACCAGCCTAAATGCAAAATAATATGCAGTACAATTAACAGAGGATGGATAAAGCTTCGGTTCGTAAAACTTTAAATATATACCGGTAGCAATAGGGGTGAGCAAAAAATCAAAAAATCGATCCAAAATTAAATTAATTTTTAGGTTAATTGAATTGAAATTTTAAGTTTACGGTTTTTACGGTTAATCGATCCGAAATTAAATTGAATATATATATATATATATATATATATATATATTATTTTTTAAATTTTACAATTATATTTTTTAATATTTGTGTAATTTATAAACATTATGATATATAATTTTGTAAAATATTATTAAAATACATATTTTTAGTAAAAAAATTAAAATTATCTTATTATTATTATTATTATTATTATTATTATATGTGCAAAATTAGTACTCTGTTATTAGTTTCATATTGAATATATTTAATTGTTATAATTAATTATGAAAATTTGGTTTTTATTTTATTTTTTATTGGATATTGCATTTAATTTGTATTTTTTTCATTTGTAAAGTATTTTTAACTATTAAAAATAATATTACAAATTATATAATTTATTAAATTTATATATTAAATTTTTTAGTGATCAACCGATAAATTAATTCGAAAAATCGAGTTAAAACTAAAATCGATATAGCAGTTAACTGAAATTAATAGAATGATTTAATAAAATTATTAATGAATTGATTAATCAGTCCATACTCACCTCTAAATAGCAATTTGGATAATTAAGAATTAATAGAGATGTTAGTGGATAGTGTCATGTTACCTTAAGGCTATTTTAGAACTAAAAAAGTTTTAGGAACATTTTAATACTGATAAGAAAATTTTAAAAATATTTTAGTACTTTTTTTCAGCCGTAATATATATACACTTAAATTAGGTATTTGAAAAAGAAAATGATAGGTTGCATTATCTCAATGGGGGTGAGCATAGACTGGTTAATCATTCATTAACAAAAAAATTAATCAGTCCATTAATATCGATTTTTTAAAATCACTAACCACTAATTAGTTCATTATATTCATTTAATTGGTCCATTAAATTTGGTTTTTCGATTTAATTTATCAATATTTTTCGGCTAACCATTAAAATTTATAACATAAAATTATATAAAAAATTAGACAATTAATTCAATTTCAAATGTATAAAATAATTTAATATAAAAATTACGAAACAAATATAATTTACTAACCAAAATTTATATTTTATAAATTAATAACTAATATTATAAAATAAATTTGATATTTATTGAAAATTAATATCATTGATTTTAAGTCAAATAAAATTTTAGATAAAATTAAATATTATAATATAAATTTTAAAATATAAAAAAATATAATTAAATACTATTAAATAAAATATGAACATCAATATATGATAAAAAAATAATATATATAAAAGTTAATTGAATTATATATATAAATATTACTATATAATTAAAAAGATAATATAATATAAATTTAATTTAAAATATTATATAAATTTTATAAAAAAATATAAAAAATTAAAAAAAATATATATATAAAGATTAATCGTGAACTAACGGTTAATTAATATTTAAAAATTTAATTCATAATTATTAATAAAAAATATAAAAATTAAAAATCGTAACGTAATTTATTAAATTAATTAATGGTAAAAATTGATTCGATTTTAAATTAATTTTATAATTAATTTTATTTTTAATTTCTGTTTTTGCTTACCGCCAGTCTCAGCAGTCCTAAAGCAGATATAAATATTTGGACAGGTGTCAATGACATATCATTATCAAGTGCAGTGTAATTAATGGGTGCAGAATAATAGCGAATCTGTAAGTTAATTGAGATTGTAAAGTCTAGCATGCATTGACCATTTATTAGTACAAATTTACGAGGAGCACGTTTTATCCTCCCAGTTCTTTGCAAAACGAACATGTCTAACGTCATACCAAATTGAAGATTTTTAATTTTTGTTTTTAGTATGAAAATTATTATTTAAAATTTTTACAAAAATTAAAATAAAAAATATGTCAAACATATTTTGATTTTATTTTTTAAAAAAATAAAAAATAAAATTTTTCCTCGAACATAGTCTTAAATTTTTAAAATAGATAAATTATTAAAATGAAAATAATTAGAAAATTCAAGATTTTAAAGATAAATAGAAATAAGTAATCATACGGTTTACCAATACACCATCTGTGTCATGGTGCGCACCATAAAATGACACGGCACCAAATCCCATGCATCGAAAATTTTAATTGTAGGACACTTCTTATTATAGGATATTAATTTGAATTCTTTTCTCTCACCCAAACACTAGCACCGGAGCTATCTTTGCCGGTCACCACACCTTCATCACCGACACCTGAAGTCCACCATAACTAGTGTCTTCTAAAATTTTCCCTTTTATGCACATTTTCTTCTTCTCATCTGTTCTTCACTTTGGTCTTTTTGCTCCTTTTCTTTCCTCTCCACTTTTAATAATGAATTTTAATTGATACATATTAACCTACAAATTTGAGTAAAAGATGTAATTTATTGATATTCAAAAGTATTGTTTCATTTCCTTCACATCTATAACATCCTATATCGAGACCGTAAAACAATTTGAATATTGGATGCTACACAATAATCAGCTTCAAAGCGAAAACAAGTTAACAAAATTGTGAGCTTATTAAAGAACGATAATTCAGCTTTGAGAGATGCGGAACTTCATGATCACATCATCAACTTCTACTTGACTCTGTTCTCTTCTAATGGTTTACAAGTTCAGCCAGGGGATCTCAATTTCATCCAACCTAAGATCTCAACGGATATGAAGAAAAAACTAGATCAGCCTTTTTCAAGAGAAGAGGTATTCCAAGCGGTAAAGATGATGCATCCACTTAAGGCCCCGAGCCCAGATGGATTTTCGCCTTTGTTCTATCAAAAATATATGAGTATGGTTGGTGATGAAGTGACTAAAGTAGTGTTGGAAGTGTTGGAAAAAAGGAACTATACCGGATCAGTTTAACCATACCTACATTTGCCTAATCCCAAAAGTAAAAGACCCAAAATTCATCTCAGAATACAGGCTTATTAGCTTATGCAACGTTGCCTGTAAGATTGCTACAAAGGTTTTAGCTAACAGGCTGAAATGCTTGATGGGAGATATCATTGATCCTACTCAAAGCGCTTTTGTTCCTGGCAGATTGATCACTGATAATGCTCTTATTGCTTGTGAAGTCTTCCATCATATGAAAAGCGGAGGAGTAGGGCAGCGTAAGCTTATATCGCTTAAGCTAGATATGGTCAAGGTATATGACAGAGTGGAATGGTCCTTTCTATCAGCAATAATGGAAAAACTTGGCTTCTCGAAGAATTGGATCAAGAGAGTGATGAATATTGTGACATCGGTTACCTACTCGGTCCTAATTAATGGTAATCCAATGGGTTACATCACTCCTACACGGGGTCTTCGTCAAAGGGATCCTTTATCCCCATACCTCTTTCTTATTTGCACGGAAGGTCTCACAGGATTGCTCAACTCGGCTATTACTTCAAAAACTCTTCATGGTATTCGGATATGTAACTGGGCTCCTTCAATCTCTCACTTGCTATTTGCTGATGATAGTCTCCTTCTTTTCGTGCCTCAATTGTAGAAGCAAATGCAATTTTAAATGTTCTACAGCAGTATGAATCTCTTTCGGGACAAAAAGTCAACCTCCAAAAGTCTGAAGTCGCATACAGCTCAAGCGTTAACACTGTGCTAAAGGAATCCATTACAACTTTCTTGGGAGTAAAGGAAACAGGTCATCATGAATTATACTTAGGTCTTCCAACGGTAGTGGGGAGATCTAAAAAAGTCTTGTTTTCACAAATAAAAGACAGATTGTGGCAGCGTCTAGAGGGTTGGAAGGAGAAATTCCTTTCATGGGCAGGTAGAGAGACATTAATCAAAGTGGTGGCCCAGGCGATCCCTACCTATATCATGCAATGCTTTTTATTACCATCTAGGTTTTGTCTTGATTTATAGGCAATGATATGTAGATTTTGGAGGGGTATAACTCAAATGAGCGGAAGATGCACATATGCAGCTGGAGGCAATTATGTAAACCAAAAGCGGAAGGTAGCTTAGGCTTTCGTTACTTTGAAGCTTTTAATTTAGCTTTACTAGCAAAGCAAAGCTGGAGACTGATCACCAAATCAGATTCTCTTTTAAACAGAGTTCTCAAGGGCAGATATTATTCGAAGTGCAATTTTTTAAAGCCTCTATTGGGTCCAATCCTAGCTATACATGGCGGAGCATCCTTGCTGGCAGAGAATTATTGAGATTAGGATCTTATTGGCAAGTTGGTAATAGATCAAATCTGAATATTTAAAAGGATAGGTGGATTCCTCAACCTTCTACCTTCAAAATCATATCACCCTACATCAATTATCATACTGAAGCAACAGTAGCCTCTCTCATTGACCACCAGGAGAGAACTTGGAAATGGAATGTATTAAACAATATCTTTCTTCCTGTAGATGTGGAACACATTAAAAAGATCCCAATTGGTCTAATAGGGACGGAAGATAGATTGGTCTGGTTCTACCATCACACAGGTCACTATATTGTCAAAAGTGGATACAGGCAGGCCTTGAATTTAAACAACAATGAGTCAGTTAGTTCGAATTCAAACAATCAGTAACAAAGCTTCTAGAAAAGACTCTGGAGCATCAATATCCCACCTAAAATTGCCAATTTCTTGTGGCGTGCTTCTCTCAAGGTGCTATCAGTCAAAGAGATTATTCATAGCCGCATAAATTTCGTCTCTCCCAGGTGCCAAAGATGTGGTGAATCAGAATCAATTATGTATCTATTAAAAGACTGCCCCTTTGCGAAATTAACTTGGAACTTTGCAGGATTTTCTTCTATTCAACAGTCTAGTGTTTTCTGTTTCAAAGTTTGGCTGATTGACGCATTAGATACCCTTTCTTTGGATACTTTTACTTTCTTTGTCTTTATATGTTACCAATTATGGGTAGCAAGGAACAAATTATTCCATGAGCAAAAAAATCTTGATAGCTCTCAGGTAGTTTTCTCAGCAAAACATCTCAAAGATGAATTTTTGACTGTTTCTGTCAAAGAAGATGGTGGTATTGACCCTCGAGATTTGAGCAAGACAATATGGACTCCTCCTACAATGAATGTCGTTAAACTTAATGTGGATGCTGGCAACATCAACACTGATATCATTGGATTGGGAGCGGTACTCAGAGATGCTCAAGGTAAAGTTTTAGCTTGTGGTAAAAAAACCATGCTTGGTGCGTGGGACTCTGCAACCTCAGAAGCTTTAGCTTTAGTTTTTGGTCTTTCTTTGGCCATTGATTTGGGTTTCCTTTATATTGTTGCTGAATCAAATTGTAAGCATGTCATTGATATGTTGATTAATAATGAAGAGATTAGGATAGGTCTAGGATATATCCTAGAGGATTGTCGCTCCTTGAGTAGGAAACTTAAATTTTGCAACTGGGTTTTCACTCATAGATTAGGCAACAGAGTTGCCCATGCACTGGCCAAAAGTTGCTCTAAAGCTCCTTCTTCCTTCATATGGATTGAAGAGTTTCCCTCTTATATTTCTAGATTGGTTTGTAATGATGTAATCTCCTTGCTTTTTTATTGAAATAGTTGCCGTTTTCTTCAAAAAAAGTACCTAGAACTGAATTATAATTTTTTTAAACGTATTTAACTAATTGAACCGTTATGATCAGGCATCTAAATTTACACCATCCACCAATCAATTCAAACTTCAACACAGATACAATCCGCATCCTCTAAATATCTCTTATCCATAGTATAATTCAATACTTTTCATAGACATGCCACACACACACACACACACACACACACACACACACACACACACACACACATATATATATATATATATATATGACTAAATCAAAATAACTACTTACAATTGCATAACTAACTCTTTGCAATTACATAACTAACTCTTAAATTAATTTACATATCTCCAAAAACAATTTATTGAGTATACATGCCAAAACTAAGAAAAGAGAATCTAAGATACACAATATATCTACCCCTTACCTTGATATGGCTCTAGTTTGACATAGATCCGTTGGACTAATCTTTTTTGTCTCGTTGGCTTTTAACCTATGCGTTAAGCTAAAATTTTATTGAGAGCTCTCTATTAATTTTACTTTATTTCATATATCACAAATTTAAGCATAATATGGACAATTTACTCAAATAACTTGTATGAAATATAAATTTTGATTTGAACAAAACTTTAAGGTATGTAACAAGATATGTTATAAACTTACAATTATAGAAAGTAAATATACATACAATATTGTGATGTGCGCCAGAGCCACGTTCGTATGTGGTTGACTCTCGGAGGCCCGCTTTTAGGGTCCAAGACCGGAAGAGACTCACTTTAACTCATAAGTTGGCTACTTCGCAATAAAAAGGAATTAAGCCCAAATTATTGTTGGTAGTCAACTTATGAAAGCGTCTACTAATAGGCCCAAAAGAGTTAGGTGTCATAAATTTGCCACCCAACAGTATGTCGAAAAATGATTTTCGATCTTTTGATGTCTAAATAGAGATTGGTGTTCGGAACATTACTCTTACTGGGCATCTTGGTTAGGTATTATTTTATAATTGAGTTTTAAGTTAATTCCCTCTCTTCTCTCACACAATACAAACTACAATAATTAAATAAACATCCCAAGCAAACAAAAAAAATAAATATATAAATAAATCAACTAATTAAATTATTATAGAAGCAAATTATCCAAAAAAATAAATTATATATATAAATCGGGGTATTCGTTTAGATTGGGAACATTGGTTCCCTTATGCTCATTTCACAAAAAAGTCCTCATTTTATTCTTTGTTTGATTTTGGATGAAAAAATTGGACATTGGTCTAAGTTTTGAAGGAAAACCCATATTAATTAATAGAAATCATTTTAAGTGTCTCTTCCTTTTTCACATGCATAAAAAAACTCTTTTTTACTAAATATTACATTCCTGAAATAAAAATACATAAAAAATACCAAATAAATAAATAAACATAAAATAATGAAATAAATAATAAATAAATAAAATGAAGATAATAAATAAATAAAATAATGAGAGGAATGATTAAATGATGTAATCGGATGGGCTGAGGCTGATCATCCAATTGGAAGCACGATTCCTGGTGCAAAAAAGCTAATAAAATCCTCCAAAGATGAAAGAATTTACATACTCATAAAAGACACCAAAAAGGCAACTCTATTACCATTATACCAATAAATAATAAAAATACAGCAAAGATAATCATTTAATTAATTGTACAGTACATAATAAAATTACATACAGAATTGAATCATACAGAATAATGCACAAATATCATAGAAATTAAATAAATAATACACAAATATCATAAAAATCAAATAAATCATGCAAATACCCTGAAATATATGTAAAAATGCCTAAAAATCTACCACAGACACCTCTGAAAGACTAATGGATGCTCTTATCTACATGAGGGATGGGATAGGAAGAAGTTCCCGTGACGTCCAGTCTATCGCTTGGACAAATGGGTGTCCATTGGGGCTTCTGATGGGTGTCAAAGTCATAAAAAATAAATACCTAACTTATCCTGACAAATAAATTGCAAATAGGGCAAGAAAGGGTCGAATCCACAGAGACTAGTACCAAAGTAATTCTAAACAACCAGATCTTTTACCAATAAAATTAAATGGGGGAGTTTTAAGATTTTAAAAATAAAAATAATGAACTAAAGCAAATAAATAAACAAGCAGAAAATTAATTAAGAGAAAATTCAATGGATGATAAATTCCAGTTAAAGATATTCACAGCACATGATTCATTCAACTGATCATTGATGAAGAAATAATTCTAAAAATCAAACAATGGGCTAGTTATAGCCGTCGGCTTCGCGCTCCCAACTTAATCTTTCTGTATGAATGAATTAATTAAGTAAGACTATAATTAATTCCTAACCAATAAATAACCCTTAACAAGCGTAAGAATTTAATTTATTGACAGCATTAAGAAATAGAAAGACTCGATCTAAGCCAACCGATCTATAAGCGAGACCAATTTATACCAAATCATGCATTTACTCAACATAACAGCCCTTATGAGGAAGCTACACTAATCGCTACTTGTTATTGAATCTACCAAACAATTACGGATTTGATATCTTCAATTAGCAGTATGTTATTTAATTAAATGAACAACGGCGCCTCATTGAACATGAAACAAATAACAATTGAGATATGATTTCTCTAAACTACAGTAAATAACATGAACACCATATGAAATTAAGAACAAAAAGTAAGCACAATAATCTCACAGTAAAATAAACCCTGACTTTGAATTAATCTTTAACTAAAAATAATAATTTAGCCACTCATGGCCATGAAATTCACAAAATAAAAAATTAAAAACTAAGGAGTAGTTCCTGTTACAGAATTGGAGCTATCAAAAATCGGAACAGGAAGAAGATCTCCTAAACTTGAAGATCCTTTCCTTAAATAATCCCCAAAATAGGAAAAGAAAAGAAACCTAACCAAACTAGGAAATTAAAAAAAATCCTAAAGGAGTTCTAAATTCCTAAAATTACTGCCTCTTTACTCCTAAAATAAAGTCTTAACATTCCTAAATATCAGCTATGGTTCAAGTGGCGGCTAGGTTAAATTCACTCAAAATCAACTTGAAAAATCATAGTCTATTGTCAACTTCCCTTAGGCAACTTGGGCAAGGGAACTGGGCAAGGCTTAGCTTCCTGCCTTGGGCAACTAGGTAATTTCCCTTGGGTAAGGCAACTTTTAGAATTTTCAACTATCAGCTCTTTGCTCCAAATTATCCCCAAAAATTCCTTGCTTCTCCAGATCATCAACAATTAGCCCCAAAAATTACAACTTCCTCGAAATCCACTCCTACAGTCAAAAAAATAAATAAACCAATGAAAAACACCTAAAACTGACTTAAAAAAATGCAAAATAATAAGAAAAATTAAATCAAATATATTTTCTTTTAACAGCTTAACAAATTCCCCTACACTTATCCCATGCTTGTCCTCAAGCATCAGTCAAATAACACAATCAATCCCATCAAAAGCATTCCTATCCTCAACCAAAACATAATCCCAAAGGCTTCAACCATATTAAAATGCAAGGCAAATAAGAGGACGACATTTAAAATGATTTCCTACTAATTTATATCATAGCATGGGTTCCTCAATAACCTTTTTAAATTAGAAACAACTAGGCTCAAAATAATTTAAGCATGCAAGAGATTTTAAGTCTAAGTTCAAAATTAAATCAATGCATATAGATGGATTGCCAAACTAGAAGAGACAACATACACACAAATTTCAACAAGCAAGGGAATCAAACTACCAAAACTTCTAGTTTTGGGCATCATTTTTACTTTTAATGCTTTTATTTTTTCAAATTTTTTTATGGGGAAGATTAGGATTGCTTATAAGGAATATAGAGATCCTTTTTATGTGAGGGCACTCAGTTCTAACTCGCATACACCCGATTACACAAACAACACAAATCTAAGCGGCTACTAGCTCTACTCATATCCAAATTTGTAATGGACAGTGGAGTAAAATTATTATTTGCTAATCTCTCTTTTTTTTCTTAATTCTGGCAACTAGATTTCCAAACCATAAGCACACAAAGATTTATTTGATGTCTCAACTAGTTTTAACAAATATCTAAAATGCAAAGATTCCAAATTAAATTTCATGCAGAGATTTATTTCACCTATTTAAATCAAGCCTTGAATTTTCTTAATTCAAAAGAATACTGAGGCAACCATGAAATGTATGAAAAAGAGTAAATTATCAAGAAATTGACTCTGCCTAACATCTAACAGGTTAAAACTATATGGTCAAGGAATTGATTTAAGATAAAAATTTTCTTCTGGAAAAGAGGATGTAATTCAACAGATGCTACGTACAATGAACTAGAAAACAAATCATTTAAATCCATGGTATAAGTGCTAACTCTTATCTCCTAACCACAAAATATGCACAATTATGCTTCAACAAAGCCAAAATTTTCCATCAAATTTAGTGCATTAAATTCCTAAAACAACCAAAAAGATCAACTAGCCAGAATATTCAAAACAACCTAAGAAGCCAAAAGTATGTCCAAAAAAGTCTACACAACATCACAAAACACACAACACTTCTATCTCAACCCTTCCCCTACACTTTCTCCTCGCATTGTCCTCAATACGAAATTAGCATATAACGTGGGGCAAAGGGCATCAAAATAAAAAATAAAAAAAAGAACTAATACTGTCCTAGTGAAGGAGGAGGATTCCAATTGATCAATGTTGCGAAAGAGGAGGTGGGGCAAACCCCACATGCTCAAAGTAGGCTAAAAAATGTGCCTGCAATTGGTGGACAGCGGTTTTAATGTGCTCTAAGCGGGTTTCAATAGTAATGGTGGGTATGGTGGTATTGGGAACAGGGGCAGCAGTTTGTGATGATGCTTTTGAGGCTTTCTTCTTAGAATCCTTTTTGAAAATTCTATCTTTGGCTAAAGTACCTGTATCCACAAAAGAAATGGATCCTTTCTCGCCACATTGCAATAAATGTAATTTATCCAAAAACATTAAATCCATTGGTGGCATTGAACAAGCAACATGCATTGTTGTATTACCTACATCCAACAACCCAACCTTAACAGCCAAACAAGTGATAAAAGACCCTAAATAAAGCTTTTTAGGTTTGAAACAAAGTTTATCCAATTTAACTACAAGCCAATAGCCCAAATTAACTCTTTTTTTTCATGAACCATGCACCACAAAAAGAATAATTCAGCTTTAGTGACAACAGTGCTATCATCATTACTTGCAGAGTAATTAATGGCTAAGTAACAATGGATGATTCGCAAAGCAACACTTTGTATATAAAATGCCTTGGATTTTCCACAAAGAAACTCAACATTAAGCGTACTAGTTAACTCTCTATATACTGCTAAGGTATCAAAATCTGCAGGATAATCGCAAATCATATCCAAATAATCATTTGTTTTAGACTCATCTTCAGTGATAAATCCCAAAGCAATGTTAAGTGTAGTGATGGAAAAATATTTAAAAGTGCCAAGCAGTCTATAAGTCAAAGTAAATGGATAATCTAAATTAAAATTTGGTCCCTGATAGCCAAACTTAAAAGTGCTAAAAAATTCTTTTACTCAGGCATCATATACAGGAAAGTTAATCATGAAAAAACAATGCCAACCAATGCCATCAATTAATTCCAACACTTCATCATATAGTCCCAAAGCACGCAAAGCAGAATCGTTAAAAAAATCTACCAGGTACAATATCTAAAGTGTCAAGAGAATAGTACTTTGTCTTGTGCTCTTTTTTGTCAAATTCAAGATTTCCACCTAATTCATGTGCCACTGGAGGAAATCGACTCTTATCGGTTGCAAGTCATGGTAATTTTCGAGGTGGCTTGTCAGGAATTGGTGCATTTTCTTGCTCTGGCTTATTATTTGAAGTGCTTTCATCAACTAACCCAGACTCCACTTGCCTAGATTTATAAGTTAGAGGTTTCATACCTTTGTTTGGTGCATGAGATGTAGCAAAATCACTAGATCTGGTCCGATGACGAGATTGGGAAGCAGAGATGGTCGGATCTCTGGCCACAAAGGAAGGTAATGGAACTACGGCGTGCGATGGCACATAAGAAGCGTCGATGGAGGTCGGTGATGTTGAGGAGGTGGGCTAGGCATGTGGTGGTTGCTGCGTGCATGGGCTTCGCGCCTAGGTGTGCGGTTGCTGCTGCGCACTTGGGCTCGCCTGGGTGTTCAGTGGCTGCTGCTGCTGTGTACCTGGGCTCGCTTGGGTGTGCGGCAGTTACTGTTGCTGTGCGCTTGGGCTCACCTGGGTGTGCGGTGGCTGCTGCTGTGCACCTGGGCTTGCCTGGGTGTGCGGCAGCTACTACTACTGCGTACCTGGGCTCACCTGGGTGTGCGGCGATTGCAAAGCTGTGGTGCTGTGCTTTGTGGCTTCGCATGCGGTGGGGTGATGGTTTTTTGGTGGGTCATGGGTGGTGGCTATTGAATTTTTTGTAAGTAATGAAAAAGAAATGTTAGGGTTTTGTTATGGGGAAAATTGTCAACAGTGAAAGTAAATGCTATTTTACTTGGGTGAAATTTAAAACAAATTAAATTGGGTCAAATTTTGATGAGTTAAAATGGTTGAAAAGCTATGAAAATAAAGCCCATCAACATAGGATAAGACCCAAATAATTTTCTTAAAAGCACAATTCAAACAAAAAAACCCATTAAAACTCAAACCCATAGCAAATCAAATAACTCAATAAATCTAAATAATGGGCTTCCACCATTAAAAGTCTAATTGAGCTTTGTTTTGTTTCTAAATTTCCTAGCATCCTTCATGCATTTCCATAATTAAAGTACAACCTACTTTCCCCTTCTTTTTCTTTTTTTTTAAATATTATTCACCATAAAACCAACTAGCTGCTCACGTCACCTGCAAAATAAAAATTAAAATAAGTAAAAGACTGTTAAAATAATTAAAAAGCAATAGAACTAAAAACAAAAAGTATTGAAATTTAAATCTAAATAGTAACAGATCAACCTTGGGCAAGGCTGAATATTGGGTTGCCTCCCAAAAGCGCTTTTGTTTAACGTCTTTGGCCAGACGTTCCTAGAATTAACTCCTCTCCAAGCATGGCCAGTTGAGATTCCCCATTACCTTGAGCCAAAAATCCTTTATAGAATGGTTTTAGGCGATGTCCATTAACTTTAAAAATTTTACCATTTTCTAAATTTTGAATTTCAGCCGCACCATGAGCAAAAACATTAGTAACAACAAAAGGTCATATCCATCTGGACCTTAATTTCCCTAGGAATATTTCAAACATGAATGGAATAATAAAACTTTTTGTCATATTTGAAATTCTTTCCTAGAAATCATTTTATCATGGAACCTTTTTTTTTCTCTTTAAAAATTCATGAGCTCTCATATGCCTCATTTCTTAACTCTTCTAGCTCCTGTAACTCTAATTTACGATTTTCACCGGCTGCATCTAATGCCATATTGCAATATTTTATAGCCCAAAATGCTCTGTACTCTAAATCTACTAGTAAATGACATGGTTTGCCATACACCCGTTGATATGGTGACATACCGATAGGTGTCTTATAGGCAGTCCTGTAGGCCTAAAGAGCATCTTTCAGCTTCAAACTCCAGTCCTTTCTAGTTGGATTCACTGTCTTTTCCAATATAAACTTCACTTCTCTGTTTGATATTTTAGCTTGTCCACTTATCTGGGGGTGGTAAGCAGTTGACAAACGATGTGTAACTTCATATTTCTTTAGCAGTGCATCCATGATTTTGTAGCAAAAATGCATCCCTCTGTCACTTATGAGCACTCTTGGAGTACCAAACTTGCAAAATATATTATTTTTGACAAAATTCGCAATAGTTTTGGCATCATCAGTCCTTGTGGCTTTAGCTTCAATCCATTTAGAAACGTAATTTACTGTAAGTAAAATATAAGTATTGCTAAAATAAGAAGAGAAAGGACCCATGAAATCAATACCCCACACATCAAATATTTCACAAACTAATATAGATGTGAGTGGCATTTGGTCTCTGTGTCCTAAGTAACCTATTCTTTGACACTTGTCATAAGACTTACAATATAAAATGCATCTCTAAATAAATTAAGCCAAAACAAACCACATTCTAAAACCTTTTGAGCTATTCTTTTGGGACCAAAATGACCCCTATACGCCTCAAAATGACAGAATTTCAATATAGACTGCACTTCATCGTCAGAAACACATCGTTGAATAATTTGATTGGAGCAATATTTCCATAAATATGGTTCATTCCAAGCTTAGTATTTGGCATCTCTTTTCAATTTGTCCTTCTCAAAACCTGGAAAACTCTACAGGGATAGCACTTGTAACCAAGAAATTCACAATATCAGCATACCAAGGGCTGATAGTGTTGACTACAAATAAGTGTTCATATGGAAAATCATCATTTATAGGCAATGCTTCCTCATTTAACAACAATCTACCGAGATGATAAGCTACTCAATTTTCAAACCCCTTTTGTTTTTAATTTCAAGATCAAACTCTTACAGTAAAAGGATCCATCGAATTAGAAGGGGTTTGGCTTCTTTTTTCTTTAATGAATACCTTAGTGTTGCATGATCAGAAAAAACAACTACTTTAGTATCCAATAAATATTATCTAAATTTTTTTAAAGCAAAAACAATAGCTAAGAGTTCTTTTTCTGTTGTGGAGTAGTTGCTTTGGGCACTATCTAGTGTTTTTAAAGCATAATAAATCACATGTGGATTTTTCCCAAAATTTTGACCAATAACAGCCCCTATGGCATGGTTGTTTGCGTCGTACATGATCTCAAATGGGAAATCCCAATTGGGTGGCTGGATTATAGGTGCAAAAATCAGCATGTCCTTCAGCTCATCAAATGCACCCTTGCATGCTTGATCAAATTCAAAGTCCACATCCTTTTGCAATAATTTACATAATGGTTAGGTGATTTTGGAGAAGTCTTTTATAAAGGTCTGTAAAATCCTGCATGTCCAAGAAAGGAACAAAATTCCTGCACTCTTGCAGGGTAAGGAAGAGATTGAATGACACCTATTTTAGCCTTGTCTACTTCTAGTCCTTTTGAAGACACTATATGACCCAAAATCAATCCTTGATCTAACACAAAATGGCATTTTTCATAATTAAGAACCAAATTAGACTCTAAATATCTCTTCAAAATCTTAATTAAATTAAATAGAGATTCATGGAGTGAGTTACCATAAACCATAAAATCATCCTTAAATATCTCTATTATTTTCTCAACATAATCTGAAAAGATGCTTACCATACAATATTGAAAAGTCACTAGAGCATTGCAAAGTCCAAATGGCATCCTCTGATAAGCAAATGTGCCAAAAGGATAGGTGAAGATCATCTTTTCTTGGTCCTTGGGTGCCACCGATATTTGATTGAAACCTGTGTAACCATCAAGACAACAGTAATAAGATTTTTCAGCAAGTCTTTCCAATATTTGATCAATAAAAGGAAGCAAAAAATGATCTTTTTTAGTTGAGGCATTCAACTTCATGTAGTCTATATAAACCCTTCACCTATTTTGGACTCGGGTGGGTACCATCTCCCCATTTTCATTCTACACAACTGTGATTCCCGTCTTTTTGGGTACGACTTGGACTGGACTCACCTAATTACTGTTCGAAATAGGTTATATAACTCCTGCATTGAGCATATTTTAGATTTCCTTTTTCACAACTTCCATCATCGATGGGTTTAAACATCTTTGTGCTTGTCTACTAGGCTTGATATCTTCTTCCAAATGAATCTTGTGCATGTAAGTGGAGGAACTTATGCCTTTGATATCAATAATGGTCCACCCAATTGCCTGCTTATGCTCTTTCAAAGCTTGAATCAGTAACTTTTCTTCATTAGAAGTCAGCTTATTAGAAATAATCACCAGAAGTGTTTTCTCATCCCCCAAGTAAGCATACTTCAAATGATTGATGTAGTACCTTAAGCTCTAATTTCGGTACCTGCGAACTATTCTGTTTGCTCAATTTTTGCTTCCTTTTCCATTTCTCTTGCCTTCTTCTAATTATCCCTCTTGACCAAGGGCTGTTTCGGCTCTTTCCCACTTCTTAGAACAATCGCACTTGCATTTTGCCTTAGGTTCTCTATGGTTTGTGAAGGCAAACATCCTTGGAACTCTATTCTACTTAAAGACACTGCTATTTCGCTCATTTATTTTTTCAAGTTCTGAATTCTTGAATCTGTTTTCTCTACATGTTGCTAAAAATCTTTCGCATTAGTTGTTAAAGAATGAACAATGTCCTCAAGAGACATACCTTGCTTAGGAGCTGATTGAGAAGGTTGTTGTAGTGCCCTTAGGTGGAATGGTTGCTGTGAATTTTGCTGCCTTGCTCCATAACTGAAGTTGGGATGATCACGCCACCCCAGATTATATGTATTTGAATAGGGATCATATTTTCTATCGGGCTATTTAGCATACTCACCCATTGCATTAACTTACTCTTGTGACTCATCTTGAAGTGTGGGGCACATAATGGTAGTATGTCCAGCATAGGCATAAATTTCACACACTTGAGCTTGAGGAAATTTACCATATTAGTCCAGGTTGTGATAGTTCCAGATGGTAAATTCAGCAACCAGTCTTTTGTTGAGTCAGCCAAGGAGAAAGGAAAGGCCTATAATTTCACTTACTCCTCGGTAACTCCATATAGCTTCATTTTTGAGCAAACAACATGAAATTCCTTAAGATGCTTGTGAGGATCTTCATTTTTCAAGCCTTAAAAAGTGGGCAGTAGATGAATCAATCCAGATTTCAACTCAAAAGTAGTGTCTACTACTGGGTATGTAATGCATAGCGATTGCTGATTTAATGATGGCGTATGTAACTCTCTTAAGGTCCTTTTTGCCATCTTTTCCTCTTCTATTTCAGCTAGAAATTTAGTAAAATCAGCTACCTCTTCTTCTTGTTGCTATTCTTTACATATTTTGTCTCCTTCCTTAGTCTTCGGGTTATTTTTTTAATTTCAGAATCAAATAATAATTCTCCCGAAATTTCAGACCTGGTCATTAACAAATTAAATCAAGTTAGACTAGTCCCTAGCAATGGCGCCAAAATTTGATGGGTGTCGAAGCCACCAAAAATAAATACCTAACTTATCCTGATAAATAAATTGCAAATAGGGCAAGAAAGGGTCGAATCCAAAGAGACTAGTACCGAAGTAATTCTAAACAACTAGATCTTTTAACAATAAAATTAAATGGGAGAGTTTTAAGATTTTAAAAATAAAAATAATGAACTAAAGAAAATAAATAAACAAGCAGAAAATTAATTAAGAGAAAATTCAATAGATGATAAATTCCAGTTAAAGATATTCACAACACACGATTAATTCAACTGATCATTGATGAAGAGATAATTTTAAAAGTCAAATAATGGGCCAGTTATAGCCGTCGGCTTTGCGCTCCCAACCTAATCTTTTTCGTATGAATGAATTAATTAAGTAAGACTATAATTAATTTCTAACCAATAAACAACCCTTAACAAGCGCAAGAATTTAATTTATTGATAGCACTAAGAAATAGAAAGGCCTAACCTAAGCCAATCGAACTACAAGCGAGACCAATTTAAACAAAATCATGCATTTAGTCAACATAATAGCCCTTGTGAGGAAGTTACATTGATCGCTACTTGTTATTGAATCTATCGAACAATTACAAATTTGATATCTTTAATTAGCAGTATGTTATTTAATTAAATGAACAACGGAACGTCATTGAACATGAAACAAATAACAATTGAGATATGAATTCTTTAAGCTACAGTAAATAACATGAACAACATATGAAATTAAGAACAAAAAGTAAGCACAACAGTCTCACAGTAAAATAAACCCTGGCTTTGAATTAATCTTTAATTGAAAATAATAGTTTAGCCACTCATGGCCATGAAATTCACAAAGATAGAATTGGAGCTACCAAAAATCACTGCAGGAAGAAGATCCCCTAAACACAAAGATATTTTCCTTAAACAATCACCAAAACAGGAAAAGAAAAGAAACCTAACCAAACTAGGAAATTTAAAATAAAATTTCTAAAGGAGTTCTAAATTCCTAAAATCACTGCCTCTTTACTACTAAAAAAAAGTCTTAACATTCCTAAATATCAACTAGGGTTCAAGTGGCGGCTAGGTTAAATTCGTTCAAAATCAACTCGAAAAATCATAGTCCATTGTCAACTTCCCTTGGGCAACTTGGGCAAGGCTTAGCTTCATGCCTTAGGCAACTGGACAATTTTCCTTGGGTAAGGCAACTTTCAGAATTTTCAACTATCAGCTCTTTGCTCTAAATTATTTCCAAAAACTCCTTGCTTCTTCAGATCATCAACAATTAGGCCCAAAATTATAACTTTCTCAAAATTCGCTCCTATAGTCCGAAAAATAAACAAACAAATGAAAAGCACCTAAAATTGACTTAAAAGAATGCAAAATTCAATCAAATCTATGCTCTTTTAGCAGCTTAACAGCTTCTTCCCATCTGTCACTAGTTGGATAGTGCAAAATGCAAAATTTTATAAAAAAATCACACAAAGCTACATTTAACCCTAAACATAAAATTATTAGGTCTTAAATCATGCCAAAATAGTATATAACATTAAATCATACATGAAACACAATAAAAACTTATTAAACTACAAAAATTGAAGAATAAAGGAAAAGCTTAAAATTACAACAATGAAGGAATCTTTGTCTAATCATGCCTTTACATGCTCATTGATCCAGATTTATGTCACATTTACACTTTAGACATGAAAATCACTCAAATACAACCTTTAAACACAATTATTTCAACAAGCAATAACATAGTTTTGCATGGAAATTTTAGAGAGAATAAATAAATAGAGATATAGCCTAGAATATTACCTTTAGGAGATATTCTAACTCTGAATTTCTTGTAGTTCAGATTTTCACTCCGATTTGTGTTTGTTTTTTAGAAAATCCAATGAATTTCATGTGTGTTTGTGTGTGTGGATCAAAAGGATTGTTAGAGCAAAATAACTTTTTAGAAAGAAAAAGAAATTGATTTTTTTTCTTTTTTAAGGTTTTCTCTATATTTAAAAGTGATTCCTCTGCTTTAGAAACCCTAAATATTTACCTTTTATACCTAGGTTAGAGTTAGAGTTGGATTCCAATTCCACTTTCCAAAATCTGGAGATATCTCTATAGAAAATTCGGATTCAAATATCTTAAAACACTTATCTTCCCTTTTTTTTTAATTCTAGAAACATAGAAAATCTAGAAAAAGATCCATAGACGAGCATCCCTCATTGAGAGGCGGGTGTCCCTTAGGCTAAAATCATAAAATACCCTTGATCTGACTTGCACAAGAGAGAGAAGGCTAGTGACGACCGTCCCTCTTGTGACAGATGACCATCTAACACCTCTGAAGGCCAATTAAAACGCTTAAAAACACTTAAAAAATCATAAAATCTTTGAGAAAAATATAAGAAATTCACAATTGGAGCTTCGAGATCCGAACTTGCTGTTAGTAATATACTATTTCCTCATCATTGAGTAATCCTAATCTAGGCTACCTTAGGTCAGGGTGTCTACAGCTGCCTTTAATTTTGAAAAGCTGGTGCACTAGTGCCAAAGTGAGCCAAAATTCAGAGTGAAAGCAAAAAGCCGCATACCTGAGGCAACGAATCTCTTGGTTAATTAAACACGTACCTTTTTCTTCTGAGGCAGTGAGTTTTTTAGTTGATTAAAACACGTACCTTTTTCTGAGGCAGTGAGTCTCTTGATTGGGTAGTTATTGTCTACTTGTGTGTTAAACCTTGTTCGGGCAGTTAACATCAGTTTATCGATGTGTTAATCCTAAATTGACTATCCAATTAGCTTTTGGGGTATGCAGAATTGGGACAGGTTGACTAAATCTGATTAGCACCTGAGGCACGTAAAATTAGGTTATTTGAGTGTGTCTAATTAGCGCCTGGGGCATGCAGAATCGAGATAACTTGATTGGATCTTATCAATGCTTAAGGCATGCAAAATTAGGTTATTTGAATCGTACTTGGTTGGTGTCATCTATAAACATACCTAACCTTCCAGTTGTTTTGGTTAGGGCCCTTTTGTGGGTGCATCTGCACCTTTGGAACAATGTTCCATTTAAGGAATTTCTAGCAAATATGTATCTGTGAGGAGTCACTCACATACTTGAAGCTTGTGTTTATAGGTATATATTTATCTTGTAGATGTTTTAGATTAATATTGTGATCTTGGCTAGATTTTGTACACTCCCCAATGACTATGTCACCAATATAGGGAAAAGCATCATCTTCAAGGCTGTCGATGCCCTCGGTCTTACCTTGTGTCTTCTTTGAATTTGTATTATCATCATGCTTTTGCCTCTTGTCCAATAGTTCCTTGTTTTCAATATCAGTCTTATGACTTCTTATGTGTTCAAATCGAAACAGCCCATACTCTGAAGAATATGGCTCCTTGTCCAAATGAACATTGACTACTACAATGGTATTTTGACGATTATATAGCTCTGGCTTCGGTCGTATTCCATTTTGACCTCGTGTTAATCCATGTTTTTCAAGGCAATCAGTGGTGAAGGGCCCAAAAGATGGCCTTTTCCATAATTTAGGCCTAACAACAAAGATATGTCCAATTCACAGTGAATATACTTTCTTAAGCAAAAGGGGATGTGAAATCCTTTCAGAATTCAAAAGTATCAACACTTCTTTTTGTTGCATATCTCTTTTATTTCAACCTCTACAGGCAATTTTTTGTGATAAGGATGGGTGCTTTGACCCCTTTTCTTAGGTTGTGGTGGTATATATATGCCCCTTTTAGGTACCTATGAAAAGTATTTGATATTAATGTTCTTGCCTATTGAATTTGCATGTTTGTTTTATTTCCTTTTTCTAATTTTTACTATTATTTATAATTCTTATTTACTTTATTCTCACAAAATACCTTATTTATTATTATTTACATACTTATCCAACTATTTTATTTGCATTATTTACTTACCCGACTATTTTATTTGCATTATTTACATTAATGCACTATTTATTTGTACATATTTACTGGAAATCCAAAATACTTCCTGAAATTTATTTTGCTTCTTGAATTTTTTTACTTTTGGCATCCAAAACATCCAAAATTATCTGTCTTTGCCATGGAGCTTTTAGATCTCCTACAAAAATGAAAAAAAAGAAAATGACATAATATGTACTTGCAATGCATGGGACATGTAGAAAAATGCATTTTGGTCAACCACAAGTGACAGAAGGATTTGGTCGTTGCTTGCTTGTCAAGGGACAGGTGTCTATCATCACTTTCCTATAAATAGTGCCCTTTATCCTTGGTCTTTGTGCCTTTGACTTCTCCCTTTCCAAGGAAGCTTCTGCCAGGTATTTCTCTTTCATTCCTTTCTTTTTCCTTTTCTTTTTTGGCCATTTTTTCTTTTAGTTATTTATTTTCCTCAATTATATTTGCACTTAGACCGGTTGTAAATTACCATTACCATAACTTTCGAACTTGCTAAATTACACCGACTGTTGGATGACCTAAAAACTTGGGAGGATCCTCTTTTGGCTTTGTGCTCCAATCTAAGATTTTTTAGGAGAGCATCTCTAGATAGGAATCTACTACTTGCTACTACTCGATATTGGGATCAGAGGTTCCATGTGTTTAGGTTCACATACTAAGAATTATGCCCTTTACTAAAGGAATTTGCTGTGATAGTTGATGCTTGGTTACCTTGCCATACCTACCTTCTTGTGTTTCTATATACCTTAGACAGGTGGCTCATACCTTAGGCATCCTTCCTTTTGAGGTCAGGGCTTTGGTACCTTATGGGAAGACATTCTCATTGGAGCCATTGATTGTCGTACTGGCCAATTTTGATGACATACCCATATTTCACTTTAGTGTGATATTGCTCTGTTGTTTTGCTTGGTGCTTGCTAATGTACATTGATGATCCCATGACTGGAGATTATGACTTATTCAGCATAGTGGATGGCATACTTCGAGGGTGCAATCTACATCCCTTGGTTCTGGTAAAGACCACCATTGGCTTGGATGTTATTCATTATGACTCTAGCTTTAGGTTCACTGGTAGCCCCATGCTACTCTAGGCATGTCCTTGATTTTAGAGGTAGCATACCCCTTGTGGGTTTTCATGCTAGCTTTTCTTGTTGGAAAATGTGTCCTTTCAGATTTTTACGTATTTTCTTACCTTATTTTTGCCTGAAATAAATCCAATTCACTTCAGCCGATTTTTTTTTTCAGGTATGGCTTCATGAAAAGTTGAAGCTGTTGTCAAAATCTCCCCCTTGAGTCAGGGTTACAGGCACTTACCCCATGAGATATGTCATCCTCAAACACCTGCGATGTGAGTTTCTATTGATCTAGGATGGGGTTGATTGGCTGAGCCATTTGATAGATGATGATATCATGTTTAGATACACCTAGCTACCTATCACCTCCATGGTTTGGGATGGGGCATTTAGATGTGTCCCTTTGTACGGATTGTACCATGCCACTTTTTATATTGTTGCTCGTGTGCTCGCTAATTCGCGAATCGACAGGACATCGTTAGGTGTTCGGTGGGCTTTCGAGGTGGTAGACATGTCTACACTTTTTTGTAAGAGTACTATAAGAGGATTTGGACTCGACTCCTTGTAAGGACCTCCATTCCTGAGATTGGCGCTTGTAACTTCACCACTTCTTCCTCTTACAAGCAATAGGTTACTAGTCCAGTGGTTGACAATAGGTTATCCTATCTTAGGCACCTAGATGGAGAGAGAGATGTAATATAGATAAACTAGATCATATACTATTATAGATTATGTTTTTTTTCTTTTACCGAACTTTTTAAATTTAAATATGTAAAAAGAATATGCTACTTTTAGCTACATTGATAACATTGTGAATACATGCATGACATTTCTTTCTGATTTTAGTACATATGATCAACATTTAATATTATCCTAATAACACATATTATTTAATCTCAAAATGAAACTTTAAAAGCATCATAACTCCTATCATTAATCAGCCCTCTCGGCTTTTCTTAATTGATTATTTTCTCTTGGCCTCTAATTTTTTTCCATGATGATTTTCACCCTAACAAGGCGAATAATTTTAGTAAGGCTGCCGCTTTTTTTGATTTTTGACCTACGGGGACTTTATTCTCTTCTTTTTCTCTTTTTAGTCTTAACCATAGAACCTTTTCAATCTGTCTATGTTCACTAAATGTTTGAACTCATTTCCATCATTGTCTAATAAAATGGTAGCTCCCTTAGATAATAGCTTCTTGAGCCTAAAAGGTCTTTCCTGTATGGGCCTAAACTTACCTCGGATGTTTGGAATTTCTGGTTTCATCCATTTGAACACGAGATCTCCGTCTTTTAAAGGATGTTCCTTAACCTTCTTCCCAAAAGAATGAGCTAGCCTCTTTTGATAGACCTGATTGTGATAATATGCCCTCATTCTATCCCCATCTAGTAGGTTAAGCTGTGATAGTCTCTATTTAGCCCATTATGCTTCCGATATCTTAGCTTCTAAAACTACCCTCAAAGATTAATGCTTAATTTCTACTAGCAATATTGCCTCTATCCCATAGACCAAGGAGAATGAAGTAGCTCCTATTGAAGTTTTGGTTATGGTCCTGTAACACCATAATACGAAGGGTTGCTTATCAGCCAAATCTTTATAAGTTCGAACCATCTTGGCCAGAATCCTCTTGACATTCTTATTAGCCGCTTTGATTGCTCTATTTGAGGTCTATAAGGAGAAGAATTATGGTGTTGAAATCCATACCTGATGAGCATTTTCCTGGTTTCACTGGAGAACCGTAACATATTATCAGACACTATATGTTGTGACAAGCCATATCTACATATCAAGTTCCTTTCAATAAACCTGGCCATGTCTCTTGTATCTATCTTTTTGAAAGATTCCACTTCTACCCATTTGGTAAAGTAGTTAATGGCCATTATAATAAACCTGTGCCCATTTGAAACAAGAAGATGGATCATACCCATGATGTCTATGCCCCATGCAGTGAATGGTTATGGCGATATGAGGTTGTATAACTCAGAAACAAACAAATGCCTCAAGTCTGCATACTGTTAAGCATAGTTGGCATTCTCTAACAGACTTAGAACAATCAATATCCATCGTGAGCCAAAAGAATCCTTGATCTATAATCTTCTTAGCTAAAGCTAAACCGTTCATATGGGCTCCACACACTCTTGTGTGCACTTCTTCTATGACCTTTTTTTACTTCATTTTCATTTAGACACCTTAATTGGATCCTATCGAGCTATCTCTTGTAGAGCACCCCTTCTACAGTAATGAATTGGGTTGACAGCTTATGAATCATCCTTTGATCCTTTTCAGTAGTCTCCTCAGGGAACACTGACCTTTCCAAATAATTTCGAATGTCATAGTTATAAGGTTTTCCATTATCAACCTCGACATCCATAATCTGCTCATCCTCAAAGCATAGTTTATCAAAACTTAAAATCAGCATGGGCTTCATACTAACCCCTTTTGAATTATCCCATATTGATACCAAAGTGGCCAAAGCATGTACTAGTTGGTTCTGTTCTCTAGGCATATATCCAAAAGTAAAAAGCTCGAATTGGCTGCTCAAAGTTTTCAGACACTTGAGATAAGGCAATAATCATTCTTTCTTCACTGACCATTTGCCTTTCACTTGAGAGACTACCAAAGACGAGTCTTTGAACACTTATGTGGATTTTGCCCCTATAGCTAACAAGGCTTCTAACTCGAAGATGTAAGCTTCATATTTGGCTTTATTATTTATAGCTTTATACCCCAGTTTCTTGGCTAGTGGCATCTTCTTTCCTTTTAGGGTGGCCAAGATTACACTTACTCCTGCTCCTTTATTGCTCACAGCCCCATCGAAGTACATCTACCAACTATGCACTATTATACTTGTAATGTGCTCATCGGGAAATTCGTAAGTTATCTCCTCTCCTTCTAAAGGTTGATCAGCTAGGAACTCCACTTCTGCTCTCCTTTTAATGGTTTTCCTAGTGATGTACTCTATATAACCATCTTTCCATTTTCCCTAGGAGTGAAGGCATTTCTTGCAAATACTTAAAAGGGTTATCTTTAGCTACTACTTATATCCTATAAGAATAGAAGTAGTGTTTCAGTATAACTTCTATATACTTTGCTTCATAAGGGAAAAATTTCTTGCTGAGGTAGTACACCTCATACTCAATCCCAAAGTCATCCTCTTAAGCCATCATTGCCCTTACTGAACTATCCACTATAGCCAAATATAGAATAAGAGGCGTACTTGCTTGAGGTGATCTAAACACCTGTGGATGTAGCATATATTCCCTAATGCTATCAAATGCTTTTTGACAATCCTCGTTCCAGACCACTGGCTCATCCTTTCTGAGTAATTTGAATATTGGCTTGCAAATCGAAGTCAACTTAGCTATAAACCTACTATGTACTAAATTCTCCCTAGGAACCCTCTAACCTTTTTCTTTTTCTAGGGTATTGGAATCTCTTTAATGTTTCTTACCTTATTAGGATATACCTCTATACCTTTCTGGCTCACTACATACCCTAAGAGCTTAACTGAGGTGACCCCAAAGATGCAATTCTTTGGGTTAAGGCAAAGGTTGTACTTGTTGATCCTAGGGCAGAACTTTTCTAGTGCCTCCAAATGACCTTCTCGGATAACTAATTTGATCATTATATCATCCATATATACTTTCACTTCCTTATGAATCAAATCATCTAGTATCCTAGTTGCCATCCTCTGATAGGTAGCACCTACATTTTTAAGTCCAAAAGGCATAACTCAGTAGGCGTATGTACCCCATTCAATTATGAAAGCCATTTTAAGTCCTCTATCTTCCTTTTGCCTTTTAGTTGAATAGCAAACAACTTTTCTGTCAAAACCTCTTCAAGCACTTTCTTGTTCCAAGCTGAATGGTGTAAGAGGATCTCTTCATCCTAAAAACCCTTAACTGACTTAATATTCCCTTACTCTTAATTGAAGACATCATTGAACAACTCAAATCCTAACATTAGCTCACCCACTATTAGCTGAGGTTCATTCTCTCCACAGTAAAGGCAAATACCTAAAGCTGGCACAAAGCTTTGGGAAATGTAGGGGACCCTTTTCATTGCTTCCTTCCCTTTACCTTTCTGACTGAAACCAGTAAAGCCTAACCCCTTCCTATCCTCCTGACTTCTAGTAGCTATAACAGTCTGAGGCCCTTAGGAATTCTTGCCTAAACCAACATTCAATAGAAAATTCATCTTATTCATTATATTAACCACTTGTGGGCAATCAGTATAGCTACCCTCACCTTCCTCATCAGTGATGGCAGACATATGGAACCCATTTAAAGGATGTCTACCTATCTCCAACATAGACACTTGATTCTCTCTTATGGCCTTAATAGTGGCCACCTGACCATTGTAGGGGATCTTGATCATCTAATGTAGTGTGGAAGGTACCCCACCCAACTTGTGAAACCATGGCCATCTTAATAGCACAGAGACATTGGCTAGAATAGGCAACACCACAAACTCAACTTTTGTCTCAATGGGCCTTGTTTTCACTAAAGCTTTAAAGGTTCTAACAGCTTGTCTATTGGAATTGTCATAAGCAGAGATGGTTAAGTTAGATTTATTCAACATGTTCTCATTCAACCCAAAAGCTAGAATTGCCACTAAAGAGCATATATTAATAGAAGAGCCATCGACAACCATTACACAGGCCGTGTACTTGCCATTCATCGAGGCCTTGATATATAAAAGGCGGTTATAGTTCATTCCTTTAGAAGGCAGGTCATCATCAGATTACACAACATTTTCTCCTATACCTCCCATAACCAAATCCAATAGCTCAGAGGGTGAGATGGTAGTGGAAACAATAAATACACTCAGGGCCTCCACCAACTTTTGCCTGTGTGAGCGAGATTGCCTCAACAAATCCCAGATGAAAATCTATGCATTCATTTTCTTTAGCAATTTGATCACCTAATCTTCCTCGACTTCCTTCTCTATTAGCACTACAACAGGGGCTAGTTGCTTTTTAATCTCTAGTGCCACTCTCCCATTTCTCATGACTACCTTAACCTTTCTCTTTTCTCTTACCTCTTTTTCACTTTCACTAGTTGAACTTCAAATATCAATGGGCATCGAAGCCCCTTAATCCTCACTTTCTGTAGGGGTATCCTAACAATTAATCATTAAAACTAGTCAATTTTCTTCAATTGGCTATGTTACTTTAGGGGTGGACCAAGTAACGATCATATATTTATTCCTATACAGGTCTCTTATGATGTACCATTTAGGTAGACTATACCCAATCATAAAAACTAGAGGTGGCACAACATTGTAACCTCCCTTCTTCTTCTTATCTCTCTTTTTAGGATCTAAAATCTACTTACTATCTATCAGATCTTGAATTTAATTCCTCAGGGTGTGATAGTAGTTAGTTAACTGCTTGGTATGCTGATGGTATGCACAATACTGATCCTCCCTATGATGGGGCAGCCCTTGAGGGTAGTGGTTGAAGTTTCCCTTCTTTACTCAAATGGTCCAACACCTAGGAAAGTGACTTACCCAAATTGGAATAATGCCTTGGACTAGCTTCAGTAACAAACACTTATGCAGTCTTTCTAGTTCTGTTCAACCCTCTACTGTTCCTAACTACCTTATTATTAATAAAGTTCCTCCTAGCGCCCTTATTGCTTACCCTTCTAGCTAGGTATTCTCCCTCAGCTTCTATGGCTATGTCTTTCAACAACTCCCAGTCTTTCAGACCCTTCATTTTTAAGACATCCCACAGATATGAGTTTATATTTCTGATAAATAACATGATTTGGTTAGTTGTGTCAGGCTTTCTCTTTATCTCAATTGCCCTAATTCTCCACCTAGTGAGGTACTTATAAAAGGATTCATCATGTTTCTACTAAAATAGCTTAAGGTTTTTTAGAGTGACCTCTATTTTGGTGCTACAGTCATACTACTTAAGGAACTCCTCAGTCTACAAATACCAATCCTCTTTGGTATGCCTATCCAGCCTATGATACTAATCAAATGCAAGCCCTATCAAACTAAGATAAAAATACATTACCTTCTGCTTCTTAGTTAGGGTGGTCCCTTTCATGATCAGTGTACACTGTTTTACATGGGCCAAAGGGTCTAAAGTACCATCGAACCTTAGTAAATCATGCACCTTAAACCTCTAGGGCAATGGCTCATCTCTGTTCAAGTCCCTATCCTCAGGGTTTATTCCTCTACCAGCTAATAGCAACCTAGATATAGCTTTAACTTTTTCCTCCATCTTTTTAAAGGTTGGATCCTCAGCACCAGGACCTCAACTTTTTTAGGATCATACCTCATTTCTCTCTTTGACAGGTCTCGAGGCATAGTAACATCCACTGTGGTAGTGTCTCAAATATGGGTTAGCTTTACCGTCTCGGGAATGGGTGCTACCGATTGAGTTCTAGGGTTTGGTATCACAAAGGCCACCATTTCACCAATCATACCCAACATTTTTTCCTTAAACTCCTGTAGATGCCTATATAGTCTCCTATCCAACTCATCCCTCCTTATCAAAGTCCTAACAATAGATGAAACCAACCTTTCTCTTAAAGAGGGTAACTTCCCTGTTTCTTTAGTAACTCTCCCAGTCTCATTTAACTATTTATTTTCCATGTCTAAATTTGTTTCCTGACTACTTACACTTAACTCAGAACTGACCTCTAAACCCAACTCTAAACTTGAATCGGACCCTAATAGCACAAACATTGGTCTTTGAATAAGATGACCGTTTGACCCTTTAGACCACTTAGATAGATCTATGATGGCTACAAAGATCAAATGTTAGGAGTGATGCATGATGAATGATGCATGAGCTTGGTATATACATGATGCATGTATGCAATGAATGCTTTCATTAGGAGGAAATCACAACTACACACAAGCATAATAGTAGCCTTCCAACCTTATTACTCTCACATAAGAGGTCATACAGTCTCTTTCCTAGGTGGGCTTAGACCATGGATCAACAGGGTACCCAATAGAAGCGCATAGTGCAAAGTGGAAAATTGACAGCATAACCTCTCTAATTGAAAGCATAGGGGCATGAGTTTTGACCATTAAGTGTTTTAACTAACTTATACATATCAGGTTGGGTTTTTCAAGGTATGGCATCTTTTGACTGGTACCCTCTTAATTTGTTTGAGTTTGGTCAATACGTAAAGGTCCATATAGCAAGCAAAAGTTGTTACGGTTATACAATATAGGTGAAGTTGCTATTGTCATTACATTGGCTTGAGTTAAGGGTGATGAAACTTTAGGGCTACCTAAGCATGGTCCCTACCAATAGGTCTAGCTCATCACAAATATAAAGAACAATAGGTCACAAATTTATATACCATTTGGCACTAGACTTGGGCTGGTGGATCTCCTTGACACCTCCCTATATTGAGTGAACGTACGGCGTGCTTCAAGATAGCATCGAGGCTAAAAAATGGATGCCTAACTTAATTTTAAGGCTCTAAGATGAATGCAAAAAATGCAGTTTAGAAAAGAGATAAGAGTAATAACAAAACCCAATTACAAAAAACTTAACCAAGATGTTTTTAGGAGTAAGGTCTCTTTAGTTACTAATGGAGTCACCACTGTGACATGCACCGGAGCCATGCTCATATCCGGTTGACTCTCAAAGGCCCGCTTTTAGGGTCAATATCAGAAGAAGCTCACTTTAACTCATAAGTTGGATACTTTGCAATAAAAAGGGATCAAGCCCAAATTATTATTGGCAGTCAACCTATGAAGACATCTATTAATGGGCTCAAAAAAGGTAGGTGTCATTGAGTAGCTACCCAATAGAACGTCAAAAAATGATTCTTGACCTTTTGATGCCCAAACAGAGATTAGTGTTTAGGACATCACTCTTATTAGGCATCTTGGTTAGATGTTATTTTATAATTGAGTTTTAAGTTTAATCTCCTCTTCTCTCTCACGCAATACAAAGCATAAAGATTAAATAAACATCCCAAGCAAATAAAAGAAATATATAAATAAATAAATAAATCAACTAATTAAGTTATTACAAAAGCAAATCGTCCAAAAGAGAAAATAAATTACATACATAAATCGGGCCATTTGTTTAGGTTAGAAACATTGATTCCCTTATGCGCATTTCACAAAAAATCCTTATTTTATTCTTTGTTTCATTTTAGATGAAAAAATTGGACATTGGTCCAAGTTTTGAAGGAAAACTAAAATTAATTAATAGAAATTGTTTTAATGTCTCTTCCTTTTTAATGTGCACAAAAAATATCCCTTTTTACTAACTATTACATTCTCGAAATAAAAATATATCAAAAAATACCAAATAAATAAATAAACATAAAATAATGAAATAAATAAAACTAAAATAATAAATAAATAAAATAACGAGAGAAATGATTAAATGAAGAGCTAAATGGGCTAAGGGTGATCATCTAATCGAAAGCATGATTTTTGGTGCAAAAAACCTCATAAAATCCTCCAAAGTTAAACGAATTTATATACTCACAAAAATCATCAAAAAGGCAAATAAATTAACATTATACTAATAAATAAGAAAATACATGAAAGATAACCATTTAATTAATTGTAAGTACAGAATAAAATTACATATAGAATTAAATCATGCAGAATAATGCAGAAACATCATAGAAATCAAATAAATCGTGCAAATACCCTAAAATACATGAAATACATGTAAACATGCCTAAAAATTAGCCACGAATACCCCTGAAAGAGTGGTAAATGCCCATTGTGACACATATCGGAGCCTGCCCTTCATTTTGGGTTTTTTCTCGGAGGCCCGCTTTTAGGGCCCTAAACCGGAGGAGGCTCACTTTTGATCATAAATTGGCCGCTTCACAATAAAATGATTAAGTCCCAACTATTGCTGACGCTCAACCTATGAAGGCATTTACTAGTAGGCTCAAAGAGGCAAGTGTCATGGAGTTGCCAACCAACAAAACTTCGAGAATTGAATCTCTACCTTCTTTTGATGCCTAAACAAAGACTGGTGCTCAGAACATCCCTTTTATTAGGCATCTTGGTTAGGTGTTGTTTTATAATTGAGTTTTAGAATTAATTCCCTCTTCTCTCACACACAATACAAGTGATAATATTTAAGTAAACATCCCAATCAAATAAAAAAAGCCATAATAAGAATCCTATTTAAAATTATTACATAAGCAAATCATCCCAATAAAAGAATAGTACATAAAAGAAACACAAATAAATATCATACATAAAACGGGCCATTAATTAGTTTGGGTTGGGAACATTGGGTCCTTCGTGCATATTTACAAAAAAAATGCTTTTATTATATTGTGTGAATTTTTAGGTTAAAAAGTAGACATTGGTCCGTATTTATTTGAGAAAACCCAATTAATTAGTAAAAAAATGATTTAAGTGAAATTTTATCGTCTAACGTGTAAAAAAATTTATTTTTTACTACTTATTACATCCTTAGAAAAATAAATACATCCAAAATGAATAAATAAAAATGAAGAAAATAAACAAATAAATAACAACATAATATACTAAAGGAAGAAAATGAAATAACTCGAATGACGAGGGCGACAAGAACGGAAGTACAACTTTCTATACAAATTACATATATCCTTTATGGCCATGAATAAGTAAATTGCTTGAAATAATAAAGCAAGCAAACTAGTTAGCATTACCATAAAAGAATCTACACACAAGTGAGTCAATTATAGGTACGGTAGCATGAACAAAATATACTATATGTCACACAAATATGGTATAAAAAAGACATTGAAATAAAAGGCATTAAAGGACCTAAAATACATGAAAATAACCTAAAAGAAAATCCAAGGGCAGCCTGAAACACCCTCCTCTAATGCCTTTTACACATATCATATTATACCTTTATGTCCTGCTATAGTAGGTTATTAACCCAATGTAATATACATTTATCATATCAAATAATGTATTTAATAAGGTATCCTGTGCATCGATTAGGTGTTTCTCACAACTTTAGTCTCTTAATTACATATGCATAATGGCTTATCTTGCAATATACTCATCATTTTCATGTTAGTTATAACTATCTTAACTTTGTTCATTGTCATGCATGACATTCAGCAACTCATCTAGCATATATATGACTAAGCATTCTAGCTCCTATATGCATGCATACATTAGCATTCTTTCAATAAGCTTATTACATCACTTACTTCATATGACATACATATATTTAATAGCCCTTTTTATACATAATAAACATGTGGAAGAACTTGTACCAAATTAACCAAATATAACCCTACATCAACTTCTAGGACTTTGGTGTTGGCCTGTCCTAACGTAGAGATCGCTCCTAAGCAAAAGCTTTGACAATAGAACTTACACGGATAAAATAACCCGTGCTAAGCTATATAGCTTAGTAGGGATACTAAACATGAAATGCAATCACTCATAGTGGTCGTCAGAAATATATAATAAACAAAAAAATTGAAAATAATAAAATTTACATATTAGGAATAAGTATAAAATAAAGCGCAATATCTTAAACAAGGTAACCCTTCAATTAATTTGGCATACTTGAATCTACACAATTCATAAAGAGATTTGTACATAATGTAAATAGATACCAATACATGCTTTAGGAACCACAGTTAAACATGATAATCCATATATGAGATGCATAAATCATACTTTGATTAACTATGAAACATTAATACTTTAATTATCCTGCTTAAGTTCTAAGGATAGATAACGAGATCGGTGGATACCCGAGGGTATCAAATGGTGGATATCAAAACTATGAACCCAAATAGGGTCAACTGTACGATGGACCGGTCAAAGACCCAAACAGGGTCAACAAACAACCCAAATGGGGCTGTGTATGATCTAATCGGATCAACTATACTTTAGACCTAAAAGGTCGACGGTGGCAGCTGCAATATCCCTATAGGTACCTATCTATCCACAGTTAAACTCTAGTAGCAGGCAATACAGTTTTTCATGTTCATATAAAATATCATGCTTATACTTATATCATACACTTTGCACATGCATATGATCATATTATAGTACATAATTCTCCAGTGTATAAACATGCATTCATGCATTCATATAGTAATTTGAGTACCGGTAATTAAACATACCTCTCATCATGAACTTATACTTGAACATACGATCTTTAGGCAACACTTCATATCACAATAATGTTATCATACAAATAGGATCAATGATAATTTTATAACTTCATACGTCCATATATTCATCTACTTCAATGAGGGTTCCACTATATGGTGACAATATATCTTTACAACTTTGTTTCTATAAGTCATTATATTAATCTCATGTTTTGATGTTACATAATACCCTCATATTTATTTTTAAGATGTTATAAAAGTATTCAAGAAGTTCTAAACTCACATATTAATGCCATATTTTATGTTTAGTTACATGTTTTAACATGCTTTAGATGTGTTTCAAAATAATAGGGTAAGTGTTGATGTTTGATGAGGCTAAAAATCATGTATAACTATAATAGGAGAGGCATATGGCTGAGACCGATTGGTCTCATCCAAGTCCAATGGCCGTAGCTGGGTACAACAGGTGCGCACGGCTGAGACAAAAAGGTCTCGACTGTGCTTACCTGTAATGCTATATGAAAATTCTATAGATAGTTTTTCTAAAGCTAATTGTACATCATTTTAGACCTCTCAAACGGCATTTTCAGAAACAAATGGTCTCTATAAATTTGTTCCCCTATGTTTCTAGTTTCTAAAACATCAATAATCTTTTCAATATCATTTCTATAACTCAAGATAAATGGAATTTACTAAAGACTGTTCATTAGGGTAGGCAACACAAAATTCCGATTTTCAAGTAAAGTTTAGGAAAATTTAGAGGCATGTTTAGTCTTTGCTTTCTTCATAGAAATTGTAGATTTTGAAGTCTATTTTATGTAGGAATTAACCTCATGGTATTATAAGCAATATACACCAAGTTACATCATTTTTAACACAACCTACTCTAGAACCAGAAATCAACAACTCACATAGAGTTCAATTAAGTATATGAGTGGCTTAAAATCAAATTCAATGCTAGGTCCCTTCTACAAATTTATAGGCACATACCTTAGGTAGCATTATATATTGAAATGATCTGAAATTTAGGTTTCTAACTCACATTATGCTAAAATTTCAATCACTAGGTTAAGCAGTTTCATGTAATTTCCTCAAGCAACACTTGACAAACTAGTTCTCTTTTTCTTTGATCCAAAAATTTTAATCAATCACAATCTGTTCTACCAAAAATCATCCATAAGAAATTAAGACGACCCTAATCCCATACCTTGGCAGAAATCTCTCTTTAGCCTCACTCTTGATCTTTTCCCTTTCCTTTGCTCCTTACTCCTTCTTCTTCTCCTTAATCAACAATTCATTCATTCAACATCAAACTTCCACATTCCACTCAAGACACCATCATTCAAAGAAGAAGAAGATGAAGAAGAAGAAGAGATAAATTAACAATTTCACTAGATTACCTTATTTTGATTCACTAATATTCTTGATTAAGCAACATGCATGAATTCCTCTTCAAGAACACTTAGCTAAACTTTAAGAGATCAAAGAAAATGAGGAAGAGAGAAACCAAATTCTGGAATTCTCATGGAAAATCCGGCCCTCTCCACTCAAAATAACATATAAATAGTGACATGTAAAATTTCCTTCTTAATCCTTTAACTTTTTGCATGTCCAACATTTAACCTTCACCTTTTTGCATGCTTGACATTGACCCCTCAATTAAATCTTTCTCTTAAATTAACCTTTCAATTATTCTTTTATTCACATTTGCCCCTAAAAATGCCATATTTATAAATTGACCCCTAAAAATGCCATAATTATAAATTTACCCCAAATTAATACTTTATACTCCAATTATTTCCTCAAATAATATTAAACTATAATATTAAATTTTATTTTCATGCAATTAATATAATAAAAAAATAATTTATCATTTTTCCCACACTTTATATGAAATTCTCATTTTAATTTAATCTTAATCAAATAAAATCCTACTCAAAACATGCAATTTCAATTAGGGTCATGTTAGGGGCCTTACACAGCCAAAAGGGAGTGAGCGAAGGCTAGGCGGGAGCGCAAAACGACCAGGAAGAAGGCAAAAGGATGTCCCATCCTTCGAGTGAGGGACGACCATTTCTCACATCTTCTTCCCGTCCGTCACTTATAGAACAAAGCAAAAATTACAAAACAGAAGGGAAAATGCAGGAAATTATACAAATAAACATTTTAGCCCTAGGTATACAATAATTGATCATCAAATTATATTAAAACATATTAAAACACCAAAACATACGTAAGATTGCATTAAAATTGAAGAAATACACCATATATACACATTAAAAAGGGACATTTCAAAACAACAATGGAGGAATCCTTTGTTGATCATCAAGGAACAAATCATATTTTAACAAAATGAGCATATTATTCAATCTTAACAACCAAAAACAAATTAGATTAACATTCAAATGATCATGTTGTTGAATGCATAAATGGTAGAGAGAGAAAGCTATAAATGAGCCTAGAATATTATCCTTAAGAGATATTCTAACTCTGTGATTTCTGAAGTCCAGATATTTGCTCCGAATCATATTCCTTGATTCTAAAAAATAGTGTGAAATTTGTTCTTTGTTTTTCAAAAAGTTGTTAAGGCATAAGTTTTTTAGAGAGAGAAAAGAAATTGATTTTTCTTTCTTCTCTAATTGCTTTTTTTTTCTTTTGAAAATAATGATTCTTGCCTCCTTTAAAAAACCCCAATCTTTGTGTTTTATACCTAAGATAGTGTTTTAATCCAATCACAACTCTAAAATCACCAGATTAGGAGATAAAATCCCCCAGAATCTGGACCTAATATCTATCTAAAAACCTTCCTCTTTTAAAATTCTAGGAAAACTAAGTTTCAACCAAGGGATAGGCATATGTGAGTGAAGGATGGTTGTCCCTTATCACTAGATCTCAAATTCCCCAAAATGCCCCAGATTTACACTGTCTTAGAGGTTATGACCATAGATGGTCGTCCTTCGGGTGACAGATGGCCGTTTGTCACCACTATTAGTTAGAATCATGTTTTTTTCCCTATCTCTTCTCAAAACACTCGAAAATGATTTGAAAATGTTTAGAGGACCATGAAAATATTTAAGAGAAAATGACAAATTCACAATTAGAGCTTCGAGATTCGAACCCCGCTATCAGCAATATAATGTTTCCTCATCATTGGGTAACCTTAATCTAGGCTACCTCGGGTCCTGATATTTACACCCACAACTGCATGAGGGATGGGATGGGATGGAAAAAATTTCCTGCGATGTCTTTTCTGTCGCTTAGATATACGAGCATCTATCGAGGTTTTTCCCGTTCATCACTCGCTGAACAGTGCAGATTGCAGAATTTTATACAAAAATCACATAAAACCATGTTTAGCCCTAAACATATGATTATTAGGTCCTAAATCATGCTAAAATTGTATTAGAACATTAAATCATGCATGAAACACAATAAAAACTTATTAAATTACAAAATAAAGAAAAAGCTTAAAATTACAACAATGGAGGAAACTTTGTCTAATCATGCCTTTACATGCTTATTGATCCCGATTTATGTCACATCACACTTTAGACATGAAAGTCACTCATATACAACATTTAAACACAATTATTTCAACAAATAATAACGTAGTTATGCATGGCAATTTTAGAAAGACAATAAATAGAGAGATTCTAGAATATTACCCTTAGGAGATATTCTAACTTTGAATTTCTTGTAGTCTATATCTCCATTCTGATTTGTAATCTTTGTTCTTTAGAAAATCCAGTAAATTTCTCATGTGTTTGGATTAAAAGGATTATTAGAGTAAAATAACTTTTTAGAGAGAGAAAGAAATTGATTTTCTTATTCTCTAAGGTTTTCTCCATATTCAAAAGTGATTCATGATAATAGTGATTTATATAGTGTTTTTAGTATGTTTTTAGGTGTTTAATTAGGTTAATTTTGTGTTAATTAGGTTAGATTTGAGTTTAATTGGTTAATTTTATGTTTTTGGAGTTAATTGTTAATTTTGGTGTTTTTCAGGGTTATTTTGCAAGAAAAAGGACTTAATTGTAAAAAGACAAGAAGATTTGGGCCAAAACTGTGAATTTGGAAAATTCATGTTAATTAGTGATCGTGAGGTCCAGAAGTTCGATGCATGGCCACGTGAAAATGAATGAAGAAGAAGACGTGGCCACGTGAAAGAGGAATTGAAGAAACCAAACATGAACATGTGACCACGTGGATTCCAAGTGAAGGACCACACGTGGCCACGTGTGAAGGAAGCTTATGGAACACGTGACCACGTGTTCAATTACAAAGGAAAACACATGGCCATGTGCAAGGACTCCCATGAAGCGAAGGATTCCCGATCTTCTCCAATTCAAGAAGGATTCTTTTCCTACTCCAATTTGGGAAGTTTAGAAGGCCTCTACAATATCTTTTGCCTATAAATAGACAACTCTAACACCAAAGAAGGGATGAATTAAAGAGACCAATTAGGGAATTAGAGAATCAATTAGAAGAATGCTTTAGTTTTAGTTTTACTTTGTTTTTCTAGTTTTTTCTATTTTTATTTTTTCTTTCAATTTTGTTTAAATCTTTCAACTTTATTTTAGTTTTTAATTATGTTTAGGAAATAGTTTTTCTTCTTTTGCTAATGGAACTTTGAAAACTTATATTTTCATTGTTATGACTTTATTTGGAGCTTAATTTCAATATCGGTTGATTATTTCTTGGTTTTAAGGATATTCTGATCTTTGATTGTGTTGAGATTGATTGTTGGTTTATTGAATAAATAACTAAAAATTGGTTTTGACATAGTTAATGATTTGCATGTTCTTGGGTTAACTCTTTAATGTTTATGCATGATTATTATCCGAAATATGAGATGATTATGTGTTAATTTTATTGGTTAATACTAAGAGAGGAGGAACTAAGAATAAATTGGAGTTGAATCACTTGAAAAAGGCTTCAATGAAAGTTTAGGAAGTTGAAACTAGATTTGCATGCTAAGTATTAGATTTGTCTATGAGTTTAGTACTAAGAATGATATACTTGAATAAAGATATCTTGCTTTATTACTAGTTTTTCCATAATCACTGGTGTTTCTATTGAACTTAAGTCATTACAATGAAAGTTAAGGTGGATAGTTTCTTTAGCAAGACACACCTTTTCACTAAGGTACACACACTTAGTTTTTCATTTGCATGATGTACTTGATGAGTTTAATTCAAATAAATTGGCATAGGTTTTATTAATGTTGAATATAAGTTTGCTTTGAGATTGATTTTCAGTTGTGCATTGCATTTACTCTTAGCTACTTAGTGTTTGACATTGAACTTCATTATGGCTTCATATAGGTTGAGTTTGTATTTGAATTGGCTTATTTTATTTTATGCTTATCATGACCAATTAAAATCTTTCTCTTCCTTTTATTTAAGCCTAACCATCACCAATTCACTTTACATTTGAGATAATGCACCTTGTAACATATATTATCGATTGAGTACTTAAGTAAGTTTGGCCTAGTTACATTTGTTCACTTAGTTACCATGTTTATTAAGTCTTGTTCATTGCACTTTATTGGTTTTAGAGGCATGTATGTTTTTTAACTCAATTCCATTAATCTCATGCTTTTTTTTTACTTGATCATGGTTCTAGGTGCATGTTTAAGCTTACATTTCTCTTGGGCACTAACTTGTTTCTCAAAAGTGATGAAGTGTGCTGAAATTTTTCATACTTTGCTGAGGACAGCAAGATTTTAAAAAGGGGGATAGAGCTCAGCTAGAAATTAAAGATCAAATTAAGGGAGTTTTTCTTACCTTGCTCATTTTCTTACTCATGAATTATTTTGTTTTAGTCATTTTTTGTATTTGCTTTAGTTGTCTAGTTTGGTTTTTAGTTTGCATGTTTAGTTTTTATTTTGCATGTTAGGTTAGTGAATTCATTTATCATTTATTGTACATTTAGCTTAATTCGCCCTAGTTATTCTCAAAAATTGAACATTTTGAACTTGAATTTAGAATGTGCAATGTTTAAAATTCTTGTTTAGCATTAGAACAAGAATGTTGTTTAATAAATTTTTGGCTAGTTTAATATTTAATTTGGCTTATATTTGTTAGTTTCTACATTTTTGAGCACTTAAGACCAGTTTTTAAACTTAAAGAAAAAACAATGTATGAAATTGTTAAGTGATGAATTTTAGAACACTAGAACCTTCCTTATCACCCTTCAAAGCATATAAGCAACTCAATTCAACTTGGAAAGTGATCTAGGCAATGTTTTTCTTGTTGAGCAATATTTTAACTTATTTTCCTACCCTATATGCATATTTATCCTTTGTTAGCCATTTTAAGCCTAATGAGGTATGCTTAATGCGTGCCATATTTATTTTTCTTGTTACACTCGTTTATTTTGCCATATAAACTAAAAAGCTTTTATCTTCTCTTCTAGAATTGGCCACTCTAGGATTGGATGGATTAATGAAAATTGTGTATCTTGATGAGTGTAGTAAGATAATTTTGAATCAAGGGCTATTGTTGAAGTCAAGTGAATAGTGAATTGTGACTTTGTGATTACCCATATTATTATTGTATTGTCAACATCAAATCTAGTGAAAAAAATGAAGAAAAGAGAAAAAAAAAGAAAAAAAGAGAAAAAGTGAAAAGAAAGAAAGAAAGAAAGAAAGAAATGTTGAAATAAAGCTAGCATGTATGGCAAAATCTTAAGTGTGGGGTAGCTATAAGGAAAAAATAGATATGACTTCTAAAAGGGTATAAATGGTGAATTTGAGAGAATTTTAAGATTGTACTTTGAATTGTGAAGGGTTGGGAAATTTGGCTAAGTTCTTTATTGATTAAGTTAATGGGATGAAATTTGAGAATTGTTAGTCTATTTTATCTTAGAGTGGCTATTCTTGTTGTTGATCTTTTATCCATTCTTTGATAACCAATACCTTAGCCCCATTACAACCTTCAAAAGACCTAAGTGATTCTAAGTTTTATTTTTGAGTTGTTTAGTGGAGATGACCTTCGGGTTTCGATGCAAAAGGAGAGGCTTATGGTGTTTCTAGAGTTTCAAGTGCGAAACCATGTGTATACTCATGTATACATTCATTCTAAACTTGACTATGAATTTGCATTGGTGTTTTGAATTTTGAAAATACTTAAAATGTTTTGGTCTTGCACACACACAAAGAAACTAACTTATATTGTCTTGTTTGAATTTATTCTAGTTGAAAGTTTTATTAAGTGCTCTTGTTAATTGCTAAACTTGGTTTTGAAATGCATAATTCTTTATTTGAGTTTGATTATTTTGAGAAGTTGGATTGTTCTAATTTGCTCGAGGGCGAGCAAAGTCTAAGTGTGGGGTATTTGATAATAGTGATATATATAGTATTTTTAGTATGTTTTTAGGTGTTTAATTAGGTTAATTTTGTGTTAATTAGGTTAGATTTGATTTTAATTGGTTAATTTTATATTTTTGGAGTTAATTGTTAATTTTGGTGTTTTTCAGGGTTATTTTGCAAGAAAAAGGACTTAATTGTAAAAAGACAAGAAGATTTGGGCCAAAACTGTGAATTTAGAAAATTCATGTTAATTAGAGATCGTGAGGTCCAGAAGTTCGATGCATGGCCACGTGAAAATGAATGAAGAAGAAGACGTGGCCACATGAAAGAGGAATTGAAGAAACCAAGCATGAACACGTGACCACGTGGATTCAAAGTGAAGGACCACACGTGGCCACGTGTGAAGGAAGCTTATGGAACACGTGACCACGTGTTCAATTACAAAGGGAAACACATGGCCACGTGCAAGGACTCCCATGAAGCGAAGGATTCCCGATCTTCTCTAATTCAAGAAGGATTCTTTTCCTACTCCAATTTGAAAAGTTTGGAAGGCCTCTACAACATCTTTTGCCTATAAATAGACAACTCTAACACCAAAGAAGGGATGAATTAGAGAGATCAATTAGGGAATTAGAGAATCAATTAGAAGAATGCTTTAGTTTTAGTTTTACTTTGTTTTTCTAGTTTTTTCTATTTTTATTTTTTCTTTCAATTTTGTTTTAATCTTTCAACTTTGTTTTAGTTTTTAATTATGTTTAGGAAATAGTTTTTCTTCTTTTACTAATGGAACTTTAAAAACTTATATTTTCATTGTTATGACTTTATTTTAAGCTTAATTTCAATATCGATTGATTATTTTTTGGTTTTAAGGATATTCTGATCTTTGATTGTGTTGAGATTGATTGTTGGTTTATTGAATAAATAACTAAAAATTGATTTTGACATAGTTAATGATTTGCATGTTCTTGGGTTAACTCTTTAATGTTTATGCATGATTATTATCCGAAATATGAGATGATTATGTGTTAATTTTATTGGTTAATACTAAGAGAGGAGGAACTAAGAATACATTGGAGTTGAATAACTTGAAAAAGGCTTCAATGAAAGTTTAGGAAGTTGAAACTAGATTTGCATGTTAAGTATTAGATTTGTCTATGAGTTTAATACTAAGAATAATATACTTGAATAAAGATATCTTGCTTTATTACTAGTTTTTCCATAATCACTGGTGTTTCTATTGAACTTAAGTCATTACAATGAAAGTTAAGGTGGATAGTTTCTTTAGCAAGAGAATTTCAGTTATTGTTTTGTTTTTAATTCATGCTTTTATTTTGTTTTATTGTTTATTTTGTTTAATTTTTGCTTCTAAATCGAAAACATTTGGGAAACTATCTCGGATTAATTTAATTCATACATAGATATTATCCTTAGCAATCCATGTTCCCTTGGGTACGATATTTGGGGTCTTAATCTATATTTCTCTATATTACTAGCCGATCTAGTACACTTGCTAGAATCCGGTCAATTCATCCTCTTTGGAAATCCTAAAGATTTACCTTTTATACTTAGGTTGGAGTTGGATTCCAATTCCACCTTCCCAAATCTGGAGATATCTCCCCAGAAAATCCAAATTCAAATCTCTTAAAACACTTCCCTTTTTTGAATTCCAAAAATGTAGGAAATCTAGAAAAAGATCCATAGATGGGCGTCCCTCATTGAGAAATGGTTGTCCCTTAGGAAAAGATCCCAAAATTACCAAAATACCCCTAATTTGACTTGGACAAGAGAGAGAAGGCCAAGGATGGCCGACCCTCATGTGATAGATGATTATTTGTCACCTCTAAAGGCCAAAATCAGGGTTTTTTATGGACTTTTGTTAAAACACTTGAATAATAAAAAAATCTTTGGCAAAAATGTGAGAAATTCATAATTAGGGCTTCCAGATCTAAACCTGTTGTCAGTAATATACTATTTCCTCATTATTGGGTAACCCTGATCTAATGCCTTAGGTCACGGTGTCTACAAATATACATACAATATTTAATTTTAGTATTAGCCTTTTACATACAAAATGTAAATATACATACAATATTGCATTCCAAAAGTGAAATAAGCATTCCTAATTCACTTATCAATGGGCCAAATCCAAATAATGCCACCATCAAGATAATTTTTTAAATTCAAAATAGTGTTTATCAATTATAAATAATTAAGCATGAAAATAAAAAGTTTTTCTTTTACTCCTATTTTACGTCAATTTTTTGCCATAGCTAGACTAATTTGTTCGTATCCATATTTCTTAATCAATTGTTACAAGAGAACTTTTACTTCATCAGAACATAAAACATAATAATTTTATTTGGTTTAGCAAATTAACATAGACATCAATAGTTCGAGAATATCTGTAATGTAAGTAATTAACGAAAACATGAATTGTTGTTTTAAGATTCAAATTAATCATATTCAAAACTCTTATTTGCATTCCGTTAAAGATTTATAATATCATTTTGCAAATTCTCAATTCATGCATATTTTCAGCTATTATGCACTCAAACTCACAAATTATAAACTCTTTAAACTATATAACCATATATAATTTATTTCATTTAATTCTTCTATTACAACTATTGTCCAAAATAATCCATAGGAATTCAGCGAATTGGATACACAGGATTGAGACTTTTTAGGTCTAATGGATTAAAGTGGACGATGTTGGGTGGCACTCTATTTCAATCTTGTCTAATAAAAGGTCAATATTAGATACTACTCTTTTTTACACCAAATCGTAAAGGGCCACTACCGAGGATTGCCCTTACTTTTTTTTCCATAGGTTTTATTAACCTATAAAATGGATCGCTATTAACTTGATACTTAATTGTAGTTTAATCCTTATGGTTGGCCATTTATATTCTATCCATATTTTCTACCGTTTACTATAGGTAATAGATCCTAATCGTTTAAATTTGTTACTCAATTTTCACATAGGTACATACATATCAAACAAATTTTCACTTTTAAATCCGATACCTTTTTTCAATTATAATTCTATCTTACTTTCATAACATGTGTCATACACATCTATGGCACTACTTGTGCCCCTTTTTCTTAATCTCAACTCAACATTATTTAATATTCCACTAATAGGCTCATTCATACTTAGATAACACACATATATAAAATCCATAAAAAAATATACATGTAACTATGTGCATATACATATATCACACAATCATACATTATACAACCCATTTAACACCAAATTAATCATTATATATCATCAATTTCATTGATCCCTAATTTCTTCCTAAGGACTTTAATTTTATATAAACACATTGAGCACTACTCATCGTTTCTTAATTCAAGGTCAAGGCACATATACTTGAAAGTATTCATATTAAACAACTCATTATTAGAATTAAATTCAAAAATGTATAACCAATTCATTATCAATTTGCAAGTTCAAATACAATTAACTATTTCTCTAATTATACAAAATTTAGCATATTTTCATATTCTTGAGTACTATTAGTAAGCAAGCAAGCATTTTCAATATCTTCACTCAAAAGATTATGTACACTAAGATCACATCTTGGCCGAATACAACTTTTATAACCAAATTGTAACACCCTCATACCCTTGGAAGGATATGAGAGCGCTACGAGTCCTAATAAATTTATATTGTTAAATTATCTTCCATTTACAAGTTCTTTACTTTTCCTTAATCATGCCTTTTCATTATTAAAATTACCTTACTCAATTATATATAACTTCCATATCATAAAATGTACAAATACATATATTAACTAAAAATTGCTTATAACATATTTACATTACTTGTTCATTACACATATTATATATTCTCTACACTAGACATTACAATAATTATATACCAAAAACAAAACTTTAAGCTTCCCTCTTTGTGGCTTGTAGATGTTGCACATGAAAACTTGACCCTTTAATTCCTACAAACCTGTAACACCCTTATTGATCTGACTGACTGAATTATGTGATGACCCGAAATTTTTTTTTTCCAAGGACCATTTGTCAGATACTGGTCATTGACCCTTTGAGGAACAATGCACTGAGTGACAATTCCAAAATCAGCAAGATTTTTCTTTTGAATCTTAACTATCCCATCGACCCAGGCTTGACCAAAAAGAAATACGTCTAAAGTAAGTAAGCCGATAAAGCTATAATTGTCCAAGTGACTGAATACCAAATAAAAATCCGGCAATATAACGTCTAAAAACTTAACTAACCCACCTGCAAATCAGACAATTCCTCAGCCCTTCAAGGGCACCACAATTCAAAACTAATTTTCCACATACATCTCATACATCCATTCTTTTTATTAATCACATTTCCAAAAATAAATAAATAATACATATTACATTCTAAAACCCTTAAAACATTCCAATAAAAAAGAACACTTTACATTTTAAGCACCTAGCTACGCTATACATCTCTAAAGTAAACTGTCCAGATTCGATCCCTTCTTCAGACGGTTGAACCAAAGCAGCTGACTAATCAGACACAAGCCTATCTTGATACCTACACGGATAACAAAACCCGTGCTAAGCTATAAAGCTTAGTGGGGAACAATATAATCTAACAATACTCTTTACAACACATAACCTTTAATAATAAAATATCAAGATTTATAAAACTGCCTATTAATACCTTTAATTCAAGTTTTTACATTCACCAATAGATTATAAACATAAAAGAACATCAATAACTGGCGTAATTCCTTCATATATATGCATCATTAAAATATAGTATGCAATATAAATTTACTTCCATATAATCATCAAAACCAGATGCATTATATATAACATAACTCACATCACACCAAATATTATGCACTTGACGCGTAACAGAATTATATATATACCCATATATATATAAACAAATATAACAAATTAAGGACCTAGCTTATATAGTATTAAAGAAACACATGTTCATCAATATTGTAACTTTCCATTTATTATCCATTTGCTATATATGAGAAATAATTCTTCTGCTCATGAATTCTGAACTATAACATTTCGTATCTTTTATACTTTTTAACTTATTCTCATATTAATGCCCCTAATAAAGACCTGGCAGAAAACCTTAAACCGGATACAAGGGATGTGGACCCCACAGGACCACAACAGAATGAGAAATGACCTTCATGACCATTCCTCATATAACATATGAACATATGACAGTACGTATGATATATATACTATGGAGATCAACGATTCAACCATAGTAAAGCAAGTCGCCATGACTTGCACCGCGGTATATGTATCCCTATGGCCAGCCAATTATATCCTATGGTAGATTTTACTGCCTACTCTTCCTAAGGGCACAATTGTCACATACTTTCAAAATATTTATCTAATTTCTCATCATTACAATTTCAGTAAATACATTTATTCAGAATCTTAAATACTTTTGTACAATTTGTGACCCATCTTTCACTCATGTCATAAATTATATCCCAATAAGTCAGTAAATTCTCTATCATCAGAGGAATCTATTTTATACAGATTCTTTCAAATTATTGTAAACAATCTACTAATCATAAGAGTTCATACCTAACTTTTTTATGTTCATAAGAATGAAATCATATACAATTATTGAAACCATGGGTGCATGAAACAACATATAAACACATAATTGTCAGAAAAGGACATACCTGTATAATTCATCATAACTGTCTTTCGTGCTCAACTGTACTTGATTATCAAACATTCATACTCAAATACTTTAGTTGATACATGCATTCAATGTATCACCCTTAATTGAGTTGTCTATATTTGCATATAAATGTAATATCATGTTTGCATATGTAACTAGATAATCTTCGATAGTCATATATTAAGACATCCACTTAGAATAATAGCAGTTTTACACTATTTAGTATAATGATACTCATAATGGTTATTCAAGTATCAGACAAAAATGTATCAAGGGAAGTAAATGTCACAGGTATACCAATAATTGTTACTATACTAATTACATTTTCACTTACTTTGTCTTATCAAATTATAATTCTCACTTATAAGTTATTCAAGTATGAGGAGTAATACTTTATTTAAATAGTAGCTCTTTAATATATTTGGTTTCAATAGGTTATCAAAGAGAATTCTTACTTAAATGGTATAATTAAATTTTATGAACATAAGTTCTAAAACAAAACTATGTTAACAGGCATGGTAACCATATTTCCCAAGCTCTAAAACTTATATCATAATCAACCTTGTTCATTATCAAATTCTCACAAAAATCCTTAGATTTTAGATATACGTCAAGCTTAAATAATTAAGGACATCATATTGCTTATGATATTTTCTAAACTATTTCAATTCATCTTCCAGAATTAAACCTCAATCATCGAACATTAACATACCTTTAAACATCCTTACTTAAATCTAATACTAACAACCCATCAACTTAATCTATTTCTGAAATTCCAATTAAATTCAAGCATAAGTTACATCTTAAGCCTATTGTCAAATAATAACTCTTTAATCTATTGATAAGTTTTAACAGATAACTACAATTTACCAATCAAATGCTTATGATCAATGCTTATCAAACTTCAAGGATTGCTAGAAATTTAAGTTCACATTCATTTTATAATTATCTATCTTTACTGCTCAAACAAATTAAGTGAACGCAGGATACTGTGGTTACCTCTCAATCAAGAAAAAAAAACTATAATTTTCCCAATTCAACCTATAAACTCAAGGTATAATCTTTTACCTATAACCACTAATTGCCAACATTATTATCCATTATTGTCTTCCAAGACTAATCAAAACTATATTACAAGCTTCAAGGATAAAATTAAAATGTCAAGTTTTACTAACCAAAACAATTCATTGTACTTTCGTTATATTATAACTGCTTGGAAACAATTTAAGTCTTACATTCTGAGTGTTATAAATATTTATTAATCACTGGGCATAATAGGCATGATCTTGGTAATAAACTTTGCAAATTAAGTACCAGAGTAAGCCACATAACTAAAATCGTAGCCTACAATTTCATGTATAAAAGACATAACTTTCTCATTAATTAAAGAACCAATTTCAAATTATACATTCAAACTAGCTGTGATAATTCAAAGAAACAAATCAAAATCGAAAAGAATTCTACTTGCAGCTTCGTCTAACAATAAATCAACAATAACTCCTGTACAATAAATCCTTACTCCGGACGTAATGAATATAATCTATCACTATTCATGTCATTTAAATCAAAATAGAATCTCCACACCAAATGAGATTAAACTAGGTATTAAAAACAATCAACCTAATTTGATCCAAATGGTATCAACTCATAAGCCTTAAAATCATTCCATCACAATATCATCATTTATCATTTATATTACACCTAATTCATGTATTTCTAACAAGTCATACACACAGAGGCAGACATTTAACTTATACAGTCAATAAATATTTCAGTAATTCTCACAAATTATATAACTAAATTTGAAGGGAATAAATCTAGCATCCCATACCGTAAAATTGAAGCTCATAATGCCCTCTCCATCCTGCCTCGCCGGAGCCTCGTCGGAGACTCACCGGAGAGCTACTGAAGTCATCCACCGAAAGATCAAGCCGCTGGCGACGTTCCGGCGACACTCACGCGCCTTTACGCCGTCCCGATCCACCGAAAAACACCCTGAAAAGGACCGGCCATCCCATTTTCGATCTCCTTAACGCCGGCGAGTGGGGACGATTGGCGACTACCAAAAGAGCCGCCTCAACCTCACGATCCCACCGGTGTTGTCATCTCCCTCAATCGCCGTCGAGAACCACTGAAAAAAGAGAAAGAAGCTACGGTGGTGATGGGAGACCAAAAATCGAAAGAAAAAAACAGACCGCAGCACCACCGGAGGGAAGGGACGGCGAGGAGACGGTGGCAGCCGCGCCGATCGCCGACGCAGGCGCCGTTGATCGGCGACAGCGCCTCTTCCTTCCTCTCCTTCTCTCCCCTTTTCCCCCCTTCCCCAATCATCTCTCCCTTTCATTCTTTCGTTTTCTTCTTTTTTTTATAATAATAATAATAATAATAATAATAATAATAATAATCCCAATTTATTTCCTTTTTTACTTATTGACCCAAACTTTTAATCAAAATAACAAAAATGTCTAATATATATATATATATATATATATATATATACCTATATACACATATATGTCTTACTCAAACATAAATTCACACATTTACTCACTTTAAATTACATATTAATACAGTGAGTCATGCAATTTCGACTAGGGTCATTTTTGGGACCTTACAAAACCTACACAGGAGAACACTTGTACTGAACAACGACTCAATGAGGAGTTAAACAATGCAATCGACTTCTAGACGAAGTCTTAAATATCAACAATGCAATATGCCAATATACATCACATAATAACATTTAATAATTAGCATTACTTAATATTCACATCATTAGACATATACAATCACAGTAATAGTTCCATGCATTAAGTAACACCTCAATACCATTCATCACTCATACTGACAATATTAACCAGAAACACTAGCATTACAATGAGGCATTAAAGCATTTACACTATTAATCATTTATCATTATTCATCAATTAGATCACTTTTATTGCTTGAATTTCCATTAATGGTGGATAATGGAAACATTAGATACTGACAAGTAGTATTAAACACTGGAGACATAAGTCTTGAATCACTAGATACCAAAAGGTATCAGACATTAAACACCATTCGGTGTCAATACTAGTAGTTGTAGTCACTATCCCTTATAGGCATGCCTATTTATCCACAACTATGTGAAATTTAGGCTCTCATTTAGACATTGATCACTCATTAATTTTACATACAATGCACTCATGGACATTCAATTATTGATCACCTAGAAGTATACAACATTATTAAAATATCAATTATCAATACACTACTTATACTTAATTACACTTAAATACTTAAGTTTCAATTCAATAATGTATATATTAAGGTTACAATTCAATAATGTATATATTAAGGTTACAATTAACAAAAATATAATAAAAACCATGTATTCACTTATAGTCCACTTATAGTTTATAATTAAATTACTTGTTTCATGTACACTACATCATATCTTGACCCTAAACATGTATTTGTAAAGTTTGATAAAGATCTGAGGATGTTTGGTTCAAGTTCGGGGACCCTTAGAGGCATAAAACTCATAAACATACTTGTATCATGTCTTATGTACATAATTTCTCATATTTATGTTTAGCACACATTCTTTAATTCAATGTAAGATCATACATTTTATGTATAATATGTCATGATATATCCTTATATATGTGTTTATAGGGTTTTAGATGTTCGAGAAAGTTCGGATAAGTTTCGGTAACTTTTTGGTTTCTAAAACTCACTAATAAGTTGGAACAGAGGGGTACTTGGCTAGGTTGAACTTTAATTTAGTTAGGTGGATTACATTCTGTTCAGTCCAAAATGCATCAACACAACTGGATTGGAAACCAATCCAGTCGAGTTGACTTAAAAATCCAATTTTTCAGTAGATAACTTTTCTAGTTCAAATTACATAGAGATTTAGGCATAGATTTCAGTAGATAACTTTTCTAGTTCAAATTACATAGAGATTTAGGCATAGAAAATGTGATATTTAAGAAAAGTTATCTTCTATAAAATTGTTCCCCTGTATCTCTAGTTTGCATATCATTAAATATTAGGTCATTTGGACTTCTATATCAAAAGATGTCTCTAAAATACTATAAACTGCTATGAATGCTAGGGTAGCAACTATCACTCCACTTTGAACTCAATTTTGATGCTCTTAAAGGAAAAATCAAGTTCTAGTCTCCTTATAAGAATTTTAAGTATGTGAGTTTAGTTTATTCTCCAATTTTAGTAATCCTATTTGGAGTTTTATAAATCAAGATATAATTAAAACAATCTGTGCAGGTCCTATAGATTCTACACCAAAATTTTACTCCATTAACCTTTTTATTACACTACCTTCTTTAATAACCATTTAGCATTCAAAACATATATTTATAACATTTAAATAATCAAATATACATTCCAGCAACCAAGCACACAAATATCTAAATATGCAAATAATCTCATACATTTTTAAAATGACCAACTTGTTTCGCTAGCTTCTCTCTTTGCTTTTCCCTTTGTTTTTGCTAATTTCTCCAACTAAAACACATCATAATTACACATCAATATACAATTCCATCTATGATTCTAGATTTTCATGTTTAGAATAAATAGATGATTAAAATTGAGCCAAAATCCTAATCACCTACCTTGGTTTGCTTGTACTTTGCTAGTACTCCCTCTTCTCTTTACTTAATCTCCTATGGGACAAATTTTAGTGTTTTAAAGTAGAAAATTTAAAGTAATTTTTGTATTTTTTTTGCCTTTAATGGTTGGCCTTCTTTCCCTTTTATATGAATGAAATCTCATACAATTTCTAAAGAAGGACGCGTGCTTTAATATAATTGGTTCACTTGTCAACCTAATATAAATTTCACTTTACTCCCTCTAGTTAATTTTTAATTCCTAATTGCATACAATATTTACTTAATTAACATATTTATCCATATTTCTCAAATAATGATGCATACTTGACTTCACTTTATATTCACCATAGACAAGTTCAAATGCTACTAAGGTGTATGTTGGGGCCCTACACAAATGACATACTTCTCCATTTATAATTAAATCTATCAAATTGAATAATTTATTTCATATTAATTTAAGTTATGGACGTCAAACAATCTCAAAGCTTTATTTGGCGAAGCAACAAAAAAAAATCATTATCGTACCAAATGTGAAAGAGATGCAACTTTACTAGTTAATAATGCTAAAATTTCATTAGGCCAAAACATAACAATAACTATACTGCCATGCCTTTGCATATGGTTACTATAAGAGATATAAGCACAATTTTCCCATGTTAAATTCATTCATTTCTTTTCCCTCGTGAATAGAAACTATAATTTAAAAATTCTAAAATTAATTATTCTCAATTATCACTTACCAAACTCATGTATTCCCACATAAATTTTCAATTTAAATTTAAGTACTGTATTTTTAAATGAATGTAACATAAAGAAATCACAACTTTACTCTCAATTGTTTCTCCTAAACTAATTAAACTTAAATTATGCTTTTGATCATACCTAATTCAAGTACAATACATTCAAATAAAAAAATAATTTTAATAGTGCACTTACAAAACAAAAGTCAAATTTTTGAAATTATGCTTGATTTTGTCAAAATTATGGTTGGTTCACTTGTCATCAATCACTGGAGCTTCATCAAAGAAGTGCCACCATTGCCAAAAGTAAGTTAGAACCATCAGGATCTATTGTAGGTGGTCATGCACCCCACCACCTTGTGGATTGGTAGGAATATATGCCAGAATGACTTAATAATCTTAACTTTAATCTCTTCACCAATGGCGAGGGAGCAAAATTTAAAGGCATCAAAAGGATTGCTTGGTCAGCAAGAATCTAGTGGCAGTGCTTGTGTTGCCATCTGATGCTGGAGCTAGCTGAAAAATAGATAAGTTTTTGGTAGGAAAGCTAAAATAGAATTGGAAATAAAGAAATAGATGGCAGAGTAGAAATGGATAAGGAAAAAAGAAATGGCCACTGTTTGGTCACCAATAGAGAGAAGATGGCTACATCGACAGTCGTGAAGTGAGAAAAATTTAAAGGCATCAAAAGGATGGCCTGGTCACCAAGAATCTAGCTAGTGGTGGTGTTTGTGCTGCCTTTTGATGCAAGAGCTAGCCGAAAAATGGAGGAATTTTTGGTTGGAAAGAGAAAAAAATTGAAAATAGAGAAAGAAATGGCAAAGAAAAAATGGATTAGGAAAGAAGAAATGGGCATTGCTTGGTCATTGATGGGGAGAAGATGGCTCTATCGACGGTGGTGAAAGAGCAGGTGGTGATTGGTTTCTATCGAAAAGGTAGAATATCTCAAAAAATTTTTAATGTCTAATCCAATGGTCAATATAAAGTTCCATCACTAAATTTTTTTAAATAATTTATCTCTTTTTCTATTGATAATGCTTATTATCTCGGCCCAGTTACTCAGGCCCAAGGCCTAAAAGAGAACAAAGCTCGATTGGTCAAATTGCCAACTTTTTTGGGGACATCAATCTGATTAGACTACTGATAGAGCCACCTACCTTGTCACATCTCTGACATGCCCTATTGTGCCTGTCCTTTCAGCCACCACTTGCATCGAGTCTACCATGCTACATGCTCAAATGCCTACTATACTTACCAATCAATTTCTCTTATATATTATTTCATTTCGAAGAATATGGGTAATGCTCTTTTGAGACCTTATCTCTTTATACTTTATCTCTCTAACACTTACTGACTTAACCATTGGAGTGTTTATCCTTGTCTGATCGGGCACTCTTCTTTTCTTGCAAGTCTTGAATGGCCTTCTGACCTGATTAGCCTAACTTTCACTATTTATCTCACTCTCTCTTTGTTTAGATATTTTGAGAAATATCATTTGATATTTTCATTAATAGTTATGGAGATTCACACAGACAATCTAGACATTTTAAATCCAGGGCTGATGATCGCCTTGATAACGATGGCAGCAGACCCAAATTTGCTATCAAAGGGAACAACATGGATAAAACCCCTCCTAGGTCATGCGCACAAGGAAACCTTATGAATGTGTTCAACAAAGAATTACTAGCTCAACCTATTTCCACCCTTATCACCATGAAAGATCTAAGGACCATCCTTAAAGATTTTAGTAGAAGCATAATGAAATCCATACAAAAAAATAAAAAGCCTGAAATTTATTCCAAAGAGTTGGAAAGGGAAAGTAGAGAAGGGATGTTAGAAACCCATCAACGAGGTCAGATTCGATACCCAATCTGATGCATACATGATCGGTGTCAGGGAAAAAAGGCAAAGAAAGAATGTCATTTTTAGATAGGAGTTATTCCTCTCGGAATGACCCAACCTATAACCCAAAGAGATCATCTTCACCTCTTATTGGTTTTGGTGATGATATAAGATATATGTGTACTTCAAAGAAAACATTGATGAAGAAGGCCAAAGAAAAGGATGCATTAACAATCGATCAGAATGAAAAGTGGTTCTTACAGCAAGTTAAAAAAATTCAGTCTTGGTCACTCCAAAATACCATTATTTGACGGCAACATAGCCTCTCTATTCAGCAAGGAGATCCAGGAAACTAAAATGCCGATCAAATTCAAAGAAATCAAAATGAATAGGTATGTCAATAAAACCGATCCAAAATGGCATATTTTTGAATGTCTAACATAAGTGCAGATGTATTCTTTCGATGATCGAATATTTTATCTAGTGTTTCCCACAACGTTAGCAAGCGACACACTGGATTGGTTCTATGATCTCCCTTCGAAATCAATCTACTGCTTTAAGTAGCTTTGCGACCTGTTTACTATAAGGTTCATCGTACATATTAAAACCCCTAAGACTATTAATGATATAATCAATCTAATACAGGGACCAGATGAAATAATGAGAGATTACATCGATATATTTCAAAGCCTTGCCTTTGAAATAAAGAACCTTCATCAGGACATAGCAATAAATCCCTTAGCTTAAAGCATCACAAGTGTTCATCTATTTCAGTCCATTACGACTCACCCTCTAACTGACTTTGCTAACCTAATGGACAGAGCCAATCAATACATATAGCTAGATGATGCTTTGAGAACGAAAGGGTGAATGAACTCATGTTTAGAAAGAATGTTGTTGTATGGATAGGGAGATATAAAAAAAAAGTTCGGATAAAGCAAGAAATTTGAAAGGCTCAAGTAAGAGGAAAGAATTTAAGCATGGTAGGGTTGATCGCCATGTTAGCAATCCGACCAAATTTTACAGTCCGCTCAATTTTTCCCCCACTAAAGTCCTCATATGGATCAAAGAAAAGCATAATAAGGTGAAATGGCCAAAGAAAATGTTCGATCGGATGGCGTATAGAAGAGACAAAAGTAAATATTATGAATTCCATAAAGACATAAGCCATACCACCAATGACTGTAACACCTTAAAAGAAGAAATTGAAAGACTTATTCAAAGAGGGTCTTTAAAAAAGTTTATAGGACTAGCGAATAAAGACTCATGTAAACCCCTACCACCAAATGAGAACAAATCAAAATCCGATGAAAATGAAGAAAGGAAAAGATCTAGAGACTCTGATAAGCAAAAATAAAGATTGGGGTTCATTAACATGATCGTTGGTAGATCTTCATATGATAAGCATTTTTCAAAAAGGAAGAAAGAAAAAGGTGTGTACTTTTTAGCAAAGTCCAAAAAACTTTCGACAATTACTATCTCCTCAAAAGATACCAAAGATTTGAAATTCCCACATGAAGATGTTCTGGTGGTACAGGCAGCCATTAAAACCTTTATTGTCGAAAGAATTGTTGTGAATAATAGGAGCATCGTAAATGTTCTTACCATTGAAGCATACAAAAGAATAAAATTGCTAGTCGAAGAATTAAAGCCTATAACAACACCGCTAATTAGATTAGACAATGCCACTATCTCAGTGGTTGGATTTGTAGAGCTCTTTATAGAATTAGGATATGAAACAATAACACACACCTGTAAAGCAACCTTTATAGTAATGGATATGATATTTGCGTACGATGCCATATTTGAAAGATCACTATTTTTTTAAACCAGAGCTGTCACTAATATTCGATACATGATGATGAAAATTCCAATCGAAAATGCAATGGCAACTCTGAAAGGTAATTTTACCTAAAAGTATATATGAATGAATTTGGGATAACCCCTTAACCCAAGCGTCCCATTCTAGAGCCAGCTATTCTAGTTACTAAATGTCCCATTCCGAAGCCAGCCCAATAACTAGCCTATGCATAAGTTTAACATCTTAAGTTCGATTTGCTTTCCTAGTTCGGAGCTAAATAACCCAAAAATCCTCTATTTCACTCCACACTCTAACCCTAAAACCATAATTGCTGCACATCTAGAGTCCCATTCCAAAGCAATCTAAAATAGACAATATTTTTGATAGAAAAGCTTAGCAAAATCATTCACAGCATTCAATTCACACAAGTATCACCATCCAACCAAGATATCAGATAAAATAATTCAACAAAGCTAGAAAATCACTTAAAGAGCAGAAAACCAATGGAATAAAATAAGCAATAGTGAAATAAACCATTTATTCATATATAGATATATATTTGAAATTATGTTCAATGTTCACATCCTTGGGTAGGGGATTCAAATATCCCCCAAACAACTAAAAGACTACCCACTATCCATCACAAAATGAAAGAGAAAAGGATAGAATAACCCTTGAAATTCATGATGAAGAAAACCCAGCTAAATCCAAGCTCTTCAATCTCTTTCTCCAAAACTTGACTAGAAAAATGAGCTTCAAATGTGTAGATCTATACTTGTGAACTATAAATCTATGTTTAATCTAAGTATTTTTGTGTAAATCCAACTATTTTCAAGTAAATATATGTATCTATGTGTGTAAAATGAACTAAGAAATGAAAGAAGGAAAAGAGAAAACCCTAAAACCTAATAAAAATTAACTCCCCCAATTCTGCAAAATAATATGCTTTTTATAGGTCAACATGGGTCACGGTTACTATGAAATCCCTGGTAACCGTGACCCCTAATAAAAACCCTCTTTTGGTTGAAATAGGTCACGATTACTAGGAAATTCCCAGTAGCCATAAGATAACTTAGAACTAAAATCTAGAATGGGGTCACGATTACCATGAAATTCCTGGTAACAGTGAGATAGCTCTCTTCTTCATTTTGGACTGAAAACATACCTGCCTCACGGTTACTACCAAATTCTTAGTAACCGTGAGGTGCTTCTCCTTTAGCTTCTGTACTAAAAACTCCATAGGTCACGGTTACCACCCTATCATGCACAATTGCCTTGCTGACCGTGACACGCTTCAAAATGATGCAATTTGATAGAAAACATGGGTCACGATTACTAGGAATTGCCTAGTAACCGTGAGGTACCAACAAAAATCACAAAATTCCATCAAAAGCTCTCAAATTCACACAAAAGCTAGAATTAACTGAGAATCGGATAAATTATTAAATGCAAGCAAAAATAAAGCAAAAGACACTAGAAAACCAATGAAAACTAGACTCAAACTAAACTAAAACTAAACACTAAATTGGAGTTATCAAAATACCCCACACTTAGACTTTGCTTGCCCTCAAGCAAATGAATTATCCACAATCTTGAAAAACTGAAGACTCCCATTCAGAACAAGAAAAATCATAAGTGCCAGAGCAACACTTAGCAGAAGACACTCAGAAGAAAAACTCTATAAAAAAGACTCAACTAATCTATGTCGAACAATTTCTCATATGTGTGTGTGTAAGGCTAAAACATATTTTTATTCTTTCAAAACCAAAACTACCAGTGAATTTCAGCAATCAAGCAAATAGAGAAATTCAACAATTTTGCGCTTGCAACTCAGAACAACCATGAGCCTCTCCTTTACCACCTAAACCACAAGGGTCATCTCCACTAAACAATTCAAAACAAGATAGAATCACAAAGGCATTTAGGCTATATGGTTAAACAATAGTGCAATCTAAAAAATATGTAGTACGCTTTTAGCATACAAATTAAGCTCAAAGGGACTAACAATGGCAACATTTCCAAAGGTGGGTCAAAAGGCATTTAAAAATTGATTACCAAATAAAGGTTGCCTGGGTCATATCCTAATCTTATCTGAGTTGAATATTCATTTCGAACGGTGATAAGGAAGATTCTAGCTATTTCGAAATTCCTTCACTTAACTGCTTTCACTCATTGGTTTTTATTTTATTTTATTTTATTGAAATAAAAAGCGTAGCCTATTGTGCTTATTAAATAAGAAATTGAGTGACATGCGATTAACCGAGATCAATTTAAAGAAGAGTTTCTTTTCTGAACATACTACCGCTCTCTTGCTACTTAGGCTTTCTAACTTATCCGTTCATTTGATGAAAAGGCTCGTGAAAAGGCTCTTCATTCATTTGATGAAAACTCATAATGCTATTTCGGATGCTTGTAGTCTTTGTGGGAGAAAAAAATCTCATTAGAAACTTCTATTGCATCTGATCCCATGAACATATTGACTGGCGTGGTAACATTTGTAGCCACTCTCTTGCTTTGCCAATCAAAGTGAATGGAAATAGCTTCAATCTTACTGCATCCATACTAACACCCGAAATCTGAACTATGTCACTAACTTCTAGAAATATGTCGATATGCCGAGCTGGATCTTCTACTTTCGAACCAGAGAACTGATTCCTCTGTACCATAGTAATGGTGGCTGGCTTGAGCTCAAACTGTACCCCTTTCGGTAATACAATTGTTTGATGATCTTCGTTCCACCTTGGCATAGTGTAGTCTCTTATGGTCCTTTGCCTAGGCATTTCTTCTCTTTTTGCCCCTAGCATTTGTTCATGTGCCCTCGGCACTTATTCATTCTCGGGAGGAAACTCATCAAGATGAGGATTGGGCTCCATCTCGTTGTCTCTATTGGCTCTCCTTCTTTGATGTAGGGTCCTCTAAATTTCAGGATCAAAAGGCACTAATTGCTCTTGTCTTGTTTTGTTTATGCACCAATTTCAACTGAAAAGAACCAAGAAAAATAAAATAAGGAAAAGAAAACACATACAAACAATAATCACAACTTACTAATAATGCCAATTCCCCGGCGACGGTGCCAAAAACTTGTTGCGATCCTAGCAAGTACACTAGATCGACAAGTAATAAAGTGGGGTATAGTTAAGACCCTCAGTTTCGAACCCAAGGGAATTGTGTGTGGAAACTGTGAAAATTAATTTATGCTAAAGAATTTCCAATTGGTTGTGTGTATGAGTTATCTACCTTGTATAATGTAAGCTTTAAACACTGAAATATGCAATGAAGAGAAATTAAATTCTACTAACAGTAAATTGAGTATGGCCAAATTGAAGAGAAAAGGACCTAAAGTGCAAAAAGGAGAAACTTAGGGGCAAAATTGGAATTAAGGAGAATAGTGGCTTTCATTCGTGGGAGGCAGCCATAAATCACTCGGCTGAGTGATTTGGCACTCTCTAGAGTGAAATTTGCCCTCACCCAAGTAAAGTTATGTGAAAGGTAGTGAAAAGTCACTCTCCCGAGCACAATGGTCACTCTCCCGAGCATCAAAGCCACTCTCCCGAGTGATTAATAAGGAAACATGATAAAAGACTTCCTGTTTAAGATGAATTCTTCTATAACTTGGTTTAGGAAGTTTACAAAGGCAAAACTTCTTCTTTTGGCAAGATAATTCAACTATAAAAGCACCAAAGCACAAGAATTTGGGAAGAAGAGCAAGAATTACGAATTTTGTTATTTGTTTAGTTTTAGTTTTCTTTAATTAATTGTAAATTAGTTTTAGCTTAGTTTTAGTTTAGTTTTATTTTAGTTTTCTTCTTTTCTTAGTTTACAATTCTCTAAAAGACTCAAGCTTTCTATTGAAGTAATTAAGAACAAAGTTTGGAGCTTCATAAGTATTATATCTCTTTACTTTAATTGTTCATTTAGTTTTCATCATGTTTGGTAAATACTTTTTCTTCTTTTGCTAGGGGGAAACTTGAACCTTCATACTTTTATTGTAATGACTTTATTCTGAGCTTTAATTCAATGCAAGTTTGATTATTTCTTAGTTTTAGAAAAATTCTTACCTTTGGTTATTTATAATTTGATTGTTGACTTATTTGAATTAATAGTTGATGATTGATTTATGCATAACTATTGGTATGCATGCTCTTGGGTTAGTTCATTAGTATTAATGCATGATTTTATTCTGAGCTAAGGTGTAATTATGTGTTAGTAAGGATAGATTAACACTAAGAAAAGTTGAACTAAGAATAGGTTGAAGTTAATTTGCTTGAAAAAGACTTTAATGGATGTCTAGGAGTTTAAAACTGGATTTTTATGCTAAGTGTTAGATTTGTCTATGAGTTTAATACTTAGAATGATATTCTTACATAAGATATCTAGCTTTATTACTGGTTTTTTCATAATCACTTGTGTTAATTTTGTTTGAGTCATTGTGATGAAGTTGAGGTGGATAGTTCATTTAGCAAGAGAATTTCAGTTATTATTTTGTATTTAATTCATGTTAGTTTAATTTTAGTTTTTGTTTTGCTTTATTGTCTATTTAGTTTAGTTCTTATCTTTAAATCAAAAACTTGGGGAATAATCTCATATTAATTTAATTCAAGCATATATATTATTCTTAGCAATCCTTGTTCCCTTGGGTATGGTATTTGGGATCTTAATCTATATTTCCCTATATTACTAGCCGATCTAATACACTTGCTGGATATCGGTCAATTCCCTTCCCCATTCTCTTTAATCTTTAATCTCTAATATTTGGATTTCATTATACACACACACACACACACACACACACACACAAACACACACACAAACAATTTCATAATGTAGATACCATGACTCGAGGCAATCTAAATCAAGATTACTCAATGATGAGAAAACAATATATTTCTGATAGAGAACATGATTCTCGAAGCTCCGACCTACCTTAATCTTTCACATTTTCGTACAAACTTTGTGCTTTTCTAAGTGTTTTTTTAGAGGTTTTCACAAAATGATATCAAAAATCCTAGTTTTGTACTTTAACCTTGATAGATGGATGTCTGTCAACTGAGGAACGATCGTCTGTGACCGCTCCCTTCCTATCCAAATCAGATCAGGGGTATTTTTATAATTTTAGAGGACTCACGTGAGGGATGGGCGTCTATCATGATAGATGCCCGTCTATAGGTGTATTTCTAAAATTTTCACATTTTTCAGTTTTCAAAATGGAAGATAATGATGATTTGAAGATTTTTCCGAATTTGGAGGGCATTTAATCCCTTTATATCTGGAGAGTTGGAGTTAGAATGGGATTCCAACTCCTCCCCAATTATGAAAGCCAAAAACTTAGGGTTTTTTAAGGAGATTTTCCTAGAAATTGAAAAAAAAAGAACAAAGATTCTTGAGGTAGAAAAATTGATTTTCTTCTCTTAATGACAAAAGAGTTCATATCTCTTTCAACCAAAAACAAACAAAAAACTCTTTCTTAAACATAGAGGATCAAGGATCAGAGTAGAGACGAACGTTGTCATCATTATAGAATCAGAATATCTCCTGAGGGTAATTATCTAGGTTTTCTCTCTCTTTCTCTCCAATTCATTCTCATCCTTATGCATGTTGTTTAATAATGCTATATATGTATTTTATATGTTATTTATTTAAATTTGCATATTCTTAGAAATGTCATGATGATCTAAATCTATTAGAGTGCTAAAATAATATATTAGGATATGATTTCCTCCATGAATGCATTTCTTGCACCTTGTTTTTAAGATGTTGTTTTGGTTTTTATTTTTATCATTTTTGAGCTAAAATGTGATTTATAGATAGTACTTTAAATCTGGCTTGTTTCAAGACCATATAATCCCCTTTTGAGGATTTATTGGAGGTTCTGGCATTTTTTTGCCATAAGACTCTCTTTCTGTATCTGTTTCTTGAGTGACGGAGGAGAAAAAAGCATTATAGACAACCATCTATCAATGCGACAGACGGAACTTCGTGGTGCTTTCTTCTCGTCTCGTCCCTCCTCTGGTCAAGGGCATATGTCACTTTATAAGGGCATTCGTGGCTGATTTTTGTGTTTATTTTAATGTTCTTTCCCCCCCGTTTTTATCCTTTTTTATGTCCTTTTTTGATATTCAATTCCTAATTCATTTTTTTGCATCTTCATGCAAGTATTTTTGCTCCTGTATGCATGCTTAAATTTTGGTATTATTATTTTGTATATTATTTTAACTTGTGCTTTATTGTATATTTCTTTTAAAATGCTAATTGATTATTTTTGTGGTTTGTGAGAGCAATTGATTTGATGTACATTTGAAGTTTTCTTGAGGGATGATAATGCTTCAGGAGTCGTGCCCCCAATTGGTTCATTCTCTCCTTCTATTTGTTGATTTAATTTTTGCATTACTTTATCTATTGTTTTATTTTGTTTAGTTAATTATTTTAATTATGGATGTATTTATTTTGGGGATGTAATAGGTGGAAATAAAATGATTTTTTGCACGTTAAATAATAAAATTCCACTTAAAATAATTTTTTTACTAATTAACTTGAGTTTTTTTTAATAAAATGGACCAATGTCCAATTTTCAACCCAAAATTTGCATAATAAAAAAAAATAGTTTTTTTCTAAAATATGCATGAGAAAACCAATGTTTCCAATTCAAACAAATGCCTTGATTTATGGATGACTTTTATTTTTCCAGTTTGGACTATTTGCTTTTGTAATAGTTCAAGTAGGATTTTGTTTATTTAACACTTTATTTATCGCCTTCCTTAGACTATTTGATATGTTTATTTAATTTAAATTGTATTGCATAGTGTAAAAAGGGAGATAACGGATTAATGTATAAAATTCAATTATAAAATAAACACATAATCGAGGTATCAAGTAAGAGTGATGTCCCAAACAATAATTTCTATTTGGACATTAAAAGGTCGAAATTTATTTTTCAACGTTTTATAAGGTAGCGACTTCATGACACCCACCTCTTTGAGCCTACATTAGACGCCTTTATAAATTGACCATCAATAATAAATTGAGTCTAAACCCCTTTCTATTGTGAAGTGGTGAATTTTTGTGTTTTATGGATCTCGTCTGGTTTTGAACCTTAAAAACAGGCCTCCGAGAACCCAATTGAAATCGATTGGGCTCCGCCACATCACACATAATTTATTATTTTCTTCAAAGCAAATTGGAAATTAATTATTTAATTTAATAATTAATAATTATTATTCAACCTACAGTCAACCTCAATTTTCTTATGATCAAATAATTGCAGCAATTAATTATATTATTATAAAACTACTTGGTGTCGGTTAGTTTAAATTAGCATCTAATGTAATAGTATTAACAATTATAACTTGTATATATTTTTTCCCACGTAATAAAACAAAATCAGGTGGCTAGCAAGGCTGCATATGCATTGTATTTAAACTATGTCAATTTTAATTTCTGTGAAATTCATCTTTTGACGAGAGTATAAAGATTTTTAATTGTGTGTCTCATTTCTAAAGTCATATGCAGTTTATTTTTATGTATTTTTTTTAATTGGAAGACATTGAATCTATTTTTAATTAGAAACTATGTTGTATTTATTTTTAATATATATATTTTTTAGTATAATTTTGATTAATATTTATTACTAACATAATATGAAAAATTTGAGCATATTATTTTTATTTTAGTTATTTTAAATGGTTTTATTTTATTGAATATAAATTAATTTAATTTATAGGTTTATATAGGTTAAAAGTCTAATAAAATAGAAGTCCATATTGACCAAAAATCGATTGGACCGAACCGAACTGATCAAAATTAATTTGATCTATTTAGTTTAGGTTCTAAAAACTTCTATTTTCGGTTCAGTTCTTGTAATTCATAAAGTTCGATTTTTGGTCTTTTCAGTTCGATTCAAAATCAAATCGAACCGACCATTTGTACAACCCTACATATTACTTGGATTGACTCTAATATAAGATGGGTTCAAGATAATGGTTATTGGACCTATAGTGAATTTTAGAGTCACTAGAATTTTAGTATTAAAAAAAAAAATTCTTCCCCCTCCGTTTACATAATTTTACAGTCACTAAAACTAAACACAAATACGTTGTGCACCATTGAAAAGAACATTGAAGGGAAAAGGCAAGAGAGGATAAATCTATTGCGTAGAGAAATCGTTTTTGCAATCATTAATCAATATTAGTATCTCTTTTTTTTTTCTCTTATAGATCAAATTCTAATTTAGTGAATTGAATCAATTATATTATAATAAATCTTGGGTAAATTCTAAACTTGTAATATTGTTTAGAATATCAATATTATTTTACTCACTTAGCCTTTGTTTGGGTAGGTAAAATTGAGAGTAATTAAGAATAAAGTAAAACTTAATCATTTTTTTTTTGTTTGGACAAAAATAAACAACGGAAATTAGAATAATAGAGAACGAAGGAGAGTAATTTTTTGTTCCCATAATGAAGAGAAAGGAACGTAAATGAAAGTGAATAGAATACAATTTTAATTTTTATTGTTTAGGAGAGTAAATCAAATTTCTCAATAATATACGACCAGTACAAAACAAAGGCTAAAGTATGGTCTATTGATGCAGGTAAACATATTTAAAGTAAACCATTGATTCATTGAACCCTCCACGAGTTCACCGGCATCTTTCATTAAACAAACTACTGCCACAGTCTCCGCCGGGGCTCATGTTCACCGGCATATTGGTTGAGATGCATCGGCGCTTAGCTACTGCCATAGTTTTCGCCGAGTCTAGTGTTCAGCCAACCACTGTTCAGGTACTTGGATTCACACTGTTAGATTTATGTACATGCCTCAATTTCTGATATTTAGTGATCTTGTTTAAGCTGTTATAGTTTGTAAAATAGAATTATGCTTTCTTTCTGATTGCTGTTATAGCTTTAGTTTTCGGCAATAAGAAGTTCTTATGAATTGAAATTTGATGTTATTTTTGACAGACTAGAGTTTGTCTTTGAATCTTGACTTAGCTGTTGGATTTTAATAAAATAAGCTAGGAAGAGTGGACTGCGTATCGCTTAGGGTTCTCGTACTCGCACTACAAAAAAAATCGATTTTACCGACGGAATCAGTTCCGTAGGTAAAAGTAAGACATTACTGACGGAATAACGACCAAATTGGTAAACGGTATGTAAAAAATTAATTTGATAAACGACGACTTTTGTACCGACGAAATCAATAATTCGTCAGTATATTTGGCGGGAAATGTTGGCTCCAATTGGTAGCGACCGATTACTGATGGTTACATACGTCGGTAATTAAATTTATCCTTAAACTTATATAGCGATGGATTTTCGTCGGTAATACAAGCAACATTTGACTTTTTGACATTTTACCGACAGATTTTGCGACGATTTTTGTTTCGTCGGTAAATATATGCAGAAATTTTTTGCTCTCGTTTTTAGCGACGAAATAGTGGCGGAAATTTAAGCCGATGGAGTATAGTCGTTGCTATGGTTTTTTTCGTCAGTAATTCTGTCGGTATTATTTTATTAAAATTTTTTATTTTTAATATTAATAAAATAATTTATGGTAAAAAAACCCAATCCCTGCGTTCCCTCATTTTGTCAAGCCCTATAGTCAAGATTTTTCTCTCAGCCGCTCCAACTTCCCTCCTCGCCATCTCGACGGCGAAGTTACCCCACCAGCGATTCAACACCACCGCCATCTCTCCCTCCTTCAACCTCGCTGACTTCCTCCTTCTCAATGTGTGTCTATCGTGTTGGGCTTTTTCTGACCCATTAGGAGAGCCCAATAAATTTAGCCCTTGTCTCAAGTCCACAAGGGATATAAATAAGACCTGAATAGTGAATTTTATGTGTGTGTCATGTGAAAAACAGAGAGAGTTAAAAAGAGAAGAGCAGTTTTTCCTTTTCATAGATCAGTCCCACGATTTCTCTTTTTTTTCCAGAGATTCAACCGTTAGATCGAGCTGAAATTTGGAGAGAAGCTTCTTCACACATCGATCTTCATTCTCAACGGTGGAGATTAGGTTCTGATGTCCATAGATCATTTTGTATCTGGGACAACAGATTTTTCTTCTACACAGACCAGTCCCACGAATTCATCATTTCCTGGAGATTCAGCCATTAGATCGAGCTGTATTTTGGATAGAATCTTTCTTACATCGTAATCTTCATTATCAACAGTGAATATCGGATTATGACATCCGGAGGTCAGTTCGTGGCTGGGACAGAATTTAAATTTCTGGGTATTAGCACTTGCTCTTGTTTTTGATTTATTCCATATAGTTGATTATTTTCTGCCAATTTATTATCTTCACAATTTTGTATTTGGGACTGTTGGTGCATAAAAGGTAAACTGCTGGTGCATAAAAGGGTCTGTTTGTTGTAGCTTTTAATTTTTAATAGTTAACTTTTTTGCTTTAAATATAACATTATTCATAAAATATGGATAGTGCAATTTTAGCTCACTTCATGTTGAGAGAACGACTGCAATAAAACCATTCATTCTGACTTTATTGGGAAAGAAAAATAAATTGAAAAAGCAAATTAAATTACTTTGAAAGTCTAAAAGTGACAGATAAATAGAATTTAAATTTTACTCAAAAGCGATAGATAAAAAAGAACGGATAAAGTATATATATTTAGCTACATTTATGTTTTAAAAGTTGGAGTATTTTAGTCAAATAGCATTGTGCTATTTTTGTCAAACAGATGTTTTAGTCAATAATAAATAGATAACAATTACCTATTTCTTCCCTAAATTGTATAGAAGGAAGCAAAAACATCTTAATGAAACAGATTACTGTAAACATCCTAGGTTTTGTTCTATCTTCAACATTTACTATATTACTATTAAGGTTGCAGTACTGCATAGCTTTTTTTTTTTTTTAATCTTTCTATTTGTAAACTGATAATAAATATATGTAATTTTTAGGAGTGAAGTGCCTTGAAAGAGGTGTTATATGGAAATTATAATTAATTTTGTTGTATTTTATTTTATTTTATTTGTTAGACACAGTATTATCCTGACATTGTTAAGTCACTTTCATAGCTGGTGTAGACTGGCAGTTTGCAAAATTAATAAGGATCACAATCACTCTTTGGTGATAAAAGGAAGAGTAAAAGTTCGTGCTACTCAGAGTTTAGAAATTTGTCTCCATAAACTATATATATTTAGCTATATTTATGTTTTAATTAAAAGATTGTGTAGCTTAATTAAACCTTTTTTTTCTATCTCAAGTTTACATTTCTTTAATTACAAAATAAAATGGTTTTCTATTATTAATTAATGAGTTCTTCTCCTCTCTCGGTTCCCATTGTATCTTTTGTATTCTATTTCCTTTTTTTCTGATTTTTTTTCCTTCTTCTCTTTTAAAATTTCAGAGATGAGATATCATCGCATACATGATAAAATAACTTAATTGTTAGTTGGTCAATTGAGAAGTTTGCTAACCATATTTATAATTGTTTATTTTCAAATACGTTATTTGACTCGTTGCTTGCTGTTATGCTCTTGTAATAAAAGCTTGACCGCTCTCTTGGGCTCAGAACTGACTCTTGAAAAGCAGTTGAAGGAAGAAGCAGATACAGTCATGAAATGCATGACTTTTTCTTTATTTACTTTTATCATTTAGTCTACCTATATTTATTACTCTGTTAGTTCAAAATAATAGTCACATTTTTCTATTTAATCTAATAAAAAATATACAACACTTGCTATCTTAATCCTATAATTAGCAGTGTACGTGTCTGCTCAATGACACTTACTATGAGAAGTACTATGGGTAAGCTTTTATTTAATAAATAAAATATTTTGATTTTCTTAAATCCCTTGTTTTCCTATATACAGGTGGGATTTCATTCAGAGAGCTGCATCCATTATAAATTATTTGAGTGTGCTGGCGAAATTTTTGCAAACAAAAAGTTTTGCTATTGAGTTATTTATCATTTCTTGCTATTGTTATATGATGCTGTCATCTCATAGTTCTCTTTTTTATATAATTAGAAGAAATAATGTTAGTGTGCCTGCCTATTGTCGTTAATATGAATACCTATGAGAAAAGTTTAGGTGTTAATTAATAAAAATAAAGAATTGGTAATAGTTAAAATGTGAATAAAGGTTTGGATCTTTTTTGTTGCTTGCCTATTGTCTTAATAATTTTAACGGGATTATCAAAAGTAATATTAATTTGTAAAGTTTTAGTACCGATGGCTAAAATCAAATGAATTGGTATTTGCTTCTTTTTTTATTTGGAATTTCTTCTTTTCCATTTGACATAAACCTTCTAACCATATTGGTTAATTAACTAACTCTTATTGCTTAACTAACTCTTAATTTCATAAAAGTTTGCATTAATATCCAACTACTTGATTTTGCAGCAAGGCGTTGGTTGGTGGGGGCTTAGGTGAAGATTAATTTTTTGCTTCTGAAATTAGCTCTGTTAGAGATGGTTTTAGCAGTGAGATTGATTGCTATCTACAAAAATTGAGGGTAATTTTGCTTCAGAATTCGACTTTTTTGTATTTTACTCTCTCCTCCTTCTGAAGTTTAGTTAGTATATAGCACTATATGTGAGCAATCAGCAGTTTGCTTTGGACAATTCTGATTGTGCATCAGCTATCTTGATAGTAATTATATGGTGTTAACTTGCAGAATCCCTGTTGTTGGGTTCCCTGCTTTGGTTCATGGGCATCATGTGCCTATTTACTGTGCCCATGCTTCCTCAATCAACTCTGGTAGCAGTTTCTAATTAATATTATTTACATTTTTTTAATTCAAACTCATATATGCTATTCAGCTTAATGTAATAAAAATAGCTGAAAAAAATAGTTGTTTGTTTAAGAAACTTTAGTTCCCTCAAGATCCTAGACTGTCTGCTGCAATTTCTTCTTTGAGTCAGCTCCCTCAAGATCCTAGATGTAAATATCAAACAAGAACCCAACTGTAAAATGATACGCCTACTAGTTAACTAATGTGGATATGATTGCTTTGATTTATGTTCTTAAAGATGCTGGTGTTGTATCTAATTTTGAAAATTCATGATTTTGATAAAGTTAGTAGGATTTTAAGCTATTTTATGAGTTGGTTGTGTTGTGTCTTTATAGTAGGTACCCTTAACAAGTGACAACATAAAGTTTTATCAATCAATAGAGTTATAAAACAAGTAGTGCATCGACTGAGAATTGCTGTTGATGAAGGTGGGAAAATCCATTCGCATTTTGAGGAATTGCTGAAGAGCAATACAACATTATTTGCAGTATGTAAATACTGCTGAAGTAAATTTGCATTCTGCATGTTTAAGTCAGAATTTTCAATTGAGATAGTTAATCTTCTGTATAGCAGTGAGAATAATTAATTTTTTGTATAACATTATTTGTGATATGCAAATGCAAATACTGATATTGGTGCAGTTTTTATTTGTATAATGGTTAGAATTTTCAATTGAGATAGTTAATTTTTTATACTAACTGTAAAATATTGTGTACAATATAGATATATGTCCACAACAGTTATAATCTATATATTAATTTTGTTATATCAATTTAAATTTTATACTTTTTGTATGATTTATCATGTTTATTCTGGGATTTGTTAGTAGATAGTATATAATTTTTGCAAAAATTTCAAAAAAATATGTAGGAAAATTTTAAGTTACTGAAAAAATTACCGACGGAAAAATGCGTCGCTGTGATTTTAATATTTATACTAAATACATTTGCCAATAAAATACCGACGATATATTCGTCGCTGTTTATATTAAAATAAATTAATAATTTATTGAATAATTTATTTATTAACTTTTACCGACGAATTGTTCCGTCGGTAATGGGTCAACCCAACCGAAGGATTTTTAATAAAACTACCAACGGAAATTTTTTAAAAATTCGTCGGTAAAAACCGTAGGAATATTACTGAAGAAATTTTCCGCCGGTAAATTGGCACTACACACGTTTTAGGGACAAATTTGTCCGCCGGTAAATTAATAAAAAATGTCGGTAGGGTCAATTTCCGTCGGTAAAATGCCAAATTCGTCGGTAAAAGTCCGTCGGTAAAATGCATTTTTTTGTAATGTTCAAATGCTGTTGTCATTTTATCATATTTAACTCTCGTTTTTCTTCACCTATTAATATTTTCCACTTAACTTTATGATTTTATATGTTCCATTTCTTATTTCAAAAGAAACTAATCCAATGTTTTTCTTTATTCATGAAATTCTGCTGTGTCCAGTGGATGCTAGAGATTATGATTGCAAATTCTCTGATTTTTGAGGGGGTTCATGCTAATTCTTCAATCCGTTGTTTTTATGTTTTACCTATGTATATATGAATCTATATGAACTGGGCTTTGCATGTTGGTAGAATATCACTAGGATTATAAATTGCATGTTGATTATTTGTATATTGATTTTTTTATTTTTGTGTTTATTTGGAAGCTTGTTTGATTTTAGACTATAGTGACAAAACTAAAAATCTAATATATAGTTATGCCTATCATATATGATTGGCATTTGGAAATGTCATTTTTGTTTCTAATTATTTTCTCTCTTTTAACATTGGATGCCCATCCAGTTCTCGCTTTTATCAATCAAGTCCAAAGAGTTACATAATTGAAAGATTTTAACCGTTGCAGTTAAATTAGCTGGTTTTAATGGTTACTTTCCGATTTTTGTTTGAAGGATTTTGTAGTCCCTGTTTTCCCTGTTAGACCGGCCGGTCCAGTCCGGTCTGGTTTGTATCTGTTGATCCATGTTATACGTTTACGGATGTGTGATTGGGGAAATGATTTCTCTGGTCAATTATAATTTCGATGCATGACTTAGAGGTGCATGATTCTATTGTGTATATTTCTCTGGGGTCTTAATTAAGGTCTCTACAACTTGTTGAAGGCATATGATGACAAATCTGCTTATGCATGTGTGTTTTTCATTTGCTCTTGGTCATGATTCATAACCTAGTACATTTGAGGAGAAAACTCTGGTATGACTTGAGCTTTACTGCACTTCTTTTATAACTAAGAAAGAGTTCATAAGCCTAAGTATCTGTTGTATAATGTCAGTATGTTATGTTTTGAAACTCACCTGTACGCCTGAGTTGAGTGTGAAATGCCGGGCCAGTTTTGTAGCAAATTCACTTGTTTCCTCATGCAACGGTGTGGAATGCCAGGTCAATTTTGTAACAAATTTTCCTCGTATGTATGTGTTCTTTAATTTTATAAAGAATGCTGTAATGGGACTTTGTTTTCAGCACATGCAATCTTCGAATCTGTTGGAGTATAGATGTTCTTATTTCTTTCACTTATTTTCTTTAATTAGTAATTAAAGTGTAAAATTCATGAAATTTGTGGGTTGTGATGGCTGAGTTACTGTTGGCTGTGAAATCATTTACTATAGGTTGGATGGATTAGAAGGTTTTATCAGTTTTGTGTTTTATATTTCTTTTCACTGTATTATGTGCTTGATCCTTTGGAATTTCAGTTCGGTAAATTTTACGAAATAACAAATTGGTAATTTTTTTTATTTTGTAAAATTTACCAGCAGAGATTATTTTTTAAAAATATTATGAAAATTTTACCCATGGATTACCACGGAAATCCGTTGCTAAAAATCTAAAATGACGAATCTTTATAGCAAATTAGCGCCGATAATGCATCTAGAACAGATGATGTCCAACTGATTAAAATCCGTCTCTTAACCCATTTGGAGACTGATTTTGAGGCTTTACAAATTCAAACACTTATATATATATATATATATATATATATATATATATATATATATATATATATATATATATATATATATATATATATATATATATATATATATATATATATATATATATATTGTGGCATCAAGCAACACTCGTTGACGATCGGATAGGAGGTTGTACAAATACTTTTAAAAATTTGTAGAAAAATAATGCAGTATTTCTTTCTATTTTTATAATTTTGGATCAACTTAAAACATGATTTGACTGTCAAATTTCAATATTTGACCAATTATGTCTTCGTATCAATTACAATTGACCAATAAGTGTTTTAAGAAACTTTTTTTTCTTTCGTCTAGTTGACCTGACCAAAGAGAAATTCAATAATTTATAATTAAAGGCAATATAGAGTTTAAATTAATTACTAAAAGGTAAAAGATTCCATTTAAATCAATCATTATTTTTATAAGCATTTAATAATATCTAATATTTTTTTTAACTTTCATTTTTAAGTCAATAGTTAGTCCAATCAAATTATGATAAATAACTTGTTAATTACCTCATGATTTTAGGTTACATTACATCTTTTTCAAGATAATATCCTATTAACATAAAATGTTAATTTCAATTATTAGGAATTCTTGAATGAGTCTGTTCGATAATCATATGTCCATATGCATTATCTATATATGTGACTTATTTAATAGTGCCAAGATCAAAATCATAGCATTTTTGTTCTTGCAAGGCTCTAATAGCTATCTCTGAATCAGATTCAATGTGAGCAAAAGGGGAGGGATTACATTTCAGCCAACTTAAAGCTTCTCTTACTCCCGACGCTTCAGCCACAGCAGGATCAAGAATACCATGATAATTTTGGCACCAGCTGCAATGAATTGACCCATGTGATCCCTAACAACAAAACTCGAACTCAAATTGTTGAGATCCTTAAAAACAGCAGCATCTGTATTAATCCTGATACATCCTTCATCAGGTGGTTTCCAAAACTCTTTGTTCAAACAGGGAGGGGCAACATCCGGACTGCATTGCTCTTTTTTTCTAACAGATTGCCAAGATAGGAAGCTATAAAGGCTATAAAGAAAGCTGCATCTGGAAATTGATTGTTACCTTGCCAAAGTAAGTCATTCTGACATTTCCAAATAGCCCAACATAAAGAGACAACAGAGCAACAATTATCCAAAGTGAAGGTCTGGAGGATGTTAGCAAACCAAGATTGAATGTCAACATAGTTCATATATGGAAACGTAATGCCTGCCTTAAGCCAAACTTGTTTTGCAAAACTACAATCAATCAAGATATGCATAACAGATTCAATATCAAAACCACAAAAAAGGGAAGATCTTTCAACATTAATTCCTTTAGAAACCAGGGCATTGCGGACGGGAAGGCAAGAAAAAATGGCACGCCATATGAAACTCTTCATCTTAGGAGGAATCAATAGATTTTAAAATTTTTGTCAACAGACAGGATTCATGAAATCAAGAAAATTGTCATGTTTTCCATGAATAATTATGCAAGCACTTTTAACAAATATCTCCCATTATGCTCAAAGAGCCACTGCCCACTATCAGATATATTTTGCCAACTCAAAGGGATGCTAGCAATTAAATTGCGATCCCTCTCATCTGAATAGACAATAAGCAATTAAATTTTATCGAAACTAAAAATCCATAGTTGATAATATAGCATGCGAAATTTAAATTACAATTAATAAGATAAAATTAAATATGGATATAATGGACAATTCATAGGTTAACCATAATGTATAAAAGAAAAGTGGACAATATTTTGAAACAAACCAAAAAGGAAATATGGATATAAATTATGGGGTAAAGGGAGTAAAAGAAATTAATTTCTGTCTTTTGATGTAATTTTTTTTTTTTCTATATTAGGATTAATTTGGAAAGAAGTTAATTTAAATAGTTACTTTTATCATTGACTTCCCTTTTCTATCATGCATTTATATATATAGAAAGCACATCATTTTCTATGTCATTTATTAATGAGTCAGATGTCAAGTGTTAATACTCTCTCCGTTTTTTTTAACAGTCACTTTTGTTATTTTTACTAAGATTAAGAAATAATAAATAAATTTAAATTTAGTATTAAATTACGTGATTAAAATTAAATTATCAAATCTGATTGATTCTAACTTTATTGGAAAAGAAAATAAATTGCAAAAGTTAATTAAATTACATTGAAAATCTAAAAGTGACAGATAAAAAAATGGAGGGAGTATAAACAAGAGAAAATTGGTTTACCGTAACAAACTTTTAACAGACAAGTATGTTAAATGCTTAATTTTGCATATTTATATTTGAATTTTTCCTACTTTTGGATGCTTATTATCAATGTTATTAATTAAAATCAAACCAGTTGGACTAGTTTAGCAATGAACAGGAAGTTGGTCCGGTTAAGTTTTTTGTATAAAACCGAAATGGTAAAAAATCAAATGGAACTGATATGGACGAACAAAATAAGGTTGAACAAGAAAATTTGGTTTGAACAAAAAAAAATCAGTTTTTTTGTGCAAAATATCTATACAACATTATTTTTTTTGGCAGAAAGTAATAAAATAAAAATATAGATACAAAATAATTGAAATTTAGACAATTATAATGAATTTTTTTTAAATAAAATAAAAACTATAATCTATATTTGATGAATTTTTTTTGAATGTTTGCAATATTTACTAATATTTATCTTAAATTTTTGATAGAAATATTGAATGATTTGAAAATAATATCTTATGATTGATGACGAATGTGTTTTTGTAAAGTATTTTTTTATATAGTAATATTTTCATAATATTTATATTAAAGTTTAAAAATAATATTAATTTTTCAAAAAAAAAGAAAAAATTTGGTTGAACCACGAACCTTTGTCTTTTCAATTCTTTATTTGATCCTATTTTAATAACATTGCTTATTATATATATAGCTCAATTGAAGTCTTCTTACTTACTTTTGCGATGTTGACTATTGCAAGACCTAATTAGAGAGAATGAAGTATTTTGAGTTTAATTGGAGCTGATTTGGAGTGCATATGGATGCTCCAAAATAGTTGATTTTGGTATAGATTCATATCTTAGTTTTGCCCAAGGTTAAGCAAAAGTCAATAGCGCAGAATTATTTCAAAATGTCTATTTCGCATGCAAAACTAACATAATCGCCAACTGTGATCCAAACGGATTTTGAGAAATTAATAGACTAAATTTAGGGATTAAAAGGCAATAATTTTAGAGTTTTTGGATTATATTAAGTATTTAATTTTAATTTCCTTAATTATTTAGGTTAATTTTCTTTTTCTTAATTTTAGGAATATTTATTCAAGAGAAAAAAAAATAGGAGTTCCTCTTCTTAATTTGTTTATTTGGCTAGTTTTCTAGTTCTGTAACAGGATTTTTTCTGAATATTTTCTGCATTTTATTTATTACCATGTGTGGCTAAAACTTTAGTTTTTATTCAAGGTTAATTTAAGTCGAGGCTTTTTCAGTACTGTGATATCCTTTTTATTTTATTTTTTCTCTTTAATTTTGTTTGTATTCATTTGATTTTCTGTAATTTACTAAGAAACTTCATCTCTAATTGTTGATCTGTTTTTGTCCAATAAGACATCATTAAGCAATTATTAGGTTAGCACATAACTAGTTAATGAGATTAAACCGTAATTGTTTAATCGAATTAATATAAGTGGTGAATAATATAATTTCAGAAGTGTCAAAAACATCTTATTATATTATGGAAATCAAAGAAATAGTCTGAATGAGATAGTATGGGTGAGCATTAACTAATTCATGAGCAAAATTATTAATCAATCCATTAATATCGATTTTTTAAAATAATTAAATACATTAATCAATTCGTTATATTAGGTTAATAAGTTTATCTGTTTCGATTTTTTGGTTTGATTAATATTGGCAAATATAAATTGCCTAGAAGAATGGATTTTAATATCCAAATAAAGACTGATTGAAAAACACAAACTTTTACAAGTACAAACTCACACTACAAACTGCGCTCAACCCAAAACCCCTTATGCGTTAGCTTGTTGAAGCTAACCAGCCCAAAATTCTATTTGGCTCACCTACACACGGGACATTTTTTTAAATGGGGTTTTATTAAAAATTATTTACAAAAATGGGGTTGATGGAAAAAAATTTACCAAAATAGGGTGGTTGGGAGACGCGGAGGGGACAGACTGCTGCCAAACCTGAAACCGCTGGTCAGACCAGCGGTTTCAGACCTGAAACCGCTGGTCTGACCAGCGGTTTCAGGTTTGGCAGAAATTGTCCCCCACACCCAGTTTTCCGTGCCGATTATTAAATTAATAAATTTTTAATATAATTTAATTTATTTTTTAATTTAATTTTTTAAATAAAATAAAATAAAATAGATATCCGCAATAAATTATCATCTCAATTTTCATCTAATATTAGAAAAATTACCAATTATTAAATTAATAAATTTTTAATATAATTTAATTTATTTTTTAATAAATGAATTTGGTTATTAATGATGGATAATACTTATGGGATAGATTGTCATTAATAGCATAATGTCTATTATTTATTTCCTCCATTCATAAATAAGTGTCCGACTTCATTTTTTTTCACAAAAATAAACCCATATATTATTCTATGTATTTAGTAATTTGCATTGCTTAAAAAATAATTAATTTATTAGTTGTATTTTGAAAAGTGAATTAATTTTTAAAAAATTTATTAGTCTATTTCAACACGAGAATTAAAAAATTAATTCTTACCCTATAACTTTACTCACAAATTACCAATTACTCCTTATTTAATTGGGACAGACTAATAAATTTAAATAATTTTTAAAAAATTATTTAGTCTATTTTCCCTTTTGTGAGTAAAGTTATAGGGACAGACTAATAAATTTAAATAATTTTTAAAAAATTTATTAGTCTATTTCAACACTAGAATTAAAAAATTAATTTAATTTTCAAAATACAACTAATAAATTAATTATTTTTAAGCAATGCAAATTAGTAAATACATAGGATAATATATGGATTTATTTTTGTGAAAAAAATGAAGTCGGGCACTTATTTATGAATGGAGGGAATAAATAATAGACATTATGCTATTAATGACAATCTATCTCATAAGTATTATCCATCATTAATAACCCAATTCATTTATTAAAAAATAAATTAAATTATATTAAAAATTTATTAATTTAATAATTGGTAATTTTTTTAATATTGGATGGAAATTGGGATGATATTTATTGCGGGTATCTATTTTATTTTATTTTATTTAAAAAATTAAATTAAAAAATAAATTAAATTATATTAAAAATTTATTAATTTAATAATCGGCACGGAAAACTGGGTGTGGGATAATTTCTGCCAAACCTGAAACCGCTGGTCAGACCAGCGGTTTCAGGTCTGAAACCGCTGGTCTGACCAGCGGTTTCAGGTTTGACAGCAGTCTGTCCCCTCCGCGTCTCCCAACCACCCCATTTTAGTAAATTTTTTCCCATCAACCCCATTTTTATAATTAATTATTTAAATAACATTATTTAAAAAATTATCCCCCTACACACACCTCACAATTCTTAACTCTAATTACATATCTCATTAAATGGCCAATGCATAGCCATTTATATAGAACCTTAAAGTCGGTTCTTGAATGGCGGTAATATTTGCCAACTTAATATTAGTTGGCTTTATCCCTTGGCAATTCAAGTTCAAATTGGCTTGGTATTTGACCAAGTCAAATATGTCATTTACAACTTACTAAACCCAAGTTTACTTTTCTAACATCCTCCCTTAAACTTGGTTTAGTCATTCCGAGCATGTTCTTCAGCTTATAGAATGGTTTAGCTTTCACTGACTTCATGAAAATATCCGCTATTTGATCTTTAGATGCATAGTACTCGACTATAATTTATTTATCTTTAAGCAAATCTCAAATGTAGTGATGTTTAATATCAATATGTTTGCTTCGACCATGGAATATTGGATTCTTCGTTAAGGCAATTGTTGATTTGTTTTCGCAATAGATTGTTGTTGGACCATCTTGTTAGTGTTGTAATTCACTAATCATCTTCATAGCCAAATCGCTTGAGTAGCACAATTTGTTGCTGCTATATACTATGCTTCTGCAGTTGAAAGGGCAACTACTTGTTGTTTCTTTGAAGACCAGGAAAATGCTCCTGAACCAAGATCAAAAACATAACCTGAAGTACTTTTTCGCTTTTCAACGTTGCCAGCCCAGTCGCTATCTGTATATCCAACTAGCCTTATATTTTTATTATTTGAATAAAATATGCCATCATCAATCGTACCTTTAATATATCTTAAAATTCGTTTTGCAGCTTGCCAATGAGAATGTCGTGGTGAATCTATATATCTGCTCACGATTCCCACTCCGTAAACAATATCTGGTCTGGTTGCAGTTAGATACCTCAGACTTCCAATAAGTCTTTTAAAGTTTGTTGCATTAACAAAATCACCACTGCCATCTTTTGCAAGCTTTAACCTTTTCTTCAACTGGTGTTAAAATTGGCTTACATGCATCCATCTTGAATTTCTTCAAAATATCTTTTGCATATTTCCGTTGTGAAATAAATATGCCTTCATTTGTTTGATTTACCTCAATGCTAAGGAAGTAAGACATTAATCCCATATTTGTCATCTCAAAGTGAGCATCCATATCCTTATTGAATTCTAACAACAATCTTGAGTTATTACCAGTGAAGATCAAATCATCTACAAAGATACAAACTATGACAATGCCTCCTTCCTTGTTGATCTTAATATACAAAGTCTATTGATAAGGACACTTATGAAAACCATGCTCAATAAAATAAGTATCAATACAAGTATATCATGCCCTCGGTACTTGTTTAAGACCATACAATGCCTTTTTTAGTCGATAAACCTTATCTTCTTCTCCTTTCTTTACATATCCTTACGGTTGTTCAACGTACACTTCTTCTTCAAGTACACCATTCAGAAAAGCTGATTTGACATCCATCTGATAAAATTTCCAATTACTTTAAGTAGCAAGTGAAATGATTAAACATACAGTATCCAATCTGGCAATAGGTGCAAATACTTTAGAGTAATCAATACCTAACTTTTGCTTGTATCCTTTTGCAATTAATCTTGCTTTGAAGCGTTCCACTTCTCCATTAGGTTTGTTCTTTGTCTTGTATACCCATTTGACACCAATAAGATTCTTTCCTTTTGGCAAAGTGGTTAATTCCTATGTTTTATTCTTTTCTATAGCATAAATTTCTTCATCCATTGCTTTAATCCAACAATCATCATTCACAGCTTCCTTGAACATTACTAGATGACAATCTACAAAAAAAGCATAATGGGCCACAATTTCATCATCATTCTCATTATCACTTATTTGATAATCCTTCAAATAAGAGGGATAATGGCATTTTTGTTGTGAGTGCCTAAGTGAAGGTGAAGTAGGAGGAGATGATGCTTTAAGATCATCATGAGTTGGCTCGTTAGGAACTGGAGGTGAAGATGACTCTTCACTTTAATTAGTTATTTCTAGTTCATTGTTTATGAACACTAGTACTGGCAATGATTTCTTTTCCTTTTCTGACCAATCCTATACTCCATATTCTTCAAAAGTGACATCACGACTGATGATCACTTTTTGGGTCTTTTGATTGTAAAGTTTATACCCTTTTGTTTCCATGTTGTAATCAAGAAATATACATTTTTTTGCCTTGTCATCCAACTTCTTTCTTAATTCATCAGGCACATGTGAATAGGTTATGCAACTAAATACCCTCATATGACTAAGATTAGGCTTTTGTCCACTCCATGCTTCTTATGGAGTTTTATCATGAACACTTTTAACAGGACATCTATTCAAAATATAGACAGCACAAGCCATAGCCTCTGCCCAAAAACTTTTAGGTAACTTCTTGCAAAATAACATGCTTTCACCATATCTATGATAGTTCTATTTTTCCTTTCTGCCACTTCATTTTGTTGAGGAGTGTACCTAGCTATCAACTGATGCTTAATTCCAGTTGTTTTAAGAAATCATTACAAATAATATATTATATGCCTCTATCTGTTCTTAATATCTTGATGGAATAACCACTTTGTTTTTCAACATACGCTACAAAATTCTTAAGAACTTTACATGGCTCTGATTTTTGCTTCAAAAAATAAACCCACGCCTTTCTACTATAATCATAAATAAATGTAATAAATTATCTGTTACCTCTATTTGATGGAACTTCTACATAACATAAATCTGAATGCACGAGCTCTAGTGGATGTTTGGCTCTCCATGCTTGCTTTGTAGGAAAGGGATCTCTATGTTTTTTTCCCTATTACATATAACTCACAAATTTGGTTAGGAACTTGAATGGTTGGCAAGCTTGAAACCCACTATTTGTTTGCAAGAAACTTTATGCTTCCAAAATTCAAGTGCCTAAGCCGCATATGCCATAGCCAATTGTTATTAATTATCATTGTATTATAGCAAGAAGTGTTACCGTAATTGAGATATGTTGGCAACAGACGATTAGATGCCATTCTCATCTTTAGAATTATCCCCTTTTTTAGATCACTCACGATGCATCCATCTTTGTTGAAGTGTAAATCATAACCTTTTCTATCAGTTGTCTAACACTTAATAGATTTTGGCAAAGGGTAGGAATATAATAGACATTAGAAATATAATTTAAGGACCCATTCTTCAATTTTATAGCAATCTTCCCCCTTCCCAAAACTGGAATCTGGTAGTTATTGGCAAGTTTTACTGAAGAATAAAAGGATTCATCTAATTCAGTAAAAGCTTCATTGCTTCCACTTAAGTGATTCATGACACTGTTTTTTCGCATTTATCTTGCCCGCTATGTAAGGATTCATGACACTATTTTTTTGTACTCGAACAAAAATGCCACATTATCTAAAGATGTCAAGGCTGTATTATGGCTCACAATTCACAGTGTGACCCACTATCATCTTGTTTTGCCATCTACAACTTCCTCAGGTAACAACTCTGACTCAAATACAAACTCTTCTCCATCTTTATCTCCTTCTCCTACTTAAACTCTATCTCCTAATATCTCTCCATCTACATCTTTATCCCCTTCTCCCACTAAACCTTTATCCCTATCCACTTCCCCAACTCCATCACTAATCTCAATCCTACTACTTTATCCCTATCCACACCTAAATCCTTATCTAATTTCATTCCCCTCTTATCTCGCTCACCCATTCCACATCCAACTTAAACACCAAGTCTGAATTTAATTGTAGACCTTACCCTATATATAACCAACCTAACCAACCTGTAACCCACATCCCGTATTAACCCAATGTAACTCAGACAAAACCTCAAACAAAAGAAATATGCTTTCCTAGCCAAACTCAAACCCAATTGCTTTACCATTGAAACAAAAATTGTGACCCAAGTTAAGCCATATGCAAAGTGGCATGAGGCAATATAGGTTGAGCTAACTGTTCTTCCCCAAAACCAAACATGGTCCCTTATACCTAGACCCATTAACAAAAATGTTGTTGGCAATAATTGGATTTTCAGGATCAAAAGACATCCATATGGCACAGTGAAATGATACAAGGCTCGCCTGGTTTCCAAAGGATAAACACAATAATCTAGCATTGATTATCAAGAGACATTCTCACCAGTAATTAAGTTTACCACTGTATGGACAACCATTGCTCTTGCCACCATCCATCAGTGGCCTCTTCGGCAAATAGAAATCTTCAATGCTTTTCTCTATGACTATTTATCTGATGAGGTTTATATAGAATAGCCCGTAGGCTTCACAAAGCCTATTTATTTGGATTATGTGTGGTGCCTAAAGCACTCTCTTTATGGCTTAAAACAAACCCTATGATAGTGGTTCCAAAGATTGTCTACATTCTTATTGCGCCTGGGTTTTCAACCATCTAAAGCTGATACAAGCTTGTTCATCCTTCATTGCAATAATCTCAAATTTTTTTTTATTTTAATTTATGTGGACGACATTCTTTTGACATGTTCAAATGCATAAAAAATGGAATGGTTCCTTCAATCTATCAAAAACGCATTGCTAGTCAAAGATCTTAGCCCTCAATGTTATTTCTTGGGTATTTAAGTAGAGACTCATGCTGATGGCCTTCTTTTCACGTAGCAAAAATATTTAGAAGGGCTATTGACTGAAACTCACATGTTAGATTCCAAGCCTTGCAACACCTCAATACCAGTTGATCGGTGTCTAGCAAGTGTACTATTAGTTAGGTAATATAGAAAAATAAGATTAAGACCCTCTAATATCATACCTTAAAGATTGTGTATTCTAGATTTTACAGCAAATAATGTGTGAAAGAATTTCCAAGTTTTGAAGTGATTAAAATTAACCAAATTAAAATTAACAAATAAACAAATCAATTTAATGAGACTAAATCAACTAATTGTAAAACTAAAAATAGAACAAAATACCAAAGATGATAAAAATCAATAATTAAAGCACTTATGCTAAGGGACTATCCACCTCAAATTTTATTATAATGACATAATTAAAGTAACACAAGTAGTTATGAAAAACCATGTTAAAATCAAATATCTTACTCAGAATATCATTCTATGTATTAAACCCTCAAATTATAAACAATTTAATGCCTAGCATATCAATCCGATTTGTGAACTCCTAAGCCTTTGATAACTTTTATTTTAATGTTTGTTTTCAGGTAAATTGTGTGTTTTAGTGTTTCATCTTGCATGTTTTTTGTGTTTTTAGTGTTAAAATGTTCTTGTCTTGTTTACTTTAGTTATTTTGATAAGTTTAGAGTTTTCCTGGTGATTAATGGTGTTAATTTAAATTTTGTGTAGAAAATTTGGCTAAGGCACGGCTAAGATAATTTGTCCCAATCGTGTCCCTTGTAGAAGCTCAAAACTTACCATTTCACCCTAAGTCGCGGCTGAGAGTATTTGGTCCTAGCAGTGGCCAATGCAGCTCGTAGAGGTCTTTTGATCCAAAAGAAGGCCGCAGCTAAGACAAATGTGTCCCAGGCATGGCCAAAGCAAAGTACTGCCTTATCTTCTCATGACTCGGCTGAGACAAAAGTGTCCCAACCATGGCCTAAAGCTACAGAGTTGTCTGTTTTAAAGGAGATCTTTTTAGGGTTTCGTGTAGAGGTTATTCTTAGAGAGAAAAAAATGCAATTTTACATCTAAAGAGCTTTTCTTACATAGTTTTATAGTTTTACTTGTAAAAATCACTCTTTTAGTTTAGTTTTACTTCAAGAATACAAGAATAGCTTTAGAACTTAGTTTAGCTTACTTTAAGTTACAGTTTTCAATCAAAAGAGCAGTTGGAGAAGGAGAGAATGAGTACCATCAGCTTCAATCTTCAACTTTAAATGGGTTTTATAGTTTCTTACTTTACTTTACTTGTCTTTTATATTATGGATTGTGAGTAAATTTCTTTTTTGTTTGGGGGATCTTTGAATCCCCTACTCACAATGTGAATATTAAACATATTTGGATTTATACATGAATGAATAGTCTATTTCACTGTTGCTTATTTGTATCTCATGATTTTTCAATCCATTAAGTTATTTTCCATGTATGGATGAATGGTTCTTATCATGTCTTGATTGGTATTGAGCTTAGTGGATTGGATGTTGTGAATGATTTTTCCTCAGTTTTTCTATCATGAATATTATCTATTTAGGATGGCTCCGGAATGGAACTCTAAATGTGCAGTATTTGTGATTTGAAGACTAGAGTGTAGAGTGAAATAGATGGGTTTTAGGTTGCTTGGCTCTAGAATGGGACGGTAAATAGAACCTAGGATGTTAGACCCATGCTTAGGCTAGTTGTTAAGCCGGCTCCGGAATGGGACGTTTACCAACTAGAATAGCTGACTCCGAAATGGGACGTTTGGGTTAAGAGGGTTATCCCAAATTCATTCATGTATGCTTTTAGCTAAAAAATTAATTCATATTTGGGTATGGGGTGGATAAGTGAACCCGAGCAACGTTTCTTTATAAAGGTTTTTACACTCGTTAATTTTTATAATTTAACTCTTACTTAGATTGTTGCTAGTTTAATTTTAATTCTTTCCATTGCACATTTTAGTATTAAAAGTTTTTCATTTTGGGTAATTATAGCACTATCATCAAACTTTTGGGAATTCTTTAGCATACAATCGATTGTCTGAACTTGCACATACATAATCCCTTGGGTACGATACTTGAGAGTCTTAAAAATACTCATCTTTACTACTTGTCGATCTAGTATACTTGCTAGGGTCGCAATAAGTTTTTGGCTCCATTGTCAGGGATTTGCGTTGTTTGTGAGTCGTGATTGTCATTTATACATGTTTTCTTTCTTTTATTTTTAATTTTTTAATTCTTTTCAGGTGATAGCAGTGCATGAGCCGAGTGAGACGAGAGCAATTAACACCCTTTGATCCTGAAATCGAGATGACCCTACATCAAAGAAGGAGAACCAATAGAGACAATGATATGGAGAACGATCCTCCTCCTAATGAGTTTCCTTCCGAGAATGAACAAGTGCCGAGGGCACATGAAGAAATGCCAGGGGTATGAAGAGAAGAAATGCCTAGGCAAAGGACTATAAGGGACTACATTGTGCCAAGGTGGAATAAAGATCATCGAAAAATTGTGTTACCAAGAGGGATACAATTTGAGCTCAAACCAGCCACCATCACAATGGTACAGAGGAATCAATTTTCCAGTTTAGAAGTAAAGGATCCCGCTCAACATATTGATATATTTCTAGAGGTCAGTGACACGATTCAAATTTCGGGTGTTCCTATGGATGCAGTAAGACTGAAGCTATTTTCTTTCACTTTGATTAGAAAAGCAAGGGAGTGGCTACAGATGCTACCAAGCCAGTCAATATGGTCATGGGATCAGTTGCAAGAGAAGTTTTTGATGAGATTTTTCCCTCCAACCAAGACTGCAAGTATTTGTAACAGTATAATGGGATTCCATCAAATGAATGAAGAGCCTTTTCATGAGGCTTGGGAAAGGTTCAGGAGATTATTGAGAAGCTGTCCATACCATGAGATACCTATCTATCAATTGATAACCATATTTTATGCTGGAGTTACACCTTAAACAAGGTCATTGCTGGATGCAGCATCTGCGTGGTCTTTCTTAAACAAGTTACCTGAGAAAGCTTTTCATTTGTTGGATGAGATGGCGACTAATGACTCTCAATGGATTGCCCCTAGATCAGTTTCAAGGAGGCAAGGGGTACACAATATAGATGAAGTGGTATTGTTAAAGGCACAATTAGAGTTGGTAAAGAAATAGTTAAGTGGTTTGAAGGTGCAAAATGTAGCTGCGATTGCTCAAGGTAGTGGACCAATGGAAAGTAGGCAAGGTATTCAAGAAGGTGGAGTCGTAGGAGATGTAAATGCACTAGGAGATTATAGAAGAAATGATCCGTATGGTAATACATACAATCTGGGATGGAGAAATCATCCGAATTTCTCTTGGAGGGATGAAAATCAGCATGCTTCGTCTTCTTAACTACAAGCAAGAGCCCCATTTAACCAAAATGTCCACCACAATCAAAGTTAATCATACCAACATAAAGCTCACACTCACTACCAAGCCCCTTATCCACCAAACCACCATTAAGGATAGAGCTCTAACCCACCCCAACCTCAACCATACCACCTACTGGGATTCTAACCAAGGCCATCCATTCAAGAAAAGAAGCCTAATTTAGAAGATATGTTTGCTAGGTTCATGAATAGCCAACAACAAATCATGACGGGCCAAGAAACGAGATGAAAATCTCAAGAGCAATGGAACCAAAATCAAGATGCTTTCATGAGAAACTTGGAGATGCAAATTGGATAGTTGGCAAATTCTTTATCTACAAGGCCAGCCGGAACTTCTTCTTCAAATGTGGACCATAATCCCAAGGAGAAAGCCAAATCCATTACATTGAGAAGTGGCAAAGAGGTAGTATAAGAAGAAGAGAAAGGTAAATCACCAACTTCATCATCTCATGTGAAGGAGTTGACATGGAAGGTAAGTGATTCTAATCCTAAAGTAGATGTAGATGTAAATGCTCCAACAATTGACAAGGGAAAGAGTATAGTGAACCCAACTATAGAGGATCTTTACATAAATAAGTTACCATTTCCTACCATAGCTAGAAAAGAAAAGAAAAATGATCAATTAGCTAGGTTCCTAGAAATGTTCAAGAAATTATATATCAATTTACCTTTTGTTAAAGCATTAGCTCACATGCCTAATTATGCTAAATTCATGAAAGAACTTTGTTCTAATAAGAAGAAATTAGAAGGACATGGAATCGTGCAATTAATAGAAAATTATAGTGCAATTATCATGAATAAAATCCCGTAAAAGCTGAAATATCCAGGTAGCTTTACTTTACCCTGTGAAATTGGTGAAACTTTTGTTGGGGATGCCTTGTGTGACTTAGGGGCCAGCATTAACTTGATGCCATATTCACTGTGCAGGAAACTCAATCTAGGCAATCTCAAGGAAACGGGAATGAGACTTCAACTTGCAGATAGATCAATGAGAAAGCCAAGAAGAGTGATTGAGGACCTGTTGGTGAAGGTAGGAAAATTCATTTTTCCTATGGATTTTGTAGTTATAGAGATGGAAGAAGATAGGAAGGTGCCACCCATTGTAGGGAGACCATTTCTAAATATGGCGAGAGCATTGATGGATGTTCATGGTCAAAAGGTCACCTTACGTGTCAATAATGAAGTGGATATGAACAAAGTACAAAAGTATCCATCAAGTGATTTGGAAGAATCAATCTATTTCATGGATAAGGTGGATGAATGTATAGAAGATACTCAAGAAAAAGTGTTGTTTGATCCATTGAATTTGAGCTTAATGCATTCTTTAGAAAATGAAGAGTTAGATGGAGTAGAGTAAGAATTGATAGTAGTTGTAGAGAAGGACTGTGAAAATAAGGAACCAAAGTAAGAAGGGACCACTTCAGAAAAGACGGATTTTAAATCTAAACTTAAGCCCCTTCCTCCTCATTTAAAGTGCATCCTTTTAGAGCATAAAGCAAAGCCAGTAATTATCTCTTCTTTGTTGTCAAGTTTTGAAGAGGAGATGCTGCTTGAGGTGCTTAAGAAGCACAAAGAAGCGATAGGATGGGAGACGGCGAATTTGAAGGGTATTAACCCAAGCTACTTCACTCACCAAATTTCTATGGAGGAAGAATGCAAACCAGTAGCTCAACCCCAAAGAAGACTCAATCCGACTATGCAGAAAGTTGTGAAGAAAGAGGTACTCAAATTGCTCGATTTAGGTATAATCTACTTAATCTCTGATAGTAAATGGGTTAGCCCTGTACAATGTGTTCCTAAGAAAGGGGGAATGACAGTGATTAGGAATGAACTTGATGAACTCATTTCGACTCGTATAGTTATGGGTTAGAAACTATGCATACACTATAGGAGATTGAACCATACCACTAGAAAATATCATTTTCCATTGCCATTTATTGACCAGATGTTAGAGAAGCTAGCAGGAAATAGGTTTTATTATTTCTTAGATGGGTATTCGGGATATTTGCAATCCCCATAGACCTAGAAGATCAGGAGAAAATGACCTTTACCTGTCCTTATGGCATATTTGCCTATAGGAGAATGCCCTTCAGACTGTGTAATGTACCGGCTATGTTTCAGCGGTGTATGATAGAAATTTCTCATGAATTTATAGAAAAATTTATGGAGATATTTATGGATGATTTCACGATTTATGGGCTAGATTTTGAGAGTTGTTTAAGGCATCTCAATTTGGTGTTAGGTAGGTATGAAAAAACCAACTTAGTACTAAATTGGGAGAAGTGCCAGTTTATGGTGAAAGAAAGCATTGTGTTAGGGCATAAAATTTTTGAGAAGGGAATTGAAGTAGACAAGGCCAAGGTAAAAGTTATAGAGAGACTCCCACTACCAACTAATGCCAAGGGAGTTAGAAGTGTTTTAGGTCATGCAGGTTTTTATCGTAGGTTTATAAAGGATTTTTCAAAAATTGCAAAACCTTTATCCACTTTGCTTATGAAAGATGCTCCTTTTGAATTCACTGATAAATGTTTGTTGGCATTTGAATTGTTGAAGCAAAGCCTTATTTCAACTCCACTGATCATATCTCTGGATTGGAATTTGCTTGTGGATGTTATTAATTGTTTACTTGTGGATGTTGTTGTTTTTTTATTGTGGGATGTTATTAGTTATTTTATGGAGTTGTTTTATGACTTTAGTTTAATTTTAGTTAAAGTAGCTTTTAGTATGATTTTCTTTTCAATATTTTTGAATTCCTTCTCTATTAGTAAGTTTATGCATATTGACTTATTTCTTTTTAAATCTAAGTTTATTTATTGTTTTATCCTTTCCTTTTTAAATTTTGGTTAAGATAATTGTGTTTAGGAGTTGTCAATTACTTTTACAGTTAGCCTGAGCTTGCTAGTTAATCTTGAAATGAGTCAATTTGAACTCAATTTTGAACTGCTTGTTTAGGAGGTCTGAGTAGCCAGAGAGTAGTAAAATTGTTCGGTGAAGTTTCTCTTTTGAATTGATCTCGATTAATTATATATCATCCAATTTCTAACTTAATGAGTATAGTAGGCTAAGTTTTGTGAAACAAATGAAAAAAAATACCAGTGAGTGAAAGTAGTTGAGCGAAGGAATTCTAGAATAGCTAAAACCTTCCTCATCACCATTCGAAATGAACATTCAACTCAGGCAAGATTAGGACATGACCCAGTCAGCCTTTCTTTGGCAGCTAATTTTTAAATGACTTTTGACCTACCTTTGGTAAATTGTACCATTGTTAGCCTTTTTGAGCTTCATTGGTATGCCAAAAGCATACTATTTTTAAGTGCACCAATGCTTAACTATATAGCCTAAATGCCTTTGTCTATCCCACTTTGGAATTGGCCACTCTAGGTTGGGGAATGAAACTTACATATTGGGTTTGATTCACAGTTGGTTGTTAGTCAAAAAGTAAAGGGAAGTTGAAAATTTTAAGAGTTTGTGAGCTTAAATTTTTGAAAAATTTTGGGACATAGATGATAAGGATTATTGCTTTTGGTACTCCCCTTAGTAATTGAATAATTTCATTGTAAAAGAAAAAGAAAAAGAAAAAGAAATAAAAAATAAAAAATGTAGGGATAGGCTGCAGAAATGTCATTTAATATTGCAGAAAATAAGTATAGGGTACCTAGCATTTGAGGAGGGAATCAATTAGTTAAGCTAGGAGATTTTAGCTCTTACTCCTTGAGATTTTAAGAAATCATGTCCTGAAAGTCATCTTCCCAGTTAATAGTAAGAGGACATAAATTTTGAAGAGTTATTTTTCTTAAGATGGCTAATGCAAAGCACTACATATGGGATAATCCTTATCTTTTTCGCCTTTGTGCTGACCAAGTACTGAGAAGGTGTATCCCGAATGAAGAGCAATGAGAGATTATCAAAGCCTTTCATAGTGGAGAAGCCGGTGGGTATCATGGACCTAATAGAATGGTATCAAAAATTCTTTCCTCTAGATTTTATTGGCCCACTGTATTCAATGATATAAAATTGTTTATTCAATCTTGTGATCGATGTCAAAGGGTGGGGAATATATCTAGGAGAGACGAGATGCCCTTAACTAATGTGCTTGAGGTAGAGTTGTTTGATTTATAGGGGATAGATTTATAGGGCCGTTTTTGATCTTTTATGGGTTTGAGTATATCCTGGTGGCAGTAGACTATGTGAGTAAGTGGGTCGAAGCTGTAGCCACTAGGATGTGTGATGCAAAAGTTGTCCTAGAATTCTTAAGAGGAACATATTCACCCATTATAAAGCCCTGGGAGCTATCATTAGTGATGGTGGGAAACACTTCGTTAACCACCAATTGAAAGCCTTATTGAAGAAATTTGAAGTGAGGCACAAAATCATCACCCCCTATCATGCCTACGCCAATGGTCAAGTTGAGGTGTCTAACCTGGAGTTGAAGGACATTTTAGAGAAAACAGTCAATGCATCTAGAAAGGATTGATACCTTAAACTAGATGAAGCCTTATGGGCATATAAGACAACATTTAAGACACCTATAAGAATGTCACCTTTTAGGTTAGTGTTTGGCAAGCCTTGTCACCTACCAGTGGAGTTAGAACATAAGGCGTATTGGGCTACCAAGTTTCTAAATTTTGATCTTGAGAATGTAAAAAAGTGCAGGTCTTTGCAGCTAAATGAATTAGAAGAACTCAGATTTTGGGCCTATGAACATGCCAATAAGTACAAGGATAACACGAAGAAATGCATGATTGTAAAGTAACCAAAAAGGAATTTGTGCCCGAAATGAAGGTGCTTTTGTATGACAGCAGATTGAGGTTGTTTTTCGGGAAGTTGAAATCAAGGTGGAAAGGGCCTTTTGAGGTTGTCGAGGTCTCTAGCTATGAGGCAGTAACCATTAAATATCCGAGAGAAGGTCATGGTTATGAGTTCAAAGTTAATGGTCACCGATTAAAGCTATATTTTGATTCCAAGTTGAGGCTATATCAGTGACCCTTACCTTAGAAGATGACCCATGAAAGCTAACAAAGTCGAGCTGGCGACTTGTTAAACCAGAACTCTTTCTTACCTTTGAACTCAATTGTTTTTCTTTTTTTAGTTTGCTTTCAATTTCTTGTGAGTTTAGATATCTAGGGTTGTTAAATTTTGTCTAGAGAATCGGTTGTGCTTGTTGGAGTGGAAAATTTGCCAAATTTCTGCTTAGGAGAGAAAAAATTAAGTGTAAAAAATGCAAATTTGTGTTGGTTGCGGCTGAGACTAACTAGTCCCAACTATGGCTCCTTCACTATTCATGAGGCGGAATGTGTGCATGGCTAAGACCTTAGTGTTTCAGCCGTGCCCAAAAGAGAAGGAATTTTGAATGTTGATGGTGCACGACCGAGACCATTTGGTCCCAGTCGTGCCCATATGAGTGTTTGGAGTCCAAAATTAGGCAAGGCTGAGACCAACATGTCCCAGCCGTGTCTATTTTAAAATTTCTATAAGGAGTTCATTGGTCGCGGCTGAGACTATTTAGTCCCAGTCGTGGCATGTTGTTTAATTTCAAGTCCAGAAGGGGAGCACGGTTGAGACTAATTTGTCCTAGCCGTGCCTTTCACTTTACCAAAACGGGGAGTTTTGATTTTATGCTGGTCACGGCTGAGACAGATTTGTTCCAACCGTGCCAAATAGGGTTCTCGTCGTGGCCATCTATAAATAGCATGAAAAGTTGCAACTCTTCACTTCTTTTTTTCAGCTTCCTTTATTCTTTCTTCAAAAATCCGGCCTTGCATTATTCACTCCCTTGCATCAAGAACAAAGTAAATTCTCTCTTCTTTTCTCTTTATTTTGGTTTAAGTACTCTTTTGTTTTACATTTTTATATGGTTTTCTTGCTTAGTTATTAGGTTTTATGGTAGAGATTTGTATTAAATTTACATATTTTCTCCATGTTTAGGGTTTGTTTTATTACATGTTGTGTTCCCATTTTTGTTTGTCTTGATTCTTAACTCTTGATTTTGGGCTTGGTTGTAGTTTTTAGCACCTACTCTTTGCATGTTATTCTTACAAGTTATTTTATTTGTTTTTGATTGCAAACATTAAACCTTGCCCACCTACTATTTTATGAAATGCTTAAGAGAATTGAAACTTTATTTTCTCCTTAGTTATTTTGTTCCATTTTCATCATTTTGCCTAACAACCGTGCCTTAGAAGTGTTCAATGTATATTTATGCTTCGTAATTGATATTTTAGGACCCTTCTAATAGTTGTTATTTATTCCCTTTTGTGTTTGCTTGTAATTTAGTTAATCTCATGCATAATTTTGTTTGCTATATAAAAATTATACTTTGTCAATATTCATTTGTATTGTTAAGCATTGTATTACTATGTTGTTTCCATCTTTTGTGTGTATGTTGTTTCATACATGTTTTTAAGTTGTTCATTTCTATTTAAATATGCAATGTTCATACATTTTGTGTCAATTGTACCCAAGTATATAGGCTGAAATGATTTGACCTGTGGGCTACTGGTTTCCAAAAGATGACTCAGTCATCATGGTTGAGTGCCACGTACTTGGTGTAATTTTTCCTTTGGTTTTCATTTTGTTTGTTAGTTAGTTTGTTTATTGGCCATCTGCTTGTCTAGTTTTTGCTTTTTTTTAGTGCATTGTTTTGTGTTGTTTTAAACTTTCTTTTTAGTGCTTTTATCTTGTGTTGATTGTTCTTGTAGGAGAAATGGCACCCAAACACACTCGTACTAAAGCTGGATCATCCTCTACTACCCCTCAAACATCCTCCAAGGCCAAGGTGCCATCATGGGTTCCAAAAGAATTCCAAGATTGGTGGACTCTCTTCAACAAACAGGAGTATCTAGCCACCCTTCGCTTAGACATGGATTTAATGGTGGAATTAGGCTTCCAAAATGAGCTAGACAGGTTGATTGATGGTGTAGGCAAGAGAGTTTTCATTGAGAGGAAGGAGAAGGTCTATCCTCAATTGGTCCAAGACTTCTTAGCCACCATCAAATTTAGATTGGGGACAGACAATCATACTGACCTAGGCACTATGAGTTTTTTGCTAGATGGCCTCTCCTATCAAATGTCATTCAATGCTTTCTCTGAAGTGCTGGGGTTTGATCAACACGCTGCTAGGGACATTCTTGATCTCAACAAGCAAGACATATGGATGGGAATTTATGACCCCGAGGACCCCACAGTCTTCAATCCTAAGAACACCAAGGCCCATCATTTGAGAGATCACCCTATGAGGATCATACATCGCTACTTAGCCTTGGCCTTCTTCAGTCACCTCGGAGGGCCAGAAAATATTAATGCAAATGAGGCCACCATTCTCTATGCTATGCAATGTGGAATACGATTAAATGGAGCTGCATTCATTGCTCAAAAAGTTTCAGACTTGCACACTTTCACAAAGAGGGATTTCAAGTTGGCACTTGGGGGTTTTGTCACTACCTTGACTCATTTTCACAAGCATCCAAAGTTTGGCACATCGGTGGAAAACCTCTTGGCCATTGATCGCAAAATGCTAACATAGCGGTCCTTATCGATGATCCTCGCTTTTCAGGGCAAGGGCATTTGGTGATTTCAAATAGAGCTTTATATAGGGATGCTATGCACAAGGGAGCTACAGAGTTAGAATGAGCTGGATCTAGTACAATTACCTTATCCAATGAGCAATACACTGCTATCAACAATCGGCTTGATGATATCACACAGCGGATGGATTTCGGTTTCAATTCAATCACACAGCGTATGGATGATATTGTCACTGCTCTTGGGACATTACAATTCCGCTTTGACAGCCAATTTCCACCTCAATCGCCCCATTCATCATATTGATTATGATTTTAGGGATTTTTTCTCAATCCATCATTCTATTTTTATTCTCTTTTGGTTTTTGCTGGGAACAACAAAATTTTAAGTGTAGGGTGAGGGTTTTAGGATGAAGAACAATCAATTTAGTTTTCTTTGTTTTAATTGTTTACTTGTGGATGTTGTTGTTTTTTTTATTGTGGGATGTTATTAGTTATTTTGTGGAGTTATTTTATGACTTTAGTTTAATTTTAGTTAAAGTAGCTTTTAGTAGGATTTTCTTTTCAGTATTTTTGAATTCCTTCTCTATTAGTAAGTTTATGCATGTTGCCTTATTTCTTTTTAAATCCAAGTTTATTTACTGGTTTATCCTTTCCTTTTTAAATTTTGGTTAAGATAATTATGTTTAGGAGTTGTCAATTACTTTCGCAGTTAGCTTGAGCTTGCTAGTTAATCTTGAAATGAGTCAATTTAAACTCAAATTTTGAACTATTTATTTAGGAGGTCTGAGTAGCCAGAGAGTAGTAGCATTGTTCAGTGAAGTTTCTCTTTTGAATTGATCTCGATTAATTATATATCATCCAATTTCTAATTTAATGAGCACAGTAGGCTAAGTTTTGTGAAACTAATGAAAAAGAAAATACTAGTGAGTGAAGCATTTGAGCAAAGGAATTCTTGAATAACTAGAACCTTCCTCATCACCCTTCGAAATGAACATTCAACTTAGGCAAGATTAGGACATGACCCAGGCAGCCTTTCTTTGGCAACCAATTTTCAAATGATTTTTGACCTACCTTTGGTAAATTGTACCATTATTAGCCCCTTTGAGCTTCATTGGTATGCTAAAAGCGTACTATTTTTTTAAGTGCACCAATGCTTAACTATATAGCCTAAATGCCTTTGTTTGTCCCACTTTGGAATTGGCCACTCTAGGTTGGAGAATGAAACTTGCATATTGGATTTGATTCAAAGTTGGTTGTCAGTCAAAAAGTAAAGGAAAATTGTAAATTTTAAGAGTTTGTGAGCTTAAATTTTTTAAAAAATTTAGGACAAGGATGATAAGGATTATTGCTTTTGGTATTGTCCTTAGTAATTGAATAATTTCATTGTAAAAAAAAAGAAAAAGAAAAAGAAAAAGAAAAAGAAAAAGAAAACGAAAAGGAAAAGGAAAAGGAAAAGGAAAAGGAAAAAGAAAAAGAAAGAAAGAAAGAAAGAAAGAAAGAAAGAAAGAAATCAGAAATGTAGGGATAGGCTGCAGAAATGCCATTTAATACTGTAGAAAGTAAGTATGGGATACCTAGCATTTGAGGAGAGAATCAATTAGTTAAGCTAGGAGATTTTAGCTCTTACTCCTTGAGATTTTGAGAAATCACGTCCTGAGAGTCATCTTCCCAGTTGATAGTAAGAGGGCATAAATTTTGAAGAGTTGTTTTTCTTAAGAAGGTTAGGTGGTATTTGTTTTGGATAGTGTGGCTAATTCTATCTTGCTGACTTATTCAATTTTCTTGAAACCAATACCTTCGTCCCATTACAACCTTAATGTAAGATCCGGTGATCCTATTCTATCCTGAGTTGTTTAGTGGAGATGACCCATGTGGTTCAGGTGCTAAAGGAGAGGCTTATGGTTGTTTTGAGTTTCAAGTGCGAAACCGGCATATTTTTTTGTTGTTTGATTATTGAAGTTCACTGGTAGTTTTGGTTTTGAAAATATATAAATTTATTTTGGCCTAGCACACACACAAAAAAAAATTATTTGATATAGATCAGTTTGAGTCTTTTTTAGTGAGTTCTTCATCTGAGTGTCTTCTACTGAGTGTTGCTCTGGCCTCTCTAAATTTTCGTGTTCTGGATTGGAGTTTGAATTTTTAAGATTGTGGATGATTCATTTGCTCGAGGGCGAGCAAAAGGTTAAGTGTGGGGTAGTTGATAACTTTGATTTTAATGTTTTTTTTCAGGTAAATTTTGTATGTTTTAGTGTTTCATCTTGCATGCTTTTTGTGTTTTTAGTGTTAAAATGTTCTTATATTGTTTAATTTAGTTGTTTTGATAAGTTTAGAGTTTTCTTGGTGATTAGTGGTATTAATTTGAATTTTGTGCAGAAAATTTGGCTAAGGCACGGCTGAGACAATCTTTCCCAGCTGTGTCCCTTGTAAAAGCTCAAAACTCACCATTTCACCCTAAGTCGCGGCTGAGACTATTTGGTCCCAGCTGTGGCCAATGCAGCTCGTGGAGGTCTTTTGATCCAGTAGGAGGCCGTGACTGAGACAAATGTGTCCTAGCCATGGCCAAAGCAAAGTACTGCCCTGTCTTCTCATGACTCGGCTGAGACAAAAGTGTCCTAATCGTGGCCTAAAGCTGCGGAGTTGTCTGTTTTAAAGGAGTTCTTTTTAGGGTTTCGTGTAGAGGTTATTTTTAGAGAGAAAAAATGCAGTTTTGCATCTGAAGAGCTTTTCTTACATAGTTTTATAGTTTTACTTCTAAAAATCCCTCTTTTAGTTTAGTTTTACTTCAAGAATACAAGAATAGCTTTAGAACTTAGTTTAGTTTACTTCAAGTTACAGTTTTCAATCAAAGAGCAGTTGGAGAATGAGAGAAGGAGTAGCATCAGCTTCAATCTTCAACTTCAAATGGGTTTTATAGTTTCTTACTTTACTTTACTTGTCTTTTACATTATGGATTGTGAGTAAGTTTCTTTGTTGTTTGTGGATCTTTGAATCCCCTACTCACAATGTGAATATTGAACATATTTGAATTTATACATGAATCAATAGTCTATTTCACTGTTGCTTATTTGTATCTCATGATTTTTCAATCTATTAAGTTATTTTCCATGTATGGATGAATGGTTCTTATCATGTCTTGATTGGTATTGAGCTTAGTGGATTGGATGTTGTGAATGATTTTTCCTCAGTTTTTCTATCATGAATGTTGTCTATTTTGGATGGCTCAGGAATGGGACTCTAAATGTGCAGTATTTGTGATTTGAAGACTAGAGTATAGAGTGAAATAGATGGGTTTTGGGTTGCCTAACTCTAGAATAGGATGGTAAACAGAACCTATGATGTTAGACCCATGCTTAGGCTAGTTGTTATGCTGGCTCCGGAATGGGACGTTTACCAACTAGAATAGCTGACTCCGAAATGGGACGTTTGGGTTAAGAGGGTTATCCCAAATTCATTCATGTATGCTTTTAGCTAAAAAATTAATTCATATTTGGGTATGGGGTGGATAAGTGAACCCGAGCAACGTTTCTTTATAAAGGTTTTTACACTCGTTAATTTTTATAATTTAACTCTTACTTGGATTGTTGCTAGTTTAATTTTAATTCTTTCCATTGCACATTTTAGTATTAAAAGTTTTTCATTTTGGGTAATTATAGCACTATCATCAAACTTTTGGGAATTCTTTAGCATACAATTGATTGTCTCAACTTGCACACACATAATCCCTTAGGTACGATACTTGAGAGTCTTAAAAATATTCATCTTTACTACTTGTCGATCTAGTATACTTGCTAGGGTCGCAACAACCTTTATTAAATCCTCTTCTAAGAAATCTAACTCTAGCCTATTCTTAATTCTGATTCTTAGTTTTAAATCAACTCTTGAATAACACATTATCGCCTCATTTCCAGAACACAACCATGTATCAACATGAGTGAAATAAGCTAAGAGTATACAAATCATTGGTCAAAGATTAAATTAACAATCAACCATCTATTTAATAAATCAAGCACCAATTCACTATAATCAAAGATAAGATTCAGCCCAAGAATTAAGAAATGACACACTTGCATTGAAATTAAGCTCAAATTAGATTCATTATAATAAAAGAATGAGGATTCAAATTTTCCTCAACAAAAGTAACAAAATTACTCATTGTTCATCATTGAAACAATTGAAAAACTAATATAAAAAGGTACAATACTCATAAAGTCTTAAGCTTTCTCTTGATGGCTTCACATAACAGCAAAGTGCAGCTTCAAACCCCAAAAGAATTAAAATCTTGAAACTATGTCTATACTATAAAAAACAATTAACTAACTCCTCGGATTTGATGTTAAACACGCTTAAATACCCTAGAATGGAATAATCCAACTGCCACCAAACTTCTTAAATCAGCAAAACTCTGAAATTTATCGTAACTTTAATTAAGAGACTTGGTAGGGTTGAAATTCAACCTAACCGAGGTGATTAAAAATGTGCTTCAAAATGGACTTGTAACTCGGTAGGGTTAAAAATCAACTTAATCGAGATGGTGATCTTCCTTTAAACTGCAACAGGCACTTAATAGGGTTGAAATTCAACCCAACCGAGGTGATAGCTACTGGACTCTATGAACCAAAAACTGCTCCTCAGGAAACTCAGTTGGGTTGAATTTCAACACTCTAGAGTTAATTTACTATTTTTCTTCAAACATTCTTGCAAAACACCTAAATATAATTAAACACAATCGAAACAAAGAATTACAAATTAAACATAAAACCAACACTCCTAAACACACTAAAAATTATAGTTATAATTCAAAGTTATCACCAATCTCACCTAATCTCAGTAAAACCATGGGTGAGCTGCTTGATCAGCCATCTTAGTATCGTCAAGTTATTGGTGCCTTGTAGTAGTTGACACTGACCCACCTAGATATAGCTTTCACAGTTAACAAACTAGCTCAATTCATGCATTATCCAACTATAATAGATTGGCAGGCGGCTAAAAGACTCCTATGCTATCTTAATGGCACCAAAAGCCATGGCTTATTCATCACGCGCACATCGAATTTGCAATTACATTGCTTCTCAAACAATAATTGGGCTGGCTATCTTGATGATCAACGGTCAACAAAGGGTTATCTAGTGTATCTTAGGCATAACCTTGTGTCATGGAGTTCTAAAAAGTAACCTACAATCGCTAGGTCCTCCACAGAAAGTGAATATAATGCTTTTCCAAATGTCACTGCCAAGGCATTATGGTTAAATTCATTGCTATAAGAACTTGGATTTGGCAATCTCAAACCTTTGCAATTATGGTATGACAATGTCAGGGCTGTCTACCTTTCCTCAAAACCCATTGTTCACAGCAGAACCAAACATGTGGAACTTGACTACCATTTTGTGCGGGAATAGGTCCAGCTTGGTAAGCTTCAAGTGCGCTTTATTGGGTCTACAGATCAGCTTGCAGATATTCTCACCAAGCTGCTCAGTTCTAAGACATTCCTCTACCTTTGAGACAAGTTTTGGCTCTAGTTCCCTTCCCCATCAGCTTGAGGGGGGTGTTAGTGAAACTACCTTTCTATAAACATGTTTATAAATTATATTTGTACGTATCTATCCTTAACTAATCTTATTATGTATCCAGTATATATACTAGAAATGTAAATGTGACTCATTAAGCAAAATATAATAAAGAATTATTTTTCCTCATCTTGTCTCTCTACCCATCTAAACTTACACCGGCATCTATCCAACTGCTTCATGTTTATAGTGTCCAACTGCCATTTTTCTGCTATCATCTATCTGAATGCTTGACTAGCTACTACAATTTGTTGTCGTTTATCTAGTTGATTCACTATGCATTGAAGTTAGTAGCTTTGATGTATAAGTACAATTTCTCATCTTAAAAGGAATTAAATTATACATTTATAAATGTTTCTCAAGTTCGAATTCTTCACCCTTTAGCTAAAATGTAATTCATCATTTTTTATTACACTAGTTGTAATTTTGTTGACAACTTTATAGAAGATTCGATTGAAGGTTAAAAAATGTAATTTATGTGATTATATTTTAATTAAATTTTGTTAATCACATCTTAATTGTTTATTTAATTTTTTAGTTATTTTATTTTCATTGTCATTATTGTAAGTGCTATAAAGCTTGGAATATAATTTTGTCAATATTTTCAAAGGTAAGTTATTGTTATTTTATTTATTTTTAGATAATTAATATAATTAAGATAAATATATTAAGACATAAAATTAAAATAATTAATTCGTATATATTATTTTATGATTTATTGTAATAAATTATAATCATCATTATTTGTGAATAAATTAATAATTTGAATTTAATTATATTATTATATTTATTTTATATTCATAATTTATTCACAAATAATGACGATTATAATTTGATAAGATGAAATCCCTAATCACAAGAAGTAATTACACGCTCTAAAGTAATCTGAGAATCAAAAGAGAGTACTTCAATAATTGTTCGATTTGCGAGAGAGGAGGGAGAAGATCGATATTGAGGGATTCATGGGAGTCGATTCTTTGTGGAGACTCTTTCAAAATGGATAGAAGCACATCACATAACACGTGAAGGGCTAGCTGCTAGTGACATACCTACATCAGATGCCATAATGAAAAATAGTCAAAACTTTCTCATTGATTGATTGGCTCATCTTTCCCAATAATGTTGACATAAAGTTTTCAAATTCAAATCATATCTCTATGATCCCATGTTGAGTTTTGTTAGTGTATTTTTTCGGATTATGTTATTATTTAGGAATTTAGTAATGTTATCATGCAAATATTATTTAAATTAATTTGTACTGTATTCTTCATATTCTCTTAGATAATATTGTTGAATAAATATATTTTAATACAAATTAACTTGAAAAAGTTAATTTGTGAGATAAAAATTAATTAAACAATATTTTTATAATGAGTCAGTGCAAAATACTTAAAATATTTTCGTCATGTTTAGGATCTAGAACATGCAAGAAAGTTGAAATGTAAAGTTTGCAAAAAATGGACATTTGGGAGTAACTAAACATTATAAGGATAAGTCAAGCCAAAAAATTTGCTTGTAAATTGAGAATCAATCAAGTTATTAGAAGAAGTGTTAATTTCTTTTTCAAATTAACCTACATGGAATCCTTAATAAAAATTCCAAGTATTCACCTAATTGCAAGCATGTATTGTGAAATACAAAAACTAATGATTAAGTTTTTTTTTTTCACTTGAAAAAATAAAATTATGGCAAAATTTCGATACAAATACTCTACCGATTTTTCAGTTTAATGAGAAAGAGCATGCAATCTAGAGAGAGGAGTCAAAACCATAGATGATACCTTAAGGAGCTAAAAGCTTTATATAGCCTATTATGGCCATCATTAACGAGTTAGACTATTAATATTAAGCAACGACTATAACGATGGACGGATTGTAATGCTTGTAACGTTTAGCCTTAACTATCATTTAATGTTCATAAGGGCTGCTAGGGAGTCACCGTGAGGTAGTTCAGTTATAAAATATTATTTAATAATAATTAGTATTTTTTTGTTTTTTTTATATGTTATTTTTGAATAAAATTTAAATTTTATTTATCTATCACTTTTAAATTTTTAATATAATTTAATTTATTTTTCTTTTTTAATAAATTTAAAATTAATTAGATTTAATAATTTAATTTTAATCACGTAATTTAATATTAAATTTAAGTGTATTTATTATTTTTTAATTTTAATAAAAATAATAAAATTGTTTGATAAAAAAAAATTGAAGAAGTAATTAAAAAATACACAATAATATTGTATTTGACAATTGGAAAAGGCATTCATAATGATTTGTATTCACCCCATTAAACCACAACATCTTTTATTACTGAGGTAATATGTCCAATCAAATGACAACATTGTGCACATTTCATTCATGCAACTATTAATTAAATTTAGAAGTTAAGCAGTTGCTATCATTGATTAGGTTGTAAAATGGAAATTTGTAATTAGAACTATATAGGCCACGAGTTAAGGAGCCTTCTAATTGGGTAGACGGTTGGTTTAACACTTTAGAAAAATAGATATTTTTTTATTCTTTTTAAGGCAGCTTTAGAGTAGATAATTGAATTTAATTAACAAGCACAATGTAACTGAGAGCTTTAAAAGGGTACACTATTATATTTATAACTGATTAAACTGATGAGATGGCTTATTAATCTGTGGGCTTTTAATTTTTAATTATATTAGCCAACGAACAAATTGCATCCAGTCTGATTAATTAAGATTTAATTAAAAAAATGAACAGCTTTTGAAAAAGTTTTCCACCACAAATGGCATCTTTTTCATCATGAACCAACGCACTCATTAATAAGAAAAATTATCTTTGAGCTGCTGACTGCTGGCAAGACTTTATTATAAGCCATAGGATGCTTGTTTGTGGCCATATTTTGCTGTCATTTGGTTGTGCTTTTTATTATAATTGCTACTTGTATTTTTATTTATTGGGAGGTCCAGCAAGTTAGAGTGACAATTCAATACGTTGTGCACACTATCCGATCAGATATGAAATGGCGCACGCTCAGACGGTGCACATGCCTATGCACTATGCATCAAATGGCATCCAATGAGTCATGCATATGCATCAGTGAAAAATACAAATTATTCTAAAAAAAAAAAGAAGCTAGAAATTATGCTGTGCTATTTATTTTTTTTTAAAACTATAAGGGTACCTCTTCAAACTAATAAACAGATAGAGTTTGATGATAAATTTCTCAATGTATACATTTATAAAATGCTAGCTATCGTACGCACGTAATTTATTATTTTTATATGATATCTAATTTTTTAAAATTTTTAATGTAAATGTGAAATTAGTTCATTTAACGTCAAATTTATGTTTTCTTCTACCTTCATATCTAAATTTAAATTCTATAAATTCGTGGGATGAGCTTTAGGTTAATTTAGACAAATATACAGTATATAGTTATTTTTATTTTCGATAAGTAGCCAACAAAACTTTTTTTTTTCTTTAGAATTCTAATGTGATATAGTTTTGAATTAAATATAATTGTTTTACATTAATAAAAGTCTTACATTTCCTGAACATGCAATATCTTTTTTTTTTTTCTGAAGGATTGAATATGCAATATCCTAATTCTACAAATATTGTAGAAATATTCACTTATTCATCCCAACACACGGATGGCATATTATTTATTGGAAATCTTAATTTAATTATTTATTTATTTATTCTAACGGACGTGTAGAAAATTAGGGTATTTGTGACTTGCAACATCTACATTTGTATAATAAATGTAAGAATAGTATAGAGAAGAAGACCAATTGAATTCAGATACGATATTGATGGCTATGATTGTCATCAAGAATTTGAGAAAATTAAAATTCATTTATGAGTGTAGAAAGTTAATTATAGTAAAGTGACACGCACACTTATATAATTATAGGTGAAGGTATCATTAGAGGTATAATGGCTCAACACTTATTCTTAAATCTAACTTAGAGTTTTCTATTTCATATCTAAAGCTAATTATTTGAAATATCAATTGAAGTTTGATTATAAGCAAAACTAGAACACATAAAATGCCCCACTTTATGAGGTTAGGATGGAAGGCTTCCAAGAATGAATTTGGGAAATGAAAAGCAATTAAAAACTATTCCATTTGACTTCCAACAATTCTCCCACCTTTGTTTCCTCACATGTCTTTGAGTTATTCATGCATGATTTGGTGGCATTCTCATAATGGGGCATTTGTGAGACCCACTTCCATATAAAGCAACACCATTATCCATCTCTACGCTCATCTCCACTTCATGACTACCTAGATCTCTCTCTCTTTCTAAATTTTACTTATCAGAGTTTTGATGATTCATGTATTGTATGTTAAGAAATATGAATGGTTAAGTAAAAATAATAATAATAATATTTATAAAGTTATAAATTTGTCACAGATAATTCATTACACAAAAATAATTTGCCACCAACTTTCTATTGCTTAAAATTTCTCAAAGTAGATCCCCAACCCTCATAATTTCACAATCAAGCAAATTAACTTAAAGCATAACTTAAAAATCAATTAAAATTATATATTATCTCACATTAAATTTAGAAGGATAAAGGTTCAATTTAACAAAGTTTATCTAGCAAAACGATCCCCTTCAAAATTTAAGTGTGATTTAAATTTTTTCAACAAGTTCAATGTGGATTAATTTATAAAGTGTGTGTGTGTGTGTGTATATATATATATATATATATAATTGAAATTAAAATGGATTTAAATCCAATTCGATTTCAAAATCAACTTATAAGAAAGACTAATTTAAGCCATTAAAAGGAATACTACACCCATATAATCAATTGAATTAAGAATCTAATATATTCCTTCCAAACTTAAAATCGAACGCACATACAAAATTTAGTGCGTAAAGTTCACAACACTTTCAGTCTTTCATATTGATATTTGCTGCTTACTTAATATCATAAGATTTATATAACTCGACTATCATATTGAAAGAAAAAAAAAAAAGGAAATTAAATATATTTCAATTCCAAAAATTAGCTTGGGGAATGATTATCCATCTCATGGAAGAAAAGCACTATATTCTTATAACAAGTTTATATATATATATATATATATATATATATATATATATATATATATATATATATATATATATATATATATATATATATATATATATATATATATAACTAAAACTTAAAAAATGGACCAGTTGAAGTGTGGTAGTGCATGAAGACGCACTGTTTTTTAAAAGAAATCCGTGTAAAAACCGGGTAGTACGTATTCCTGTGATACTGACAAATTAGTCAGCTGTGATGCATGCACTAATCTTGTGGTTAGTGAAAAAGAATAATTGACTCCATAACCATACTTAACAAGCTCTATAAATTCCCTTCTTCACCTCTCTAATCCCACAAACACACATTCAGAAAATATATATAATAATTAAGTTAATTATTAGTCATGTCTTCCATTGGAGCAGCTTGTGCTGGAGTTTATGTGATGCAGAAACGTCAAGAAGAGAAGCTTAAGAAACTTTTTGATGAAGGAAATGTCATTCAAGACCCCAAAGCTGTTGATTCTTCTTCTTCTTCTGGAAAGAACAACAAGGTCCATCCTGGTAATTACCCACCAACTAACGTTGCAAAACAAGAACAGTAATGTCTCTTTTTGTACAATGCTTTTTGTCCTCGTAATTGTGTAAACTTTGTGTATATTGATGTTGAACTTAGGGGGTGATTTGGTCATTTTCTGTGTTTTGTAAAATAGTTAAAGTCCTTATCTCTAGGTTGATGTGCTCAATTCCCAGCGTGTTATTACTAATAGAAATTTCTTGCTAGACTATATTCACCAAAGGAAATTATAAATCTATCTGATGACTTTATCATACGTATAAAATGATAAATATATGATAAAATGTTATTGGGTTGATTTACTATTTTTTTTTTTTTTTGATGGAGCAGTTTAGGAAAGAATTTAGGATAAGTGATAGGATTTTTTATGTTGAAAAATCAAAACTAATGTTGGGAATTGGCAGTAATGAATTTCATATGGTAGTTTTTGTGTTAACCTATTTTGGTAAGCCGTGTAATTACACTTTTTTTTACTTTAATCTCTCTTTAAATCTCATCCAGAAATTTCAATTGAAATCCTCTGATATGCCTTAGAAGCTTCCTAATTAATGTATATAAATTACATTAAGTTTTGATGGAATTAAAAGATCCAAATGATGCAATTTTGTCAAAATTTGAGTCACAATAGAATAAATACATAAATAAATAAATAAGGCATGTTTAAAATAGCATAGCCACATGCTTACGTGATTTGCTGTTCAATTTACGCGACGTGGCCATATTAAAAATTCACGTTACCATTTCGAAAACTTCATAATCCGAAATTTTACTCTATCAAAAAAAAATTTATAATAATAATAAATAAATTTGACGATGAAAAAATCCATCATGAAACATGTAAAATCTGTAGGTAAAGTTATCTATCCATGGATAAAATGCAGATAGATAAATCATGTATGTTTGGTTTATTGTATTACACGTGTAATACTATATTATAATACTATTAATATAAATACCGTATTTGAATTTTTTTTAAAAAAAATTAATGTGAAAATAATATAATATATCATAAATTTTATTATTTTACGTATACCATATGAAATAATATACAATTTATTTTTAAATTTGTGTAATATATGTAATAAACACCAAACTATAAAATAAAGAGATAAATCTTCAGGGTCTTTTTATTTTTGGTATTGCATTTATCTTTGATATCTTTTTAAATCAATTTTTTTTTCAGTTTGAATTTAGAAAATAAAAAATTAGAAAAGAAAAATACAAGACCAATAGTGTATCCTATTAGGTAATTGCATTCTGTTTCATTTTATAATTATTATTTTAGTTCATCAAGTTTTAAAATTATCAATTTATATATATATTTTTTACTGTGATTCCATATTTTCGTCTTTTTTATTTTTTATTTTACTAAAATTTATTTAAATATTTTAATTAAAAAATTAATATATACATCAAAAATTTTATTTTATAATTTTTTTTGTTTAAATTAATAACAGCATAAATAACCTTCGCTTGATACTGATTAATGATTTTTTAAATAAATTTTTTCAAAATTAAAATATTTTTACATTATAAATTTTTTATTATTATAAATATATTATTTTAATATAAATACAATAACATTAATCAAATTGTTCCCCTTTATCGCTTCACTAAAATAGGGATGCTTTTCTATAACTTCAAATATAAAATATTTCAACGACCTTGAATTAGGTTCATTTCGTGTATAATCACTGAACTTATGCTTAATAGTGCAAAAATAACTAAATAATTTTTTGTGTCGAAATTGTCACTGGACTTAGCACTATTGTGTATAAAAGTTATCATAACCGATTTGCGATAAACACCGATGCCAAAGTGCTAACGTTGCATGCCACATGTACACAAGTAAACTGACATGGCATGCCATATGTGCACAAGTAAACTAACATGGCACGTCACATGTGCACAAATAGCTGATGACGTGGCACGTCACGTGTGCACAAATATACCATGTCAGCATTCCAGAGATTGTTTTTATCGAAAATCGGTTATCATGACTTTTATGCAAAATAATATAATATTTTGTGATAATTTCAACACGAATAATTATTTAATTATTTTTGCATTATTAGACGTAAGTTTAGTGACCATATGTGATATTAACCCCCGAATCATGGTAATAAATATATTTAATTAACACAAGAACTTGGAAAAGCATCCTTATTTTAGTCAAGCAAAGTGTTTGTTGTGGCATGCGAAGTGTTTGATTATGGCATGTCAAGTGTTTGTTGCGGCATGCCTCTTAACTGGTGTGGGCCGAGGTTCACATACTTGAAAAAACATTACACAACTATGATATTGTATGAGTTTGTTGTTTCCATTATTTCTTTTTTGGCAAAATGATCATGAAACTTGTGAAATTTTTATATTTGAACTCCTCAATTTTTATTTTTTACTTGTTATTAAATTTTTACTGGACGAAAAATATAAAATCATAAAATCGAATAGCACAATCCGTTTCCCCCACTTTTATTATTTACATTTAAATCTTAATTTGATTTGTTGTAGTTAATACTTTTGTTAATTTGAGATTTGAAACACCAATGGACAATGCAGAATAATTTAAAATTGATATGAGAAACGAAATCTCTTATATCAATGACACCAAAGGAAATGAGATATTAAATGAATGGAATTGAGATATAGATGGAATATAATAAAATAGAGCCACTTTGAGATTTTCTATGAAATGAGGCATGGAACAAAGGCACTACGAAGAAGTTTCGGGAGTTACTAAGGAAACTTTGAGCTCATATTGGTCATGGGTTGAGAGCAGGAATTGAACTCTATGAGATCTAACAAGCATAGGAGTTAGAGGTAAGTATGGACTGATTGACTGGTTTATGAACAAAAAATTTAATCAATTAATTAATATCGATTTTTTAAAATCATTAATCAGTCCGTTACATTCGGTTAATCGATCCATCAGTTTCGATTTTTCGGTTTCTTTAACCAATATTTTTCAGTTAACCATTAAAATTTATAATATAAAATTATAAAAAAAAAAAAAGCAAAGTTCAATCCAATTTTAAATGTGCAAAGTAATTTAAATAAAAATCAGAGAACAAATATAATTTACTAGTTAAAATTCATGTTCAACAAATTAATAGATAATATTATAAAATAGATTTAATATTTGTTAGAAACTAACATGTTTAATATTCTAAGTCAAATAAAATTTTTGGATACTATTAAATATTAAAATATAAACTCTAAAATATAAAAAAATATATAATTAAATACTATTATATATTATCAAAAATAATATTTATAAAAGTTAATCGGTTATTACGTATAAATATTATTATAATTAAACAAAATGATATAATATAAATTGAGTTTAAAGTATTATATAAATTTTATAGAAAATAAAAAAAATTAAAGTATAAAAATAAAAATATATTTTAAAGCATAATTTTATGTAAATTTTAGAGAAAATTAGTTTTTTAAAGTAAAAAAATAAAAATATAATATATGTTATATATAAACCGGTTAACCGTAAACAAATAGTTTACCAATATCCAAAAATTTAAACCATAACCAAAAATTAAAAATTATAATCGAATTCATTGGATCAGTTAATCGAAAAAATAAATTCGGTTTCGAATCAGTTTTGATGCTAAATATATTTTCGATTTTTTTCCATTGAATTGAGGTATAGATTTGGAAATTAGATGCATGCCAAATAAGACAAACAATTTAAATTCACGTTTTCTGTCCTTAAAAGCTTAATATATAAATTTAAGAGTTCGATGTTTCAAAATAAAAGTAAAAAAATCTAACAGCAAAAATTTAAATTATTTAGGAGCTTGGTGATAATTTTTTTATGCTTTATTCGCGTTTTTGTACCACAAAAATAAAATAGGAGTTTTTGGTTTTTTTCCGTGAATAAATAAGACAAGTGACAGCACAATTAAAATTGAAAATAGAAAAAATAAATAAATTGAATAGAGAGTAATAAATAAATAAATTGAGTAGAGAGTAAGAAATAATCTACTAAAATGGGATAGTTGTTTTCTATTTTGCGATTTTGATGTATTATTATTTTGATCGAATTTTGTATATCCTTAAAAGATTTTTTTTGTCTTGTTCAATGAGCTCTTACCATCTTTCTTGCATGCCATTTTAGAATGATAATTGATGATTTGTTGAACTTACTATGACTGTATTGTATTGTTGATTGAGATTGGTTTTAGTGGTGAGCTTTTGTTCTATTTATTATTATTATTATTATTATTATTATTATTATTATTATTATTATTATTATTATTATTATTATTATTAGCATGACATGTCAAGCGAAATAATGGAAATCTTTCTTATTATTATTATTATTATTATTAGCATGACATGTCAAGCGAAATAATGGAAATCTTTCTTAATGAAGAGTTGGCCATTTTCGGTTTTCTATCCTTAATCCCAAATAAGAAAGTAGTGGTTGGGAATGACACAACTTTACAAAAGTTCTTTCTAAATTCGATTAGAAAATTGACACAAGGATTCTATTTCTTGTTCAGTCCGTCCCGCCATATAACCCAAAAGGGGTAATAAGAATTCACTTATCGCCTCTGTTGAGCACAGTCCATTTCCGTCCGAAGAAGCAAACAGCAACAACAGAGCTTTAGTTCAGCTGAGTACTTCCAGCTCAGCAAAACATGGTAGAACAAGTCAGAGTTTATGTATTAAAACTTACACAAAATATCCATTTTTTTTTACCTCACTTTTCAAAAATGCATTCATCAAACTTCAAAGTTTTAAAAATACTTTTTTAAAAAATTTTATATTTTTAAAAATACCACTTTTATTTTAATTCTTAAATTTATTATAATTTTCTGTAAAATTCTTTTTATCATACACCAATCATGCCCCTAGGGGTGTTCATCGGGCTAGATTTGGGTCAACCCGACCCGAATTTCCTCCTAAATCCCTACCCTATGAATAGTTCGGACACCTACCCGAATAATCCATAAAAATTTGGGGCCTACTCAAATAACCCGAACTTATGTTTTAAATTAAATTTTTTTATTTCAATTTACATTACAAAAATTAAATTAAAATCCATATAAATAATTAAATAAAAATATTATTTTTCAGGAATATAAAATAAAAATTACAATAAATAAAATATTTAAAAATTCTTCAAATATATATTATATAATAATTAACCACTAACAATTTAAAAATTCTTCAAACACACATTATATAGTAATTCAAAAATAACACCATCTTCGATTTTCAATTTCTTCATGTCCACCTAATATATAAATTATATATGAGAAATAATAAAATATAAAATTAATAACAAATAGCAAACAAAATGAAATATAAATTATGCTTAAATTAAATTTACCGTACTATTAATGACTCAATCATCTAGATTAATACTCTCCAAATTTGTTGATGATAATATTCTTTGGTTAACGCTTGATGACGTTTTTTGATTAGCACTTGATAATGCCTCCTGATTAGCTTTAAGTTGACTCTCATTAAATTTCTCCAACTTTATAAATTGGATAAAATAATTATAAAATTAATAATCAATAAATAATAATTTAATATATTAAATAAAAATAAATAAAAAATACCTACCATCCTCAAGTTTTTCAATAACATCCAAATCTTCTTCAATCTTTATCTATTCAATAGATCATCGGAGCCAATCTTGCGTATATATCAAAGTTCCAACAATTTTAAGAGTCAGTGAACCCCTAAATGGATCAAACACTCTCCCACTAGTGCTAAATGCTGACTCCGAAGCTACTGTAGAAACTGTGACTATTAGAATATCTCTAGCCATATGAGAAAAGATAGGAAATCGCTCTGAATTCAACTTCCACCACTTCAATAAGTCAAAATCCCACTTATCATTTTCGTACACTGTTATATTTAAATACAAATCCAACTCACTTTTTCTATCCCCTGCGACACCACTTTCTACCCTTACTCGTTTCATTCTTTGTTTTAAAATTTCTCTTTCTCCAATATCGGATCTAGTTGAAATTGAGCTTGTTCGAATTTTAACTTATTGATTATAATCAGTTTGCAGTTTTTTCTTATATTCCTCAAACAACTCGTACATGGCAATTTTCACACCGTCAATAGATACTTCCCCTTCTGATCACCATAAATCATAACAAAAACATCCTCCATGGATTTAAATTTTTCCCTAGGATCCAGGATAGAAGCTATGTAAATGATTTTATTCATTTTATCAGTCTCCCCAATATTTGTCAAATTTAATTTGCATTTTCTGTCCCATTTCCTTCAACTTAACATCACTGCTACTTTTTCAATCACACAACCTAGCACACAAATCACTGATTTCAGTCCAATATGTGTTAGATGTGACATAAAACGAACCAAAAATGCATAAAGTAGCTCCATAAAATTATTTCAACATAGTTGAAACTCTCTTTACAATCTTCCAATCAGAATAACTGGGCACACCACCCAAATTATTACCCAAATCCTTATGTATCCATGCATCCAATTCAATTTTAAAGTATGGATCCACAGTCTCAAAATTTCAAAAACCTTTTGATATTCATGTGCAGTACTTAACATTAAATACATAGAGTTCCATCTAGTTGCCACATCTAAACACAATGATTTTGAACACTGAACTCCTTCTGCTAACAACATTCTTTAAATTTCTTTAATCCAGCAGGTGATGATCTAACATATTTACAAGCATTCCTAACTCTTTTACCAGAAAGTTGAACATGTTTCAATCCTTCTTGGACGGCAATATTAAGTATGTGAGCAATGTATCTCACATGAATATATTTCTCCTCTGAAATAGAAATCCCTTTTGCTACAAACTTATTTTTTAAAGTTTCAACCATCTTATCATTTGTTTTTGCATTATCTGCTGTAATGCAAAACACTGTATCATAAATTTTTCACTACTTAAAACACTTTTCAAGATCCTGTGCAAGCATCTCACTCTTATGACTACTGACTGTACAAAAGTTTAAGATTTTTTTTTGCAACTTCCAATCATTGTCAATGACATGAACTATCACACACATGTAATTGATATTCTATATGGAAGTCCATGTATTGGTGGTTATACAAACAGAATGCGAATGCTCTTTAATAAATGCTCTTAATTTTTTTCCTCATCAATATACAATTGATTAATATCACATGTTACAATCGATCTAAATGGCATTTTGAACTAGGGACACAAACTAGCAACAAATTTTCTAAATCCTTCTCCCTCAACAAAACTAAAAGGAAGTTCATCAAGTATAATCATCAAAGCAAGACACTTTCTGTTGTACTCTTGATCAAATTTCTAATTTGTTAGTGACCCAGTAGTACCATCAATAAAAGAAGTTGGTTGTAAAGACAGGTGTGTTTGTCTTGTTTCTACACTATGTGGGTGCATTTTACAATTATTGATAAGATTCTTAAGTGTAGTAGTGCCATACTTTTTAGGGTCACAATAGAATTCTTTAGCACAATGTTTACACTTGCCTTTTCTGATGCCATTTACATCATATATTTGTGTGAAATGTTCCTAAATAATAGATCTTGGTGAAGGTGCCTTTCTTCTCTTTGAACCTGCTACAGAATCGCTTGTCACCTCATGCATATTGCTTTATTACTTAGGTGGAGCAAGCATCTTGAATTGTGTTGCTGAGGCATTGTCTCCACGTGATTGAGACATCTACAAATTTAATATATGAAAAAATTTAGAATTATTAATGGAGTATTGGAATATAAGCATGAAAATTTTCAGTAACATTATAAGATACTATTTAGAATTAATGCATATCTTGCTCCCCATATTCAATACATATCTTGCTCCCCATAACAAATTTATTCATTTTCAGTAAAACAAAAGTCTTGTCATATAAATAAAATCAAGCTAATATTGAATAAATTTTAAACTAGTTGCAACTTGAAAATAAAAGGATTAAGTTAATATGGAATGCACTTTAAACTATTGTTGCTTTTAGATTTATCTTATGCACGTGCAATAGAAACAAATGGAAGTGAGATTATTATAGTGATTAAACCAAGAAAAATGAGATAGATTAGCATTAATATGAACATAACAGACTTTATTAAATTTTTTATTATATAATTAATTGATTATATATGTACAGACAAACAATAAGCAAAAGATAGAAGGAAATAATACAATCTTTTGATAAAAGTTTTAAGTCCTTATACAAAATGGGTCTTATCGTAACTACTCATTTATCTTTAATTTGGCCATTTCTTGTTGAACTTTATTACTTTGGACCTCATATATTTATATATAATTGTACACAAAAATAACATATTAAAAACTTTGACTAGGTAAATGTAAAGAGAAGTATTAGGTTGGACATAGAAGACACAAAAAAAGAAATATAATTAAAGAGGGTCGATGTAAGAGTTGAATATAATTAAGAATGATGATTGAATGGAAGACTAATTTATGTCCACTATGAATGAAAATGGAGGTCCAGCCACTATTGCAATTTTACAAATTTAAAGGCAATAAAGATGAAGATGGCATCCTCACGCTTCCTCGAGATAAGTCAAGCTAAAAGCCAAATATTCTCTAAAAGAAATGAAAAACCACCATATCAAGCTAATAGCTACACAACAGTAAATCAAGCTAAAAGCTGCATAGCAAATTAATAAAACAAAATATTCTATGTGGTTTTTCACAGTAATAGATCAAGCTAAAAGCGATAGATGAATCAGAAATTGCAAAAACAACCTTAGATGTAAAGACATTGTTAAGCACAGGCATGGTTTAGATCTTAATTTCTATAAAACTAAGAACTAATCAACTAAGAACCAAGAACAAATTAACTTATCGTGGTTGAAGTGTAGAAGCCCATGACGACGATGGAGGTTGAAGATCAGGTGCCGACGATGATGACCGGTGTCTAACAAGTGTACTAGATCGGTTAGTAATATAGAAAAATATAAATTAAGACCTCAAATATCATACCCAAGGAAAAACTTATGTATGTATGAAAAATTTCAGATTTTTATAATGAAAACTGTGTGTGAGAGAGAAGGAAAATCCCAAAGTTGCAATGGTTAAAAAATAACGAAACTAAAACAGAAATTTAAATAATAAACTAAAGCAAACAAACAAAAGTTAAAGCAATTAAACTCAAACTTAAATGAAAGCAAGTAAAAAAAATAGGCAAAACCCAATATTGAAGCAACTTTCATTAAAGGAATATCCACCTTAACTTATACTATAATAACTTAATAAAAAATAGAACACAAATAATCATGAAGAAATCAGCTGAAAAAGGTAAGATATCTCAACACAAGAATACCATTCTCAAGCATTAAAGCTTTCTTGATCAGAATTATTCAACGCTTAGCATAAAGATCTTATTTTAACCTCCTAGATGTCTATTAAACTCTTTTGCAAGTAAATTTAACTTTCATCTATTCTTGATTTTAACTTTTCTTAGTCTTAATCTATTATTACCAATACATAACTACACCTTAACCCAGAACATAATCATGTATTAATACCAATAAATTAACCTAAGAACATGCAAACCAATAATCATGCATAAATCAATCATCAACTATTAATTCAAATAAGTCAACAATCAAATTATAAATAACTAAAGGTAAGAATTTGCACAGAACCAAGAAATAATCAACTTGTATCACATTAAGTGCAAACTAAGTCATTATAATATAAAGTTAAGGATTCAAGTATCTTTTAGAAAAAGTAAAGAGAACTACTTGCCATTCATATTGAAAACTAAAGCAAAATTAAGAAAAAAATAAAAAACACAGAGTGTAGAAGCTCCCTTAATCAACGGTTGCAGAAAATCGGAGAAAACTTTCTGCTCCAAGCTTTTGCTCTTTATTAACTGAGAAAAATAACATAAAAATAACTAAGCTAAATTTGTGGTTGGGTTCATGTCTCTCCCCTTTTCAGGTGTTTTAATCCTTTTTTTATAGGCGTTGGAAAGAAATTATGCTCTTTAAAACTTCCTAAACAGAGTTGAAGAAGAATTCCACTTAAATAGGAAGTCTTTTATTGTGTTTCTTCAATAATCACTCAAGAAAGTGATTCATTTACTTTGGGAGAGTGATCTTATCACTTGGGAGAGTGATAACCTTCTGTACTTTAGACTCATTTTTCTTGGGTGAGTGATTTTCCTTCTGTGGCAAGGTGATTTTGACTATTTAGGTGAGTGACTGCTCACTCAGCCGAGTGATGATCTTCTGTCTCTCACGCATAAAGAAGCAATTTTCCTAAAATTATGACAATACCCCAAAACTTCTTTTTTTTCAATTTAGTCCCTTTTTTCTTCAAATTGACTCTGAAAAACAACAAAACTTTCAATTAACTCACAAAACACAAATTCTAACTAATTAAACACAAATTCAACTAATTTGAAACCAAATTGACTAAATTAATCATCTAAAACACACTAAAACTAACATATAATTCATAATTATTAAATACCCCACACTTAACCTTGGCTTGCCCTCGAGAAAATTTTAACAAACCAACACCCTCAAAATAATCAAACTTTAATTAAGAATCATGCCTTTCAAAACCAAGCTTAGCAATTAATAAGAGCACTTAACAAATTCTAATTAGATTAAATTCAAACAAGATAATATGAGCTAGTTTCCTTCTGTGTACGTAAGACCAAAACATTTAAACAATTTTTAAAAGTAAAACACCAATGCAAATACATAATCAAGCTTAGAATGAATGTACACCTAAGTGTACAAATATTTTCGTGCTTGAAACTCTAGATACACCATAAATATCTCCTTTAGCACCGGAACCCAAAGGTCATCTTCGCTAAACAACTCAAAAACAAGCATAAAATCACTTAGGTTTTTTAAAGGTTGTAATGAAATTAAGGTATTGGTTATCAAGGAATGGATAAAGATAATAAAAAAGAATAGCTACTCTATGATAAGATAGACTAATATTCAAAATTTTAAATTCCTAAGCACAAACCCCTTTTCCATACTTGTATGTTCAAACCCATACACATCTTAAGTACTTTTGAGAGAAAATATCAATGAAAACTCTCTTAACAATTTATCCCTTTTCTGAAGTCACACATGTTTTCCCTTGTAAATATCCCACACTTAAGATTTTTGCTATGTATGCTAGCTTTATTTCAAAATTTCTTTCTTCTCTTTTTCTTTTCTTTTCTTTTTTCACTAGCTTTATTACTGGCAATACAATAATAAAAATGGCAATTACAAGATCAAAATTTTTCTATTCACTTGACTTCATCAATAAATCTTGATAATAATACCAAAGAACCCTTTACACTCTTCCATTTCCCAATAAAATTTAATCTATCCAATCGTAGAGTGGCTAATTCTAGAAGGGAAGATAAAAGTCTTTTAGGCTATATGGTTAATAAAATGAGTGTAGCAAGAAAGATAAATATGGCACGCATTAAGCATTCCTCATTAGGCTCAAAACTTGGCTAACAAGGGATAAAAATGTATAAAGGGTAGGAAAACATGTTAAGATATGGCTAAATAAGAAAAATGTTGCCTAGATCACTTTCTAAGTTGTTTCGAGTTGTTTCTATGCTTCGAAGGGTGATTAAAAAGGTTCTAGTGCTCTAAAATCTCTTACTCAACTATTTTAATGCACTGGCTTTTCTTTAAGTTCGAAAACTGGTCTATAGTGCTCAAAAAGTGGAAACTAACAAATATAAGCCTACTTGAATGCTAAGCTAGCTAAAAATTTATTAAACAACATGCTTGTTGTTTTGGATAAATAGTTATTCTAACTCATACACATTCTAAATTAAAGTTTGACTAGTTTAACTTTGAGGATAAATAGGGGCAATTAAGCTTAGCGCAAACTAAGTGATAATTTAGAACTACTTAAACAACTACTAATATTACTTATTAATTTAAAAGCTACTAAAGTTCCTAAACAAAGTACAAAGAAAAAAAAACAAATTACTAAAATTAAAACAGCAAAACACACAAACGATAAAATTCATGAATAAAATGAGGGTACGAATTTTCTACTTCCTAAACAAAATTGAGCTTATCTCAAGTAAGACCTACCCTATCCAAAAATTTTGTTGTCCATGACAAATAAAACTGCATCAGACTAAGGTGAAGGAAGAGGAGGACGTAGGTATCGCTTCCAAATGTCATGAACAAATGACTCAAAATTTTGCTTGACTTCAATAATTGTATCCTGCATGTTGTCCATCCATCCCTACAACATATCCAACCACCTATTAACCTGCTAGAATAGTGTGGTTATCTGAGGTGGATCGTCGGTTGTAGATGGTTGTGCTTCTTCTTGATCAACTATCTAATGATCATCTCCTGCAAGGCCATTCTTTGTTGCATTCAGCTCATCCTAACGCTCTTCAACTTAAATACCGTTCAATCTCAAGTACTTCAGTCTCATTGTCTAGTGGCACTGAGCTTTTATTTGTAAAATCTTTATATGCTTGAGCATAACCTTATCGATGCATTCAATATCTTCTGCAAGAGCTTCCCCTAAATTCAGATGGTCCATTACTTCATCTAAAATAGTAGCAATCCAGCCTATAGAAATGTCCTTGATATTGGATGAGCGCTTCTATAACTCCTTAATTTTTTAAACTATAGTGGATGCACCATTAATGGGGATACCATCAACCATACACCTTAAGAGCATGACTTTTGAAGCATTTACAGCACTGAGACCGCCCAGACAATTGAAAATGTTCTTAGATAAAAATCTATGAAGGGCTCTCAAAGTATGATCTCATAGGGCATGAGCTTTACGCTGCCCACCTTTCCATGGTTCTAGATTGAGTGCATCCCTGACCCTTTCCTCGTTCTCCTAATAAGTGGCATCCATCAATTCACCTAAGGCATTCGCCAAAAAACCTAGATATTTTGAAAATTGAGCAAAGTTCATTGAATACCCCGTTTTGCCTAATTTGAACCCGATTGTGCCATTGTCACCTTTTCCCTTAAAATAGCATTCAAAGGAGTATAAAAAATCCCGTGTAAGTGTGAGGTAGACTTTGGGCCTATGTTCTACAAAAGACTCCCATTCGATGTTTTGAAGCAATGGCAGAATGTCACGCACAGGTTTCTAGCCGGTATGTGTAGGTACAACTTACTCAGATAGGAAGGCTTGACATAACTGAAAGAACTAAAATATTCATATTTGGCACACTTTGCCTTATCCACATAAGTTGGGATGTGTAAGCCAGAGGAGCTCGAAGCTTTATTATGCTTAGCTTTCTTAGGAGCCACTGCATATAACAAAAGAACAATTGAGTTAGTAATACTAAAATAATATAGAATGGATAGGAAGTCACACAAATGGAAGGCAAATGATGCTTAAAAAAGTCAATGCTCATACGTGACCTAATGCGTAATGGAAAGAGAGGGAGCCAAGAGTTAATATCATATAAGGAAGAGAGCGTACTACAATGCTAATCGAGCACAAAGTAGGAGAAGGTCAGGGTAGCATGCATATATGTGCCTACACGTATTTGGATCAACAATTTCATTCAAGACCAAATAGGCACTCAACAATAACATCAATGCATGCTATAGATGTTGCCAAAGGCATAGGTGATAATAGAGAAAGAGTCAATGGAATATGAGAGGAAATATACATGGCATAAGGTAAAACAAGTAAGCAAACATGGTGAGTTTTAGTCATTTAGACAATTCATCGAACATGTGGTGTGCATACCTTGCCAAAGCAAAATTAAGACCAATTGGAACTTTAATTGCAACCACCAAACACAAAACTCATCATTAGCATGCATACTACAAGCTTAAAAGGAAAAATTTCCAAAAACAACATGCATATGAGCTCTAAATAAGGTTTAAAGATAAACCAAGAAAAAAAGTGTAATCAATCAATATAACAAGCAAATTCAACAAATTAAAATGGTGATTGAAGAATTTAGAGCATAAAAATACTTACTAAAGTGCACTTGATTAACAAAAATTAAAGAAAAATATGAATTCACTATACAGTGCAAGGGAGAGTGGAAATAGGAAATGGGTGAGTGGTGTTTGGTGTGTGCAAGAGTGAGGGGGCGTGAGGGAGTAGGGAGAGGGGAGGGGCGGGAAAAGGTGGAAGGAAGAAAGAGAAGGGAGGGGAAGAGTGAGGAAGGAGGAAGGAGGAAGGAGGAGAGAGGAAGAGGGCAAAGGTAAGGGTGTGTGCGTTGGAGAGTGAGGGGAAGGGGTGAGCTAGCGAGAGAAAAGGAAAAAGAAGGGAAAGGGCAGAATGGCCAAGCTCGGCCGAGTGAGGGAGAGAGGGTAAGGGAATGAGAGAGAGTGAGGGGGAGGGATGAGGGAGCTAACGTGGCTGAACGTATGGGCACGGGGGCAAAGGCGCTCGGCCGATTTCGAACCCACTGGACTCCAACAACAAAAAAATCCTTCACAAACACTCAGGTGTGTTTGTGCACACTCAGGAGTGTTTTCACTACACTCCAAAAAAAATCATTTTTATTCACATCAAAACACTAAGTTAAACTCACTTTCATCACAAAAATTTTATACCAAACTCCAACAATTTTCTTGACTCAAGAATTATTCTTTTATGCCTAAAAATTAGCCTATTACCCAAGTACTGCCAAAACTCTATCAAATTTGTTTTGTGAAACGTGACAACCCTTCTAGACACAAAGTGGATGAAACAATGCCCTCTATTATGCCTTTTCCTCTCTTAAACTCCATTACTTCAACAATATGCACCTATTAAGCTGATTACTTCAAATTTCCTCCATTAATTCATGAATTTTAAAGACTAAAGCAAACTTAAGCTAACATCGACATAAAACAAAGCATAAAAGTGACTCACTCATGAATTTAAAGCAAAGGTTTAAAAAATTTAGTTCTGAGTTTAAAAAGTCCTCAGCTAGACTTGCTAACTGCCTTAGTAATCCCGAAGTACTATTGTTACCTCAGTAACCATCTTCTGCCTAACTTGATATGGTTTAAACCTGTGACCATTCACTTTGTATTCACAGCCATCTCTTGGGTTCTTGATTGTCACCACTCCAACTTCATTGCTAGACAATACTTGATACTTTCCAAGCCATTTTGATTTCAGCTTCCCTGGGAACAATCTCAACCGACTGTTATATAATAAAACCAACATACCTGGGGTAAATTCTTTCCATTTTAATCTCTTATTATGCCATTTCTTTGTTTTCTCCTCGTACATGGCTACATTATCATAGGACTATTGCCGAATTTCATTAAGTTCATTGAGATGCAACTTCCTTTTTTCTCTTACACTTCTTAAATCAAAATTAAGTAGTTTTGTAACCAAATATGCTTTATGTTCTAATTCGACTAGAAGATGACATGCTTTCCAAAAACTATCCTAAAGGGTGACATGCCTATAGAGGTCTTGTATGCTATCCTATAGGCCCAAAAAGCCTCATCTAACCTTTGAGACCAATCTTTTCTCGAGCTATTGACTGTTTTTTCTAAGATTGATTTCAATTTCCTATTAGACACCTCTACTTTCCCATTTACTTGAGGATGGTATGGGGTTGTTATCTTATGCTTGACACCAAATTTTCTAAGTAAGGTTCGAAATTGATGGTTGACAAAATGCTTGCCCCTATCACTTACAATGGTTCTTGGTGCTCTAAATCTAGTAAAAATATTTCACCTAATGAATTGAAGCACAACTTTGGCATCACATGTTCTAGTAGCTATTGATTCTACCTATTTAATAACATAATCCATAGCTACTTAGATATATTCAAATCCAAATGAATTTGAAAATGATCCCATAAAATCAATACACCAAATATCAAAGATTTTGACTTTTAGCATATTTTTCATAGGTATTTCGTCCCTTTTAGATATATTTCCTACCTGTTGACATCTATCACATAATTCAATAAAATATTTAACATCCACAAAGAGGGTAGGCAAAAAGAAACTTGATTGGAGAATATTTTGTACCATTCGATTGGGTCTATGGTGACCTCCAACTTCTCTTCTATGGCATTGTCTCATTATAGCTTCTAGTCTAGACAAATTTTGATAAGATACGGGTCATCCCAAAGATAGTGCCTTACATCCGCTAGAAGCTTCTTCTTTTATTGCCAAGTAAAGTCCTTCAGAAGGTAACCTCCTGCAAGAAAATTAGTAATATTAACATACCAAAGAATTGAATTTTCACAAGCATAAATAGTACAAATATGTTCATCAGAAAATAAGTCAAAAAATTTCCCCTTTTTAATATTAGCATGATCCAATCTAGATGGATGGTCCACTAAAAAATTTTCATCTCCTTTCTTATCTTTGATCTCCACATCAAACTCTTGCAAAAGGAAAACTCATCTAATAAGTCTTGGTTTGGAATCTTTCTTTGCAAAAAGGTACCTCACTATTGTATGATCTGACCACACCGTGACCTTGGAACCAAGGAGATAAGATCTGAATTTTTCAAAAGAAAACACAATTGCCAATAACTCCTTTTTTGCAGTTGTATAATTCACTTGAGCTCCGGTAAGAGTATGACTTTTATAATAGATATACGAAAAACTTTCTCCCTCTACGGGCCTAAAATTGCTCCCACTGTATAGTTACTAGCATCACACATAATTTCAAATGGTAGGCTTCAATCTAGCAATGCTATGGCCAATGCTGTAATTAGCTTTTGCTTCAACAAGTTAAATCTCTGCAAACACTTATCATCAAAGTTAAATGCAGCATCTTTTATCAATAAATTAGAAAACGGTTTAGTAATTTTAGAAAAATCTTTAATAAATCAACGATAAAAGTCGACGTGACCAAGAAAACTTCTGATACCTTTAACACTAGTTGGGATAGGTAATTTATCAATAACATCAATTTTATCTCTATCTACCTCAATTCCTTTTTTGGAGATCTTATGTCCTAGAGCTATCCTTTCTCTTACCATAAAATGACATTTTTCTTAATTAGGAACAAGGTTAGTTTCTTTATACCTTTCTAAGACCAATGCAAGATTATTCAAACAAGACTCAAAATCATGACCATATAATGTAAAGTCATCCATGAAAACCTCCAAGAATTTTTCAACAAAATCATAAAATATGGCCATCATACATTTTTGAAAAGTAGCTGGGGCATTACAAAGACCGAAAGGCATCCTCCTATATATAAATGTGCCATAAAGACATGTAAATGTGGTCTTTTCTTGATCTTTTAGGGCTATAGGTATTTGTATATATCCCAAATAATCATCTAGAAAACAGTAAAATATATTCCCTATCAATCTCTAACATTTGATCAATGAATGGCAATGGAAAATGATTTTTTTCTAGTAGCATTATTCAATCTCCTATAGTCTATGCATAATCTTTATCTCGTCACTATGCCTGTTGGGATGAGTTCATCCTTTTTATTTGTTATTACAGTCATTCTCCCCTTTATAGGTATGCATTGAACTGGACTAAGCCAACTACTATCAAAAATAGGATACATAATACCTTTATCAAAGAGTTTAAGTACCTCCTTTTTCACCACTTCTTGCATAGCGAGGTTAAGTCTGCTTTAGGGTTGCACTACCAGTCTAAAATTGTCCTCCATTAGTATTCGATGTGTGTAATAATTTGGGCTAATTTCCTTCAAATTGGATGTCCCCTAACCAAGTGCTCTTTTATATTTTTTGGGTACTTTAATAAGCATCTTTTCTTCCAAACCTATCAAAAGTGAAGAAATAATTACTTATTTTTAATTAGCTTCTAAAAACAAGTATTTTAAATGAAAAAACAAAATTTTAAGTTCAGAGTTTTCTCCCTTAGGATAGGACGGTTCATCCTTCATATTTCCTTTTTCGTTGTACTCTTTCTCTAAATCATGTATCACCCCCTCTTCTCTTTCTTCCATTTCATCTTCTTTCTTTGGATGCATTAAACACTCTTGTAGGTCATCATCCAAAATAATTTTCTCTTGTTTTACCTCTACACATTCTTGAACACTATCAACAAAACAAATGGACTCTTTAAAGTCACGTAAGGGGTGCTTCTTCACCTTGTTCACATTAAAAATTATTTCTTCCTCATTGAACCTTAAAGTGATTGTTTGCTCATGAACATCAATTAAAGCCCTTGCCATGTTCAAAAATTATCTACCCACTATTAAAGGTACTTTTCCATCTTCTGCCATATCCATCACAACAAAATCAATAGGGAATATGAAATTTCCCGCTTTCACCAATAAATCCTCTATAATTCCTTTAGGCCTCTTTATGAATCTATCCGCCAATTGTAGCATCATTCGGGTCTCTTTTATGTCTTCTAGATTTAATTTCCTGTAAATTGAATAAGACACTAAATTTATGCTAGCACCCAAATTACATAATGCATGGCTAACAAAATTTTCTCTTAATTCATATGGAAGTGTAAAACTCTAAGGTTCCTCTAACTTAGTTGGAATTTTGTTCATTATAATTGCACTACAATGTTCAAAAAATTGAATAGTTCCTACACCTTCTAGCTTTTTCTTATTAGTATAATGCTCTTTTATGAACTTAGCATATTTAGGCATGTGTAATAAAGCTTCATCAAAGTGTAAATTTACATGTAACTTTTTAAACATATTTAAAAATCTAGTTAATTGCTCATTATGTTTTTCTTTCCTAACTAAAGATGGATAAGGTAATTGAGACTCATCAAGAACACTAGAAACTAATTTTTCCTTACCTTTACGTCTTTCAACAATAGGAGATACCTCATTAGCAATTTTGGGACTAGAAACACTTACCTCCATTGTTGATTTCACCACTTTAGAAGAATTCTTATCGCTTTTAGCTTCTTGCACCTCTTTCCCACTTCTTAAAGTGAGTGTCTTGGCTTCTTTTTTTGGATTTCAGTCCACATTAGATGGGAATATTCCTTGGGCTCTATTGGACACAGAATTGGCAAGTTGCCCCACTTAATTTTCTAGATTTTTAATGGATGCATCTTAGTTTCTCATCCAAATATCTTGGAATTTCCACCTAGCTTCTTGATTGGCTAAAATGGAATTTTGGAAGGCCATGAAACTAGCAATTATTTCTTCTAAATTGGTTTTTTTTTCTTGTGGGAATTATGGTTTTTAAAATCTGGATGGTTGATACAGTTGTGATTGATATGTAGAAGGGTGATATGATTTGCTTTAGTTTTGATATGGTGGGTGGTTATTACTATTGCAAGCTAAATTTTGGTTAAAAAGGACTTTAGGTTGAGGGTTAGATGCTTGGTTCCCTTCTCTCCATGAAATATTTGGATGGTTTCTCCATTCCTAGTTGTAAGTGTTGATATAAGGGTTTAAAGCATTTATTTCCTCTACTAGACCTTTCCTATTCTTGATTGCACCTTGATTTCCTACAAAAATATCACTTTCATTAGATAACATTGATACATTTTGAGCCTTAAGCTCATTTATCTCCTTTAAATACTCGTTTCTCATCAATTCTATTTGTGTTTTAAGCATAGCTATCTCATCCACACTATGTGTTCCCTATTTCTTTTGTGTGGCTCTTGAGCGTGTCCATTGAGAATTATTGATTACCATCTCATCTAAAAGCAAGATTGCTTCTTTAAGAATTTTTTTCACAAAGCTTCCATTTGATGCCGCATCTAATAAGGACCTCATAGCTTGATTCACACTTGTGAAAAAGATATACATTAATTGATAAACAGGAAATTCATGGTGTGGACAACTTTTTAAGAGTTTCCTAAATCTTTCCCAAGCCTCATGGAAGGGCTCCTCATAAAACTGCTGAAATTCATTAATATTTTTCCTAATGAGGGCTATTTTGGTAGGTGGAAAGAATTGACACAAAAACTTCTCTTGCATTTGTTGCTATGATTAGATATATTGATTTGGTAGCATATACAACCAATCCCTAGCTTTACCAATGAGGGTAAAAGGGAACAACTTAAGTCTAATGGCGTCCATTGACATATTTGGGATTTGAACTGTGTCACTAATTTCTAAGAACATATTTAAGTGTTTGGCAGGATCCTCTATCTCCGAACCTGAAAATTGATATTTTTGTACCATTGTGATGGTAGCAGGTTTTATCTCAAAAAGGTTGGTGATGAGGTATCCTAATAGTTCTATGTTTTTCATTCCACCTAGGAATTTCATAGTCTCTAATGGTCTTAGATCTAAACCCATCCTCTTGAGCTTGGTAATTTATGCCTTCTATCCTACGGTGTGAATCATTTATAGGTGGATCAATATTAGGTAAGTCATTATAATTAAAAGGTGGATCTCCTTATATCCCTTGATTATTCATGCTGGCTCTTAATCTCTGAATCTTATGATAAGTCATCTCAATTTTAGGGCCTATAACCAAGATTGGTCTATCTCTTGCCATAAACTATTGACATCTACAAAAGTAAAAGAATAAATTAAATAAAAGAATAGAAATAGAGAAAAGAATAGAAGAAACACACACAAAAAATTCATTTAAAAAATCCAAAATAGTAAACAAACGCTAATTGTTTTCCCCAACAACGGCGCCAAAAAATTGACCGGTGTCTAGCAAGTGTACTAGATCGGTTAGTAATATAGGCAAATATAGATTAAGACCCTAAATATCGTACCTAAGGAAAAATATATGTATGTATGAAAAATTTTAGATTTTTAGAATGAAAACTGTGTGAGAAAGAAGGAAAATCCCAAAGTTGCAATGGTTGATATATAACTAAACTAAAATAGAAATTTAAATAATAAATTAAAGCAAACAAACAGAAGTTAAAGCAATTAAACTCAAACTTAAATGAAAGAAAATAAATAAAATAGGTAAAATGCAGTATTAGAGCAACTTTCTCTAAAGAACTATCCACCTTAACTTATATTATAATGACTTAATCAAAAAGAGAATACAAGTGATCATGAAGAAATCAGATAAAAAAGGCAAGATATCTCAACACATGAATAACATTCTTAAGCATTAAAGCTTTCCTATTCATAATTATTCAATGCTTAGCATAAAGATCTGATTTTAACCTCCTAGATGTCTATTAAACTCTTTTGCAAGTAAATTTAACTTTCATCTATTCTTGATTTTAACTTTTCTTAGTCTTAATATATTATTGCCAATACACAACTACACCTTAACTTAGAACATAAATATGCATTAATACCAATAAATTAACCTAAGAACATACAAACCAATAATCATGCATAAATCAATGATCAATTATTAATTCAAATAAGTCGACAATCAAATTATAAATAACCAAAGGTAAGAATTTGCACAAAACCAAGAAATAATCAACTTGTATCACATTAAGTGCAAACTAAGTCATTATAATATAAAGTTAAGGACTCAAGTATCTTTTAACAAAATTAAAGAGAACTACTCGCTATTCATATTAAAAACTAAAGCAAGATTAAGAAAAAGAACCAAAAACATAAAGTGTAGAATCTCCCTTAATCAACGGTTACAAAAAACCTAAGAAAACTTCCTGCTCCAAACTTTTGCTCTTCAACAACTAAGAAAAATAACATAAAACTAACTAAGCTAAATTTGTGGTTGAGTTCATGTCTCTCCCCTTTTCAGGTGTTTTAATCCTCTTTTTATAGGCGTTGGAAAGAAATTCTGATCTTTGAAACTTCATAAACAAAGTTGGAGAAGAATTCCACTTAAATAGGAAGTCTTTTATCGTGTTTCTTCAATAATCACTCGAGAGAGTGATTCCTTTACTTTGGGAGAGTGATAACCTTCTGTACTTTGAACTCCTTTTTCTTAGGTGAGTGATTTTCCTTCTATGGGAGAGTGATTTTGACTCTTTAGGTGAGTGACTGCTGAGTGAGCCTCATCACTCAACCGAGTAAGCCTCATCACTCAACTGAGTGATGATCTTCTATCTCTCACGCATAAATAAGCAATTTTTCTGAAATTACGATAATGCCCTAAAACTTTTCTTTTTTTTTAATTGAGTCCCTTTTTTCTTCAAATTGACCCTGAAAAACAACAAAAAATTCAATGAACTCACAAAACACAAATTCTAACTAATTAAACACAAATTCAACTAAATTGAAACCAAATTAACTAAATTAACCATCTAAAACACACTAAAACTAACATATAATTTACAATTATCAAACAACTTGGTATATTAGGGATTTTAGATTTAGGTAGTAGAATCGTAGAAAGCAAAAGGGGTATTTAGGGGTGTATCAAAATGCGATGTTTTAAAAAGAGTGGTTGTTTGGTACTTTCTTAAATTTTCTAGCTAACCAAACAGTTTCTATTTGCTCTCAAATGGCTCATACGAAGCAAACTGCTAGAAAATCTATAGAAGGCAAGACTTCGAAGAACCAGCTAACTAGTAAAGGCAGCAAGGAAGTTTGCTCTGGCAACTGACAGAGTAAAGAAGCTCTACAAATTTAGGCCGGGGACAGTGGCCCTAAGAGAAATCAGGAAGTATTAGAAGAGTACAGAGTTCTTGATCAGGAAGAGTTGAGTGATGCTTCAATATATTACCTTTTCTCACTTTTGAGACAATCAGTAAAATTTGACCAAAATCTTCCCCACCAACAACTGTTAGACCCTTAAATGACTGAAATTCCTACTCTCTTATTTAGTTTGTTCACACACACTTTCTTGTAAAATATGATTGAAAAAAGATAATCAAAACCAAAGTGTCGATAAAAATCACCCATACAGTTTCATGACGTTCTCTTGTAGAGATAAGAAACAAACCTTCCTTATGCATGCCAACTATTCGGTATATTCACTGATATAAAGCAAAATAAAGTTTCAGAATGATAAGTAATTTTAACAAGTTGAATAACGAATATATATAGTAATCATGAAATCAAATAGGCTTGATATGTAAAACATAGTGTATTTATAGAGCTTATTGCAGAGCTTATTTACAGAGTTGGGATTATATATGCTGATAATGAAAGTAGGATTGGCCAACAATTAAGATCAAGCATGTTCTCTTTGAGTGGCTCTGGATTTTTCGATGTTGTTGGTCGTAGCATAAACTTAGGTATATTTGCACTAAATTTTTTTCTTTTTCATCACATTGAACTAATTCTTTTAAAAATTAGTTTGAAAGTAAACAAGTTTCTCATGGATTATGGCATTTATACAGGAGGCCAAACAGCTCTAGCTTTACTTCTCCTTTTAGCTCTTTTCTTGTCAAAATTATCTTTTGAAGCTAACCGCCCATTTGGAGACGAGGTAGTTTCATGAAATTTCGCTTCCTATTTTTAACTTGCAAAATATAAATGACATTATATATTTATTTTTATATAATTAAATTCTTGGGCGTGAAGCTTATTGGATCACCTTCACTTGTGTTCTTGATTTTGTCTTTAACTGCTACTTTGTTGCTCAACTTTTCTCCTATTTTTCTTGTTTTCATTATTTAACATGATAATATCCTCAGAAATTATCGGCCACAGTGTGCAGAGGAAGTTGACGGCAGAACATGGTCTTCATATAAAAAGGGAAAGAAGAAGAAGAAAGAAGGAAGAGGAGGAGGAGGAGTGAAAGAAGAAAGGAAAGTTTAAGTTAAATTAAAAAAAGGGTATTTTTAAAAATCAAAATTTAAAAAAAGGTAATTTTAAAAGGAAAAAAAAGAATGAGGTATTTTTTAGTAGAATTTTTTTTGTGGGTATTTTTGTGAAACTCCCAATAATATTATGATCCATATATAAGCATACATAGTGCCAATGCTAAGCCCAGAAGAAAGCCCAATTTATATAAGTAGTATCTATACTCCATAATTTCATATGCAATTATGCGGAAACCAAACAAATAACATTTCATGCTTTACATTTGAACAGCGAGCATTTCAAAGCATTTGGTTACATAATAATAAGAAGAAATTACGTAAATTACCCTTTTTTTAATTTTTGTTTTCAAAATTGCTCCATATTTTTTTACACTCTCATAATTGTATTTTTTAATTATCAAAAATATCCAATTTCATTATATATTTCAAGACTGCCTTTTTTTTAAATCTGTTCCTTTTTCACTTTTTGGCTCTACCCGGAGGAGATTTCAAGGACCAAAGATGTTGATCTCGCTGAAATTGCAAATATTTAATCCAATATGCCCCAAATTTATCTTCTTCTCTCTCAAATCTCACTCGCAGCCATGTTGTTATGATCTTTGCCTTCCAATTCGACGGCTTAAGTCGCTAACTGTACACTCTAACTATGATTCTACTTCATCAGAACAGTCAATGTCATCAAAGTACATTACGTTAATTATATCTTCACCATCTTCTTTTACCACGATTCAATTTTCACAAGGAACCTTACTAAACGCCATATCTTAATGCTCATTGTTATTGCTTGCTTGGTACAATCTCTCTCTTTTCTTAATTTTGTTTTTTTTTCGAGCAAATTGAAATTTGAATAGCTAATGTTTTTACCATTTTCTCCTTCTTTCTTGATTGATATTGCTATTTTCCATTTGTTTTATTTAATGATTTTTTGCAATATTTGTGTTATTTGATGAACAAGCAATTATTTTTCTTATTTTGTTTTTTTTTATGTTACCTATGAAAGCAAAAGATGGTTATTGATAGGCTGAATATACAATCCTTCCCTCTAATTAATTTTGCCAGTTTTGAGGTTTTCTTGGTGATTTTTTCATGGTTGTTTGTTTTGAGAGAATTAGCTCTTTTCTTATTGACGGCCTTCTAATTTTAATCGAGATTTGTATTCTTATTAACATGGCAAATTCCACTTTTAACTTAGATAATTTTTTAAGTTAATATTATAAGCTTTGGTTGTATCAAAAGATAATATATATATATATATATATATATATATATATATATATATATATATATATATATATATATATATATATATATATATATATATATATATATATATATATATATATATATATATATATATATATATATATGTTTCAACCCTAAACTCTTATGTTTTGGGTATGCAAACCTGCATAGGATTTTCCCAACCAATTCAATCTCAAGATGATAATCAAACAATTGAAGACTTTTACCAAAATCAAAGCCATATCATTAGTTTCAAGAATCATCAGAGTTGTGAGGTGATTTTAATTAATTTGCATGAAATTGTTGTGATAGTTAGTTATTAATTCTGTGTGATTTAATTAATTTATATATGTATTCTTGTTATTTTAGAGCAGGTTGGTAGTAATTTTTACACCAGATCTTGCTATCTAAAGCAATAGCAACTGCCATCATGTAAAACCCATATTAAATGGACTCAGGGATCTTCATAAGCATTTCGTAGAATGTGTAAATAGTCTTGGAGGACCTGAAAGTAACTAGCTAATATATTCAATTCAATCACAATTAATTATTAATTAACTTCATCAATCCGGTGTATTGTCAAGAGATTTGAGGCATAAATGGTTGAATATTCTAGTACTCGAATTTGACGGCCAATTCCTTCGAACACCACCAACAACCAAATCTAAATTTGGTTTATCATGTTTTCAGGGTAGTAAATTGATTTCATTTTTGTGTTATTGATTTGGTTTTGGTGATATATGGAAATGCAGGACCAGTATATATTGCATATTGTTGAATCACTTAACCTTTCCCTTCCATTCGTATGCAAGCATGGCATTATTTTCTAATTCACTCAATTTTCTCAGCCTAATATGCTATATGCCATTGTCTAATTTACATGTGTTTATATGTTGTGTTTGCTCCCCCACACTTAAACCTTGCTTGTCCTCAAGCAAGAGAAAAGGATGAAAGAATTTAATGCTAATAAAACTAAGTAAATTTTACTATAAAGCATTGTTCACTATGCATATGTGATAAAATTAAAAAGTAATCGAACACCTTAAAGACTCAAAATACCAATGAATCAACTCTTAAAGCATGTATTCAAAATTTAACAAATCACCTAAACTTACTAATTCCAAAATAAAGAACATAAAGTCACAAAACTAAACATGCTTGAGGAAAGAACAATGATCATAAACCTTAAGATTCTAAAATTTTCAATTGCTTTTTAGGACAATTGTAAGCACACATACCCTTAAACAATCTCATGGAATTTTTAGACTTTATCTGTTTGTCTTTTTTCCTTATTTTTTCTCTTTTTTTCAAAAAGAACATGGATATACTTTTAGACTTTATCCTATGAATTTAAAATAGCAAGAGAATATAATATGGGTGTGTTTTACGCTCCATCTCATACTTTATTGGAAATTTTGGATATGCATCTTGCATTGCTTCTTTCTTTTTTTCCTTTTTTTCTTTTTTTTTTCTTTTGAGTCCTCATCCATTATTGAAGGCCTAAGGGTAAGTATTATGGCTATAGTTTCCATGAAGCAACTAAAAACTCTAAAACCTTAAACTAAATGAGCAATTCCTGACCTTAAAGCATAGTTAGTGAAGGGATTAAATAATCTAAAATTTTGAAAGGAGTAAAAAGAGATAACTTAAAAAACAGAAAACACATGCTAAAAGCTTTGAAAGACTAATAGGATGAGCATAAAAGGTAAATGATTTATCAAGACAACCTATGTGACATGCAAAATAAACAATGCTTAATAGTAAAACTACTAAAATGGTCTAGGAAAAACAATGGAAAAATTTAGAACACATGCCACTAACACATAGACAACACACAAATAAACATGCAAAACATACGAATTCCCCCACACTTAGAACAAATATTGTCCTCAATGTGAAGAAATAAAATGAAAGACAAAGATAGGTAAAAGAAAAGAAAAGAAAAAGATAAGAACAAAACTCCCCTGAAGATCATGGTGTAGGTAGATGAGAGAGTACTACATAGCTAGTCTGTGTAATGAAAGTGTCAATCTTGTGTTCTATTCTACATTGACATTGAGCCAAAGAAGTTAGTTGACTTTGCATGGAGGACTGGTTCTGCAAGATTTGGTCAAACATGGTTGGAATGTCCCTGGAAGAAGAACTTGGAACAGAAGAAAATGGTGGACTAGCAGCAAGTACATTAGCCATATCATCATCACTAGTTTCCCATTCCTCCTATGCATCATCATCAGTACTATCATCAATAATTGCAGGAGGAACAGCGAAAGAACCCTGAAGATCCCTCCAACACGATCTTGAGTGATGTGGAATGGGTTGAAAAGCATTATTAATAACCTCACCACGAATAAAAAGCTGCTTAGTAAAATACACACGAGGAATAACTCGACAATAACTACTAAGATCAATAGAATGATTGTGAGCAATTATAGCTATAACATATCCATGAGTGAGAGGAGCATATTTTCTATCCACATATTGCAAAAGTTGGTTAAGATCCAATATGACCAGCAAACAGATTTCTTATTATGAATACACCACATTAAGAAAAGCTCCTAATAAAAAACTCAATTAAATTTATTTTTGTTAAAAACCAAGAAAGCAAAAACCTTATGCAAAATCTAATATTTCAAATCCTTAATAAACATAGATTTAACATCCCTAAATTTAAATGGAGTTGTCAAACCAGTAAGAAATTGCCAAAAGTCATTTGAATGAAACTAATGAGGGGGATCACATAAACCAGTTTGCTTAAAACTAAATGCTTTTTGCATAAAAAATATGTTAAAGAATGATGCTCTCCATCTAAACGATAATCTAAAAGCCTAGAATTTTCATCATTAGCTTTTAAGTAAGTATAAAATTCTAACATTAAATCAGCATGTGAGTGGCCATGATTACTAACAAAGGTTAACAAGCCACATCGAGAAAGCATTTCATTAACAACATTTAACATACCAACCTGCTGAAGGAGAGATTCTGAGAAATACTTACAGGGCAAGATAGGCTTATGTTTAAAAGCAAGAAATCTGTTACCTTCTTCAATATAATAGATAGGGAACCTAACACCAAAGTATGATGAGATATCCCTAGGCAATGGTACATCTTCCTCAGGTTGAGTAAGTGAAGAAGAAGAAGAGGGATTCTTAGTTCACACCATCTTGTTGTGAAGAGTGAAACACAGAAGAACCCAGAAAAAACAATATGCGAGAACCAAATAAAGAAAGAAAAACTAAGAGAAGAAGAAATGTTTGAAGAAGAAGAAGAAAAAGTGGAAGAAGAAGAAGATAAAGAAGAAAACTAATAGGTGCAAAAGCTATAGACAAGACGTATAGTAAATAAAAGATGTATGGGGAATAGGAGAGGTTGAGGAAAAAACGAAAATGACTCATTGATGCAAAAGGGTGTGTCGTTTCATAATGTTAGGGTTTTGAAATAAAAATAACTCTAAAATGTTTTAGGGCCACTGTGGGGTTAAATAAAAGAAAAAAAACCAATTAAGGAAAAAAAGGAAAAGAAAACGAAATTTAGAAAAAGAAATACCTAAAATCGAGTTAAACTAAAAACAAGAGTCGAACAACCAACATGACTCGTGAAGAGGAAGTCTCTGTAATGAGTCGAATGGGGAACACGAGTCGGATATCATGGAAAAAGGCAAGACACGAGTCGAACAACCAACACGACTCATGAAGAGGAAGTCTCTGTAACAAGTCAGATGGAGAACACGAGTCGAACACTATTGTAAAAGGAAAGACACAAGTCAAACAATCAACATGACTCGTGAAAATGCCGCCTCTATATCGACTCGTGATGTATGTCATGAGTCGTGTCCTTCTCTGCAAAACTGGGTTAATTTCCTTCTTCCCAAAATACACGTGTATAAAAACAAAAAAAACAATTAAAACATGAACAACAAAAATAATCAACAAGAAGGAACCTGAAAGATAAACTAAAAGTAAAGTAAAAAGGAACAATTAATAAAATTAAAAGCAAGAAAAATGTCATATTATGAAAGAGTCTAACAAGTTAATAGATTGGGAAGGCTCTAATGTATCACCAATAAAATAAGGTTTAAGTCTATGACCATTAACCTTAAAAATTTCTCCTATATTCCCTGCACAAAGATTAAAAGAAACAATAAAAACTCATATACAAAAAATAAGTAACCATCTAACTAACTAACTAATATTTTCCTAAAACAACCAATTCTTCATTTTAATCAATAAAGATTTAAATCAACCGTTCCCTAGCAACAGTGCCAAAATCTGATAGGGGATTATTTGGCCCTTTAGTCCTTTTAGACTGAGTATAAAATGAGTAAGATATCGTTCTAAAGGGAACGGGGTAAATCTAGTATTGAAACCACAAGAAGTAGATGGATAGGCAACCAAAAATGAAGGTTAAGTATTTAATTAATCTCTAAACTACTATACATAGATTAAATCAAGTTGGATTAAGGATGACTTAGTAATTAGTATAAAAATACATAGAAATAGAAATGATAAGTCATTTAAGGACAAGTAATTAATAATTGAATAATTGAAGTGATTGGAGAATTTAACCAAAGATTATTTAAAGCAATTCTCATTGTCATTAAAGATATTCTTTCTTAGAGTCCATAAGCACTCTCATGTCATTATAGAGATAAACAAAAATTATGAAGCTCAATGCCAATTCTTTACTCCCTCAAAGGGAATTCCTCAATGTCACACTTAAGATGAATTCAATGCTTTAAGTAAATTCATTTGTCTTTCCATCAATAAATTCCAATTCTCATTGCAAATCAATTGACTAACATGTTAAATATGGTGATCAAGCATACATAGCAAAACAATCATACAAATAGATTTAAATCATACTTCATTTATGATAAACATAAACTTGACCTTTAATAATGTCATTTCACATTTCTAGTATACAAAGGAACAAGCCAAAAAACAAAATTGAATTAAATTTAAGCAGGAGAATTGGAGAAAAATAAACTTTCCAGAAATTGTACTTTCTATTTAAACCTTCTGATATATCTCTTATTCCTTTGGCTTTGTTCCTTTGTCATCATCTACTAAACACTAAGTATATCAACTATATAAACATCAATTGTATATAAAAAAACTCCCCCTACAACTGCATATTTAGTCCCTATTTATAGAGAAATTTGCACCCAAATCATGCCTCTTCAGAATAGATGTCATGGTGAAAAGTTGCCATGAAAAGGCTTGATGAAAATACTTAGTGGTTGAGAAGAGGTGAGATGAAAAATTGTGCTGCTTCAGAACTGGTGCCTCGACCAACTCGAACAGCTTTCATGAGTCGTGTCCCTCATGCTTCTATAACGAGTTGAACACTCTTCACGACTCGTGTCTTCCTTGTTGCTTCTCTTCACGAGTCGTGCTCTCCTTCGCGAATCGTGCTGCTTTGATTTCTATAATGACTTATGCAAATGTCACGAGTCGTGTCTCTTCTTCAGCTTCTCTTCACGACTCGAACAAATTTGCCGACTTGGATAGCCTTGCTCTCTGTAACAACTCGGATTCTCTTCACGAGTCGTGCTGCTTCTTTTTCCTCTTTATCACGAGTCGTGCTCTGGCTTGCTTCTTCAACTAATTCTTCTTCCCTTTGGACCAAACTTACCTGAAATACACACACACATAAACTAGACAAAAACACATAAAATATAAATAATTTAACCTACTAGGTACCTAAAATAAAGAAAATATGCATTAAAAATATAGACTGTTATATATGGTATCATTTGTAGGTTTGAGTGTCTTGGACCTATGAATAGGGGTGTGCATCGATCGGGTTCGGGTCAACTCGAACCGAACCCGATTAACCCGAGACCCAAATTATTAGTATTTATATCACCCGAACCGACCCTATAAAAATATCGAGTCCCTACCCGATTAACCCGATAAATTTCGGGCCCCGACCCGATCAACCCGATTAAATTAAAACAAGAAATTGGAGCCTCTATTCATTTTTGTAAGGTCATGAATAAAACAAATTAAAACATGAAAATGGAGCCACCATTATTGATCATCATAATTCATAATCCATTTGGTGTTCTTTGAGCAACATAATTGATGTTTTGCAGATGGAAACGGCAGCAATTCATTACCAAACTCATCATGAGAAGCAAATCTGCTAATACATATTCTTCTTTTCATAGATCAAGCAAGAGGGTTATTTATTCTCCTAATCCAACATATAGAAATCAATATGAACAAAATCATTCAAACCAAAACAACACATGCCCATGAAAGGGTACATCCATGCGTACACTTCATTCTCTCAGAGCAAATCATTGCTTATACTAAATCTCTTAAATCATTTTAATTGCCTTGTCATTTAAAATTGGCAGACAAAAACAAGATTTGGTGTGAAGTTAATGTAAAAACTTACGTTCTGAATCTTGGCTTTCAAAGTCTCCACCGCTTCATTACTTCAATCTGTCCTTGAAGGCAACCGCCGCCGCCAACTGCCAGATCCGTTATCGTACCCTTCTTCCGCCTAACTTTTTAAAGCCGACGATTCTACTGGTACCGGCGTTACTTCTTTTGCCTCCACTACTCCTCCTACTCACTCTGACCACCACCTCCTCCTCCATCAGTTGCCGTCGGAAAATATGAAGCTCCCGGTGCTGGAGCGTTCTCTTCGTGATTCCGATCCCACTTCTCTTGATCGTTTTTGTATTGTATTCTCATGCCTACTCGCTCCCCAACAGCTGTCATGGAAGAGGTCTTGAGCAAAGGGTCTGGAAAAACGATGGAACTGGAGGTGAAGAAGAAGAAATTAGGTTTTTTTGCTTATATAGTAGTGTTAATCGGGTGGAATTTCGGGTCAATTTTAGAGTGGTTTTAAACCAACCCGACCCGAACCCAAAAGTCCAAATTCTCCAAATCCGATCCGAACCGAAAAACCCGAACAATCTCACCCGAATACATCGGCTCGGGTCGGTTTATTCGGGTTAAACGAGTCGGTTCGGGTTTTGCACACCCCTACCTATGAAGAAACAAATAACAAATTTGATTTTTGGCATGAAAAGTCAAGCTAATCTAATATTTTAATTATGCCTTTGTTTTTCGAAGTTGAGTTTGGTGGCAGTTGATTTAGATATTATGGATTTTATGGAGAGATTTGCCTATGTTAGCTCGTAAACTTGAGCATTTTGGCTGAGTTCATTATGAATTAGATATATTTTTTTACGGTTAACTTGCTACATGGTGCAACAGTATACTTTTATAAGATTTCTCTATTAGGTGGTGATTGTATTTTATAAGATTTCTTTTTTTTTAATTCTTATATGATTTTGGAGTTAATGGCAATCTTAGTTATGCAATAACATCTTCTATTTCTTTTGGTGATTATTGGGTTTTGAATAACAGAGATATTTATAGTTTCAGTTTTCAAAGTTAAAAAATATAAATGTATAAGCAATTTAATTACATTGTATTTTATTTAATAAAACTTAATAAATAAATAAATAAATATATTGAATTTTTTTTTATAAAAATAAATACACTGCATTTTTTTTCACAAAACACAATAAACTTTATTTTCATTTTATATACATCAAAATAAGTAGTGTTTTCAATTTTGTATAAACTCTTATACAATGTATTGAATTTTCATCAAAAGATGATACACTATATTTTCTTTTCACAAAATTAAATACAGTGTATTATTTTTTTATAAAACTCAATACAATGTGTTAAACTTTATAAAAACAAAATATAGTGTATTAATTTTTGAATCGGAACTAAATACAGTTTATCAGCTTTCATACAAACTAAATACATTATATTAAAATTCTATAAAAACTAAAATACAATGTATTTTTTTGTACATAAATAAATACAGTATATTTTCTTTTTCCAAAACTCAATATATCGTATTTTTTTTACAAAACACAATAAACTGTATTTTCTTTTCATGTACATTAAAATAAATAGTGTTTTCAATCTTTTTATAAACTCTCATGTAATGTATTGAATTTTCATCAAAAGATAATACACTGTATTTTCTTTTCATAAAACACAATACATTTTATTATCTTTTGAGAAAACTCGGTATAATGTATTAAAATTTATAAAAATAAAATACAGTGTATTAATTTTTGAACCTAAACTAAATACAGTTTATTAGCTTTCATACAAACTAAATACATTGAATTCAATTTTATAAAAACTAAAATAAAGTATATTTTGTTTTGTACATAAATAAATACAATGTATTTTCTTTTTGCCAAAACTCAATATACCTTATTTTTTTTCACAAAATACAATAAACTGCATTTTCTTTTCATGTACATCAAAATCAATAGTATTTTTAATTTTTTATAAACTCTCATACAGCGTATTGAATTTTCATCAAAAGATAATACACTGTATTTTCTTTTCACCAAACTGAATACAATATTTTATCTTTTAATAAAACTCAATACAATGTATTAAACTTTATAAAAATAAAATACATTGTATTAATTTTTGAACCTAAACTAAATACAGTATATTAGCTTTCATACAAACTAAATACACTATATTAAATTTTATAAAAACTAAAATACAATGTATTTTCTTTTGTACATAAATAAATACAATGTGGTTTCTTTTGCTAAAATCCAATACACTGTATTTTCTTTTCATAAAATACAATAAACTGTATTTTCTTTTCATGTACATCAAAATAAATTGTGTTTTCAATTTTTTATAAACTCTCATACAGTGTATTAAATTTCCATCAAAAGATAATACACTGTATTATTTTTCATAAAACTCGATATAGTATATTATCTTTTGATAAAATTCAATACATTGTATTAAACTTTATAAAAACAAAATACATTGTATTAATTTTTGAACCTGAACTAAATGTAATATATTAGATTTCATACAAACTAAATAAACAGTACTAAATTTTATAAAAACTAAAATACAATATATTTTCTTTTATATATAAATAAATATAGTGTATTTTCTTTTGCTAAAACTCAATATATTATATTTAATTTGAATAAAAATTGAATATAGTTCATGGTTGTAACTACCATTATGATGATATCAACAACCATAAGGGTCTCTGCATATTTTCTTAATTGCTAAAACTCAATATATTATATTTAGTTTGAATAAAAACTGAATATAGTTCATGGTTGTAACTGCCATTATGATGATATCAACAACCACAAGGGTCTCTGCATATTTTTTTAATAGCTGCTCCTTGATATTTCAATTAATTTTTTGATTTGTTACTGGAGGTTATATCTGGATGGTGTTCTCATTTTGTTAATTTATTCATTCACATCAATTAAATAAATTTTCATTTCTTCTTTGAGAAGAGGTTGAAAAATAAATATAAATATGTCATTGCTGTATTAGTTGAGAATATATTATTGTTGCAATTTTAAGTTTGAAACACAGAAAATAAGAAAAATAGTCTTAGAGGAATTTTAACAAATAAGTAATGGGCATTAAAAATTGTTGGAATTGATTAAGCAAATTCATAGTATTCATGAACAAGAAAATTCTTTTAGATAGGCTTACAAAGCAAGAAAACAAATATCAGTAATCACGATTCAATTCATGTCTTTATTTTCAAAGACAAATTAAAAGAATAATAAGAAATAAAATGATGGCAACTAATTATCACGTGAGAAGAAGAAGAAACTAGTTATGCGATATATTTTGAATCTGTAAGATGTAGATGTATGAAAAATTTGCAACCAAAAAAAAAAAATTGTGAAAAAATTGGTTTGATTGATAGAAATCGTATAATGCAATAATAATTTGTTAGAAAATGGGTTTTGTTTTGTAAGATGAGTTCATTTGTAATCAGAAAACTATAAATGTGATTTTTTTGAAATAGAAATTTTAGTAAATAGCAGATGTGAAAGATAAAAATACTGATGCGAATATTGAAAGTTGATTTTATTTTTAAGAAAATTAAATGATTTACTACCTTTTTAACTTTTCTTTTAAAAAATGCTCAGTTAATTTTAGAAGCTATCATTTTTATATTTTTACACTTTTAACTTTCAAAAATACCCCTTTTTGTATATATAATTTTTATTTTGCTCTTTTTTTTTAGGAAAACCATCGCGATCTTCAATTCCAGCAACAATCGTATCACGTAATCCCTTAACTCCTTAATTGGAAGGGGAAAAAAAGCTAACACAGAAGCAATCGATCTAAACAATTGACATAGAATACCTGAACAAATCTTGAGTCTCACTTTTGTCTAAAATTGAAGGATCGTCGCATAATGCAAGTACATAAGGAAGAGAATAATTTATGAAAATTGCACTGGTCAGATAAGTACGATAATGCCTTCCATTAAAAGGCTGCAGCATGCTAACCTCTCGAAAGAATGTTATTGACTGCTGGCCAAGAGACTGAGGATTTCCAATGTTGCAGTAAATTATCTGTTATATGATGATTGAAGAACAATATCAATATACCAAAATGGCAGCCTACATATTATTACTTACTGATTAGGCTTAATAATACATATATTTGGGTTTTTAATTATAAACAAATAAATCTAATTTACAAACATTTTTTAAGTAAATATATATTTTTGAGAAAATTGGTGATTGCTTACCAAACTAAGATTTTCCAGCAAGATAATTCAAAAAGGGTAATAAATGAATATATTATCCAATAAGTGAGCCACTGTTGATCATCAAGCGTAGAAGGGCTTTCTATGGCTCGCAACGATGCATATCTGTTCAATATTCATTCACATCTCATTATTATTATTAATTAACAGTTAGAAAATTCATATTTATAATTTTAACCAAGTCTTATTATACTTACAATGATAAAAGAAGCACAACGCCTGGCCTTGTATATTACTAAAAAAAAGCAACTGAAAACAAAAGAGTTTGTGTCAATGATATTAGCATCAGAAGACATAAAAGGCTAATATGTTATTTCCATGTATAATTATTGTAATTTTTGTTTCACTTTACTTTAAAACATTAGGATTTGAGATTTTTGGCTATGATATTTTGTAAATAAAAAAATACAGTTCATAATTTTTTTTCCAAAAGATTATACAATATATATTTTTATTTTTGAAAAGATTATACACTATATATTTTTTTATAAAAAATTTTATACTGTATATTTTTTTTTATAAATAATCATACAGTATATTTTTTATTTTAAAAATATCATACATTATATTTTTTTTATTTTCAAAATATTATACACTGTATTTTTTATTTTTTAAAACATCATACACTATATATATATTTTTTTACAAAAAATTATACACAATATATATTTTTTTACAAAAAATCATACACTGTATTTTTTTTATTTTTAAAAGATCATACACTATATTTTTTTATTTTTAAAAAGATCATACACTATATATTTTTTTTACAAAAGATCATACAATTTTTTTTTGTTTTGAAAATATCATATATTGTATTTTTTTATTTTCAAAAGACTATATATTGTATTTTTTTTACTTCTGAAAATATCATACACTATATATATTTTTTACAAAAAAAATTATACACTATATATTTTTTTACAAAAAATCATATACTGTATTTTTTTATTTTCAAAAGATCATATACCGTATTTTTTTTTTAAAAAAAAATTATACACTGTATTTTTTTACAAAAGATCATATACTGTATTTTTTTTAAAAAAATCATATACTGTATTTTTTTATTTTCAAAAGATCATACACTGTATATTTTTTTACAAAAAATCATATAATATATATTTTTAAAAAAAATATCACACTTTATTTTTTTGTTTAAATGGTTAAATTTGTTGTTGTCTCGGACAATGATTTTTTGATTTTTTATTTTAGATATGTATTTGATGGCTAAATGACAATCACAGCAGGTATTGATATGTTAGTTTTGTTTTCTGCTAATAATTTAGCATTCATTGCAACTCGTTGTAGGGATTCACATATAGCTTGTCACTTTTGGGTCTCTTTGTTTGTAATGAATTCCATGTAGTAGAATGTGAATTTATATGCTGCAGACATCTTTTCATCTTTTTTAATGACCTGGCATTACTTTGTTTTGTGATGTTTGGAACTTTTCCTGTTACTATGTTATGAATAAAATCGTTCATTTACCAAAATATTATGATAGTGGTGTATAGATAGAAATTAATATTTTAAGGAAATGTTGTCATGTTGTGATTTATTTATTTTTTTATAAGCAACGCGTGATTTATTGTTAAACTACACAGAGTACTTATAGAAGAGCTACCCAAATCGATTACCATTGCCTCCTCATCAGATGAGAGTAGAAGCTGATGGAAACTTTGTGCGGCATGTGTTACAAGCAATTATAAAACATTTAGTAGGAATATGAAATATGTATTATAAGCAATTATGAGATGTGGGGCATTTTTGAAAGTTAAAATTAAAAAAAAAATAGCAATTATGAAAGAAAAAATTAAAAAAAATGGTATTTAAGAAGATTGAAAAATATGAGAGTGCAAATATATATATATATATATATATATATAGCTTTTTGGGGTATTTATGAAAAAATCCCTTTATTTTTTAGGCATTTATGTAAATACTCCATAATAAATTGAATATCAGCTGGCCCAAAACCGTTATGAACAAGCCCTCTAAGATGTGGGAGGGACTAAGAAAAAGTCCAGCCCGAGCCCATTCAACTGAACAGTTCTATCCTTAAAATTAGCGAAAGTGATAAGTCTATTTTAACAATTTGAGATACCTTTTTTCTTTTCTATTAGAAAATAATATTTTATATTTTTAAAATAATTTAATAAATATATGATCCAATATAATGCATACTAATTAAAAAATTAAATGAAAATCACCTATAATTTAAAAGGCTAAAGATCTTCCACAATGAATTATGATTCAAGTTAATTATAAAAAAATTTAAAAATTAAATAAAATAGTAAATTTGCGAGACTTATTATAGTTATTGTTTTAAAAATAAATAATAAAATCACTAAAATATATGAAAATATGTAAAATTATCATATACAAATATCATCACAATAAGATATTATTACTTTTAAAAATTAATTATGAGTGACGAAAATCTTACATGGCAATTATTTTCAAGTTCTTCAAATTGCACGAAGAACAATTTAAATAAGAGAAATTATATGGATTAAATATGTCAAGTGCCCAACCTATTTATTTCTCATATTTTTATTTTTTAAATGCATGTAAGTCTCATGTGAAAAATTCTATTACTTGCCGATAACAAAGCAGACTCCGTTATCTACAGATTCTATTGCCACACTTGACCAGAATCAGAACCAAGTTCATAAAACCTGTCAGGTACTTTCTGAATTTATTTCAGTTGGTACCAGTTGGGTCAGACAAAAGAAACCCCACTTGAACTGCGTAGAATATAGTCAGAAGAATGATCATTGCATTTAGTAAGAGAAATGAGATGATATGCCAGTTAGAAGTTGTTTCATTTAGTAAGAGTTTAAGGTCATGTTGCCCAGACAGATGAGGAATTGTAACTAATATCTTAGCGTAGCATTTTAGATGGCTTGCAAGTAATAACTAACAGATGCCAACATTTACCTTTTGAGGGTCAAGAGTGGAGAGAGGCAGAGAAAGAGCACCGATGAAATTAATCACCTAAGAGGCACTGTGGAGAAAGCATCTCGATGGCTTGCCACATTGAAGATGGAATCGATGAATGAAAATCTTAGTTATAAATGGCGGTCTAGAAAATTAGTTCACAATCTCAATGCCCATCCAAGGAGTGCCTGCATAATATTGAAGTGCAACATCTCCAACAACAATGATGGGGATTCAGAGTTTTGTGGATCCAAAACCAATTTGCAGCTGGTAATTATGCTGGAAAATTGGGATTCAGACTCCAGAATTTCGCTCTGTAAGCAGAACAAGACCCCAGTGAAACCTCCAAACCATTGCCCATGAGAATCTCGCAAGAAGCCTTCTACTGTACCCAAAGAAATCCCACTGCGCATGGCACCTTCAGACCTCTGGATGAGATTTTGAGTGTCCGCTTGCTAATATAAAGATATAATTTGCAAAACCAATAACCAGTCCCAAAAGGAAGTAGTTGCGTGGCCAATTGTGTCAAGAATCAAGCTTTCAATTCCTCCATTAAAAGACACAGAATCTAGTGTCCACAACTGATTCCTTCATTAAAAGACACGGAATCTAGTATGCACAAAAACAATTGGAAAAGTAGAAAATCTGCTGTGAAGTGAACCCAAAAGCATTCCAAGAAGCAATTTTACCAGCAAGAGCAACTAGCTGCCGACTTCTCTTAATAGAACCAAGAATAACATCCGCAGGAGATAAAAGAGAAGCCGTCTCAATTTGAATAGTAATAATGAAGATTTCTGTAATTATAATTTCTAGAAAGAACATGATTATAACCAGAAGAATTTTGAAAATATCCAAAATTGAGGAAACTTATCATATCTATTCAAGAAAAATCATAATTCGATTCAGTGGAGAAATAACTTAATTAGCTCACCACCAAAAGCAATGTATGGAAAAAGGCAGTGTAAGGAATACGCTACTGGCTGAAGATGTAAAAGGCATCAGAAAACAACCCCGTAGAAAGGCTTACCGACCACAGAAAAGTTACAGAGTTCTGAAGGAGGTGGAGAGTGGATGGGTCCACATTGAGGCAACCCGAGCCAGAGTAATCCTCGGATCTGGGATGTACTAGTCGAAGAAGAAGGAGCTGAAACCATTTGATGGTTATTTTGATAGAGTATGATGAAACCCAAAATCTGTGGAGATTCTACAAATTAAGTATGATGATGTTCAAGTTTTTGGCTTTTCCTTGGCACCATATAGAGTTTATCAGAGGGCCTAGCGTGGTGATCAGCGGTGGCGGCTCTCGCAGTGGCTGGCTAAGGAGGCATCGGTGTTGATCTCCATCGAGCTGTTGGGTCTCCTCCCCCTCTCCAGCCAAACGGTGTCGTTTTCCTTCCTTTTTTTCCAATGAAATGTCAAATTTTAATTTGCTTGCCACTGTTACGGGCATCGATCCCCTTAATGCAAGAAATTGCAATAAAAATGGATGAAGTTGTATTCGACGCCCATCGCACTAATAATAACAGTCTCAAAAAATTCTTGATCCTAATCTAATATCTGCAAAAAGGGGTGAATGACATATAGAGATTTACGAATATTCCGACGATCATGTCAGTATTTTTAATTAAAAAAATCATAAAAACTAAAAAAAATTCATAAAAAAAGGAAAAGATCATATCTAAATAAATAATTAATTTAACTATTTATGGGATAAGAATTTATATATTTTTAAAACTCTGAATGCTCTAAAATTTGATATTAAACTAAATTACGTTTGTTATCACTTGCTTTCATTTCTCAATCATGCCTTTATTTTTTTATGCCATAAGTAGCAATAATGATAAGCAGCCGCCGACACCATCATACTCTTAAACTTTTCTATTTATGTTTTAAAATTTATTTTTTATTTTTTCTCAAAATTTCCAAAATAGCACACTCCACATTTCAATAGATAACATTGGCTGATTTTTTAGCATTCCAAAATAATATATATATATTTGATTTGCTGTCAAATTATTCAAATTTCAATTAGTATATAAAAATAAGCAGGAGTATTCTTTTTTTTAATAATGTGTTCTTTAAAAAAAATTACAAAATTTATGCATATCAAAATTTATTTACGAAAATGGGATGCCAGAATGAAACCGCTACATATAGCAGCAGTATTGGCAGAGGGTGTCGGCAGCTGAGTGTCATTTTTGTACAGAAACTACTCAAAAAGATAGTGGTTTCAGAGTCTAAAACCGCTGCCACTAGTAGCGGTTTCAAACTCTGACTCCGCTATTCTTTTCAGCTGTTTCTGTGCAAAAATCCTCCACCCAATCATGCCATCTATTATCTATGACTTTTTGATAAATTTTGCAATTTAAGTAGGCAATATATTTTTCACATATCAGTAATATTTTTTCATTATTATTGTGCATGGTTGGTAAAATTTTATAAATTTTTATTTATAATTTTATATGTTCAATTTTAGTTTGCTTGTATAATGATATTGATTTTATTTATTAAAATGCAGAAGTAAATTTAAATTTTCAACCAACGAGCTAAGAAAACTGCAATTGTATAGCTATTGGAATAAGGTATTTTTATTACTTTTTATATATTTATTTTTTGTAATATATATGTAGAAAACCATTAGAAAATCTAAATTAATATGTGTTGTTGTTGTTGTTATTTATTGTGATATATTCCTATTTGAATGACTTTCCATATTGGTTATTTTCTTTATTACTTTATTTATTTTCTATATTCATTTGTTTCCTGAATTTATTTGTTTCCTATATATACCAAGTTTTGTGTCTATAAATACTTATATTGTCATTGTTTTAGACACATAATAATATAACAGAGAAATTATACTTCTCATTTTTTTCTCTATTTTGTTCCGGTTTTACATTTATTTATAACATGTTATCAGCACGATTGTCTCTATTGATTATTAGAAGTCGATAGTTTACGACAACCCAGCTCGAATGAATTAAGAATTCTAATTTACAAGATTTAACGGTAAATTATCTCAAAATTATTTTTATATTATTTTATAAATTTATAATGCCAATTGTTATATATTAAAAGGCTTATATATGTTTGAGATAATATATATTGTATGTCTTGATCTTAGTTTTTTATTTTTGTTTTCAAGAGAGACAATAAGATTATTTTTAATTGCCAAAATTGATCGTAAAATTAGATTTACGAATTAATATGGTTATTGAATTAATCAAATCATATTGATTTATTTTATTACAAATGATTGAATTGCAAATCGAATTGGAAAAATTTTTATACCCAATAAATATCAAATGTCACCTTTGATATCCACAAAAGTTTATATCGTAACATCAACTATTAAGATTTAGTGTATATCCAACATATTATTTTCATTTTTTTATAATTATTAATTTTTTTAAGTATTTGCTTGATCTATATTATTTTAATTCTAATTATGGTTCTCTATATTTGCCATCACTTTTAATGAAAATAAAAATTATAAATGGTTGGCCATAATTATGCCTATATCAAATCAATGATATCTATATAAAGTCATGTATGTTTAATTGACTATGTATGTGTGATTTAATTTTATCTAATTTTTTTTTGAAAATTTATTTATAGCCTAATTTAATTTTTTTAAGTGTAGTGTATTTACAATTTCAAATCTTGCGAAGCTTGATTTTATTGCCCTTTGATATTTCTGAAAAAAATTATCTTTCATGGGTACTTGATGCTGAGATTCACCTCAATACTATGAATCTTGGAGATTCAATAAAAGAAGGAAATATTGCATCCCTGCAGGCTCACGCTAAGGCAATGATATTCCTTCGACACTATTTACACAAAGAATTGAAAACTGAATATCTCATTGTTAAAGACCCATTAGTCCTTTAGAATAATTTAAAGGAGAGATATGAACACCAAAGAACGATGATTCTCCTTAAAGCTCGATATGAATGGATGTACTTACGTTTGCAAGATTATAGAACTATAAGTGAATACAATTCTGTCTTATTTAAGATTAGCTCTCAATTAAAATTATATGGACAGAACATTATTGATGAGGACATGTTAGAAAAAATATATTCAACTTTTCATCCCTCGAATATGCTCCTGCAACAGCAATATCGAGAGCGTAGATTCAAAAAATATTATGAGCTAATCTCTTATTTACTTATGGCTGAACAAAATAATGAGCTTTTGATGAAAAACCACTAATCTCGTCCAACTAGTGCACCCCCATTACTTGAAGTTAATGTGGCATTTTCTCAAGGCCGTGGTAGAAGGGGTAGTGGTTATGGAAGAAGAAATTGTTCCAATTCTTCTTCAAATGCTGAAAACAAAGGTACTAACAAGAAATGGGTCAAAAGTGAGGAAAACACTTAAAAGAAAATGCAAAACAATGATAATGTTTGCTTGCTTTAGATGTGGAACTAAAGGTCATTGGTCTCATATATGTCGCACTCCCGAACATCTAGTTGATCTTTACAAAACATCTTTAAAGGGAAAAGGAAAAAATGCTGAAGTGAATTTTTTTAAGCCTATTGATCCTGCTAATGATAAAAAATTTCCTTTAGATGTTCATTTTGATGTTTTTGATTTTTTTAAGGATGATAGTGGTAGAATTGATCATTTAATTGGTGATGAAAATATCAACTATTAAAATAAGTTTATTCTTGTTATGCAATTTTACAATTTAAATAAAAGTCTACTACTTTAATAAGTAATTCTTAATGTATTTCTTATTTGTTATCATTTTTTGGTTATTAAATAAATTTTTTTGTTACTAGATAATCATATAAATTTAATGTTATCGAGGACGACATATGTTTAGTGGACAATGACACAACTCACACTATTCTTCGTAACAAAAAGTATTTCTTACAATTAACATTAGCTAAAATTAATGTTAATACAATATCTGGTTCAACAAATATAGTTGAAGGCTCTGGTAGAGTCCATCTTATGTTCCCAAATGGAACACCATTATACATTGATGATGCGTTATATTCTTATAGATCCCGAAGAAATCTACTAAGTTTTAAAGAAATATGTCACAATAGTTATCATATTGAAACCACAACTGAAGGAATTGTTGAATATTTATATATAACTTATATAAAATTGAACCAAAAGTTCATATTAGAAAAGTTTTCAAGTCTTTCAACTGGATTATATTTTACCAAAATAAAGATGGTTGAATCTAATTATATGCACCAAAAGTGCTCAGATCTTAAAAATTTTATACTTTGGCATGATCGTCTTGGTCATCTAGGTTCAACCATGATGTGACGTATTATTAAAAATACAAATAGACATGGATTAAAGGATCAAAAAAATCTTTTATCTAATGATTTTCTTGTAGTTTTTGTGCACAAGATAAATTAATTGTAAGACCTTCACTGCATTTTGAGTCTTCTGTTTTTCTTCAAAGGATACATGAAGATATTTGTAGCCCAATTCATCCATCTTGTGGATCATTTCAATATTTCATGGTTTTGATTTATGCCTCAACTCAATGGTCACATGTATGTTTACTTTCTACTCACAGTATTGCTTTTGCTAGACTTCTTGCTCAAATTATAAGGTTAAGGTATAGTTTCCTTATCAGCCTATCAAGACAGTTCATTTAGATAATGCATGTGAGTTTTCTTCAAAAGCATTTTATGACTTTTGCATTTCAATTGGGATTAGTGTCAAGCATTCCGTTACACATGTTCATACTCAAAATGGTTTAGCTAAATCTTTTATTAAGCGATTATAATTTATTACTAGACCTATGCTTATAAAGTCATAACTTCCTGCATCTGCTTGGAGACATGCAATTGTTCATACCGTATCTTTAGTTCATATAAGACCATCCACATATCATAAATTTTCACCTTTACAATATGTTTTTTATCAACAACCTAATATATCTTATCTTAGAATTTTTAGTTGTGCTGCTTATGTTCATATTACTCCTCCTTAATGAACCAAAATGGGTCCCCAATGACATCTTGGTATATATGTTGATTTTGATTCTCTTTCTATCATTAGGTATCTAGAACCTTTAACTAGTGATCTTTTCAGAACAAGATTTTTAGATTGCCAATTTGATGAATTAGTTTTCCCTCAGTTAGGGGAAGATAAAGGTAAAGGGCCAAAAGCATAAGAAATTAGTTGGAATACTCTAACCTTGTCTAGTTATGATACACACACAAATCAATGTGAACTTGAAGTTTAAAGAATAATAAATTTACAGAATGCTGCAAATCAATTTTCAGATATCTTCACAGACACCCAAAAGGTCACTAAATCTCATGTTCCAGCTGCCAATGTACCTACAAGATTGATTATCCCTGAAGGATTTCCAGTAAGTATGGTAGCCAATGAATCTAACATACGCCAGAACTGTGGTAGACTTATTGGTATAAAAGATATTATTCCTCGAAAAAAAAGGGAATTAAAGAATATTCAAAATAATGCTCAAGAAAGGATTAAAAATAACACAGATTAACAACTTCATATTTCCAAAGAAACAATCCCAAAAGTGGTTTCGGTACCAGAAAATTATGAGATCTTATTAAAATCTGGAAATATGTGGGATGGAGAAGACATAGTTATTGATAATATGTTTATATATGCAGTTGCTTATGAGATAATTAATAATAATGAGCATAAGCCTCAAACTGTAAAAGAATGTCGACATCAAAGTGATTGGCTCAAATGAAAATAAGCAATTCAAGCTGAGCTAGATTCATTTGCTAAGCGTAAAGTATTTGAACTAGTAGTCCAGGTACCAGAAGATGTCAAACCTATTGGATATAAATGGATTTATATCCTTAAGAGAAATGAGTTAAATGAAATTGTGAGATACAAAGCATAATTTGTTGCATAAGGTTTCTCACGAAGACCTGGTATAGATTATAAAGAAACGTATTCTCCAGTCATTGATGCAATCATGTTTAGATTTTGATTGGTTTGATAGCCTCTGAAGGGCTTGATATACTTCTAATGGATGTAGTGACAACTTATTTATATGGATCATTAGATAATGACATATATATGAAAATCTCTAAAGGATTTAAGATGCCTGAAGCATATAATTCAAAACCTCGACAAATGTACTTGATTAAACTCCAAAGATCTTTGTATGGATTAAATCAATCTGGACACATGTAGTATAATCACCTAAGTGAATACCTAGTGAAAAATGGGTATGAGAATAATTTAATTCATCCATGTGTTTTTATCAAGAAGATAAATTTAGGATTTATTATAGTTGCAGTTTATGTTGATGACTTAAACATAGTAAGGACTAAAGAAGAGATCTTTATTACTGCAGAATATTTGAAAAAGGAATTTGAAATGAAAGATCTTAGAAAAACAAAACTTTGTCTTGGGTTTCAAGTTAAATATTTTCCAAAAGGAATTCTTATACATTAGTCATCTTATATAGAGAAAATCTTAAAACAATTTTATATGGATAAGTCTTATCCATTGAGTATTCTAATGGTTGTTCGCTCTTTTGATGTTAAGAAAGATCCTTTTCGTCCACAAAAAGATAACGAAGAGATTCTTGATCCTAAAGTACCATATCTTAGTGCAATAGGTGCATTTTTATATCTTACAAATATCACTAGACCAGATATAGCTTTTGCAGTTAATTTGCTAGCAAGATTTAGTTCTGCACCAACTCGAAGGCACTGCAATGGTGTAAAATATGTTCTATGTTATCTTTGTGACACTTCTGACATGGGTTTATTTTTTCCAAAAGGAGTAAAAATATTATTATTATTATTATTATTATTATATAGATTTAATAAAATATTTTAATATTTTTTCACTTGTAGATAATTGAAAGATGTCGACATATACGGACTTTTATTTACACAAGGAGGAAAAATAAGTGTTGGAGCATCGAGTTTTCAATATGACACATCTGGTTCAAATGTCATTACAAGGAAAATGAGAGTTAAAAATAAGCTGACTCTTCCTGAATTAGTTCATAAAATTCATTTGAAATTTAGGTTTAGGTATGAACAACGTGATTTTCAGAATTATTCACAAAAGTCCAATGTACAACTGAGGATCGTTATGCTGGACATCGATCGATTTGGCGGATGATGATAATGTAGATTCAATTTATGATAATTTGAGGAGATATGATGATTACAACTTGGTAGAATTGATTATTATAGTTGGTGAAGGGGATGCAGGAGCTAGTCGACCCACGTATGCACACGAATATCAATTTACAAGTAAGGCATTGCAAAGGAAAAATATCGAGGCAAGTCATCATCAATTGCTTAATGAAATTGGTCCTAGTCAGCCTAGACAGTCCTTTGGTCATCTAAATATTGAAATGTTCTCTCAATATAATTTTGTGCCAGATGCATTACAAAATTTAGTTGAAAGTGCCCAACGATGATTTATGGCCACTGACGTGATGATGTTTCTAATAAGCCAAGACAGTCTGTAAGTCGACGGAATGATGAGTTACTTGAAATGCAGGCTAGTGTCAATTCAGGATAAAGTCAATTATACTGATCAGTTAGCCAGATCCCTACTACTAGGATGAGTCAACCCAAACGGTCAATTAGTCGAAGGGTTAGAGATTTTTTTAGTAAATCACTTTTTGGAAACAGATCGAGAAGTCATTCTACTGAGAGGAATTTTGTTGAGGGAATAAGTGCAGAGCTAAGTCATCTTACAAAACACAATAGTCAACACCATTCAATTTCCTATGTCCCAGATGTTAGTCAACAACATTCTATTTTTCATGTACCCGTCGATAGTCAACGGCATTCTGTTTCCATGTACCTGCTGATAGTCAAAGACATTTTGTTTCTTATGTTCTTGCTAACAGTCAACAACGTTCTATTTCCCATATTCTTACTGACAGTCAATGCCATTTTGTTTCTTATATTCTAGATATCAATCAATGGCCTTCTATTCAATAGGTTGCAGATGTAGCTCCTAGTCAGCATTGGAAGTCTTTTAATATAAGAGATGTTGATTTAATATGTGACAACATTTTTGGTAATAATCAAAATATGGATACAAATGAATAGATAAGTTATAATCCCACTAATGCATATTATGAAAATGCATAGTCAATTAATTTAGGAGGCGATGATTATTTTAAAGATGTTCCAATATACAATGATTATATATCACCTAATAATGATGTAGAGGCAGAAACTATGAACATGAATGTAGATAGTGATGGCTTGAATTTTGATCATACTGAATATGCCAGTATATTAGCATCTATGCATCTAATTGAGGAGATAGGCGAGGCCAACTTTGTGTTCCCATTAGAGCATTACTTAAAAATTGATTTTGATGCATCCCGAGTTGATATTTCTGAAGATGTTCACTTTAAGACTTGGGACTGTATGTTCGAGTTATCGATCGGCTTGGTTTTTCACAGCAAGGATGAAGTATAATCTTGCATGAAAAAGTATTCAATAATGAGAAATATGGATTTGAGAGTTGTTGAATCTAAGCCACATTACTGGATTGTATAGTGCACTCAGGCTGGTGAGGGTTGCAAATGAAGGTTAAAAGCAACCAAAAAAGGAACATGTCCTTTTTGGACTATCACAAGGTTCTAAGGACTACATTCATGCCTTACTGCTAATGTATCAATGGATCATAGACAATTAGGCTATAAAACTATTCATAATTGCATTATGGGCATACAAGTAAACAACTGACCCTCCCTATTGATGTTATCATTACGGCAGTTAAGCAATAATTTAATTTTAAAGTATTATATCCTAAGGCTTGGTATACAAAGATGAGAGCAATAAAGTCGATATTTGGTAATTACGTTGAGTTCTATCAAAGGTTGCTAGGTTTTTTAATTGCTTTACAAATATACAATCCCAGAACTATTTATGAGTTTGTGGTGCAAAAACTCAAGACCCCGATGTCAAGTAATTTCAACGGGTTTTTTGGAGTTTTAAACTAGCAATTGATATATTGGCTCACTGTAAGTTGATTCTATTGATAGATGGTACCTTCTTAACTGAAAATTTCCAATAGACACTTCTTATTGCAAGCTTAGTTGATGGTGACAGCATGTTGAGTTGCCTTTGTTGTAATTGAGTCTGAGAATAAATCTACTTGGGCTTGGTTCATGTCAATGCTTAGGAAGCATGTCACTCAACATGTTGGCATTACAGTAATATCTAATCAACATACTGGTTTAATGGCAGTTTTTCGGATAAAAGAAATGGGTGGAAGGAACCTCTATCCTTTCACAAGTTATGTTTGTGGCATTTCGTTAGCAACTATAATACGCACTAGAAGAATGCAATAATAAAAAAGCTATTTTACAAGCCTAGTAAGAGTAAAAAATTTCAATTTTATTTATTCAAATCAATTACATCAATGTAATAATATTCCATACTTGTGTAGGTGCATAATTTCAAAGGCACAAGTTTAAGCAATTGATGGACAATATCAAAGACCTTAACCAAGATTTCTATAACTGGGCAATAAGGATATCACTAGATCATTGGGCACTGTCCGAGGATGGTGGTTATCGATATGGGGCACTTGTTAACAAATATTACCGAAAGTGTTAATGGCGCTCTAAAAGGTGTTTGTATGATGCTGATTACTACAATCATTGAACATGTTTTTGCTCGTTTGGTAAAATTTTACAATAAGTGGAGGAACATGTACATGACTAAAATGGGTCAAGGCTTGCGGTTCATGCCTCAATGTGTCAAAATAATGACCAAGCATGCTAACAAGGCTCAATGTCACATGGTGATTAATTACAATAATCAATACAAAGTGTACAAGGTAATATCATGCAGAGCACTGGAGGTAAATGTTGAGCCCAATACATATATATTAAGTCTAAAAAAATGTGAATGCGAGTACGATAAGTTTTAAGGAATAAAAATACCTTGTTCACATACAATTACTACTTGCATGCACAGGCATCTTGATATGTTCCAATTTGTAGATAACTATTATAGCATTACCGAGGCACTCAAATGTTATGATGGAGCAATTCAACCCTATGGGGCACAAAGCATACTGGATCGAGTATCATAGTCCTAAATTGATACCTGATATAGAGTGACAGAGAAAGAAAGGTTTCACAATAATAACTCGCATTCGAAATGAAATGGATAGGCGAGAAAAGGGTAATGTCAGTCATTACAGCAAGTGTCGTAATGTGGGTCACAATAAAAAAAGTTGCAGAAGTGATGTTGGATCATCGAGTCAATATTTCAGAGGTTGGCAATTCCATATACAATGTAACTTTTGAATATTTAAGTTATTAAATTTTATTGTTGATGTTGCTGATTTATTCTATTCATGATTATGTTGATAAAATTCATGAAATAAATTGTGTAGCTATAAATAATCACTAATGAAATTAAAATTGTATTTATATTAATATCATAATATTAAAACAAAATGCAATGAGTAAAAAAATTAATAACATAAATAATCGTATTTAAACTTAATCTAGCCAATTAATTTATATTATTAGCAAATAATACAATAATCAAAATCTTCTATTGTGAATCTAGGTGCTATGTCTATCTATTTGACTATCCATATCATCAATATTTTGATATTATGGCCATGGCATTACATCACTATAACCTCCACTATATAGTAGTTGGTCAACTAAACCCTGAGTACTTACTAGATTTGGGCCATTGAAAAGTTCATTGAAAAAATCATCATGCTCTATTGGTTGGACCGTTTGGGCATATGGGTTGGACTCATATTACATTGGTGGGCCCATTTGGTCATAAGGGATGGACTCATATTGCATTGGTGGGCCCATTTGGGCAAGCACATCGTACTCATATTGATCCTCTGAAGATAAATTGATGTTTAAATTAGCATTTAATCTGGATGGCCGCGCTTCAACATCATTACATCTAGATGGTCCGACTGCAGTATCAAATAACTATTGCTGACTAACTAAAATAATTGGAACTTTCTCCCATTCCTCTCCTGCTACATCTAGATTTATGAAAATACTCAAAAGGAATAGTCATCAGCAGGATCTATGCAATATCAAGAACAAGCTGTCTAGGATAATCAGTTGATCATTTGTCAATAGCACTAATAACATCCAATATACTCTCTGATGCCAAATGGATGCCAACTTCTGCATTGGATGATGAACCAATGTCGGTGTGGCTGATTCGTTCGGCATAATCAGCCTACATGTAAATAAATAAATTTGTTAAAAATCATCAATATTATTATTTAAACATATAAATAATTATATTAAATCATACAGATGAACCGATGGAAGCTTCAATCGGGGTTATCCATCGTCTTGTGCGTGATGTAAACCATTGCATATACTGTGACCTTAGATGTAAACGTGCAAGAAGAGGAAGACCTGTAATAACACGAGTATGCCAAATATTCCACTCATAAATAAAACTTGAAAATTCTACTTCCCAATTTTGATCAGTATACCCCCTTAAATGGATTGAGTACAACCTATCATCGTACTGTGGAGGGAGTGGGATTGATTGGTCCAGTCCAAATTGTCTTAGACATCGATCGGGGTGGTGTCACTCTATAATATAAAAATATATGAGTGGCACAACTAATGTCCAAATGGCATTTCTATTTGTACAAAATTATGATAATAAGTGCAACACATTCTTATAGGGCTCCCAATCCATCTACAGTAAAAAGAAAAAAAATTATCATGCATCATATTGTGAGAAAATTTTCTTTCTATGTAATGAGATTCGAAAATATATTAAAAAAAGAAAAATTGTATGTAAACTTTGTCATCACACTGTAAGCCCAAATCGATAGGGTACTTAAATACATATTTGCTGTTATTTTTGTTTAGATCCAATTGGGATCGCTACCTGATAAATATCAAGAATGCACAGCAAATTGAATAAACAAATTAAAATTAATATATATGTGTATAATTGATATACAATGAATAAAATTTACCTGTAACCGTAAGGCATGGACTGATCGATAACATATGTGTGGACAAATAGGGGTCGAATATGAGGCAGCCTTTCCCAGGTCCATATTTGTATCAATTGATGGTAACCGCAAAGTGAATTAGCACTCGATTGAGTTGCACGACATAGCTCTCTGTACAACCACATGAGGCATCTAGATCCTCAATTGTACTCACTGATAACCTATAAATTCTTTAATAGTGGGAGCCACATCAAATGTATATAATTATTTAACTATCCTATACATAATAATCCACAAATACAACAAAGAATCCATGCCCGAGTAAAACATTATATGTGGTAGTCAGTTGCATCGGGCGATAGCGAATTAAAATTTCTTAATAGCCATGTCATTTTTACACTGTGTCCCCTTAATTCATTTTCTGTAGGAACTTGATCTAAAAGAAGGCCACATAGATCAGGCCAATCATACTGTAGAAACTCAGTCACAGGACGTCTTTCAATGGGCAAATCAGTGAGTATAGCAACATCTTGTAGTGTTATTGTGGTTTCACCAACAGGAAAGTGAAATGTGTGTATCTTTGGTCGCCACCTCTCAACAAGTGCAATTATTAAATCAATATTGACATGCATCACAACAATTTGCCAAACTTCGTAATATCCTGCTAATTTCAAATAAGAAATTATTCACTCATCAATATTTCTATAATGATTTTTAACGTTGGCTCTACATGTTGCCAACACATTATGCTCAACCTGAAAATAAATAAACTACTACTATTATATACATAATTATGTACGTACATTTAAGTTATTTATAGTGAGAAAATATAATTACCATTCCATTTCAAACAGCATGCGCTCGATATCTGCCTCTAGTGTTTAAGACATCATCTATAATGGGTCCGGAATTAATATATTCTTGATTTCTAAATTGATCCATTTTGTATTAACCTAGATGTGAATATACTAAGAAATGTTATAAATAACTATTTACATGTCATAAATAACTATTTACACATCTTTGTCATAAATAACTATTTGTAGTCTACATCAATATTATTCCGTATAATAATACAATTTAAATGACATAAATTAAAGATGAAATAAAAATATCATACGTTTATCTATATAAACGTGATTCATAATTTTAATCCAAAAATTACTATTATTTTCCGCATTCAATATTTTAATTATATACTTTCAATTTTTTGTACCATCATATAAAACTTTTAACCATAACCGTAAAAATTAAAAATTAATTTTGATAGTATAATAAAAAATTAGACAAGTTATTTTCTACTATAATCGAAATGCATGCCTCTTATAAATTAAATGAAAAAATAAATAACCGAACCAATACATCTTCCAACAATAAATAATGCATGTAATACATTAATATTTTATAATTAAACATCAGTATAAAAATTAGAACAACATGGATAATTAAATGAATATTTTATTTTCTATATATACATAAAAAGTTTTAATAATTTAATTTCAATATTTAAATTTAATACATATCTGACCTTTTTTCTTTACGCGTCACAATATTAATTAATAAAATACAGCTGCAAATTAAATTTTAACGCAGTTAAATATTATATTAAATTAATATTTAAAAAAAATTATCTAAAAAAATTTATCATGACTAATACAATTAATTTTTTTAACTTTATTGAATTTTTCATATAAATTAATGATTAATTAAACACAATTTATAACCTTAAAACAAATGCACAGAATTAGAGGTGACAAATGGGCGAGTTGGACGGATTTGAATTGGATCATTAATGGATCAAAAAATATGAATAATTAATGAATTGGGTCATTAATAGGTTGAGTTGATTTGGGTCGATCCATAGGTCATAACATCAAATTTGATTATGCTTTCCTAAAGAAAAATAAATTTTACACATTATCAGAAACTTTTAGAAACTAATTGAACAAAAAATTAATAACTAAGTTCTTACTTTGTATCTAAATAAGTGCTTTTAATTTGCTAATCACATTGCTTTTCTGATTTTTTTTTTATAATTAAGGCTAGAAAAAGGAAAAAAAAAGCAAACGACTCATTTGAAGAACATGTACTATTAAAATTTATAATAGAAGTTTAAAATTCAAACACTCCGAGAATTAAATATAGTTTAAAATTTAAAATTTAATAATTTTTTAATTTATCAGAATTTTATTCACTTCATTTTTTGCAAATGTAAAATGTAATCATTAAAAAAAAGAAATAAAGAGTCCATGGAGACATGGAAAACGAGATAGATTAGGAAATTAGAGCAGTAAAAGTTTCTTTTATTTATTTTTGTCTTTTTTCTTTTTCTAAACCATCATATTTACAAAAAAAGTCGGAACAAAAATTATTTGCTTTAGGTCAATAGTCCAATGTCCATTAGATGACAAATTATTTTGCTATTATTAAACGAACGAATAAGGCAAGGGACAGTTCTTTTTATTTTATTTGGTAGCCTGCATTGGTTAATACCCAATGGATCAAGATCTTTGAATCTTAAAAATACCCACTGAGTTAATACCTAATAGGTTAAAAAGTAAGATGGATTAATTTTGGGTTGACCTATTGGGTATTGGGTTGGATTGGATTAGGTTAAAAAATAAAATGGAACAATTTTGGATTAACCCAATGAATATTTATGTGGATTGGATTGGATTTGGATCAATTTTTTTTATGAATTTGGATTAATTTTATCAGGTTTACACAAAATAACTAAATTATTAATTAGAAATATATTCTAATTTCAGTACCAAATACATAATAAAAATTGATAGATATATTTTTCTTAAAAGTATGTACACACTTAAATAGTAGGCAAAATTTTCATACCATACGTTAAATATGATAACTTGTAATACAATATAAATGATTGTCATATTATATTTTAATTAACATTTAAATAAAATTTATATTTATCATTTAAATCTGTTGTTATAACATATTTAAATTTAAAAAATATGGAATTACTTGCATTTCTTTGCAGATCACCAAATTAGCAAACATATAACACTTGTCAAAAATAAAATAACAACATCAAGAATATTTTTAAATTTATTAATACAACTAATTATTGAAATTAATAATTAATTTATTCACCTTGAATTTTTACCGCAGCTAAAAAACTAACAGTATAATTTAATTAAAATAGTGCATTATAAAAAAAAGCATATTAAACATTTTTAATTATAAAATTAATTATAAAAAAATTTCCATAATTAGTAAATATAACTCAATTATATATATATATATATATATATATATATATATATATATATATATATATATATATATATATATATATATATATATATATATATATATATATATATATATATATATATATATATATATATATATATATATATATATATATATTGTTTGACACCTGAAACTTATAATATCTTTTTTTTTCAAGAAAAATTAGTTTATATGAAAAATACTTATAATCATCTACCAAATGATCAAATGATTATTTAGCTAAACAAAAACTACGTCTTATCTTATAACTTATCATTTTGAAAAATAACAACTTTTAATATATAATCCTCTCTTAGAACAAAATCATATTTATAAACTATTACAAAAAATAATTGAACAAATTAATTTTCAACTAACAAAAGAAAAATGAAGAACATGCAAAAGCTTACCAAGATCACAAAGCTTAAGAGGCAACAGGGATGGGGAAGAGGGAAGGGAAGTAGGTATGGGCAAAGATAGATAGTGTTTATAGGAAAAATTTAGCGATTAAAACTAATTTTTCGAGTCAAATTGATAAGACAACACGTTTAGGGACTTTTCAGAATTTTTGCCATTTCATGTGGACCAAACATAACTTTGCCTACAATGCCTGAAATTGCTGCAGACGATAACCAGACTCTGATAATACCTCTACACGTGGCTGTGGTTTTAGAAAAAACCCCAATTCCATAAATTTTGTCTGACACACCTCAATTCTGTAAATAATTTTTGAAAACGTATTATTAAAAAAATGTCCCAAATAAGTAAACGTGTAATTGATTGTTCATTTTTTATGAAAATTTTCATTATTTTTCATTTAAGATTCCATAATTAAATTATTGTTGATTATCTCATATATAATTAAATTATTGTTGATTATCTCATATCTTAGCGATTAAATTTTAGGGCACTATTAATTTTTTTATTTTTTAAAAAAAATTAAAACATGCATGTGGTATTTAAAAATATATTTATAAAAATAAAATTAATATTTTATATAAAAAATGTATATAAATATAAATAATTTATAATTAATATATTTATAATATAACATAAACGATTAACATAACTCAATATAAACCAATCAATTCAATATAAAAAATTTATTTCATAATCCAATTGGATTAGATTGAGTTCAATCAATTTAAAATTTTAGAATCCAATTGGATTGGATTGAGTTCAATCAATTTAAATTTTAGATGGATTAGATGAAAAACCAATTGTAACATATTCAATCCATATTTGAACACCCCTAACTTAGTAGATCCATAGCACAACATATATGGTTTATGAATGTAAATAACAATAATTCAATGCTTATAGAATTGAGATTTCATATAATTTTCTATCAACTTACAAATTTAGCTTAAATTGCATTTCCCTTTTGTCATTAACAAATAAAATCTTGGGCGTCACCAAGTTAATTGTATATAATTGTTTTTTTATGAATGTTATAATCTATATATAATTTTTTTTGAATAAATTATAATTTATTTATATATATTGATAACTGAACTATGTATATGGGCTCCCTCGAGCAGCTCAGTTCTTGAGTTATTTGGATAGTTTGGATCCAAACTGATACGCCAACGGTGTTTTTTATGAAGTTATATTCAAACAAGGACTCGTAAGCTCTTAATGAGGGTGTAATGCTCGTTCCAAAAGTTTAGCTTAGTTTTCTGATCAGGTTGTACATCTTCCTTTATAGGAATCCTATAAGCACTAGGAATCTTAGCTGAAATAGGACTTTTACCCTTATAAATAGGCAAGATATCATGTACTTTTCTCTCTCTTAGAAAAAATCTACTTTAAACATTGTTTTAAGATCTTTATTGACTTAACCATCGGAGATTTTCCTCGCCAGAACCATTGCCGATTTTTTTTATTTTTAGGCATTATTGGAGTTGTAAAGAATATCACGGTTCAAGTTTGACTCTAGTGATAGCTCGATAAATCCGAACTGTTTTTATTTGGTGTAATGAGCATGGAACTTTATCCTCAAAAACCATAAATTCTAAAGATGAAAGAACCCAAACCGAAAATGACTAGATCACTACACCACCACCTCCACACAAACTAGTTTTTCTAATCCACTCCTCAAGGTGCCTCTATTGATTTTTCAATCGCCAACCTATCTATTGTAGCCACTACAATTCCTATACCTAGCGTCACCCTACAGCTTGTCTAAGCCCTTCTGGTGACTTTGACAAACCTAGTAGCCAGGCACAAACCCAACCATTACCTGAAGCCGATATCACAGCAAACATAACCCCAAACACCGAAATGCAAAACTTGACACCCTTCTACCAACCCTATCACCCAAAGTCACCCTAATGATGGATGAGTTTGAAAGGCTTTTTGAAGAAAAGATGTTGAAGCACCAGAATCATAGCACATTATAGTATCAGGGTAGTTTTTACTCTCCCATTTCTAGAGCCATAATCTCAGCTCCCTTCCTAAATGTAAAGCTGCCCAATTTGTCGATTATAATGAAAGTACGGATCCCCAAGCATATTTAGATCAGTTCCATCGCACCATGTTAGTTTATACCACAAAGGATGCCACATTCTACAAGATTTTTTTGCAAACCCTAACAAAGTTTGCCCAGATCTGGTTTAAAAATATGCCATAGCACTCAATAGATAACTTTTTGCAGTTTAGTGACATGTTTGTCGAAAAGTTCGTAGTAGCCATTTGACCAACCAAAGTTTCAACTGACCTGTATCAAGTCTTCCAGGAGAAGTGAGAGCCCCTATGCAGTTATGTGAAAAGGATTAATGTGATAGCTATGGACATTCAGAATATGAACTTGAAGGTTGCCATTAAATCACTTAGCAGGAACACGAGGTGTCAAGATTTTAACAACTCTTTGAGCAAAAAACGACCATCTGATTTCACCGAGCTTATAACCCTAGCTCACAAATATATCCGTATGGATAAGGCCTAGAGGTTGAAGTATATCACGCATACAAGGGAGGATAATAAGCATTTTTTAGGAATAGGTTAGGATAGAGGAAGTTCTAAAAGGGGTGATTCCCGAGCTATGATGGGGTTAAACAAAGAGTATATGGTTTCAAAACCGTACTCAGTGAACCAAAATGAAGAATAGCTCATCAAATTAAATGCTTCCCTTGAGCAAATCCTATCTTGGATGAAGAAGAACAACCAAGTCACTTGGCCAAAGCCCATAAGGGAGGATCTAAACTGAGATTAAAGCCTGTATTGTGCCTTTCACAAAGACAAAGGACATAAAACTAATGACTGTAAACAACTCAAGAGCGAAATAAAATATCAGATTAATAAGGGTGGGATGAAATACTTCATTAAGAGGAAAAAATTGATGATCGCCAAACACCACCTTGACAGTCAGATAATAGGGAAGTAAGTAATAGCAAGAAGGCCCCAGCAGGAGCAATTCATATGATTATAGGAGGGAAGCATTATAATGTGTTCAGTGACTTTAAAAAATAAAAGGCAAAAGAAGTTTTCTTACTTGGGACCAGTTTGCCTGCCTCGATAGATGTAATTTGATTCTCATTCAAAGATAGAAAATATGTTCGGCAACCTTACAATGCCGCACTGGTGGTGGAGGCAATGATTGGGAATTTTTTGGTGCAGCGAATTTTGGTAGACATAGGTACTGCAGTTAATTTAATTACTCTATAGGATTATAAAGCTTTAAGAATGTCGTACCATTAGAAGAAGTAACAATCCTACTAATTGGGATTTCGGGCAACCCATCAAGGTAGAGGGTTTGGTCAACTTACCAATACAGCTCGGAGATGACTCAATAGTCATCTCATATATGATATACTTTATGGTGGTAAATATGTCGTTATCTTATAATACAATTTTTAGGTGGCCTCTTCTAGCCACAGTAGATGCTTATATTTCTATACAGAAGTTAATTATAAAGATACCTGCCTTGCAAGGAACTGCTATCCTTCAAGGTAATTAAACAGTTGTTCAGAAGGCATATGTCACCATGCTTGAGAAGGAAAATCAAGCACTACTAGTAGATGCATTGAATGTTCTAATCAACTCAGCCTGGAAGGTAGAGCCTTTGGATTCCTTGCAAAAAATAGAGTTATTACCAGGAAAAAAGGTAAAAATAGCTTCGAGAAAAGATAGCTTGGATATGAAATCATTATTAACAATCTTGTCATCTTAAATGGATGTGTTTTCCTAGCAACCTTCAAACATAGCTAGTATTTCGCCAAAGATCATGTCTCACTCCTTGAGTATATAGCCAGGATACAAGCAAGTTAAACAAAAGAAGTGCAATCATGCATTTGAGCGACAATCGATGATAAATAAAGAAGCAAACACTTTGTTCAAGAATGGGTTCAATAAAGAAGTGTTCTACCTGAATTGGTTATCAAATGTAGTACTGATAAAGAAGTCTAACAGGAAATGGAGAATGTGCATCGACTTTACCAATCTTAACAAGGTCTGCCCTAAAAATAGTTACCCGTTGCCGAACATTAACATGTTAGTGGACTCAACGGTTGATTTAGAAGAGTACGCCTTCTTAGATGCCTTTGCTGGGTACCATCAGATCCCCATGAATCTGAAAGATGAAGAAAAAATAGCTTCCATCACTTTTAGAGCAACTTATTGCTACAAAGTAATGCCATTTGGCCTTAAGAATATTAGCGCAACTTATCAGAGATTAATGAACAAGTTATTTGTTGATCAAATAGGTCAGAACATGGAGGTCTACATTAATGATATGATTATCAAGAGCAAAACCTCGACAGATCTACCACAAGAACTGGAGGAAACATTTTTTACCCTCAGAAAGTTCAGCCTAAAGTTAAATTTGGAGAACGGTACTTTTAGAGTTTAGTCCGATAAGCTCTTAGGTTTTGTGATTTCTAAAAGAGGAATAAATGCTAATCTAACAAAAATTGAGGCTATAGTAAAAATGAAACTATCGTGGTCAAATAAAGAAGTGCAAATATTGAACGAAAAGATCACATCTCTGGTAAGGTTCATATCCTCTTTGGCTAAAAGATGCCTTCCATTCTATAAGGCCTTAAAAAATTTAAAGAACTTCGTGTGGATCTTGAAGCATCAGTCAGCTTTTAAAGCCCTCAAATAGTTCCTCAACTCTCTACCATTGCTCAGCCGACCTCAGCTAGGTGAAGTGTTGTTCACGTACTTGTCAGTCTCTGAAGGTGCTATCAGTTCAGTGTTGGTCAAAAAGGAAAGCACTCAATAATTTCCTATCTACTACACAATCAATGTTCTCTAAGGAGCTAAACTAAGATACTCGATTCTCAAACAATTGGCTCTAGCCTTAGTCACCTCAATAATAAAACTGAGCTCTTATTTTCAAGCACACAGAGTAGTAGCTCGAACCAACATTGCTCTTAAAAAAGTAATGCAGAGGCCATAAGTGTTGGGGAGAATAATTGAGTGGGTAGCTAGCTTAGGTGAGTTTGATGTTCGATATGAGCCTCGGTTGGCAATAAAGGCACAAGTGTTAGTTGATTTTGTAGCTGAGTTATATGCCTCTCCTATGGAGCTGAGAAACTTATTTTGGAGCTTGTATGTTGATGGAGTTGTGTCTTCGAAAAGTGCTAGAGTGGGAGTTATTTTGTCTAGTCCAAGCAAAATTTTATTCAGGGGATGGCTTGAATATCCTTCTTAGTATCCAATAATTTTGTAAAATACGAATCACTATGCTTTGAATTACAACTCGCCCTTGAGGTAAAACTAGACTCTTTATTTATTCACTCTGACTCTCAATTAGTTGTCAGCCAACTACTCAAAAGATTTGAAGCCAAGGGATAATCAATGATAAAGCATCAAGATCTTATATCTATTTTAATTTCTCAATTGGAGAAAGGCAAAAGTTTAGGGGCAATTGAACAGATATCGAGAGAAGAGAATAAAGGAGTATATTCTTTAGCAAAATAGGTAGCACTATACAATTGAAAGATATAGTTTGGGCGGTCGTTGCTTAGCCATCTTATGAAACTTACTCAGTATTGTTCAATAAGCATATGGATGAATGGTGATATATCAATTCTTAGACACGGGTGTTCTTTTAGAAGACCAAATTGATGCTAGAAAAATTATTTGATAATCTAGCCTATATGCCATTTTAGATAGAAAGCTATACAGGAGGTCGTATTCACATCCCTAGTGGTTATGCCCGAGCTCAGAAGAAGGTGACTATATCCTCAAAGAGATCCACGAAGGCATTTACAGTGTATAAGAGGGAGTTCAAATAATAGCTCAGAAAGCCTTATTATAGGGGTATTATTGGCCAAAATGGAAGCTAATGCAAAGAAGCTAGTGTAGAAATGTGATAAGTGCTAGTAGTTTGGAAAAATTCTTCACCAGGGATCAGTTCGACAAACCTCAATATACAGTTTGTGGCCTTTTGCACAATAGGGGATAGACATACTGGGGCCTTTCCTATTAGCTACTAGGCAAAGGAAATTCTTAGTTATGGCAGTAGATCATTTCACTAACTAGGTTAAAGCCGAGCCCCTGGCAACTATTACTTCTACAAACATATAGTCTAGTTTGTCCAAAAATCCATTATAACTAGGTTCGGTATTCCATACACTTTTATTACTGATAATCGAAAATAGTTCAATTGTTAATCTTTTAGAAATTTCTGCGAAGAATTGCACATTCAGCTCAGATTTACATCAGTGTACCATCTGTAGTCAAATGGCATAATTAAGGCAACCAACAGGACAATCCTGATGGGATTGAAGAAAAGGCCTAATAAGGCTATATGGCCTTTGGGTGGATGAGCTGAACAATGTGCTATAGGCATACTGAACATCACCACATTTGGCCATTGAAGCAAGCCCCTTCTCTCTAACTTATGGAGTTGAAGCAATTATTCCATATGAGATCAGATGTCGAACACAAGGACCAAGCAATACAATGAAGAAACAAACAAAGATTTACTGTTGCATTATTTAGATGTTCTCAAAGAAAAGATTTAACATGCCCAACTATGAGCTGCTGTATACAAATAGCACATGGCGTCATACCATGACTATAAACTAAAGCCCAAAACTTTGCAGATAGGCAAACTTATCCTTAAAAAAGCCATTGAAATCTAAATAGCAACAGGCATTAATAAGCTAAGTCCTAATTAGGTAAGACCATTTGAAGTGTATGAAGTAGTGAACTTCAGGGCTTATAGACTCAAAGACATGTCTGGAAAGGTTTTATCACACTCTTGGAGCATCTCCAACCTAAAGAAATATTACTAGTAGCACAGCTCAAATCGGCAATTTTGCTAATAGCACTTTCATTACTTTAGCATAGTTCGACAATTTTCCCACAGGCACCTATGTTATTAATTAGCTCAAACTAGCAATTTTACCAAGAGCTCTTTTGTTATTTTTGCTCAGTTCGACAGTTCTACCATGAGCATCTATGTTATCGATTAGCTTATCGGCAATTTTGCTAAGAGCAATGTCATTTTAGCTTAATTCAGTAGTTTTACCATAAGCATCATTTTATATAATAGCTCAGCTCGACAGCTAAAGTTATGTTTGCTTTCATTAATAAAATAAGTAGCTCAGTTCGGCAGCTAAAACCATGAGCATTTTCACTATGATTCTATAAATTTGCCTTAGCCATTCCATTTATCACAAAAATTGAAGTTTAGCATTATTATTATGACATCATCTAATTACATTTATAATTGAATTGATTCGAAATATCGTCCATGGGAAAATGTCACTGATATGAGCTTGAAAATCTCATAAATATTATGTCTTTATGTGTAGTTTTGTTGAGAATAGTGTTTATTATTTTGTTATTTTATTTGTACTTTGTTACTTTTTTGTGTTTTGTGTGCTTGTGGATGTTTTGCTTGTTTTTTTAGGAAAAAGGGAATGATTTGGGCTTAAAGGAGATCATTTGGAGAAGAAGGAGAAGGAGTGGGGCTATAAGGGCATTGTCGCGAGCACGACAATGTAAGGGAGGTCGCGACAGCTAGCAGAGCAAGCCAAAGCCTGGGTGTGTCTTGTCGCGAGCGTGAAAGGTGTCGCAAGTGCGACGGAGGGCGGATGAGGAAGTTAAATTTTGAAAAGGTGCATTTTTTTCATCAATAATTGCAACTTTGGTGAAGAGTCATTTTTGAAGGGACATCTCTTTAGAGATACATATATATATCAAGTTGAACAAAATTTGAGGAGGAATTTTTGGATTTTGATTTGGTGATTCTAAGAACAATAGTTTTTTCTTTAGTACTTAGTTTAACTTTAATGATTTGAAGAAGAAGGCAAGAAAGGGAGAAGATATTTTTTGTGAAGGAAAAAGGGTTGAGAGATCCCCTTCTTCTATTTCTTACTTTTTATTTCTTCCTTGTAATCTTTAAAATGGATGTTGTTTTGGCATTTGATTTTATATAAATAATTTACTATTTTCCATTTATATAATTGCTCTTTGAATGTAGAATTTGCTATTGAAATTTTATTAGTATCATTATAGGTTAAGGAAAACGACCTTAGATGGCAATTCCTTTTCTGAAAATCAATATAATGGTCATAAATAAGAGAGTTAGCGAGAGCAATGTCTTATTGAAAGTTAATAGGAAATTTATTATCAAAACATAGTTTGAGAGATCACATGTGGAGATAATTGCTATAGGTTGGTGATTAATCTTAAAATGTGTAATTAAAATCAACTAGTTCATTAACGAGAGTTGAGAATTAGCACTTTAATTGCATGTCTTAGGCATTCTAATTCATGTCGAGAGAGTGGATTAGAAATATATTCCAACTTGGCTTACTAATAAGATTAAAATATATTAATTAAAATAATGGTATCAAGTGTATGATAATTGAATTTCATTATATTTACTGTCTTCTTTGATTATATTTAACTAAGATTTAATTAATTTATGTAATAGAGTAGTTTATAGTTAATTCCCATTTATGAGCGTCATAAACAAGATGAAAATTGAGTAGTAATAGCGGGTAATTTCAATCAATATTTCCTTATGGGATCGATATCTAAAGTACTATAACCGGTACACCGTATACTTACGGCATTTAAACTTTTTAGAAAAAGTATATCAAGTTTTTGGTGCCGTTGTTGGGGACAATATGCTGGTGCTGGGCAAGGTGATATTGCGGGAACGTAGCAGGTTATGTCTCGTTTAGATGGCATTGAAGCTGCAAACCAAAGCATGGTGGCCCGTATGAATTCACTAGAGGCCACTATGAAACAAATGCATAAGAGCCACAAAAGTTTAAGCTGCAAGCTGCTTTCTTTCTTTCGCCATCAGAACATTCCATTTACTCCTTCTCCGCCAAGGTCCCCAAGTGGACCAATTGAGTAATGTTCCTTTCTCTCCTATTTTTCATTTTTATTATGTTTCTGTGATTGTTTGTGTTGTGTGTTTTGTTTTTGTGCTTGCTCTCACACAATGGGGACATTGTGTCCTTCAAGTGTGGGGAAGGGATTGTGTTTTTATTTGTGTTTTTATAAGCATGTTAGATTCTTAGGTTGTTGTTTTTAGTTTGCATAATCTTGGAGAGTTTTGTAGTTGATGAATGCTTGGTAATTTAACATGAGACAACTTCATTGGCACAAAATTTTTGGTCTAGTTAGCAAAATTCTTGAGGAATATCAATGTTTATTTTGCTTTGGCATTTCTATATGCATAGTGAGGGTTATTATTTGGCAAAGCACTTTAGTTTAGGTACTTCTTAAGTTATTTATCTTTTCACATGAAATATGATTATTTTGGCAAATCATTGCTTAGAGTAATCCATCCTATAGCTAAGTGGGCTTTTGAGACTTTACACATAATTAGCATTTCTTTGTATAAGAGCCTTGATATGTCATTTACTCTAGAACTTATTTTTGGTAAATTTCAAGATTACATGTTGTATAAGTTATGCATGAGAAATGATAAGGGCACTAGATTATAACCAATTTAACATGCTTAAATAGACCACCCTTTTGACTTTAGGTAGCCAATTTTGAGCTTAAACCAATTTTTGTTGTTCCAACACATAATTAGCCTTAATCCAATTTTTGAACAATGAACTTTTCTTTTGGCACCCTCTATGTGTAGAGGATTAGGATTGTTGTGTCTTTGGAGATAATTTTTTTTATTGAGTTTTAGCATGATAAATAGTTAGCTCCCTTTATTAGCACAAGTCCAATGTTAAAACAAAAGCTAGTAGAAAGAAAGAGAAAAAACATAAAAAAAAGAAAAAAAAGTTAAAGAGTGAGAAAAAGAAAAGAAAACTAGCAAAATGAATGGATAATAGGAAGGGAGTTTGATTTTATATAAATAATTTACTATTTTTCATTTATATAATTGATCTTTGAATGTAGAATTTGCTATTGAAATTTTATTAGTATCATTATAGGTTAAGGAAAACGACCTTAGATGGCAATTCATTTTCTGAAAATCAACATAATGGTCATAAATAAGAGAGTTAGTGAGAGCAACGTCTTATTGAAAGTTAATAGGAAATTCATTATCAAAGCATAGTTTGAGATATTACATGTGGAGATAATTATTATAGGTTGGTGATTAATCTTAAAATGTGTAATTAAAATCAACTAGGTCATTAACGAGAGTTGAGAATTAGCACTTTAATTGCATGTTTTAGGCATTCTAATTCATGTCGAGAGAGTGGATTACAAATATATTCCAACTTGGCTTACTAATAAGATTAAAACATATTAATTAAAATAATGGTATCAAGTGCATGATAATTGAATTTCATTATATTTACTGTCTTCTTTGATTATATTTAACTAAGATTTAATTAATTTATATAATATAGTAGTTTATAGTTAATTCCCATTTATGAGCGTCGTAAATAAGATTAAAATTGAGTAATAATAGCGGGTAATTTCAATCAACATTTCCTCATGGGATCGATATCTAAAGTACTATAACCGGTATACCGTATACTTGCGGTATTTAAGCTTTTAGAAAAAGCATATCAGTCACTTGGTAACTTCATCCATTACTTAATTCAAGCATAAAATAATAGACAAACTAAAAACTAAAGCCCGGCAGTTTTTGGTTAAACTCAGTAGTTGAATTAACTTGCTACGTTATCATAATAAGATAGTCCGAATATCAAAGGCAGTACCAGCAAAAGAATGTAAAACAAATCTAGGGCATTTTCATTAAAAAGCAAACAAAATTGAGATCATTACAAGAGATAAAGGCCAGCTTTGGCAATTACATCAAAAAAAAAAAAGAAAATCCTAGCTATTCTTCATCGGGCTCGACCTCCTCTAGCTAATTAAAATCTTCATTAAGGAACTTATCCTTCACAATTTGTTCCCATAATTTATGGCCTTGTCTACAACAATGTCATCCATGTTCTCGTCAAGCTCGACTAGTTTCTTTTGCATCTTAGCATAATTACTTTTTAAATTGGCTTTCTCTGCTTGGCACTTTTCTAGCTCAGCTCTAGTGGATTGATGCCCCTCATTCTCCTTTGCAACAAAGGCCTCAGCTTCAGCAAGCTTACGAACAACCTCTTTACAGTTAGCCTCTTCTGCTTTTTTAGCCTTAGCATCAAGTGTGAAAGCCTAATCCTTCTGGATGTTGGCCACCTACTCGGCCTCCTTCATCTTCTTCTCAAGTTTAGCAACATTTTTCTTCTCCTTTCTCAATAAGCCTAGAATTCTATTCATTTTTTGGATCACTACATTTGATAAAATTGTGCTTTGTATAAAAAAACATGTTAGCATATGAAGAAAAATAAAATGAAAATAGCTCGAAACTGATACCTCAACTTGATGCCTCCATATAGCTATAGACAAGAGATCCACTTGTAAATTCATAAAAGACGATGCTTTGTCTGTTATGCAAGTAAGCAATGAGCAAAACTTATTGAATTCAGGGTTTGAAGAGCTATAAGCTCGAGAATTTTGCAACCAAAAGCCCCAAATGTCCTCTAGCATTTTACTAACTTTTTCACTCCAGTTTAGAGGGAGAGATGGTCCTTTTTCGAGAGTTCGAGAAGATGATGGCTCGATTAGTGATATCGAAGGTCGGCCCATACATGGCGGAGTAGATGGTCTAGTCAAAAGAGATATAGGAGATGCATCAAACATGGTAATCGCATCGAAGGGGCTATTGTTTGAAGAATTGATGATAGGTGGATTCTGCACCAAACTTTTAGAAGCAGTTGCAAGAGTCGGTGTCACACTTGCTGCTTGAGTTGGCACTGCACTCTTTACCTGGGCTTATGCTGCACTTGTTTGTCCAGGGTTTTTTTATGGTTTTATTCCTCTTAGCTTTTAGTTTCTCACCGAAAGATTTTTTTCCAGCTCTCTTCATGCCTACAAAAGAGGAACACAATGAGAAAACATTAGACCCTATTTAAACTCAACAAAAAAGTGTTTACCTCATTTTTTATTATATCGAGACAAGCTGGGGTCTAAATACTCATAGATGTCAAGCTTATATCTAGCGAGCTCTCTTCAGCAATCTAAGATTTTTTCCTCATCCTCGAAGAGCACCAAATAATTGTCATTTTTATTAATAAATCTTCTTTAAGACATCCAGATGGGAAAATTATGTTGGCTCTTTAAAATGAAGAAATGATCTTTTTACTTTTTTAGGGAGTTCAGTTTACTTGAAAAAATACCTTACCCTGTACGTGCTTGTATGTAATTATAGTCCTCCGTCATATTGTAGAGCCCAACCACATGGGTTGCTCTGAATAATCGAACCATGAGATCGATGGCATTCTTCGATGTCTAAATTTGAAGGGCGGTTAAAATGAGCCAAATGTTGGGGTGTAGCTAGCTTATGGTGAGATCATAATACTTTAAAAAAGATATCTCGAATTGGGTTGGTGGAATGGTGACTTCAACTCAGATATCAGCCTCGTAAAGCACCAATTTTTTCTTGTCATTAAAATTAAAGTCAGTGGAGATGTGGGAGCTCAAAGCTGGTAGGTTATACTAGTTAGTATCCTTAATTTCTATCTCAGACAGGGAAGATCGGTGATTTGGATAGATGAGCTAATCTTAGAAACTCGTAGGTTAGCTCTCGGTTGTCTTTTGGGTCTATGTTTACTCGGTTCTAAAGTCTCGAAATTCAAAATATCTAACCAAGCACTTTTTGTGGACAAAATGTTTGGTCTATTTTGCGTGGGGACATGAAACATTGGAAGTTCTATAGGGGTGCTCTCTGTGGATGAATTGTGAGAAGAAGTGTTCGGCGTGCTACCGTTTAAAGGGCCATATAGGATCCTACTCTCACTAGATTCTACTGCCCACTCATTTTGAAAGATAAATAAACGAAAAGAGAAAATACAAAGAAGAGAGGGAGGGATCTAAGTTACTAACTTGCAAGAATGAGCGAATAAACTAGAGGATGTAAAAACACAATAAAGCAAGAGAAAGGAGCAGATCAAAATGAAGCAGGAAACTGGAATTGCGAAATGAAAAAGGTAGAGATAAGGAAATGGTAAATGCATTTATAAGAGAACAAGACCATTAGATTGAAGGCGTATGAATGGTTCATATGCCTCTAAGAGTTATGAATTAATTGCATTTATGGCAATTATTAATCAATTGCTATCATTGTGCATATCGAAGGGACATTCTCTCAGTCATTATTAGCATAGAGATTGAAAGGACACCTCATTTCGTTCAAATGTCAGACTTATCTGCATCTTAATAAGTGCTTGATTTTATCAACATAAATGTCTCCTAATTCGGGGGAGACTTATGATAACCAAATTATGTATATGGGCTCTTTTGAGCAGCCCGGTTCTCAGGTTACTCGAATAATCTGGATCTGAACTAATACACCGACGGTGTTGTTTCATGAAGTTCTATTCAAAAAAGGACTTATAAGCTACCTAAAAGGGGTGCAATGCTCATTCCAGAAGTTTAGTTTAATTTTTTGTTCAGGTTGTACATCTTCCTCAATGGGGATTCTATGAGCACTAGAAATCATAGTTGAAATAGGACTCTTATCCTTATAAATAGGTAAGATATCAGGTGTTTTTTTCTCTTTTAGAAAAAATCTACTTTAAACTTTTTTTTTAGGATTTTTACTGACTTAACTATCAAAAATTCCTCCCGTCGAAATTATCATCGAATTTTCTTTGTTTTTAGACATTTTTGGAGCTATAAAAAATATCACGGTTTAAGTTTGACTTTAATCGCATTCCAATAAATCAGAATTGTGATTATATATATATATATATATATATATATATATATATATATATATATATATATATATATATGATTGGATAATTCACAATAATGTTATATATGCATGGTAGAAAAATAAAACGGAATTAAAAGAATTGAAATAAGTACTACTTTCCAACACAACCAACAAGCTACTGAGTAGGGGTGTGCAATCAGTCGGTTCGGTTCAATTTTAGACCGAACCAATTGAACCGAAAATCGAACTTTAGGAAATATAAAAATCGAATCGAAATCGAACTTTGTAGAACCGAGAACCAAATAAATCGAAATAATTTCGATCGGTTCGGTTCAATCGGTTCTAGGTCAACATGGACTTATTTTTTATTGGGCTTTTAACCTATATAGATCCATAAATTAAATTAATTTATATTCAACAAAATAAATTTATTTAAAATAACTAAAATTAAAATAATATACATAAATTTATTATATTATGTCTATAATAAATACTAATCAAAATAGTTTAGGCAGTACCTTAATTTTATGTTGATTTACTTTTTTTTTTCCAAATAGAGCTATTGGAGGAGAAAATACTGCTAAATAGCTTCCAACCGTTAAATCAAATATTCTTAGACCTGACAAAATTAATCCAAACCCATGGATTGACCCAAATTTATCCAAAAAAATTGATCCAAATCCAACCCAATCCATATAAATATCCATTGGATTAACCCAAAATTGATTCATTTTATTTTTCAACTCAACCCAACCCAGTATCTATTGGGTCAACCCAAAATTGACACATCTCACTTTTCAACCCATTGGGTATTTTCAAGATTCAAAGATCTTGATCCATTGGGTGTTTTCAAGATTCAAAGATCTTGATCCATTGGTTGTTTTCAAGATTTAAAGATCTTGACCCATTGGGTGTTTTCAAGATTCAAAGATCTTGATCCATTGGTTGTTTTCAAGATTCAAAGATCTTGACCCATTGGGTATTAACCCAATTGGTGTTTTATGTGATTTTGTAATAATAATAAGAAAAAGAAGAAAGATTATGCATTATTCTTCTTCTTCTTATTATTATTACAAAATCACATTATTATTACAAAATCTCATACATCTATATAATAATAAGATGCTTTCTAAATAATTTCAATATATATATATATATATATATGTCACATAAAGTAAACTATGATGTTTCAATTTCTTGTAAATATTAAAATTAATTTATAAATTATAAAAAAATATAAATTTCGATGAAAATAGTATATAAATACAATTCAAAATTACAAGTTTTCGGCATAATTAAATGCAAATGAAGGAATTATTTTCAACCAAACAACAAACCATACTATTAGACAAATAACAGTGTTGGAAATACAAGGAACGAACAGTGTCCATAAAATCATTAATCTTTTTTTATTTTTCCGAACTTGAATGAATCTTATAAATGGTTTCTCCATATAAAATTTGATTATTTCGCTCTCTAACATATAATTATATTATATTAATGTTTTTAAAAATAAACATTCAAAATTAACCAAAATTCATGGGTCGAGCCAAATCAATCCAACCCATTAATGATTCATATTTTTTAATCCATTAATAACCCATTCATTAATGACCCAACTCAAACCCATTCAACCCACCCATTTGCCACCTCTAAATATTCTTATTATCTTAAATGAATTATTTTCAGTAGTTTAAAGTGAACACTTTTCCCCTTATCACAAAAATTACTAATATTATGTTAATAATTGATTTTGATAATATTTATAAAAAATTATATTGAATAAATTAAAATGTCATTTTTTTAATTTATCAAATATTCTGTTGATATTATATGAAGATAAAATTGAAAATAATACATTATATGTAGTCTTAAATTTTTTAAAGTGACAATTTAATGGGATAAATTCTTTCAAAGGTGACAATTTGATGTGAAGGAAAAAATAATATTTTTAAGATTGACAAAAAAAAAGGTTGAAGACTTAAAATTTTTAATTACAGGTTTAGCTCAACAAAAGATATTGAGATAATTAAAATATATATATATATATATATATATATATATATATATATATATATATATATATATATATTTGGAATAATTTAAAATTAAAATTTTATCTAATGAATTTTAACTTTTTAGAAGCAATTTTACTTTAATTCCTCCATTCATAGTTCCATTAAAATTAACTTAAAAGTCTATGTTCTATTTAAAGGAGTATTAATTTCTAGAATAATATTTTAATTCACTTTTAAAACTAATACTCTACTACTTAATTTAATAAATTAAAAATTTATATTTATATTTTAATTCAATTCTAAGTTTTAATTTTAATTCACTTGTAAAAAAATTGATTCTACTACTCAATTTAATAAATTAAGAATTTAAATTTATATTTTAATTAATTTTTAAATTTTAATTCACTTGTAAAAAAAATTAAAGTAAAAAAATTGAAAGCACTAATACATTACTACTCAATTTAATAAATTAAAAATTTATATTTATATTTTAATTCACTTAAAAAAATAAATTGAAAATTTTGAAAAATAAAAAATATGTTTATGTTAGGATTTGATCACAAGACCCAATTGACGGGAAATGAGCATTTAATTGGGCCGACAGGTTCTGTAACCGGCACAAAATCCATTTCTCAGAGTCAACGATGACCTACCTTTGATTTCCTAATCTCTTCCTAGGACCCATTTCCAGATCTCCCTTCTCAATTCCAAAAATCTCGTTTTCAACAACTAATTTAATGGCATTCCATTCCCAACAAGTGGTTCTCATCACTGGCTGCACCACAGGAGGCATAGGCCATGCTCTGGCTACGGAGTTTGCCGCCAATAACTGCCTAGTCGTTGCCACAAGCAGGTCGTTGAACGCCATAAGAGACCTTGAGCATGATCACAGATTCTATCTCCAAGAATTGGATGTTTTATCAGATGAGAGTGTCCACCATGTAGTATCAAATGTTCTTGAGAAGTATGGCAAAATTGATATTTTGGTTAATAATGCTGGGATTCAATGCGTTGCCCCTCTTGCTGAGGTCCCTTTATCTGCTATGCAGCACACCTTTAATACGAATGTCTATGGTGATTCCCCTTAATTTTCTTTTTACTTTTTAACCTAATTTGCACTTTTTTTTATAGATCTCACGATTGTGAACATTTTGATTCAATTCATCCTAGTTGACTCGAGGTTGTAGTTTTAAATTAGTGAATCTGGGTAATACTTTTATGGAATCCTAAACTTGGCAATTATTTAGATGTATCTACCTGCAATACATTCAGATCTCTCAGTTTCTTAATGGTCTTAAATTTAGTGAAGATGAAGACCTTTACTCTTTCCCTGTGTTATATTACTTGAGGATACAAGAATTGGATGTTTTATCAGATGAGAGTGTCCACCATGTAGTATCAAATGTTCTTGAGAAGTATGGCAAAATTGATATTTTGGTTAATAATGCTGGGATTCAATGCGTTGCCCCTCTTGCTGAGGTCCCTTTATCTGCTATGCAGCACACCTTTAATACGAATGTCTATGGTGATTCCCCTTAATTTTCTTTTTACTTTTTAACCTAATTTGCACTTTTTTTTATAGATCTCACGATTGTGAACATTTTGATTCAATTCATCCTAGTTGACTCGAGGTTGTAGTTTTAAATTAGTGAATCTGGGTAATACTTTTATGGAATCCTAAACTTGGCAATTATTTAGATGTATCTACCTGCAATACATTCAGATCTCTCAGTTTCTTAATGGTCTTAAATTTAGTGAAGATGAAGACCTTTACTCTTTCCCTGTGTTATATTACTTGAGGATACAACTCCATTCCTCTGCTAGGACTTAATTTTGAGAACCTATATTCAATATTTAGTGATTTCTTTGCAGATGCATCTTCTATCTGATGCAACACTTGAGAGATGTTATTAGATACGCTGGCTTCATATTATTGCATACGTTCTTATACTTTTGCGTATAGTAAGAGGTAATGTTTAATTGTATCAATGAAATTTAGTTCATTAAACTTCTGATTTTATGAGAAGAAAGATTGTGATGACCTTTCCTGCGGAATTCCTTGCCTTAGCTTCTTTAAGAATTTCTCTTTAGAGAGCACAAATCTCAATTTCTTCTATTTTCCTCTTCCAAAAATTAGTGCACTAAGTCTTTCTCACGTGCTTCATTTTTGCCAGAATAGGGCAATAGAAGCTGTTGTTTTTTGATGCACTAACGCATTCTGGTGCCTATGGAAAAGATCCTTTATTTTCTTAATAATATGGATCAAATCCAAGTTGTTATTTGCATTACCATGGTTCAGAATTATGCTAGGATTTAACATGTTCTTAAGGTTTGAGCTTTGTTTTGGGTATTTATATTTCCTGGAAAGGTTGTCTGATGGTGAATTGCAATTTTTGCATTGTCCTTTCCCCATAGTAAGAACTTGAGATCTTTCACTGCCTTAGATTGCGTGAACACTTTACAATCTGCAGGCATGCTCTGCTACTGGCTTTTCTTGTTTTCTCTTTTTGATTTTATAGCCATATGCCCATGTAGGTTCAATGAGGCTTATTCAGGCTGCTGTTCCTCATATGGCATCTAGGAAGAAAGGAAAAATTGTAAATATTGGAAGTGTTACTGTGATGGCTCCTGTGCCATGGGCTGGCGTTTACACTGCTACTAAAGCTGCTCTTCATTCAGTGACAGACACCTTAAGGTTTGTATTCGAACTACCCTTCGATGCAGTGGCAACCACTGATACACAAACACAACAGATAAGTGTTTTTATATATTACAGAGGTATTATTTCTTCAATTGTTGATACTAAAAGTGCAAGACAGAAAATCCTTGCTTCGGCTAACTTGTTTCTGATGGTATAAATTTTTTCTCATATATTTGTCCATGTTGAGAACAGGTTGGAATTGAAGCCTCTTGGGATAGAGGTTATGAATGTTGTACCAGGAGCTATTAAATCGAACATAGGAAATTCTGCGGTAGCAAGCTACAACCAGATGCCTGAGTGGAAGTTGTACAAGCCATACGAATCAGCAATCAAGGAAAGAGCATTTCTTTCGCAAGGAATTAAGTCCACTCCAACCCATGAGTTTGCAAAGCATACTGTGGCTGCCATACTGAAGGAAAATCCACCGGCATGGTTTTCCACCGGTCGATACTCCACAGTTATGGCAATCATGTACCATCTGCCCCTTTGGGTTAGAGATTTTATCATTAGGAAAAGGTTCAACTTTTGAACCTGTTGCACGTGAATATGAATAGAAATACACTCAAGCCAGCATGCATCTTTTTCCAGTTTCAAGAAAGAAAGCTCTTTTACCACAATGGAAAATCATCATATAGCAACTTTGACTACAATTTGCGAGCTTTTTTCTCATCTTGCCTCAACAACTATTGGAATTGTGGTATTCAGCTTATTGATACCTACCGTCAGTGTAATGACTATACTAGATAATTCTAATTACTGTTACTGATTACGTATATCTATATAACTATTCTTGTCAATTCATTATGAATTATCAATTATTTATGCATCTACGGCACACTCATACAATCACTATATCATTCATGTCATATTGAGAGCCATACTTTGTCATACTAGAGGATGTTATAAACATACAGTTAATAATTACATGCCTTTACATATGAATTTATCTGTAACTATCAAAAAGATGTAAGATAAATTCATTACTTCAATTCACTCTTCCTAAACTGATGTTAGCTGAGAAGATTGTGGGCCTTGTCCCTGACCAAACGGCCTATCCTGTGGACCTAAACGGATAAACATCCGTGCTAAGCTATAAAGCTTAGTGGGGAACAACTAATATATGCACATGAACATTATTCACAAGCATGCAATTATAGAGTATATGCATAACATATTAGAAGAATGGTTAAATCAATGGATCATTTAACATAAATCATCAACTGTATACATATTCCATTTATCTTATTCATTTGCCTGCTCAATTTCCTGTGGGAGTGGATAACGGGTAATGTGGATATCAAAGGTATCAAATCTATAAATACCCGAAGGTATTAAATCTGTAGACCCATTGGATCAGAACTATGGTCTCATATAGAGACAACTGTGGACTCATGAAAGTCAGACTATAGCAGCTGCAACTATAACCCTATAGGCATGCCTATTTATCCACTACCAAGTCTTTAAGTGCAGGCCTAATTCAATTACTTTTCATATCATGGGACATTGTATCAACATATACCATTATAGCATTAATAAATGCAAGAAAACTTTACTATCATTTATTACTATTCTTTATTGTCAAACAATCATTTATTTGTATTACAAGGGAATAACGCATGCATAAACTCATTTAAGGTAATAGAACATACCTTTTTGTTATTAGCAAATCTGGTAATTAAAGAGATGCCTTACTGTAAACTTGTAATTCAGGATGATGTATAAGCTTAAAAGGGTTTAGGCAAATTTTAAATTCCAATTGAAGTCATAAAAATACAATATTAAAAATAGAAAATATAGGCATCGTCGCGCTCGCGACAATAGTCGCGGCCGCGGCGTTAATCGCGCTCGCAACAGAGAACCATGGCCTATATGAGCATTCTTTTATGTCTCGCTCGCGGCATAAGTCGTGCTCACGACACAAAGCTGCCGCTTGTTTTTGCGCTCGCGACACTAGTCGCGCTCGCGACGGAAGCGACGAGTCGAACGCCTCCATGCTTATTGCTCAAAAAAAATCCAAATAAACTCACTTCAAAACCCAGATTTTATATCACTTTCAACATCCCAAACGAATTTTTCTGAAAACAATATCTTCTATAAAGTTTTAGGCCTATATTTCCAGTTTCCAAAACATTAAAAATCTCCTCAATCGGACCTGTAAATCCTTAGATATTTAAGAAAAACCACAGACTGTTCATAAGGGCACATTCACAACCACAGTCAAAATTCAATTTCGATTTTCACTATCATCCAATGAAAATCAGATTTCGGTCTCTTCTAACAAAATCAAGGTTTACAAGTCTAGTTTCCATACCAATTGGAATTTCATCATTTGAACAACTATAGCTCAAGATATGAGCAAAAACACACAGATTAGTCAAATGATCTTTAAGACAGATTTTATGCTTTTAACCAAATCATGCAAATTATCAACTCTAATCAACTTTCAAGCTTATAATCATCCACAAAACACATGAGAGAGATACTCAAGACCTCTCTCATGATAAAATACAAATCCTTACACACATGAAAACTCTAAGTTCCCATACCTTATTTGAGCTTTCTCTTCTTCAACCTTGAAGAGTTTCTTTCCCCTTTCCTTTGCTTGCTTCTCCTTCTATAGACATAGGACAATTTTATGAAAACCAACAAGCTAATCTATGAATCATACATATCAAAGAATAATAGAATTACCTTAAGCTCAAAAACCAAGTAAATCTTTCCTTTTTCTTCCTTACCCCAAATTCAAGGAAATCTAGAGAGAGAAAGAAAGAATGAGAGAGAGAGAGAGGAGTTAAGAGGAGATGAAAATGGAGGGTGAAGACCAAGAGGTTGGCCGGCCACTACACCCCCAAAATATCTCTCTCTCCTCTTCTTTCATTGGGCCAAATGTCCCTCACAACAAATCTTTTGCAAATGAGTCCCTCAACTTCTCTTATTTCTATTCTTACCCCAATTCTTTTACTTTAGTTTTTCAATTAGGTCCTTCTTCATGAAATTAAACTTATTTAACCATGGATAATAATAATTAATTAATGAAAATTCTTCTAAGGTACATGGAGGGGTATTACAACTCTCTCCCCCTAAAAGAATTTCGTCCTCGAAATTCATACCTGTGCTGAAAAGTTATGGGTACTGAGCCCGCATAACTTCTTCAGGTTCCCAAGTCGCTTCTGGCACACCATGGTATTGCCATAAGACTTTGACTAAGGGAATCTCTTTGTTCCTCAACTGTTTGACTTCTTTGGCCAGAATCTGCTTAGGTTCCTCATCATACGTATAATCAGATTTGACACTGATATCTTGGACTGGTATGATGTGTGAGTCATCAGATCGATATCACCGGAGTATAGAAACATGAAAAACATTATGCAATCTTGATAGTTCATTGGGAAGTTCCAAACGATAGGCTACCGGTCCAATCCGTTCCAAGATCCTATAAGGACCTATAAACCGGGGGCTAAGCTTTCCTTTCTTGCCAAACCGTAATACTTTTCTCCATGGGGATACCTTTAAAAACACTTTATCGCCAACTTGATATTCAATATCTTTCCTTTTTAAGTTGGCATACGATCTCTGTCTATCACTGGCTTCCTTCAATCTTTGTTTGACAACTTGAATCTTCTCTTCAGTGTCTTTAACGATATCAGGACCTGTCATCTTACTTTCAGTTAACTCTGTCCAACAAGAAGGAGTTCTACATTTCCGACCATAGAGTGCTTCATAAGGTGGCATACCAATACTAGTTTGGTAGCCATTATTGTATGCAAACTCCATCAGAGTAACATATTTGTCCCAGCTCCCTGGAAAATCTAGAACACAGCCTCTTAACATGTCTTCTAGCACTTGTATAACCCTTTCTGACTGTCCATCGATCTGAGGATGAAATGCAGTACTAAGGAGAAGCTTTGTGCCCAAGGCTTGCTGTAGACTCTTCCAAAATCTGGAAGTGAACCTCGGATCCCGATCTGAAACAATCGAGATTGGCACTCCATGCAATCTAATAATCTGATCTATGTATAACTCAGCCAATTTATCCAGTGAATAATTGGTTCGAACTGGTATAAAGTGTGTCACCTTTGTCAATCTGTCTACTATGACCCATACTGCATCCTGTTTTCTTTGGGTAGTAGGCAAACCTGTAATGAAGTCCATAGTGACATTGTCCCATTTCCATTGAGGAATGGGAAGAGGATTCAGCAATCCCAAAGGAAGTTGATGTTCTGCTTTTACTTGTTGACATGTTAGGCACTTGGAAACATACTCAGTTACATCTCTTTTCATTCCTGGCCACCAGTAGAACTGTTTCAAATCTCTATACATCTTGTTGCCACACGGATGCATAGTGAATACTGTACTATGGGCTTCGTGCAATAAAGCTTCCTTTAACTCTTTTACATCGGGTACACATAGACGATTTCGATAGTAAAGACCACCATCACCTCCAATAGAATATTCTATCGGACCTCCTGAATGAACTAATTGAACCAATTGTTGTAACTTTACATCATCTACCTGTGAATTTATCACTGCTTGTCTTAAGCTAGGACGAGCTCGCAATTGGGCTAACAAAGCTCCATCAGAGGAAAACTTCCATTTACAATCTTGTAATAATAAAGTTGTCATCATTTTCCGACTTAAAGCATCAGCTACCACATTTGCTTTTTCGGGATGGTAGTCAACTATACAGTCATAATCTTTGAACAGTTCTAGCCATCTGCGTTGTCTTAAATTAAGATCTCGCTGAGTAAGCAAGTATTTAAGACTTTTGTGATCCGTAAAGATTCTGCATTTCTCACCATAAAGGTAATGCCGCCATATTTTCAAAGCAAAGACAATTACAGCTAGCTCTAGATCATGAGTTGGGTAATTCTGTTCATGAGGCTTTAACTGTCTTGAAGCATAAGCCACTACTTTACCTTCTTGCATCAGCACACAACCCAATCCATTTCTCGATGCATCACTATACAGAGCATATTCCTTACCCGCTACTGGTTGGGTAAGAACTGGAGCTTGAGTTAACATCTCTTTTAACTGTTCAAAACTGGCTTGGCAACGATTTGTCCACTCAAATTTAACTTCTTTACGTAGTAACTTAGTGAGCGGAGAGGCAATAACTGAAAATCCTTTCACAAACCGTCTATAATAACCGGCTAAGCCCAAGAAACTTCGGACTTCTGGTACATTTCTAGGCGGTTTCCAACTTACTATTGCCTCAATCTTTTTAGGATCCACTCTGATGCCTTCAGAAGACACCACGTGCCCAAGGAAAACAACTTCTTTAAGCCAGAATTCACACTTGCTTAGCTTTGCAAACAACTGTTGCTCTCTCAAAGTTTGCAGTACTATTCTCAAATGTTCTATATGCTCCGTCTCGTCACGAGAATAAACCAAAATATCATCTATAAATACCACAACAAACTGATCTAGATAGGGTCTGAACACCCTATTCATCAGATCCATGAAAGCAGCCGGTGCATTAGTCAACCCGAAAGGCATTACTAAGAATTCGTAATGTCCATATCGAGTCCTAAAAGCAGTCTTCTGGACATCCACATCTTTAACTCGGAGTTGATAATATCCTGATCTCAGATCAATTTTAGAAAACACTCCTACACCTCGCAACTGATCGAAAAGATCCTCAATTCGAGGTAAAGGATACTTGTTCTTCACAGTCACCTTGTTAAGCTGCCTGTAATCTATACACATTCTCAGAGTGCCATCCTTCTTTTTGACAAACAACACTGGTGCACCCCAAGGCGATACACTAGGCTTGATAAAGCCTTTATCTAACAACTCTTGCAACTGGACCTTTAACTCCTTTAATTCTGTTGGTGCCATTCTATAAGGTGCTCGGGAGATAGGAGCTGTACCAGGTACAACTTTAATTGATAACTCAACTTCTCTCTCTGATGGCAAACCAGGAAGTTCTTCGGGAAAAACATCAGGAAATTCATTGATCACTGGAATGTCCTGAAGATTAACTATCTCCCTTTTGGAATCAAAAACCAAAGCCAGGTATGCTTCACATCCCTTTCTAAGGAATCTTTTCGCTTTCATCGCAGAAATGACATTGGTTAAGGGGTTAGACTTACTACCCTGAATCAATGTCTCAACTCCCCCATCTTTCTTAACAATTACTGTTTTAGCTTTACAATCCACTATAGCCTGATATTTAGACAACCAATCCATACCCAGGATTACATCAAATTCGTGAAAAGGTAACACTATTAGATTAGCTGGGAACTCTTTCTCTTGAATTTTAATTGGGCAATTTCTATAAACTTTATTAACATGTATACTATGGCCCAAAGGACTAATCACACATATATCATAGTTCAAACGATCAACAACAGATACATGCCTACCCAACTCCCCATTACAGATATACGAATGTGTAGATCCTGGGTCTATGAGCACATACACATCAGTATCAAAGAGGGAGAATGTACCAGCTATGATATCAGGAGCATCAACATCTTCTCGACCTTTCATCGCATAAGCTCTAGTAGGAGGTGTCGGAGTAAATGGTCGATCCACCGTCTCAGATACATTACTGGACTGAGCCCTAAACTGGCCCGATCCACTTCTACCTCTACCCCGACCTCTGCCAGATGAAGGTGCTTGAGAAGCTCCTCGGTTACTCTGTTGACAGGAAGCTTGCTCTTGTGTCAGAGGACAATTAGCCATAAAGTGCTCCGTACTGCCACACTTGAAACAACCACCTGTAAGCATCCTACAGGTGCCCCAATGTCGCCTGAAACAATAGGTGCACTCTGGAGCTTGTCCTCTACCCTGTCCTGAAGCAGCACCTCTACTAGATCTCCCCGAATTAAAGGTCCCCTGTTGTCTACCTCGAGAAGCAGGGCGAGTTCCAGATTCTATAGATTGCTCTCATTGTGTTGCTCTTGCTCTTTTCCCCAAGGAGGAAACACCCCGGGAAAAACTTCTCCTTCTTTGCTCTCTTTCTCTTTTTACATTTTCTTCTTTTTCAACCCGAATAGCTGCTTGTACTAACTGATGATAATCCACAGGATGCAAGGAAATAGGGCCTATCAAATCATCTCGGATATGATCATTCAGTCCCTCTTGAAACTGGCGGCACTGGAAAGTTCCAGTTAACATAGGCCTCGGTGCATATTTACTCAAACGACTGAATTCTGCTTCGTACTCAGCTACTAACATACCTCTTTGCCTTAAATTCAAAAACTATTTCAGCTTCTCATCTTTATATGCTTCTGTTACATACCTCTTTTTGAATTCAGCAACAAAGAAGTCCCAAGTGAGAATGTCAGGTAGCTGGGGTTGAGTTTGGACTAGCTTCCACCAGTCATAAGCTGCTCCTAGAAGCAAGGACACAGCACAAGCTACCTTCTGATTGGCGGGGCATTGAATCTCTGTGAACACTCTCTCCAATCTTTCTAGCCATAACTCGGCTTTCTCAGACTCTTCCCACGTAGAGCCTAGAAATTCTTCCGCACCATGCTTCCTGAGTTCAGAAATAGGAGCCTTGGGTGCAGTCATTCTTTGTAAGATTTGAGCCATGTCCTGGGAAATTTTTAACAAGGCTTCCCCAGCATTAGCAGCAGCTGCACCACCTCTCGTAGATGTGGAGGATTCAGGCTGAGAAGGATGCGATTGACCCGATAAATTGCTCTCAGCCGACTCATCTACTCCATCATGATGACCTTCCATTCCGAACTATATTAAGAAACACAGGAACAATCACAATCGGCCAACATCAACAAACTTCTATATCTATGACCTGCCTATTGGCCAGAACCACCTAAACCAGGCTCTGATACCAAAGATGTAATGACTATACTAGATAATCCTAATTACTGTTACTGATTATGTATATCTATACAACTATTCTCGTCAATTCATTATGAATTATCAATTATTTATGCATCTACGGCACACCCACACAATCACTATATCATTCATGTCATATTGAGAGCCATACTTTGTCATACTAGAGGATGTTATAAACATACAGTTAATAATTACATGCCTTTACATATGAATTTATCTGTAACTATCAAAAAGATGTAAGATAAATTCATTACTTCAATTCACTCTTCCTAAACTGATGTTGGCTGAGAAGATTGTGGGCCTTGTCCCTGACCAAACGGCTTATCCTGTGGACCTACACGGATAAACACCCGTGCTAAGCTATAAAGCTTAGTGGGGAACAACTAATATATGCACATGAACATTATTCACAAGCATGCAATTATAGAGTATATGCATAACATATTAGAAGAATGGTTAAATCAATGGATCATTTAACATAAATCATCAACTGTATACATATTCTATTTATCTTATTCATTTGCCTGCTCAATTTTCTGTGGGAGTGGATAACGGGTACTGTGGATACCAAAGGTATCAAATCTGTAAATACCCGAAGGTATTAAATCTGTAGACCCATTGGGTCAAAACTATGGTCTCATATAGAGACAACTGTGGACTCATGAGAGTCAGACTATAGCAGCTGCAACTATAACCCTATAGGCATGCCTATCTATCCACTACCAAGTCTTTAAGTGCAGGCCTAATTCAATTACTTTTCATATCATGGGACATTGTATCAACATATACCATTATAGCATTAATAAATGCAAGAAAACTTTACTATCATTTATTACTATTCTTTATTGTCAAACAATCATTTATTTGTATTACAAGGGAATAACGCATGCATAAACTCATTTAAGGTAATAGAACATACCTTTTTGTTATTAGCAAATCTGGTAATTAAAGAGATGCCTTACTGTAAACTTGTAATTCAGGATGATTTATAAGCTTAAAAGGGTTTAGGCAAATTTTAAATCCCAATTGAAGTCATAAAAATACAAATATTAAAAATAGAAAATATAGGCATCGTCGCGCTCGCGACGAATGTCGCGGCCGTGGCGTTAATCACGCTCGCGATAGAGAACCATGGCCTATATGAGCATTCTTTGATGTCGCGCTCGCGGCATAAGTCATGCTCGCGACACAAAACTGCCGCTTGTTGTCGCGCTCGCGACGGAAGCGACGAGTCGAATGCCTCCATGCTTATTGCTCAAAAAAAATCCAAATAAACTCACTTCAAAACCCAGATTTTATATCACTTTCAACATCCCAAACGAATTTTTCTGAAAACAATATCTTCTATAAAGTTTTAGACCTATATTTCCAGTTTCCAAAACATTAAAAATCTTCTCAATTGGACCTGTAAATCCTTAGATATTTAAGAAAAACCACAGACTGTTCATAAGGGCACATTCACAACCACAGTCAAAGTTCAATTCCGATTTTCACTATCACGCAGTGAAAATCAGATTTCGGTCTCTTCTAACAAAATCAAGGTTTACAAGTCTAGTTTCCATACCAATTGGAATTTCATCATTTGAACAACTATAGCTCAAGATATGAGCAAAAACACACAGATTAGTCAAATGATCTTTAAGACAGATTTTATGCTTTTAACCAAATCATGCAAATTATCAACTCTAATCAACTTTCAAGCTTATAATCATCCACAAAACACATGAGAGAGATACTCAAGACCTCTCTCATGATAAAATACAAATCCTTACACACATGAAAACTCTAAGTTCCCATACCTTATTTGAGCTTTCTCTTCTTCAACCTTGAAGAGTTTCTTTCCCCTTTCCTTTGCTTGCTTCTCCTTCTATAGACATAGGACAATTCTATGAAAACCAACAAGCTAATCTATGAATCATACATATCAAAGAATAATAGAATTACCTTAAGCTCAAAAACCAAGTAAATCTTTCATTTTTCTTCCTTACCCCAAATTCAAGGAAATCTAGAGAGAGAAAGAAAGAATGAGATAGAGAGAGGAGTTAAGAGGAGATGAAAATGGAGGGTGAAGACCAAGAGGTTGGCCGACCACTACACCCCCAAAATATCTCTCTCTCCTCTTCTTTCATTGGGCCAAATGTCCCTCACAACAAATCTTTTGCAAATGAGTCCCTCAACTTCTCTTATTTCTATTCTTACCCCAATTCTTTTACTTTAGTTTTTCAATTAGGTCCTTCCTCATGAAATTAAACTTATTTAACCATGAATAATAATAATTAATTAATGAAAATTCTTCTAGGGTACATGGAGGGGTATTACAGTCAGTCTATGGTGACCATTGACTTTGTCTAAAAGCAACCTCAACCGTCAAATGAAAACCATAAATTAAAATAAGGTTTAGTAGTGGATAATAGTTGCAAATGGAGATTCACATTATTCAGGGATTAATTATGTTATTGAGTTTTACAATTTATGATTAAATAATCACAACAAAATAATTTGCAGCTGAAAAATCATCAATTTTTTTTATTTCAAATAAAAAGTAATCTGAATATCAATTTTTTATGTCATCCAAGTAATAACTAATCACACATTATATGATTGTCATATCATTTTGAAACTAATCAATTTTACAAGTATACTTTAATTAATTACTTTGACTTTTTTTAATCTTTTGTACACATCGTTTTTCTTATATTTACACGATAATGTGGCGTTCTTTTTATTTGATGGTTCAACTTATAAAATTGATTCATTTCAAAATGACATAAAAATTATAGATGGCATATTTAACTGTCATTATGGTAATATATAAAATTAATTTTAATTCATTTTTACTTTAATTAAAATAAAATAAAAGAAAATTTTAATAATTTTTATTTTACAAATTATTTTATTATAATAATTTGGTTATAAGTCCCAAAATTCAACGGCTATCAATGTAATTAATTCCATTATTCAGTTGTGGTAGGAACTAGATCTAGCAAATGTGTGGGTCGGATCAAATAAATCATATCATCAATGGGTCCAATCGTAAATGGGTCAATTTAGGAGTGAGTATGGACCGGTTAACTAATCCATAAATAAAAAAAATTAACCGATCCATTAATATCGATTTTTTAAAATCACTAACCATTAATCAGTCTATTACATTCGGTTAACCAATCTATCGATTTCAGTTTGGTTAACCAATATCTTTCGATTAACTATTAAAATTTATAACATAAAATTATAAAAATAAATTAGAAAAAATTCAATTCAATTTCAAATTTGCAAAGTAATTTAATATAAAAATTACGAAACAAACATAATTTATTAGCCAAAATTTATATTTTATAAATTAATAGTTAATATTATAAAATAAATTTAATATTTATTGAAAATTAATATGCTTGATTCTAAGTTAAATAAAATTTTGGATAATATTAAATGTTATAGCATAAACTCTAAAATATAAGAAAATGTAATTAAATGATATTAAGTAAAATATGAACACTAATATATGATAAGAAACAATATATATAAAAGTTAATCGGATACTATATATAAATATTACTATATAATTAAAGAAAATGATAAAATATAAATTTAGATTAAAGTATTATATAAATTTTATAGAAAAATATATAAAATTAAGGCATAAAAATAAAAATATATTTTAAAGTATTATTTTATATAAATTTTAGAGAGAAATAGAAAAAATTGAAGATATATATATATATATATGTGTGTGTGTGTGTGTGTGTGTGTGTGTGAAGTGATTAACCGTAAACTAATGGTTAATCGATATTTAAAAACCTAAACTGTAACCATTATCTATATTTTTTTTCATCCCTGTGTGTCATAAATGTGTTAAGCAAGTCATTTAACTTTTAACAATATTGTTTTTTGTATCATTATATTATATAAAATATAAGATATTATGAATTTATATAAAAATAATTCAGATATATTTTTTAATAAATAATAACGTAATATGTTTAGATTGCTATTAAAATCAAATAATATAAGATAGCTAATAAAGCCAAGGAGTAATTACTGGAAAACGAGTAATATTCATACAATTTTCACAGGTCATTATAACTTGAAACAATTATTATATGTTTAATAGTCAATAAATTAGTATATTACTAATATAGGTCTTCTGAAGAATTTTTAATAACACAATTTTAATTTAAATGTACAATAATATTATTTCTTTTATCAAAAGTTTAATTATTTGCAATTTAACGAAATATTATGGAAGAATTATTTTAAGAAACACACTCCTAAGTAATGGAAAAAAAAAACCTTAGTTTTGGGGAGCAACACACAATGGTTTCATAGCTGATAATATCAAATATTGTAGGGTTAATTTTATCCGTATTCATTAAAATTTAGCAATTATAACGTTTAGATCATTATATTATAATTCGTAACGAAAAAATAATTCAACTTTTATTTCATAACAGAAAAGTCATAAAAGCCGAAAAATTGAGAATCCGGCCACTAAAAAATAAACTAACTTTTATTTTTGTTCATTATTCAATTTATTTATTTATTTATTTTAATGGTACAGTTTGCATAACATTAATCCAACTATTTCTCGATTTGTATAACATTAACCCAATCAAAATAAGAGCTGGATTATTTTTTTCAGTGACTGGATTCTTGATTTTCTGGTTTTCGTGACTCTTCTGTTACAAAATAAAAGTTATTTTTTCGTTATAAATTGTAATATAGTGATAATAGCATTACAATCGTAAAACTTTAATAATCATGGATGAAATTAATCCTAATATTGTAATAGGCTTGATCTATTACTGGCTCATAGCTCAGATCTAAAGCAAAAGGTTCAAAGCCCAGCCGACCTGTACCACTTAGGCAATTCGTTCAGTATGACAAGATCTTATCTTAGTCACATCTGTTGGCATATCATTGCCACACTCTACTATCTATACTGTTTATATGTAACTACTATTTACACTTGAATATGCCTACTCCAAGAATTCAAGTATGTCTATAGGTAGACCTTCTTTCTCTCTCTTATACAGTATAAATGGCTCAAAATACACTACAACTAGATATTGAATCTTTGAGACCTCCTCTTTCCATATTTTCTCTCTCTAAAGTATTACTGACTTAAGTTTCAGAGTGCATATACCTAGTCTAACCATGTTTGTCTTATTGCAAGTTCTTTGAGCTTGGTTGATTCGATCAGCTTACTCAGTCTCCACTTAGTTTCATCTCTTTTTGATATTTCAAAACTTATCATTTATTGCTTTTGTTGAGAGACGATGGGAGACTCATAAATACAATCCAAGCACTTCAGAACTGGGACTAGTGATGATCATTTAGATAATATAGAAGGAGATCAAAATTTATCATAAGGAGAGAGGAACCAGATAAGTCCCCTTATAGATTTCCTGTTCATAATAATCTTTTACCAATGTTCAACAAAGACTTATGGTGTAACCGAATTCTACTTCGATCACGATGAAGGATTTGAAAGTAATCCTTAGAGACTTTGGCTAAAATATAATACAATTTTTCTGAAAGGGCAAGTAACCCTAAACCTTAATAAGGAATTCAGAGGTTGAAAGTGAAACAAAAGAAGAGATAAGACAAAGAAGCAAGGGAATAATGATCCGCAAACAGGACGAAGGGAACAAATTAGGTACTTGATTAAACGTGCATAAGGCTAACTAGAGAAATAAGGGGAAAGAGAAAAGGTTCTCAATAAGCTAAGCCTTCAGCATGTATGATCCTATTTATACCCTAAGGTGATCACAATCACCCTTGGTTTCCATAAGAGATGACTTGTCGTATATATAAACTCCAAAGAGGAGATTAATCATAAAAGTAAAAGAAGAAGTTAGAAATCCTGTAGCAAATAGGAACGAAAAATGGTTTTTACAACAAATTAAGAAGTTTAGGCTTGGGCACTCAAAGAAGACGATATTTGATGGGAACACTATTTTTCTATTTTGTTAGGAAATTAAATAGGTAGACCTTCCAAACAGATTCAAAGAACTAAATATTCCAAGATATATAGGCAAATTCGATTAGAAGTACCATATTTCAAAATACTCAAAATATATCCAAATGTATTCTTTTGATGATCGAATATTTTTTTGGGTCTTCCCTATCAAGTTAGCAGGCGATGCCCTCGGTTGGTTATATGATCTTCCTCTAAAATCAATCCACTCTTTTAGGCAAATTTGAGATTTGTTCACAACTTGATTTATCGTGCAAATCCAAACACCTAAAACTGTTAATGATTTGTGAAATTTGGTGCAGGGACTCGGTGAAAGGTTAAGAGACTACATTAATAGATTCCAGGCCTTAGTATCTGAGATAAAGAACTTGCTCCCAAAAGTAGCAACAAATGCTCTGGATAAAAGTATAGGAAGCATGCAATTATTTGAATCTATCCCTATCTGCCCTTTAACAGACTTTATGAATTTAATGGACATAGCCAACAGGTACATTCAACTAGATTACACGTTGAGGGTGAATGGAATGTTGTTGACTATTGATAGAATATAGTCGGTCAGATGGGGGGAAAGGAGAGCAAAGAGTTAGAAGAAAGTCGGCCCAACAAAAAGCTCAAGAAAGAGGAAGGAGATTATGCATGCAAGGTTTGAAATCTATGTAAATATTCCAGCTAAAACCTATATTGCGCTCAACTCTTCTTCTGTTAAGGTCTTGATGTGGATAAAAGAAAAGCATAATTTTGTGATTGTTAAATTAGGAGAAAACAAGCTTTATCACAAATGATGGCACCTTCTGTTATAAGTAATGTCGTTTGGCCTGAAAAATGCAAGGCAACCTAATAATGTTTGATGAATAAAACTATTAAAGAGCATATTGGCAAAAATGTGGAGAATATTTATGTTGATGATATGATTTTTAAGAGTAAAAGCCAATAAGAGGAGGCACCAAAATAATAATAAATGGACCGTTAATGGATCTTCCAATCAAAGTTTTTACCACTCTCAATCAATTTCGAATGAAGCTAAATCCAAAGAAGTGCATTTTTGGGGTGCCATTCGATTTTTTTTTTTGAATTCATGGTATCCTAGAGGGGGATAAAGCTAATCTAGAAAAAAGTAAAGTAATCATTGATATACAATCCCCAACCTATGTGAAAAATATCTAGAAGTTGAATGAAAGGATAACAACCCTGGGGAGACTCATTTCCTCTTTAGCAAAATGTTGTATGCCTTTCTTTAAGAAGTTAAGGCATAAATAACAATGTCTTTACATGTGAAGAGTTGAAGTAATTTCTTGCTAATCTACCATTGCTAAGCCAGCCAATTCTGCATGAGAAACTTTTCCTTTATTTCTCCACATCGAAAGAGGCAGTAACAGGGGTTTTGGTTCAAGAAAAAAGAAACCAGCGATTGTCAATTTTTAATGTCAGCCAAATGCGTTAATGATGTGCACCAAAAAATTGAGATAATACTTTAAAACACACACCATTGTTGTTTGATCCAACAAGTCACTAAAAAAATCCTCTAAATGCTAGATTTGGAAGGAAAATACTGGAATGGGCAATAAAGTTGCAATCTTTTGATGTAAGATACGAGCCTAGAAATGCAATCAAGCTACAAGTCATTTTAAATTCTATAACTGAGTTTGCGAGAGAAAAAAAGGTTGAACAAACGTTTTGGGAGATGATTGTTGATGGATGTTCCAATGGCCATAGAGAAGGCACCGAAATAATAATAAATTGACTCTTAATGGATCTTTCAATTACCAAAAAGAGGCACCAAAATAATAACAAATGAATCCTTAGGCATAACAAATGGGTATATAATAAGGTTAAACTTTACGACATCTAATAACATTACGGAATATGAAACATTTTTTAAGGTTTGAGGCTGGTCAAGTCCATCTGACTAGAAATCTCAGGATTAAGAGTGATTCCCAGTTGGTGATAAGTCAAGTACTTGGCAACTTTGAAGTTAAAGAATAAAATACGAAAAAGTACTTATTCAAAGTCAAAACAATACTGAAAGAGTGGGAAAATATTGGAACAACTTGGAGCTTAGAAAAAGTTCCAAGAGATGACACCAAAGTTACCGAAAAGCTTGCAAACATGACAACCTCAAAGGAACAAGAAATTGAGGAGAGCATAACGACAAAAGAATAATTGTTTTCATCCCTTAACAAGCCAGAAATAACATAGATTGATCAAGAAGAAGAAACATGAATGAGCCCGATCATTCGATACCTTGTATCGAGTGAGTTACCTGAAGACAAATTAAACTAAAGTAAGAAAAATAAAAAGAAAATCACCTAGTTATTCAATAATTGGTGATTGAATTGTACAAATAAAAAAAAGCATATAACCATTCATGGCTTAAATGTGTGTCAAAGGAAGATAAATATTACATTATCAGAGAAATTCATTGAGGCATTTTTGAAGCCTATGAGGCCGGTAAAGCCATTGTGAGAAAAGTGTTGCATATCAAACTTTGCCTAGAGTTAGAACTTTGCAAACTCATTTCTCACTAGTATATGGATTGGAAGCTATGATACCAGTGGACACTGGAATTTTCTTGTATCAGTTAACATTCTTCTCGAATTAGAATATTGAGTAGGAAAGAAGACAAGATCTGGATTTGATCAAAGAGAGGAGGGAAGAAGCTTACATAAAGGCAGAGGGTCGCAAAGTACCATCATAACAAAGTGAGGACTTTAGGTGATACTGGAGTTGGAAAATTAATGCCCAACTAGAAAAAACCTTATGAAATTTCCAAAGTCCTTAGTAAAAGAACCAACAAGCTAAGAGTTATGGACAGATCTGACATCCCAAAATCATGGAATATTGAAGTACTTAAGAAATGCTTGTTGTGATTTCGATCAAATTGGTTGGTGATTGTATTTCTAATATAAATAATTGATGCTTGTATTTTCAATCTAAATGATAGATGGACATTGTATTTCAATCAAATTGAGAAATGAGAATACAAATTTCAAACATTCACTTTGCTTGTTATTCCAAGTTGAAATTGCAAAATGATCACGAATCCGATCAAACTATTTGCCTTTAACCTTGATGCATTAAGTTCAAAAAATTTTCCAAGTCTTGAAGACAAACATTTAGAAATATTTTTGAATATAAGTTCATTGATTATGAAAATATCAATTCATTCATATATTTCTTCAATATGTTATTAATTGCATGAATGATAAAAGTGACAATCAAAATGGGAAAACACTCACTTCATTACTTGAAAATTGCACGTAAAAAGATAAATTTGCAAATACAGAATAAAAAGAAAATACAAATTAGAATCCTAATCTTTTACGTTTTCCCTTTGATGGCATCCTCAGCTCAATTAACATTCTTAGCTTTGGGTTTATCCTCTTGGCTTGCAAGGGGAACTATAGAGAGATTGGTAAGATCATCTAGAAAACTAAAAGCTTTCCCAAAGTAGCATCTCTCACAATCAATCAAAATTCGAGTCAAGAGATCACTTTAGAGGTAGCCCAGTTGATCCATCAGCCTTTCCCTCTGGTTGGCTAACTCTTTTTTATGATTCTAGTGCAAAAAGTCTGGCCTTCCTTGAAGATCTTCATTAATAGACTCCACAGAGGCCATTTTTTATAAAGCTCCCCCACCTAAATGGAAAGCTAAGAGTTTTGAGAAGACACCTCCTGAATCTAAGTGGAAGGCCTCATAATCCCTTTGTAGTGCCTATAATTTATCCTTTAACTCCTACTCAGATCGAGTCTTCTTAGCTAGCTTTTCCTTCCAAGCCAGATTCTCCCCATAGAAGTACATAACCCTCTGAATGACCTAATCAAATAAAAAGGAAATAAGAAAATGCAAGATTTAGAAAATTTTTTCAAATTTTTAAGTAAGTAACAAATGCTTACCTGAAAAGCTTTGAAGTTGATGTCAGCTAACCCCCAACCCCATCTTGTTCATATACTTTTCTGATATAAGGCCTCTTGTAATACCCCTAAAAGTACCCTAAGAGAGAGAGATGATTATTTTGCATAAGATAGAGGTTAATTATGTGACTAATTAAAGGAAAATTGTAAATTAAGGATGTAATTGAAAAGTTAAAGTAAAATTTTTATGGTAGAAATGTAATAAGTAAAAAGATTAAAGACTAAAGTAAGAAACAAAAATACAAAGAGGGATTAAAGTGAACTTTGCCAAGATTTTTGTTATCAACCAATAGGAACAAAGCACTTGTGTGGCTAAAGAGAAGAGAGGGAAAAGTGGTCTTCTTCTCCTTATGGTGGCCGGCCATTTTGGCCAAGGGAATTCATTTTTTTTGTTTCCTTTCTTTCTTTCCTTCTTCGTTTTCTTCTCCTCTCCTTAAAGAGGCTTTTGTGCTCTAAGTGGAAAAAGGGTTGTAGATGATAAAGAGAAAGAGAGAAAGAATTAATTTACAACAACTTAAGGCTAGGAGCAAGAAGAGATGAATAGCAAAGATAGAGAGGATGGAGGAGAAAGATAAAGAAGAGAGAGAAAGGTAAAGCTTGAAAGGTTAAAGTTTAAAGAGGTATGGGAACTTAACCTTTACTTGTATATGTGTTTACTATATAAATAATGTGATATTAGTAATATATGATGTTATAGTAAGTGAATATCATGAAAAATAGAGGTTAGACTTGATGAAAAACTGAAATGGGAAGTTTTGTTGAAGATAGGGGAAAAACTATTTTAGGGTTCATTGGACCAGTCTTCACTAAATTAATGATATCTTGAGTTATAGTGATTGTAATTGAGAACTTCTAGTTGGATATGAAAATTGACACATATATCTTCATTTCATATGAAGGACACGACCCTTGAATCAATTTTTATAATAGTGAAAAATTAGCTTGGAACCGGCTCATGACAGCTGCCCCTATCATTGGGAGCAGTCTTCGGTTTTTTGTGAATAACTTGAGATTTATAGCTCTTATTGGGGAGATTTTTGATTTTTTAGAAACTATAAAGATATATCTACAGCTTTTTATAAGAAAGTTTTCTCTAAAAATGACGTTTTCTGGGTCAAAAATGGCATAAAAGTTGAGATAGAAAATCTATCTCTGGACGATTTAGGCCTCACGGTTACTAGGTTTTTTCATAGTAACCGTGAGGTACCCCAGTTTTCAATCTAGACCCTAAAGATGACTTACCTCACGGTTACTAAACATTTCATAGTAACCGTGACCCCTTTAAAAAGTAAAGAACACGGTTATTACTCATCCGGTAATGACCGTGAGGTAGTTTGGCGTAGTCCAGACACGAAAGTGCAATTAGGTCACGGTTACCATGAATTTGGTAGTAACCGTGACCCCTAAATTATGTCTTGTTCCATGGTTACCATGAATTGATGGTAACCGTGACCCTCCTTCAAAGTCCAAAACTTAAAAGTAAAAGATGCATTATGAGGCTTAAGATTAACTCCTTTATTCCTACATCTTATAGATTACCTTAAACATAAAATATATGGTAAAGTACAACAATAAGTATATGAAATGTATAAGTAAAATAGGAATAAAGTTATAGTAATTGATGTATGGAAATGTACACTTGAATATGATTGTACTATACTGATTATTTATATGTACTTTTGACTGTGACATGATGATTAAAGAATGTTACTATATTGATTGATTTATCATACCATATGATGAATTATATACTATGAATCAAATGATACATGAGATATGATTAATTGCCTGCACTTAAAAACTTGGTTGTGGATAGATAGGCATGCCTATAGGGTTCCAATCGCAACTGCTCCTGTTTGACTCTTATGAGTCTTCTGTATGTCTCTACATGAGACTTCTGATTAGATACCTTCAGGTATCCTTCTGATTAGATACCTTCGGGTATCCATTACTCCCGTTATCCACACCCACAGGAATTTACGCAGGCCATTTATGCAAATAATGATATGCATATACAGTTTGAAATCTATTACTGTTCTGACTAAATGATACAGTTATATCTTTATTAATCCAGTAAATGCATTGTATTTTATTGTTGTTAAATGATTGGTGATAACTACAATGTGTGGTTATCAATATGGTATTTCTGTTCCCCACTAAGCTTTATAGCTTAGCACGGGTGTTTATCCGTGTAGGTACTTGAAGTCAAGGTGCTTTTTGTTGGGATAAGAGCTACTAATGTAAAGCCAACTCTAGAGATAGGAGAGAATCAATTATATTTGTAATTCATTTTCTTTTTGTATTTATTATGTTGTACTAAAGAACCCCAATTAAGAGAACATTTAAATTGATTTTATAGAATACTTAATGTAATACTTTGTATTTTCTCATAGTATATTGAGGTGTGCATGTGAAAATAACAATAACAACTAACAGGACTATAAAGGAAATAAATTATCCTATGTAAAAGAACTTATAGAATGAAAAGTTTGGTTGGACTAGTGCGGTCCTTACACCTCTACTCATGAAATCCAATACATGGGGATTCCAAACAAAATAACCTGTACCGAACTTCTGAGAATGGATTGCTTTAAGTGACAGAGGCCTAATCTCAGAAGTGGTAGTAGTAGCAGTAGAGGCTGAAGGCCTCTCGGATACTTCTGGTTAGAGGAAACTTTTAAGGAAACCTTTTTTAAAGGTACCTTCTCAACCTTTAAGGTCGACATTCAGACCGACGGAGGAGTGGCAACAAATGTAGGAGTCATTGCAATCTAAAACGATTTAGCCTTCAGTGTAACCTTTTGGATTTTGGCTGGCTAAACTAATTAATCATCGCTCTTCAATAACTTATTCTTCCTCTTTGCCTCTTGTGTTTGCTTTACCCATTCAATGACCCCTTTAAAAAATGAAAGATCTATCAGAGCTATAAAAAGCAACAAATTAGAATCTTGCTCATAAAAAAATGTAAATGTTAAATGCAAATGCATGAAAAAAAGGAATTCTAGAAAAGACCCTAAGGGCTCACGTTCAGCAGGTTCATTAAGAGAATCTAATAGGGCTGCAGAGTTGGTTGGATTTTTTTCATGTTCTTGAATGTACTTTATGAGCTTGTTTATATCCAATCTGAACATATAGAGCCTCGAAGCAAGATATTTAAGGTTCATAGCTTTATTCAAAAGGAACAAGCTTACACTGAAGCCTCATTTGCACTCGATTAAGAAAATTTTATCTTTGAATCCCTTCATCGAAACAAGAAGAGAAAAGAGTTTCCTTTTGCTCACTCTTGTGAAATAATACTCAATGTCATCCTTTCAACCAAAAAGGTAAAAAGAAATATGTAAACAACTCCAGAGATGGAGCAATGTCAAGCTGCTTACACAACACTTTGAATAGGTGATCTTCCTCCATTCGTTCAGATTCAACTGATTTGGCACGATTTTGTATCCTTGTAAAAAGTTTACATCGAATGAATGAAGTGAGAATTGCAAGCCACAATTCGAACTAGGTTGGTGACAGATGAACCATTCATTGTCCTTTTCAAATAGCTCACCTCCTATCAACATTGAAAGAGGACAAGCCAGAATGGTTATGTCCTTATGAAGATTATATCTCTTCTTTAATCGGCTCACTTCTAAAGGTGACAGTTTTGTATGTTTATTTACAGGTTGTTTTTTATTGTATTCTAAGAGAAAACTAGTGTCGAAGCCCTCATTATGTACTGGAAAGATTGGATTACTACTACTGGCAGCCATTTTTAAGGGTAAAGGTTCAAGAAAAAAAATTTCATTTGTTCCTAAGTTACAAGTCTAAAGTGATCAGAATAAGATGAAGATTATGATGAAATTAAAATAAAGTTAGAGAACATCCAATTAAAAGAGAACTTACTTGGAAAATTTGGCAGAGTTGGAAAAATTTCTTGGAACTTAACAAATTTGTAAAGGATTTTTAAGAAGAAAAAGAATTCAAAGCTTTGTAAAAGTGAAAATGAAATGGAATTAGCCTTTTTTATAAGCAAAAGGTCAACTTTTTCAATAAGCTAGGCACAATCACCAAAGACCTTATTGTGTGTAAGATAATAAATGGCCGATTCGAAGAATGAGGTTTCTCCTATGAACATCACATCTAATGAAGTGCCTATCATTATGATTTGATTGACAGTTGGATTCAACAATCAAGCACACGAAAGGACACTTCAAAATTTGGCCCCAATTTCAAATTTCAAAATGAAATTTCAAGAATTATCCACCAAAATTAAAAAGTTTTGCTAGTAATCCGATAGGATCATCTAGGTGAAAGACAAATGATAATACCCAATATTGTAATGGGCCTGATCCATTATTGGTCCATAGTCATATCTAAGCAAAAGGTTTTAAGCCCAGTTGACCATACCACTTACGCAATCCAACCAGTCTGACAAGGCCTTACCTAGTCACATCTACTAACATATTAGTAAACCTTCTTTTTCTCTCTTATACGCTATAAATAGCTTAAAACACAAGAGAATTAGATATTGAATTTTTTAGACTGTCTCTTTATATTTTCTCTCTCTAAAGCATTATTAACTTAAGTTTCGAAGATCTTATTGAATTTGTCTTATTACAAGTTATTTGACCTTGACTGATTTGATCATTTTACTCAGTCTTCCACTTAGCTTCATCTTTTTCTAATCTTTCAAAACTTATCAATAGCCATTGGAATTTGGGCAAGATATTATTATATCATATTAATAATTATTTTCCCATTAACAATCTTAATAATATATAGCATATTATGTTTAGTTTCATAGTTCATGCATATTGTTTTTCTTGATTTTTTCTCCTCAAATTCGATTTTTTTATTTATTTCAGGAAATTGTTTTTCTATCCATATTTTACTTGGATCTATTTTGCATGAAGGAGAAAAGACATATGCATGCATGTATATACATTGAAATTAATGAAATGCAATGCTAAAGTAATAATAATCATAATAATAATAAGAAAACTCATGATTTATAAGTTTGCGCACAGTGATAGAAATGTAAGCAAAAGATAATAATGTTGTGAAGGATGACGAGGACTGAGCAATGACAAAGCCAGAATCTATAATTAAGCGGGGTAAAAATATAAGTCATGTTTAAAAAATATATAGCATAAATACTATAAATAAATTGTTAAATAAAGAAAAATATTCATTTAACATATTTAAAAAAATACAATTGTTCTCTACGAGTTTTCATGGTGTTATAGCGATAAATAATGACTTCGTTATCAATAGCATTAAATACATTTTTTCAATATAAGCGATCAAACAATCAGTCATCTATTGATCTCTTATTTTGTTACGTAATCGATTTTTCACAAATTTCATAGCAGAAAATGTTCTTTTAACTGTTGCAGTCACAACAGGTAAAATAAATGATAAAATGATGAGTTTATAAATCAAATGATATAAAATATCATTTTTTATTTGTACCATTTATTTAGTAAAATCACCTACAAAAACCATTATTGCACTTATTATATTATAGATTAAATTTTTAAAACCATTAAAAAGTTATTCGGATACAATAATACAATATGGACCTTTTATCCAATTAAAGAAAAGTTATTCGGATACCTTATAACATGTTTGCTTAATTTGCTGGTACTCTATAAGAAAAGGTAAAGCTCTATATTTTATTTGTTGGTATTATACCGGTAATCTTTTTATCCATTTAAATTGTCTGTAATTGCAAATGCATCAAATTAAGCCAAACTGATACAACAGAGTTCTTAGTGGCATAATAAGGAAACTAAAAAATTTAGATCCATAAAATTTAGGCTTTCATCAATTCAAACATATAATATAAAACTTAACTAGGTTAATATTTGTCTAAAATTTCATATGCGTTCTTTAAAATGCAAAAAACAAAGATATATAAAAGTCAAAAAAATTGCAAAACTAAATTACTAGCCTTTAATTAAAAATAAATCTTTGTTACACTCTTAGTTTCTTCTGAAATTTATTTGACTTTCCTTTAAAAATTCAAAAAATAATAGAGTTTTGTATTTTTGTTTCAATGAAAGTGAAAAAATAAAAGGTTTCATTGATTAAAAAAAAACTTAAGAAATAAATTAAAGAGAAAGTAATAAAAATAAAATTTTAACCGGGGGGCAGCAAAATTATCTATCTAATATATATATATATATATATATATATATATATATATATATATATATATAAGTAAAAAAATTTCAAAAATTAAGGGGAGCAATTTGACTCCCTTCCTCTTCAAGTGACGTCACCACTGGGACTAGGGATGGGCTGCTTCACTGCCTATGCAGGGATGATAACTGCCTCGTCACAAGGATTTTCCATCTACCCTCCCGATTGGATTACAGGAGAAAATTTATTTCATTTCTACCCCAACAGGAATCTTTGGTCTCGGTCAAAAATATATTTTTTTAAAATTCAATTATAACTAAAATATAATATTTAACAATTAATTATAATTGAAATATAATATTTAATAATTAAAAAATATAAAATTAATCACAAATCAAATTAATATAAATGTTAATAATTTACAAACTTAAAATAAATACAAATCAAAAATCAATAATGAAAAAATTAAGATTTAAATGACACATTACATCGAGATTGGAAAAAATCGCGGGGCAGATACCCCAATCCCCTGTCTCGGTGGAGAAAATTTTTGGGGAGTCGCAGGACTGTTCACCTCGGGGTGCAGGGAATGATCATCCTTATGCCTGTGGGTCTCCGCTGTTTTGAAGCTCCTCCTTCGCAAGTTCTGCAGTTGTTAGCAATGGATTTTGCTGGTGCGTCGTTGAGCTTGCAGGGTTTAGGCCTATAATGTGAAATATTGTAATGGATATATGATAATTTAATTGATAATACCTTATTTAATTTCAGATAAATCTAGTTTGATGAGGCCATTACTGGGTTGCTCTCCAATCGGGAAAAAAATATTGTTTTATATTTAATTTAATAAAAATATAATAATTAGCAACTAAAAAAAGAAAAAAAAAGGTAAATATAATAACTATCAAATTAATGAGAAAAAATAAAAATATTTATTTTGAATGTAAGAGTTTCCTGAACCCACCCTAAAAGTTTATATTTTACTGTATATGTAGAGTTAATTTCATTTGTGAACATCATTTTTTTTTAATTTATAATAATAAAATAAATCAAATATAATTTTATAACAATAAAGTAAAAAATATAAGAAAAACATCGTTTCAGTCACCCATCCCATCGCATGCATCAATAGTGTAGATTCTCCATTTTTAATTCTTATTTTTGGTTGAACATGGTCCCCATACCTTGAATGCATAATTAAACACTTTTTCACAGTTTTGGAATTGGCTAAATTTTGTTTTTTCTTTTTTTTACATTTTAAGTGACTAGAATGATGTTTTCTAGCATTTTTTACTTTATTATTATAAAATTATACTTGACTTATTTTATTGTTACAAATTAAAAAAATAATGCATGTAATAGCAAAAGTTAGGCGACCATAAATCAAATTAAGCTATATATTTACTATATACATATATAGATTATCAATTTTTCATGAACATCTTTTAAAAATATACTTTTTTTTTATATATATATGCATGATTTCCTTCCAATAATATATTTTATATATACATGCAAAATCATGTTGATATATAAGAATCCAATTGATGAGAGAATTTGTCCCGCTTTGTCAACTTAATTAAGCGTGATGGTTAGAGTTGATAAAAAAATTGAAAACCTGTTAAATCGATTTAAAAATTTAGTTCAAATTGATTTTAGTAGTTAATCAGTTCAATTTTACGTGAACGTGAATTTTAATTTTTAAAATTATGGTTAACAGATTTAGACTTGTACTTAAATATCCAGTTAATTAGTTTATATATAAGTTTACACACACACATATATATAAGATTAATTTTCATGTATATCCATATTATGTCCTAATATTAGAAGATAAATGACTGATAAATTAATGTTTATGTAATGTTATTTTAGTGCATTGTTATTAAATTTGAATGTTTTGTACTTTATATTTAAAATTTGAAAAATTTTATATTTTAATTTGATGGATGAATTGAAGCTTTTTATATAAAATTTATGTTTATTTTTTTTTTGTAACAGTTAATCAATAATTAATAGTTTACTCACTATATTTAATGGTTAATTGATTATTAATGAATTTGAAAAATGAGCTATGTACCCACCCCACTGATGGTAGATAGTGTGGCGTTGACTTGTACCATTTTCTTTAAAAACCAAGAGGTGCTTAATGAACCTGTTAAGAAACCAAGTTTCTTAAGTTAGAAAAGCATTATAAATATAAATATGATATGTATGATGTGCCTGATTAATTTTCTCAATAAAATTGTACAAATAACTTCATCAAAACTCAAATTTCACATCCTCAACAGTTGTCACGTTCCGAATTCTTGTCTTCAAAACAGAGCTCATCAATCTGCCTTTGTATAGCCTATAAGCCTCCCAATGCGGTACAAGTATAGTAATTTTTAAGAATTATTTTCAGATTTTCTATACCTTATCACCTCAGCAAAGCTAATTATCACAATCAAAATTTGGAACTGATTCTGCGCTAGAAACATGGTCACACTAATTATGCTTACGCCAATAAGCAAAATATTCACTAAGAATGAGGAGGATGGCCATAGTACACCATTCCAGGCGGCTGTAGAGGCCGAAAGTTTGGAGGACCAGGGGCTTGTTGATTTAGAGACATTGGCTGTTGCTGCTGAGCCATTGGTAACGGTGGCTGCTGCTGATTTATTTGCGATGGTTGTGAAGTCAAAGGCACCATTGGACTTACCATATAGGGTGGAGGTGGCCCCGGAGGCAAGGGAGTGCTACCATAGCCATACGGGGTCATAATACCTCCTGATGGCTGCAAATACTGTTGTGAGGGTAGGTTGGGAAGCAGGTGAAATTGATTTTGAGTGCTAGGAACTTGATTCTGCATAGCAGGAGGAGGTAACAAAACTGACTGATAAGAATGATTCGATGGAGCAGAACGTGATTGTGCAGGCATGAAAACATTGGGATCTGAAGGCTTTGACAATGAACCTGTGGCCAAACTCATGGGCATTGACGTGAATGAATTTGATTTTGCTGATGTCTTCACTAGACCAGCATTTTTTGCTTCTTCAGCTGCAAATGTTGAAAGAACGGAATGCATAATCAACTGAGAGGAGCTGGAAGCTGCAAGCTTATCTGCTACTTCAGCAGCAATGGCTGCAGCTGTCCTTGTAGTTGTTTGCCTGGGTTTTGCATTTGTATCAACAGATGCGGTATAGGAAGTAGATGCTCTGGGTACGTAATCTTCATCGAGCCGCTTCCGCATGTTGCTTGCTTCATCCGCCTGTGCCTGTGCTACCTAAAATTGACAAACAGAATATCAATTAATGAAACATTTGGTTCCATGAGGGACTGAAGGCCCAAATGATTTTATCTCACAAACCAGTGGCAAGCTAACCGATATTTTTACAATCAAATAGCAACATTCATTTTTTGTTTTGAAAACATATTTCATGAATACCACCAAAAAAGGAACAAAATATACGGCAACAAATCAAAATTTGATTGACCATAAGATATAGAGCATCTAAATTTATACAAACAGAGTTGAGCGACCACCATATGAAGATAGTTGCTCAAACTGGTCCTCTGCTCTGTTTGCAAGATGTTGAAGCACAAATCCTCATCAAACAATTTTGAACTTAAGCTAAAAATAGTCCACATCATTGTCTTGGAAACTTAATTATATAACTTTAACCAAGCAGCTAAAGGGACATGGTCAAGACAATCCACAGACATTTGTTGCTTTAAGAAATGTTCCCAAATTGTCTAACCAACTAGCAACCATAAATCCAACTCCTTCAAATCTTGTCCTCAATGGTGATTAGCCATATTATTGGTATTGCATATTTTCAGATTAATCAGTTTGCAGAGAGCATACATTTTCAGTTATGTAGTTTCTCATCAAGCATGCAAATTTACAGTTATTTTTGCAAGAATCACGAGAACATGATACAGAATTACATGGATAAGCATTATGAGGTTCAATGAAGTATTGCAACATTGAAATCAATGAAAGTACACCCAATAATCAGTCTCTACAAGTTAGCGGGCAAACTAGGCATATTCAGGTTTCAGATCACAGTAGTTCCAGAGAACATTCCATTAGTGATGAGTTACTTTACATTGCTTATAACTGCATAAGGATATCCAGTACCTTCAGAATCAAGATAATTCTGTAGCACATATGCAAATACTCAGCACATCTTCACTGTTTATGAAAACCCAGCCCAAACAATTGACAGCATAACATATTTTCCTCAAGTATGATATGACCATGTACCTGCATCTGAGTACGTATGTTCTCCAGCTCAGATTCCTTCAAGAGAAAAAGAGTTGAAAAGTTCAGCACTTAGAATTGCATAAGTCTGCATTCTCATACCTAAATAGATAATAAATACATTACAAAAATGTAGAAACATTTAATGACAACCATTGTGACAAAAGATAAGGTTACCTGTTCATGTAGAGCTTCTTTCAACTGAGATACAAGTGCTACTCTACTGGCTTCAACTGATTTCATTTTCTTGATGCATTGTTTCAAAATATTTTCTTGGTCCTCTAGTTCTTTCGACAAAGTTTTTCTTTTTGGATCTTCTTTACCTGAAGTGCCAAAAAGAAGTAACAGTTTAGACACATGCAAATTTTAAAAGTTGAATTATGAGCAATTGACACCTTTCAGCAAATATATGTTCTGGTAATTGTGACTAGAAAAGAACATTTTAAAGTAACCTCGGTCTAATAATCAATTCATTTAATGTTGCTTACCACTACTACAGGCAATTTCAACATCTTTTTCCATCTTCCTCACATGATTGACAGCTGATTTACAATTACTCATCTCCTCCTCTTCAGTGGAGTGTTCACCGACCACCAAATGAAGTGCCGACACTATTTTCTCCGCAGTTCCTCCAATAGTTAATTTCTGGCCTCCAAAGAATGAAATAATAATAAGATTAATTTCAATAAAATCAGACAGAAGGGTAAGCATACTCTTTCCATTTCAGGGCCTCTGTTTGAACAAGTGTAAATACACAAAGAACCAACTCCTGCATGCATATCTATGTATATATCACGGATGCTCTATACAAATGCACATGTATCCATGACTACATATAATTTGAAGCATGGAAGCTATAAATCAGTAAAAAGAAAAATTCTTGTTCTAACCGTTCTAATAGATCGAGAATCCCGCTTCGTAATTTTGACAGAACGTGAACGTTTTTTGCCAAACTCCAATGGAGGAGGTGCAGCTTCACCAAGCATTACATCATTGAGGCTCCGTGCACGGGATCCAAACACTCTCCTTTCTTCCCATATGTTAACCTAAATAATACGAAGACTAGTTTGATAAAATGAACCATCTAATTCCACATTTCCAGGAAAGATATTAACCATCTAATACCACATTTCCAGGAAAGATATTATGGAATTTGGAAATATCAGTAGCCTCACATTGGCATATTGTAGTAAGCTGCTTAGCTACTAGTTACAAAGAAATAAACCAGTTAGGTTGTTCTCCTGTGTTGAATTTGAATGTAAAAGCCATCATGTATATGTCAGCTATGACCAAAAAGGTGACAAATTCAACCAAACCCCTTAAAATGATAATGCTCTGCACCCACATTTTGTGGAACAGAAATGGATGCATCCCAGACTTTCAATCAGCTGGCCACAATAAAGGCATGGATTGACTTACCAATCGAGAGACAACGTTCTTGCCACGATCATCACCTTTCTCAGCAACATCTTTCAGTGCTGCAGGAAGCACCTTCCAGAACTCTGAGACAAACTCATTCCCTTTACGTTTACTGTTCTGTAGAATATCATTTGCGAGATACAATAAAGGAACTTTCTGAGACATCTCTGAACTATGGAACTGTTTATCCCATGTTGTAACAACTTGCTCTGCTTTTCTTCGGTGAAATATGCACCAATGAGACAAAGCTAAGAAGCAGAGTCCAGAAAACATGCTATTGAACAAAGAATCAATACCATAATACACTAATTTTAGAAAAAAGGAAGAAGCACTCCTCAAAATTATCGATGTATGTTTATGGATCTATAATTGCAGCAGCTACCAAATTAAAAAGTATCCAACTGATTCTGAAAATTAATTTAAAAAAATGTACGACACGAGTACTGAATTTGGGACTATATTCAGTTTAAGGACATTCTATCCATTTTCTGCACATTCCCACATGCATAACAATATCTCAACTTTCTGGTCACAACAATCATAAAACATTGAAATCACTAACCGCCACTTACCAAGTCAGAAAAAGAATTGAAGCCATGTTCAGCAGGAAGCTAACAAAAACTTATTAATTGCCAGAAATTAAGTCAAGCAAAGCAAAGAAGGAAAAGGATACTTTCAATACATTGCTGGGTGCTGTTGAGCTTAGAAAGCTTATCCGCAAGTATCTGTTCACTGAATACACTGTTCATCCCACCTAAACAATGTCACTCACTCAACCAAGAAAAACCCTAAAACAACAATCTTCCTTGCGCAACTCCTGAAAACCAAGCAAGGCCTTTAAAACCCCCCCAAATGAAACAAGCAACCGGGGTAACAAGAACCCAGCAACTGTAAAAAATGAAATCTTTTAAGTCAATAAAGAAACAGAAAATGGAAATTGCCAAAACCAATATCACAGTGTTGGAGGCAAACCCGAATCCAAGACAATGCTGATTATTAAGGCATTCGAATTGCAAAGACAAAATAATGAGTGAAAAAAAATATATGAAAGCTCGAAAATCTTAGAAATCAGAGATGATTAGTAGCGTCGACCCTTAGTAAATAGAGAGAACATGCGATTCGATTTTACAGAGAGATTATGAAAGGTTAATCTCTTAAACCCTAGAAATGGTTTTAGAGGAAAAAGAGAAGTGATAAAATTTTTCATGTAACAAAGAGAGTTGACAGCTGATGATTCGATCGGATGACAAAGCTTGCAAAAAAAAAAATATCTGATCGAATTCAGACGTTTGTAATCCAAAATTTAAGTTAGTAGCTTTTAGAAAAAGTGTGGTTAGAGAGAAAAAATCTCGAATAATCAATACATAGAGCCTTTATATTTTTTACTATTTATAGGAGATAAAGGAAGGGTACTTGAGTACCTCGAGTAGTGATAACTGACAGTTGAAGCAGGTAAGCGACAATGTGACAGAGAGCAGGTGGAGCTTATGGACGTTAGCTTGTATCAGTGAATTTACAGGATATGCTGTCCTATCAGTCCGATCGGACATCGCCTTCCTGTCTTGTCTTTCCAGCTCATGCTCTTGCCTTTTTATTAATGGGCTTGAACCATGCCAAGTGTTGTTGGGCCGACTTGATTAGACATTTGAAAATATTTTTTCCATAGTTATCACTTGTCCCCCCTCCGAACGGTCCGATCGGGCGATTCAAGTTTTGTGGAGGGATTTTTGAATTTCAAAAGGGGCCCATCTAAAAAGACGCGTCCGTTCAGCTCAGACAGTTGTTTTGCATTTAATGCCTGTGTGCGTGTCGAGGGCGATGCTTCGTTCTCCGCTATGCGTTTAAAGCTAGCACATGTGCCGAGGACAATACTTCGTTCTCTGCTATGCATTTAATGAATTGGAGACACGCGGCAATTATCCAGTAGAGAGGCGGTTGGAGAATTCCAGAAGCTTAGAGCCTATAAATAGGTGACTTTTGGGGTGATTTTTTCTCATTTTTCAGTGATCCTTAGCAAAAACTCTGTCATGTCTTTTTTCACGAACGTTGCCATTTTAGCAATTTCAAAGTTTTTGCAAGATTACTCTAGTAATTTCCCATTCATAACATCATTTTTTATTTCTTCCCTTCATCAGGGAAGGTTTCAAGCAGCATCAAGTCTATAGATGAGGATTTTCTTGAGATTTATGAAGACCACGAAACCGTGGCTCGTTCTTTGAAAATCACGGAGGAGGAAGTGGCTGAAATCCCTTCACAATACGATCTTCCAGCAAAAGGTCTCTGTGATGACTTACCCAAATTTCAAGGCAAAGAATGAGGGGGTGTTTAGGCGTGAGAACAGTAAGCCGTTCATTCACCATGTGTGGACACAGTCTCAGGAACATTATAGCGTAAGCTTTTTTCTTCTTTATCGGAAGTTAAGACAACCTTTTGGACTATGCCTCCTTCAGCGTGCTTTAATTTTATACTTTGATCTTAGCCAGTTTCTGTGCAATTTTCAATTACTATATCATCACTCTGCGAATTGGCATCAATGTAAGGAAAATCATCATTATCAAGGCTGTCGACACATCCGATTTTGCTCTGTATCAGCTTCAAATAATGGATCGCTCGTTGACCAATCGAGTGAGAGGTTTTCGGGCGCTGGGACCCTCGTCTCGCGTACCTGATCGGGTGATGCGGAAGTTTTAAATAAAGAAACATAGGTTTTCCTTGTAATATTTTCTTCTTTGTAATTGTTTTCTCCTTCGTTTTGTAACTTGTAAGAATTTTTCATATATAAGAGTCGATTCGCCTTTAAATTGCGCCTTTGTACTGCAATTCTCATTTTATGCAGAACTTGTCATGAAATTAACTAAGAAAAATAAATAGAATCGATCATGGAGAATATATAAAATTGAATAAGGATAATACTTCCTGAATTTGAAGATACTTTTCAAGCATTGTAATTCCTAATTCTTAGGGTTCCGATTGATTAATCCGATCGAAACTAATAAGATAAGAGTCGTTCGTTCTGGCGTTAGTTGTGACTTAGATTTATGACGTCAAAGCTTAGTAGGTGACTTGTCAGTCTTTCAATAAATTAAAGAATTATTCGATCGGATACAAAGATAGAATGACCTTTCGTTCTTGCATTGTCTTGGGCTCGGTATGAACATCGAGCCTAGGGGAGGAACTTATCTTGTAAATGAATGGACTTTAACTTCCGCATCTTCGGCTATGTTAAGCCTAGCAGATAAGTTGCACCATATTGATTCGTCGATCGGGATGCAGCTTCGATCGGAATTAAGCCTTCAGTTATTTTGTGGAGATTATCTCCTTTGGAAATATTTTATCCAATTATTGGCTTTATAGAGATTATCCGCTCCAGCGATATTTTGGCCAATTATTGGTTTTATGGAGATTTGACGATTTTGTAGTTAATTGTAGACTTTTGCATTTTCGGTTGGGGATAGACATCGAACCTAGCGAATGAATTGGTGGAGATTAAATGGAGGCTTCTTGCATTTTTGGTTCGAAAATAACGTCAAACCTAGCAGAAGAATTTAAAAATGGAGAAAAGCCTTCGCATTTTGGGCTCGAGATGAGCATCGAGCCTAGCGAGAGAGCTTTTTTATAATACCATGATCGGATTTAGAAATTTCATCAATCGAAATTTTCATCAATTAGACAAGCAACCTACAAACAGACATCAAACCTAAAAATAAATCAATGAAAGCATACCTGTTTTTTAAAGGCGGAGAAGAAATGGAGAACGTTTTCCTCATTGAATGTCATTTTTGTACATGATTATACTTAGTGCTTCTTGAGTACTTTGACATTTTGACTTTCGAAGATTTCATAGGGATCTTCCCGGCATTAGCTTCCCATTCCCAGCATTTCTCGTGCCTATATCTATCTTTCTGAGCACTAGATTAACTACATTGAGGGTTCTTGCCTTTTTGCATTGTGGTATTTAGTGACTCTTTATTTATAGGTAACGATCATGACATAAGCGTCTTCTCTCCTCTCTTCTATCAAATCCAAATCTTGGCATCTATCTCGAATGTTCATTTGTTCAGAATAAAATGTGGACTGATAGGACTATAGGCCGATCTCTATAGGTATCATTTTCTCGAAGCCGTAGACAAGAGATGATGGCATTTTATAAGTGCTGGCTCTTGGAGAGGTCCTGTAAGACCATAAGATGCTTCGCAGTTCTTGAGTCCAGTTGCCTTTTGCCTCACCAAGTCATTTCTTCAAGCCTTCCAAGAGTATTTGATTGGAGACCTCGGTCATTCCATTGCTTTGTGGATGGGTGACGAAGGTAAACTTAAGGCTGGTGTTGAGGTTTTGGCAAAATTTTCTGAAGATTGAGATATCGAACTGCTTGCCATTATCTGTAATAAAAACATTAGGTAAACCATACCTACAAATGGTGCTTCTTCATGCGAAATTAACCATTTCTATCGTGATTGTAACTAGAGGCTCTGCCTCAATCTTTGCATGATGGCCTCCTCAACCCGTTAACCCATGCCAGGTGTCTATTTGGATACTTTTCCCTTTTGTAAGTGTCTTTGTCTTGATTTCTTCCGTAGGATCCATTTTTCGCCCCTATGCCTATTCAGATCGTCCTACCATCATGACCTCTTTTTGGAGCTTTATCATGGTGACATAGGCTTCCCTGGATGCCTTTTGGTCACCCTTTAGAATGACGACACCTCATTTGATTGGGATCTTCATCACCATGTATTTTATGCTGGTGACAGCTCCAGTTTGAAAGAGTAGAGGCCTACCAAAAATGGAATTATAGGCAAAGGTAATATCAATAACCATAAAAGTTACCTTACAGGCGTGGGCTAAAGCCTCCTGATCGAGCTCGGCAAAAAGCTCGACAGATCCTACCACTGGAACGGTAGCGTTGCCGAGTCCGATCAGTGGTGTGGCATTCGGTTTGAGTTCTCCGATGGGCAGACCCATGGCTTTATAAGCTTGGAGGGTAAGCACATTTACTACACTTCCATTGTCCACCAGTATCCTCTTCACATCGAAGTTATTGATCAACGCCTTAACGATAAGGGCATCCTCATGAGGAAATAACACATCTCGTACATCCTCATCGGATATGGTGACTAGGGCTGGCCGTTCGGATGTTTGGGAAATATAGACACCTTTTCCCTTTCTTTTTCTGGAAAGATCATCTCTATAGGATGACCTGCCAGCGATTATATTTATGACCCTCGACGTACGATCGGTGAGGATCCACATTCCTTGATTTTCTCCGTTCATCATCATATTCGTTGTCGAAATCATCCTTCTTTAGGTCCGACTGTCTACAGGGACTTGCCCTTCTGGCCAGACCTACAAACCTTTTGAGGTACCCTCTTTGCAGGAGTCGCTCAATCTCTTCCTTCAGTTGGAAACATTCATCGGTTGTGTGATCGATATCCTTGTGGAACTTGCAATACTTGTTGTGATTTCGAGTATTTTTGCTCTTTTCGTTCAGCCTTTTGGATCAGTTCATCTTTTGGTACTTTTCCTTGATCCACATCAACACTTGGGCTGGGTTAGTATTGAGTGGAGTAAAGGTTTGAGCTTGCTGGCCATTTCTCCAATCGGATCTAAATCGATCGGCCTCTTTTCTTTTTCCCAGATTCCTTGAAGTAGAGGCTCTCTCAAGACTTCTTGCAATCCGATCGAATGTAGGGGCTTGGTTAAATATCCGTCCATCTGGGTGCTGGAGCCTATTCATGACATTGCTCCTTCTGCCATGGCTGGACCTCAAGGCATCGTCCAATTGAATGTACTGCTTAGCCCTTTCCATTAGATCGAAAAAGCTGGTTGGGGGTCTTGTTGTGATCAACTCAAATAATGGCCGATCAGCGGTGCCATTGGCTAGAGCATTGGATGTCATCTCCACGCTTACATTCCTTACCTCTGACATTGTGGCTTAGAAACTGTCTACGTAGTCTCGAAGACTTTCATCGTTCCTCTAATAGAGGTTATATAAATTGCTCACAGATTTTGGCGCTCATGTTTGTACGATGAACCGTGTGATAAATAGCTTCTTGAGTTGTCGAAATGAGGTGATTTACTCCTGGGGGAGTTCGTGGAACTAGTTGAGTGCGTCTCCTCCCAAAGTGGTAGGGAAAATCCTGCAGGCGATTCTTTCGTCGTAGGTATATACCTACACTTTTGTTAGATATTCTGCAAGATGAGTGGCATGGTCTATTTTACCTATATACCTATCCATTATGATATCTCTCCACCTGGGAGGTAGCTCTGACTCTGTAATTTTCCTGCAAAATGGGGAGGTTGTGTTGCTACAGGTGTTTCCCTCAAACATGCCTTTTTTGGAACCTGCCAAGCCAAACTGCTTGAGTTTCTACTTAAACCATTTGTCCTCCTTACTCATGGCTGTTGAGGCGAACTCATCTCTTCGCCCCTTCGTGCGACTGCGATGTGGCATGCACATGAAGGATAGATCGTCCCCAATGGATGAGGTTGAGGATCTGTTAGGGATATACGATGAGTCTCTGTTCAAGGACATTGTTCCCTTCCCCTTGTCATATCTACCTAGGGTTTTGACTCTCACTCTTCTACCATCATGAGCTCGTGGCTCATTGCTGGAGATCCCCTTGCTCCTTCTTCTTCTGAAATCTTTGGCTATAAAATCTATTTCATGGCCTCTTTCGGAAGTCTTGGGCACTTTGCCCTTTTTTAGTGTTTGGACAATACTCTTAGTGAAATCACTAAGAATAACGCACATGTCATTGATGGTAATAGGAGTATCCTCTGGTTGTCTCATGACTACGTCGTTGAAGTCTTGGAGGAGGTTACCCCTAGTAGGGGATCTGGGAGACCTCTCTCTTCTTTCTGAAGGCCTAGATCTACCCTGGTTGTTGTGATTATACTCCCCAGAAGCTGTGTGTTCATTGGATCCTGAATCTACCATCCTTTCAACCAGAGCACCAAATGATAAAGCATAAAAAATCTTTATCTGTAAGAAGAAGAGTTGATAGTTGATGATCCGATCGGATGACAAAGCCTGTAAGAAGGAGTGCCCGATCAGACTCGGGCGTTAGCACTCCAAAGCTTAAGTTAGTAGCTTTTAGAGAAAAAGTGCTTAGAGAGAGAGAGAGAGTCTCAGATAATCAATAATTGGAGCCTTTATATTTTTGGCTATTTATAGGAGATAAAGGAGGGGTACTTGAGTACCTCGAGGAGTGATAACCGGCAGTTGGAGCAGGTGAGCGGCGATGTGACAAGGAGCAAGTGGAGTGTATGGACTTTGGCTTATGTCAGTGGATTGACAGGACGTGTTGTCCCATCAGTCCGATCGGATATCGCCTTTCTGTCTTATCTTTCCAGCTCATGCTCTTGCCTTTTTGTTAATGGGATTGGACCATGTTAAGTGTTGTTGGGCCGACTTGATTAGGCCTTTGCAGACATTTTTTTTTCATAGTTATCAAGAAGGAACAAAAGAGAAGAGAAACATAAGAAAGAAGTTAAAAACCCTAGCAAGTACCAATGTCTATTTTCTTTCTTTTTTTTTTTTGTTAACAGAAGAGAGTTGCAGAGAAAGAGGAAGACAGAGTCATATGGCAAAGAAAACCATGAACAAAGGCTAATTTTTCTTTGTCTAAACGACGCTGGATCCGGACGATGGTTTTTCTTCTGCCCAAACAACAACTCAAGGGACTTCTCAGAAAAAAATTTCTATAGAAAATAGAAAATAACATCATATCTATTTTAATAAGTTTTTTTAAAATAAAAAATAAATTTTTTAGTTTTTAAAATAAAAAAAATTAATAATTTTTTTAAAAATTTTTTGAATAACCTTAATATAAAGGATTAATATATAATTTTTTCTTAAATTATTACCATTAATCAGATTTTTTTACTTAACTAATTGCATGTCAAATTACTCCCTTAACTTATTCAAAACGTCATATTACCCTCTATAAAATACATATCAGTTCACAAAGAGCGCGTGATAATAATAGAAGAATAATTTGATATTTTTAACAAGTTTTAGGAGGTAATTTAATATTTTCAATAGTATAGAGTGTATTTTTTACGTTTTAAAAAAATTGAGTGGCTAATATGATATTTTCAATAAGTTTAGGGAGATAATCTAACATACAATTGGTTCATGAGAGAAATATGATTAATAATGATAGTTTAGGGGGGAATTTATATATTATCCCTAATATACACACACATATACATATATATGTATGTGCATACATACATAAGTATATGTATGTGCATGTCTATGTAGTACATGCATGCATACATACATACATATGTATATGTATACATAAAAATCCATATGTATGTGTATATATATGCATATATACACATACATATACATATACAGATACATATATATGTATGTATGTATGCATGTATCTATATATCTACATATATATGTATTTATGTATATATATGAATATGCATGCACATACATATACATATGTAATGCATATACATATCTATGTATATATACATACATATGTGTATGTATGTGTACATATACATATAAATATACATATATGCACCTACATATATATGTGTGTGTATACACATGCAAATATATGTGCATATATACACATACATATACATGTATATATGTGTATGTATATACATAGATATACATACATATATACATAAAATAAACATTTTAATTTTTCATTTGTTGATAAATAAACGTGTTTTCTAAATTTTATATAGAAAATAAATACTTTAATTTTTTTAAAAAATAGAAAATAAAAAATTGTTTTCAAATGCATCCTAATATTTTTGAACCCTTTATTTGCTTCTACCACATATTAATGTTTATCATAATTTCTTCCTCCAAATTAGTAATTTCAATTTCACACAATTTCAATTATTGAATAATTTGTCAATAAAATTTAATAAATCAATAGATGAAAGTTAATTTGATCAAATTTTAAATTTTTTTTAATGTTAAACATAATTCAATTAAAATATAAAAAACTTATTTAACTATTAAAATAAGTAAATCTGTCAAACGAATCGTAGTGGATGAATTTAAATTCAACTAACTCCAAGTTAGTTTTTTTACAAATTTGAATTTTCAGTGTCATAATTTTTTTTAGGAATAGGTTCAAGTCAAATCTCAGGTCATGATTAGAATTGAAAAATAAAACCAAAATTAAAAATCGAAACATAAATTTTGATATATTTGATTCGATTTTTATTTTTTTCTATATCCATGATCAAATTTGATTTTTTCGAATTATTTATTTAAATAAATAATTGATGTTATATAACCCATCATATTGGTTAGTTTACCTTTATCGATTTCCGAAGCATTTATTGTAAAATCTGAATTTTAATTTCAATTTTGAACACTTTAAATGAACTTTTTTTTTTTCAAATTCGATTATCGAATTTGTCCCAAATGGCATTCATAGCCCAAAAAATTGTTATTCATATCCTAGATGGCACTATTTATCTTTAAAATTATTATTCACGGTTTAAAATATATTATTCCCAAACTAAAAATTTTCGAATGTTACACTCTCTTCTAAATTTTTGAGATGCTGAGAAAATAAATCAAAATAGCACGATTATACAATAACGGTGATATAACATGGTGGATGAGCAGTAAACAACTAAATAATGCAGAATTATAACATGCAGCAAAAAAAGATTGAAAACATGCGCAAAAAATAGAAATAATAAAATACAATATACATTATATAACATTTAATTATTATTTTTCATTTCACTTTTTTATTTATCTTCTTTTAAACTTTTACACCTCAAAATTTAAACAATTAAGCTTTTTTCATTTTATTCAATTAAATCTAATTTTTATATAAAATTGAGATTGGGATATTAATAAAATGTAGTATTTATATATATACAATTAAACTATAACTTATAAATAAATATAACATTAAATAAAATTTAATTGAAAAAATTGGATCACAAATCAGGTCAAATTTCAGATATTTTTGAACAAAATTTTCAAATTTTGAATTCGGGTTGAATTTGACATTAATTTTTTGGATTGGATCTTTTTTATTTTCTTCATACTAAGGTTCGAGTCACTTTTTCCAAATAAATTCGGATGGAGTTTTTGATTTTAGATAAAAATGATCAAGTCTAAAAATAAGCTTTTTTTTTTTTTTTAATGGAAGGTCTAGAAATAAGCTTAAGAGCCTATTTGCCCTTTCAATTTTTTTTTTCGCTAACTGTTTACTCTTTAAAGTCAATTAGATTAACCAATATTTCAGGTCAATCATTCATAAAAATAAAAAATATTTTTTTAAGATAAAATACATTTGAAGGTAATAAAAATTCCACACAAAAGAAACTATAATTTTCCAAACAAAATTTCAACATAATTCTTAAAACTATTTCATTGTCTCTTAATTCTTTAATCACAAAAAGCATAATTCATAAGCAGCTTATCGAACTTATCACCGAAAATCACTTAGACACCTCAACTTTAATTTTAACTAGATGAATACTTAAATTTGATTATTCGATATATAATAAGCACAAAATATGTATTTCTCCAAGTAACAAAAATGCATAAGTTGCAGACACGATGACGGGCAAATGGACAAATGATATGATGACATGTGTCATGCTGTCAAATAATTTTTTTTAAAAATTTATCGAGGGAAAAATCCGTTGGCTTTTTGTCAGTAACTTCTATTAATGAATTTTTTTACTCAAGCAGTGAATTCGTAGTTAACAGTAGCCTCTTGCTCTACTTAACAGTAGCATTGAATTTTGTCATTTTTTTACGCAAGCTGAAACAGTGCAGTTGCAGAAGGAAACAAAAAGAAGAAGAAGAACTAATCTAAATCTTGCAACAAAAAACATCTCTATCTTACAACCTTTGGCTTCTTCAAATACTTCTCTTCCACTTTGTACTATTCAGGTGTGATGGACACCACTTCCCTATCAACAAATCAAAAGTCTTTAACCCAGGATTGCATCTATCTGCCATCATCATCTCAAAGCTTCTACAATAAACCCCACGAAGGAAATATCCCAAACCCGCAATCGATTCAGAATTTGATTCAATTTCAACAAAATTATCAAAATTCAATCATGAATTCCAATTAATTTCAACAACCCTAATCGTTGATGTAAAGAATTCTACAATTGCCTCTCAACAACACTAATATTAGCATAAACAAGATAAGAGCTAACCTGAAAAAAGACAGCTTCTGAATGTTTGCATATTTGGTACTTAACAGATTTGGTGTGATGATTTCAAGTATGAAAAGATTGAAGGTAAAGTGCAGCCCTATGTTTCTTATTGAAGATAAAATGCATCCCTTAGATTTCAAGTATGACAAGATTGATATAGTTATGCAGGAGAAATATGGGAAAATGTTTAAGAATTAGTAATTTACTTGTGTGGATTTTGTTTGTCCTTGGAGCTTTTACTAAATGGCAATGCAACTCTGAAAATGCATAGAAGGGAGTTTTGTCCTTTGACAACTCTTGCTGGGATGAGTTATCAAAATAATGCAGCTACCAATCAAGAACTCAAACATTTAGGAAATAACTTAAGCAACAAAATCCTAGAAAATAAACATCGCACAATTAGACGCTTCCAGTTCATCTAAAATTTTCAAACCTTTTCATTTCTTGGTAAAATAACATTCACAAATGTAGTTAGGAAAAGAATTTTATAAAAGGATGACTATTCCTAACTAAATGAGGCCTAAGGGGAGACTACTCAACAGTTACAACTCAATCAGCAGAAAAGGATCTCGACTCAAAACCAAACTTCTAAATTAAAAGAAAGAAAAGTAATAGCAACTTAAAAGACATATCAATCAAAAACCTTACCAAAATCAATGGTTCCACTGAACAACACCCCAAGTTCCCAAACTTAAAGTAGGCAAGACTACTCAACAATTACACCAAAAAGACCAGATTCCAATAAAGTCGAACGTTTCCACTCAGAAAGCAGAATCTAAGGGGAGGGAAATAAGAAAAGCATAAAACACAACCACCCAAACTATGAAACAGAATTAAAAAAAACAAACCCAATTAAAATCTCCTCCAAATCCTATAATTCCACGAATATAAACACTATTCAACGCCAAGACAACAATTCAGTTTAGTCACCACACAATTATTTTAAAAAGAAGAAACCCACTAAAAATCTCCTCAAAAGAACAAAGAAATGAGCTCACTAATTATTTAAAAAAATAAAAACAAAACATGTGTATTGTTTAAACTTGTCTTCGGCTACAAAGTCAAAATGAATGGTATAGAATCTGAGACTCTAATCCAAGATTTGGCAAAGACCCAGTTTGTGTATCAAGGTCTCCCGCTGACTTTTCTTTTTTTCTTTTAGCTTTCGTTGTTGAGCTAAAAAGAGAGCAATTTGAGAGTATAAAAGAATAGAAAAGCAATGAATAAAATATAATCTAACTTATGTGATGAAAATAATCCAAAAAGTAGAGAGGGGGAGAGAGATAGAGAAAGATAGAAAGTAAGGATGCTTGATTTCAGAGAAAGAGTTGAAGATGAGAAGGATGAGAGAATAAAGTAGTTTTTTATGCCAAAATGTAGAAACAGAGAAGAAGAAGAAGAAGAAGAGAGGATTATATATATGACTTTGACTTGAAACCTGAATCTTAACCAAAGTAAAAAAATAAAAATTAAAAATAAAAACCTTGACCGCAGGTTTTGATTAACCTATTATTTTCAATTTGGATACGGTTTGATTTTTCAATTTTTTAATTTTTCAGTTTTTATTGGATAGGCCTAATAAAATACAAAAAGGTCGATTTGTTATACATAGCATAAATGCATAAGCGATAGTAATAATTACAGTGAAAATTATATTTATAATTATATTTGTAGTGAAAGTGAAAGCGGAAGTACAGTCTATCTTTTTATCATTTCTCCCCACATTTTCTCTCTCTTTTTTTTTCTTTTTTAAAAAAAAAAGAGAGATAGGATACCCTGAAATAAATAATTGTTGTGATGAAACCTAATCTTTTCTCGGAGATTGGACGGTGAAATATGATACAAGTGATTAAGTTCATTCTATTTCTTATCATCTAAATAATGGCAAGCAAAGCAATATTGCATTGCAAAACCAATTATATTTTCACTTTTCATTTAATGTGAGACAAATCATAACAGATGATATGTTCGCATTTGTGCACATTGAAAACGTTCCATTTTATACTCACTGTGTGTGGAGCTAATAAATTTGATTATGAGCCGCCAACCATTTGTTGTCAAAATGGCAAAGTCCACTTGCCTGACTACTCCTGATATCCCAAAACATATGTTTTTATGAAGTAGGGCGGAGGTTTTTTTTAACTAAATTAACCCATTTTTTATTATTAGATTAATTTCATTATTTATTATTTAATTAATTATTACTCTCTCTATCCTATAATATAGGCGTACTTTCCATTTTAATTTGTCACAGCATACAGCCATTTTTTTCTTTTTTATATTATAGCTAATATATAAATTGTCTAATATGTTCTTATTTAATTGTCTTGTAATCAACGATAAACTTATAAAATTTTTTTATATTTTTTACTTTTATTTATTAAAATATTCTAAATCTATGCAAATCATGATGTCGTTTTTTTTTTATTCTCACAACTTTTTAAATAAAAGAAATAATTATATTAGTTTATGCAATATACATTAAAAAAATACATATTAATTGAAGATGTTGAAAAAAATATTGGTAAAATTTTATCTTTAATCTAAACTAAACTATTTTTCTTAATCTATGTCAAAAAAAAAAAAAAACAAACAAACAAGTCTATATTCGTATGACCAAACATGAAGAATATGTTAGTAGAAACCTTTGGAAACAACATATATTATTTTTCTTTACCAGTAAACTTTGTTCTCTGTATGCATCTGGTAACATAGAATAAATATTTGGAAATACACAGGCAAGTCTTGAAATTTTAAGTTTTCTTTCTTTATATTATTAAAAATTGATATCGAATTTTTTTTTATTTTTCGGATCACTCATATTATATTTAATTTAAAAAGCACCGATAAAATTAAAACGTGTACTCTATTAGTCTTTCTTAATGTCAACTTAAAATGTCTCTTAAATCGATCAAGATATAAAAAATTAGAAAAAAAAAGTCAAACTCATAGCATTTTGGATGTCTAAAATGATTGTATATTTTTTTTTCAATTTTTACATTTTAGTGAAGTCCATAGTAATTTTAAATTGATCTCACATGAAATTCATAATTTCACCTTTCCATCAAACTTGAGCCTAATATGAGTTATTTGAAAACTACATGAATCCAATGTCAACTTTTGAAAATATAGAATTGGAATATAAAAAACACTAAATTCAAAAACGCCTTCAATGCATTTTTCCTACATATTTTAAAGTAATTTGTAATTTTCTCTTATTAGCAAGAAAGAGAGAGAGAGAGAAAGCTTTAATTTTTTGTTTATTAATAAAAAAATTATAACATGCATATGTTTGTACTTATTGTACACATGTGCACACATATATTTTGACAATTTAATCTATTTTATTTTGCATTTTAAATAATTATACTTGTTATAGTGTTTAAATCAAGATAATGAACAGTTATATATTATTTTCTATTTATTGGAAATTATTATTATGTAAACTATTTTATCACATGCACGTCAAACTAGTATACATATAGAATAACCACACTTGAGGCAGCAAGCAAACACTAAATAAAGCTAAAAGATGTCACTCTTTTAATTAGATATTTGATTGGAGATATAACTAGGGACCAATTGAGCACTTGTAGGTATGGTTTTGCTCAAAATAAAATAGCAATTGTAAGGACCAATTCACTAAATGCCTATTTTCAAAAGACAACAGTAATGAACTGAAGTGAATAAAAGCAATTCAATTTTCTATAACTAACATGGATGCAGAAGCATATGTTGATTTGTGGATAATTTCCTATGCATGATAAACAAAGGCAAAATTCTGCTATAAATAGCACTTGATTATGCAATCTGCTCAATGATCACCAGGTAGGGTTTTGATGATATCATAAACACCTGCACAACAAGAATTATATTGATATACATCAGTGGAATTTATCACCATCATCATCAAACACAAAATTCAAATAACTGTTTCAGCAAATATATTTTACCTGGTGCTTGGACAAGACACACGGAAATACTTTAAACAAGCAATCCCAAAGTCGACATTGTCTGGCAGAACATATTAAAGTGAATATCAGTTACATTCATAATTACCATGAACGATGAATCTGCAGATACATACATGGGAAACTCAAGATCAGCTAGCTGTTCTTAAAGATAAGCCAAAAAGAAAAAGAAAAAGCTGCCTAAACAAAGGAGCTGTTGGAATTTGTTGATTAAAAATTTATTTTGAATGAGTAAAAGGATGTTTCTAGTATTGAGATTAGTAGCAGATTTTTCTACCATCGATTCCTATTTTTTTTCTTTATCTTTTCCTATTTTCTAGTCCGATTAACATTAATATTTCCTCATCAAAAAGTATACTTTTTACTGCTAAATACAACAGTAGAAAAAGTTAGAAAAAAGACCAAAGAATCTTATTAAAAACTTTGCAAAATAAACACTTCTTTTTACACAACAAGACATCCTAAAGTAGCATATTTTTACAAATTTGAGTTATTGCCATCTTTTAAATTATTTTTCATTTTAATTATTATTTGAACATTAGGAATAATCAGTTTGGAAAATTTTTACCTACACACAAAAATCTCAATAGATTAGAGTATCTTGCGAGAAGGACGTGGTTAATTATTACTCAATGCAAACGAGCCATTTCCTCTCAAAAGACAGTGCAATTCAATGTGCTTCAATTCACAAATTCACAAACTACTCTAAATCTTTTCTTGATTTAATTGTTATCGATTTATTATTATTGTTGTTGTTGCTTTACTTGAAATTCTTGTTGTGATTATCGTTAATTTGGTGTTAATTGCATTAATTAGCTATAAATTATCTAAAATTCTTTGAGAGGAAAGTATTAGATTTTGTTTTATCATGGATTTAATTAAGTCTTTGTCTAGTAAGTTTGAAAAGTTTCTGGGTCAAATTTTTTTTTTTGTTGGCAAAAACAAATGAAAATTTAGTTTGTTGAATTGGATTCTTTTTCTATGATTTTGAATGGTTACAAGGATAAAGGTTTCAAAAAAAAATATAAAAAATATATTGAAGTTGTTGTATCTAGTGCTGATATTACTTTTAGTGACAAAGATGATTTCAATGAAAAAAATATTTTATGCCATGGTTGAATTTTAAGTGCTTTGTCTGATAATATATGTCACATTTTTTCGCACACCAAAACTGCTATTGAATTGTGGAATGTACTAGAACATAAATATGGCACTGAAGAAAAAAATTGAAAAGATGTACTGTTGAAAAATTACTTGATTTTCATATAGTTAATGGAAAAAGTGTGTCTAATCAAATTCATGATTTTGAGAATATTATTTTTGATTTGAAAATTAAATTTTATGATATTGTACTTGTTTCTTCTCTCATTAAAAAGTTGTCACCTTCTTGGTCCAATTTGCTAGAGGATTAAACCAAAAGAAAAAATTTACTTTTGATGATTTGTTAGTTTTTTTGAGAATTGAGGAGAGGTATCATATTTCACTTAACAAATTCCAAATTTTATGCAAAATCTCATATTGTTGAAAATATTCATAAGCCTAAAATCAAGAATTTCAAGAAAAATGCTTAAAAGAAATATTATTGTGGTAGTGGCAATATTAATAATATAAATCAATAAATAATAATTTTAATCAGAAAAGAGGTTTAGAATGTTAGGTTTGTGGAAAGATCAATCATATTGTCAAAAATTGCTTTAAAGCCATTGACAACATACTAAACCATCAGCAGTTTAAAAATCTCAAGCTAATATGGTGACTTTATAACCTAGCTCTTTTTCCTCATCTCACAAGTACTTTGTTTCTAGCCTAGAGTTTAATATAATGTTTAACTCAAATAATTGGTGGATAAACTCTGATGCTAATGTTTATGCTTGTGCTCATAAAAAGTTTTTCTCCTCTTATTAGGTTTCAAGTGTAAGATATGTAAATATGAAAAATGATAATGAGACTCAAATATTAGGAGAAGGACAAATAAATTTAGAATTATCTTTTGGCAATTTTCTTATTTTAGATGGTGTTTTTCATGTTTCTAGTTAAAAAAAAAAACTTTAATAAGTGCATTTTTATTAGATTAAAATAGTTTTGTTCTTCTTCTTGGTTTGAATAAAATTGTTATTATTAGACATGGTATTTTTATTGGAAAATGTTATTTGATTAATGAATTATATAAATTAAATGTAGTGCCATTTTCTAAAAATAATATATATCTTTTATTTATTTTTCTATTGTTATTGTTGAATGTAATGATACTTGACATGGTGGACTTGGATATATTAATTTTGATACTATGAAAAGAATGATGGGTTTAGAATTAGTCTCAAAGCATAAAATTAACAAAAAAGAAAAAATGTCAAATTTGTATACAAGCTCAACAATCTCGAAAGTCTTTTTAACTTGTGATAAGAGAATTAACATTTTTATATTTGATACATATTGATATTTATGATAGTAATAATATTTTAACGTGTGGTACTAAAAGATATTTTATTACTTTTATTGATAATTTTCTATGTGTATTTAATTAATTGCAAAAGTGAATTGTTTGATATATTTAAAATTTATAAGACAGAAGTACAAAATCAACTTGATAAGAAATTAAAAATTTGCATTTTGATAGGGTCGGTGAATATACATCAAATGAGATGAATGAATTTTGTGAATTACATGGTATAGTTCATCAAGTTATACATTCCTATTTACCTCAATCAAATGGAGTAGTAAAAAGAAAAAAATAAAACACTTATGGATATGGTTAATGCTATGTTACTTATTTTTAGTTTAGCAAATAATTTTTGGAATGAAGCTTTTATATTCTGCATGTCTAATTCTTAATAGAATTTCTTAAAACAATTGTAACAAAATACCTTATAAACTTTGTCATAATAAGAACCATTTTAAAAATTTTTAAAAGTGCAGGGGTGTTTAATTAAAGTTAGTAATCCTATTACTAAGAAAAGAAAAACAGAATCTAAAACAATTGATTGTGTTTTTGTTGGTTATACTTTAAAAAACAATTGTTACCATTTCTTAGTTCTAAACTACGATATTTCTGAAATCACTAATACTACTATTATGGAGTCTAAAGATGCATGTTTGTTTAAAAATATTTTTTCCGTGAAAAATAAGATATCCAAAGCTATTAATGTGTGTTCATCTAGTTATAATTGTATTTTTTTAATAATTCCCAACAAAATAAGAAAAGTAAAAGGAGAAAAAAATATTATGGCTTAGATTTTTATACCTTATTGCTTGAAAATGAACCAAAAACATATCATGAAACTATAATTTTAACTGATGCTCCCTTTTGGAAAGAAGCAGTAAATGATCAAATGAACTCAATTATTTTAAATAAAACATGATTTTTATGTGATCTTTCTCTTGATTGCAAAACACTTGGTTGTAAATAAAGTTTTAAAAAAAAAAGTTAAGAACTTATGGATCCATAGAATAATTTAAAGCTAGATTGGTAGTTGAAGGTTTTAAACAAGGAATAAACTTCTTTGATACTTATACACATGTTTCTAAAATCACAATTATTAGACTTTTGATTGCACTAACTTCTATTTATAAATTAGAATTTCATCAAATTGATGTAAAAACTATTTTTTTTAAATGGTGATTTAGAAAAAGAAATTTATATGGATCAATCTGAAAGTTTTATTACACCAAAATAAGAAAATAAAGTTTGTAAACTTGTAAAGTCTCTTTATGGAATAAAACAAACTCCTAAACAATGGCATGAAAAATTTAATGAAATCATGTTGTCTAATGGCTTTTAAATAAATAGTGTTGATAAATGTGTTTACTTTAAAAATTTTGAAAATTCTTGTGTGATTCTTTGTTTGTATGTGGATAACTTATTAATTTTTGGTAGTAATTTAAATGCAATTAATATTACTAAATCATTTCTTTCAACTAATTTTGACATTAAAGATTTAGGTGAAGCTGATGTAATTTTAGGAATTAAATTATTAAAAAATAATGATGGTATTGCTTTGTCTCAATAACATTATATAGAAAAAATATTGAAAATGTTTGACTATTTTGAAATATCTCCTATTTTCACTCCATATGATATAATTGTTAAATTGAGAAAAAAATTTAGAGTGAAAATGTTTCTCAATATAAATATTTTCAAATAATAGGATCTTTATTACTTATTTGTCATGACTAAGTTGGGTAAATACACTCATAATCCAAATATTACACATTGGAATGCTTTACAAAGAGTTTTTAAATATCTTAAAAGTACAATTAATTATGCCTTGCATTATTATGGTTTTTCTGTTGTGATGGAAGGTTATAGTGATGCAAATTGGATATTAAATTCATAAGAAATTAAATGTACTAGTGGCTTCGTATTTACCATGGGTGGTTGAGTAGTAGCTTGAAATCTGCTAAACAAATCATAATTTCTAGGTCTACTATAGAAGCAGAATTAATGACATTAAATATAGCTAGTAGTGAAGTATAATGGCTTAAAAATTTGTTATCAGATATACAATTTTTAAATAAGCCTATACCTCCAATTTCTATGCACTGTGATAGTCAAGCAACAATTACTAAGGCTAAAAGTAAAAATTAATGAAAATGGAGGCATTTGACAGTTAGACATAAATTATACATCATTTATTATCTCATGGTGTAATTTCTTCAAATTTTGTCAGGTTTGAAAACAATATTGCAAATCCACTCACCAAAGGTTTGGTGCGCCAACAAATACTTCTTACATCGAAGGGAATGGGATTAAAATCCACTAATTAATTACCATAGTGGATACCTATCTTTATATGCATGGCGATCCCATAAATAAAGTTCAACAGGTAATAACGAAACTATTTGGTAACTTGAGAGAGTATGTTTAGAATTGTTATGCAAAAAAATTTCGAGTTCCATTATGTGGTGTTATGCTATCTATTGTGATTTTTAAGAAGAATTTTATTTTAAATGAATCTAAAGGCATATAATTTTGTGGAGTGATGATTACAGACTGGTCTTGGAGGATTAACCTAGTGAGTGTGGTGGCGGGGTTGCTACTATGAAAATTGGGCAATTTTCTAAAAATTCTCATGAATAGATATGTGCACATGATTGAAAAAGGAAAAACTAATAGAATATTGATGATTTCTGATACTAAGTGTAGTGAATATTATTTTAGTCAAAAGAGACTAATTCAAAACATTTATTTTACTATGGTATTTTCAAAATAAATTTATTAAAACTAAGTGTAGGTTTAAATCTTGAAGAGACCTAACACCTATTACATAGTATTATATGCTCAAATAATAATTAAAAAATTTTTAATCATGTGGGGGAATATTAGAATTTATTGATTAAAATTTTATTTTGAATGAGTAAAAGGGTGTTCCTAGTATTGAGGTTAGTGGCATATTTTTTTACAATTATGGCCTATTTTTTCTCATTATCTTTTCTTATATTCTAGCCCTGTTAATGTTAATATTTTCTGAATAATAAGTATACTTTTTACTGCTATATACAATAGCAAAAAACATTATTAAGAAGAGCAAAAAATCTTATTAAAAACTTTGCAAAATAAACATTTTTTTTACACAGCAAAATGTCCTAAAGTGCCATATTTTTACAAATTTGAGTTACTACCATCTTTTAAATAATTCTTCATTTTAATTATTATTTGAACATTCGAAATAATCAGTTCAAAAAATTCTTAGCTACACACAAGAATTCTAACTGATTGGAGTATCTTGCAAGGAGGATGTGGTTAATTATTACTCAGTGTAGACAAACTGTTTTCTCTCAAAGGAAAGCATAATTTTGCATGTTGCAATCAACAAATTCACAGACTACTCTAAACTTTTTATATCTTGATTTAATTGTTATCGATTATTATTATTGTTGTTGTTATTGTTGTTGCTGCTGCTTTACTTGAAATTCTTTTTATGTTTATTGTTAATTTGGTATTAATTGCACTAAATTAGTTATAAATTATCTAATAGGAGCAACCTGATCTCTTTCTATTTAATCAAGGACAAATTGGGTCAAAAGTTATTCAGGTGCAATAAATGCCATGATCATGCCAAATTCAAAAATTTATTCCCTTTTAGATCGAGCACAAGTAATCAATTGTCCAATCATTTCAGGCATAATGCACAACTAACCCTTTATTTACCTTTTTTTTTCTTTTTTGTACATTGAGCACAAACATCCTATTATCCAAATCATTTTAGACATAGTCCACAAATAACCCATTTTCTATCTATTCTCTTTTTAGACATCAAGCATAAGTAACCAATTGTTTGAATCATCCAAGGCATGGTGCACAAGTAACCCATTGCTTACATATCCTCTTTTTAGACATCGAGCACAAGTAACAGACTTTCTAAATTGTTTCAGGTATTGTGCACAAGTATCTTATTACCTACCTATATTCTCCTTTGACATCGAGCACAAATAACCAATTGCCCACATCATTTTAGGCACGGTGAAAAAAAACCCATTGCCTATTTATTTTTTTTTAGATTTGTGCACAAATAACTAGTTGTCTAAATTATTTTGGGCATGGTGTATAGGAAATCCATTGCCTATTTATTTTTTTTAGATTTGTGCACAAATAACTAGTTGTCTAAATTATTTTGGGCATGGTGTATAAGAAATCCCTTGCCTATCTATTTTCTTTAGACACTATGCACAAGTTGATGGAATATGACATGGTATGAATGTGATGATAACGCAGCAGAAAAACAAAAATTTTTCATCATACATACCATACAAATCCAAAGCAAGAATCGAAACATGCAATTTTAGGGTTTAAAACTTACAACTTTGGATGCCTTTTAATTTTTGAGTTTGGTGATGACCAGCAACCGAGATGACTTTATCCACCTTAGATTTTGATCACCAATGCCAAGGAACAGCCTTTTACGCCACTCCCTCTATTCTCACACACACACTTGCAAAGATGGCTTAAAAGGAGATTGCTAGCTCTCTTTAAAGTATTGTGTAATGGCAATTGTTTGAAGCTACAAGACTTTGATCTTGTACTTCTTTTAGGTGCTATTAATGACCAAGAACACAAGAAAGCAAGAAAGAGTTCTTCCTCTTGTGTGTTTCGGCCAAGAGAGAAATGTGAGAGAGAGAGAGATTATTTTTCATGCCAACTTAGTGTCACTTAGGGTTTTTATTTCTTTACATATATATCATTATCTTTTTTTGGCAAGTGTTTTGATTTGAATTTAACTACTTCAAGATAATTAATTCAACCTCAATCACTTCCTAAAAATAAGTGACATATATTAATTCAAACTCTTTTGAATTAATTTGAAATAAAACATAAGATATTTTAATCAAATTAATCACTTAACTTGGAAATTCACATGTGCCGAAATTCCCTTTTTATTTTATCTTGGAATTTCGGCTAGGTCATCTCCTGTTTAAGTGTTTTAATTTGATTTAAATATCATTAGGATTTAATACTCAATTAACTTAATTAATACAAGATAATTAATTAATTGAAATTAAATCTTATGGGCCGAATCTCTCTCTCTAATGGATTAAGGTCCATTAGCAATTTTAATGCCCATTACATACATTAATTTGACTTTAATAAAAGCCCAAATTAATGTCCAATACTTTATTTAAATATTTTAAGTCCAATGCTTTGTGTACGATCCTATAGGTCCATTTAATGTTGGCAATGAATTAATAAATTAATTCAAAGGCTATATATATTCTCTAGCAAGATATTATAGCATTCCAAATTAAATGAAAATGCATATGGCATTTAGTGACCTAATGCAATTTTGCATAGTCCCTTACCCATAAATATCAGAATTAATATAAGGCATGAAACTAGTCATCCTTATATATATTAATTCCTTTCTTGATATTCCAGTGACACTGAACTCTCAGATAAATAATAATTTCTCATTATTTCATCTCGGTATGGCCATACACTTCTCAGTTCATTGATCAAGTGGCCGATGATATTTTCTCTCTTAATGAGAGGGGTAATCCCTTCACTTCTCTCATGCTCTCTAACATGAATCAATGTATACCCAATCATACCCGTACTTGTCACTCTGTTACAAGCACGTTAGGTGTATGTCAAAGTACACAGTAATTCATAAAGAGTTTCATAGAGATTTCAGGTCTAAGAACTCCGATACAAAACTTGCATATGAGAAACACTTATGACTTGTACCATGTAGTGTTCTCATGAGCGGATCGTATCCAGAGACCATGTTCTTTAACATGTATCTATGATCTCTGATTGACACTCTTGTCCTAATGATCCGTAAGACAGAACTCATAATATTAGAGAGAGCATACTAGTCTTAATTCATTGTTATTCCCATAACAATGACTGACTAGGGATATTTAGAATGATGTCTCATTTGTTTCAAGGTCTTACAACCATGTGCCTCACACATGATAACTTAAACCGAAACAACACTCTTGGATAGTTTTATCAATTGACATGCACAGGAATACAATAGATAAAACAATTGCCTCATTTTATTAATTAAAGTATTTTATTACAATGCATTGGGGCTAGGGCTTACACTAACAATCTCCCACGAGCACTAGTCCCAATTGGGCATAGCCCTAAGACCGAACGCTCTCAAATGAGCTTCATGCAGATTTGGACGCAATTGTTTCGTCAAAGGATCTGCTACATTGTCTTCACTTGCTATCTTGCTAACCTTGACGTCCCCACGATCAATGATTTCTCTGATCAGGTGGTACCCCCTGAGTATGTGTTTGGATTTCTGGTGTGACCGGGGCTCCTTTGCCTGTGCTATGGCCCTGTTGTTGTCACAAAAAATTTCTAATGGATCTAGGATGCTTGGGACCACTCCTAATCCAGTAATGAAATTTTTAATCCAAACAGCCTCTTTTGCAGCCTCACTTGCTGTAATATACTCAAATTCAGTAGTTGAGTCGGCAACGGTTTCTTGCTTTGAGCTTCTCCAGCTGACAGCACCACCGTTCAAAATAAAAACAAAACCAAATTGCGATCTAGAATCCTGAGTGCTGGTCTGAAAAGCAGCATCGGCATAACCTTGTATGACGAGCTCTTCTTGACCACCATACACCAAGAAGTGATTCTTAGTCCTTCGCAGGTACTTTAGAATCCCTTTTACAGCAGACCAGTGCTTTTCACCAGGATCTTGCTGAAACCTACTGGTTATACTCAGTGCATGAGCAACATCCAACCTAGTACATAACATAGCATACATGATAGATCCAATAGCAGATGCATATGGGATTCTACTCATGTTGTCCCTTTCCTCTTTGGTTTTAGGGCACTGTTCTTTAGTCAAAGGAACTCCCAAAGCCAAAGGTATGTACCCTTTCTTTGAGTCTCCCATACTAAAATGCTTTAGTACCTTGTCTATGTACTTTTCTTGACTTAGTCCCAAGAGCCGATTCGATCTATCTCTATAGATTCGAATACCAAGTATTGTCTCGGCTTCACCTAAGTCTTTCATTGAGAAACATTTTCCCAACCATTGCTTAACCTTTTGCAATATTGGAATGTCATTCCCAATGAGAAGGATGTCGTCCACATATAGGACCAGAAATACTACTATGCTCCCACTAACCTTCTTGTACACACAAGGCTCATCTTCGTTCTTGATGAAGTCAAATTCTTTGACTGCCTCATCAAAATGAAGATTCCAACTTCGGGATGCTTGCTTTAATCCATAAATGGATTTTTAAAGCTTGCAAACCTTCTTAGGATGCTTGGGATTGACAAAACCTTCAGGCTGTGTCATATACACATCCTCAAGTAAATTTCTGTTGAGGAAAGCAGTTTTGACATCCATTTGCCATATCTCATAATCATGATATGCAGCTATGGCAAGCAAGATCCTAATGGATTTGAGCATGACTACAGGCGCAAAGGTCTCGTCATAGTCTACACCATGAGTTTGTCGAAAACCTTTTGCTACTAGTCTACCTTTGTAGGTCTTATCAGCTTTGAGTTTGAATAGCCACTTGCATTCAATTATCTTAGCACCTTCCCATGGATCAACCAAGGTCCAAACCTGGTTATCATACATTGATTGCATCTCGGATTTCATGGCTTCAAGCCAATTTTTCGAGTCTGGGCTCTCAATAGCTTCTCGGTAGGTAGTAGGATCCTCACGATCTACTAACTCAATAGTGTCACTATCAGTGATTAGAAATCCATATCTCTCAATCTTCTGACGTACCCTACCGGACCTTCTAGGTTCTTGTGTAATGGGTTCTTATTCCACAACTGGTTGTGAACTTGATCCCTTTTCTAACTCATCCTCTATAAAAGTTTGTGGCGCTTGAATTTCTCCAAGTTCTACTTTACTCCCACTGTCTTTCTTGAGAAGGAACTCCTTTTCCAAGAAAACAGCCTTGCGAGCAACAAATACTTTATTCTCGGCTTGTGAGTAAAAGTAGTATCCCTTTGTTTCTTTAGGATACCCCACAAACAAGCAGACACTGGATTTGGACTCTAGTTTGTCAGATGTTAATTTCTTAACATGTGCTTCACAGCCCCAAATCCTGAGAAAAGACATATTGGGTTCTTTCCCAGTCCATACCTCGTATGGTGTCTTCTCAACTGCTTTAGTTGGAGTACGGTTCAATAGAAACGCAGCAGTTTCTAATGCATAACCCCAAAAAGAGATAGGAAGATTAGCTTGACTCATCATAGATCGAACCATGTCCAACAGAGTTCGATTTCTCCTTTCGGACACACCATTCCATTGAGGTGTTCTAGAAGGAGTGAGCTGTGAAATAATACCACACTCCTTTAGATGACTGTCAAACTCTTGGCTTAAGTATTCGCCACCTCGATCTGATCGAATTGCTTATATACTTTTGCCAAGTTGGTTTTCTACTTCGTTCTTAAACTCTTTGAATTTCTCAAAAGTTTCAGACTTGTACTTCATTTGATAGACATAGCCATATCTACTGAAGTCATATGTGAATGTCACGAAGTAGCTAAAACCACCTCTAGCATGTATACTTAAAGGTCCACATACATCGGTATGTATTAGTTCCAATAAGCCATTAGTCCTCTCACCTTTTTTATTAAAAGGACTCTTTGTCATTTTTTCATGCAAACATGGCTCGCATGTATCATAAGACTCTAAGTCGAATGACCCAAGCACTCCAGTTTTGTGGAGTCTTGAAATGCGTTTTTCGTTTGCATGTCCTAAACGACAATGCCAGAAGTAAGTAGGGTTCAATTCGTTTGATTTAACCCTCTTTGTATTAATGTTGTATATGGACTCTCTGTTTTGTAAATCAAGGATATAAAGGCCATTTTGCAACATGGCATTGCCATAAGAAATGCCTTGGCGACGAATATGAGCATTGCCATTTTTAATAACAAAATCAAATTCATCATTATCCAAACATGAAACTGAAATAATGTTTCTGCTCATAGCAGGCACATAATAACAATTATTCAAAACAATACAAAGTCCGGAAGGTAAAGTGAGGTGATAGTCGTCTATCTCCATGGCAGCAACTCGTGCTCCATTCACCACATGGAGGTCCACTTCATTCTTCCCAAGTAACCGCCTATTTCTTAGCCCCTACACATTTGAACAAATATGAGAACCACAACCGGTATCCAATACCCAAGTGGTAGAAATAGAAAGGTTAATTTCAACAACAAAAATACCAGAACTGGACCCCTTAGCTCCATTCTTCTTTTGTTCTTCCTTGAAGAGAGCGCAATTCTTCCTCCAATGCCCTATCTTGTTGCAATGGAAACAAGTGCTCTCACTCTCTTTGAGTTTTGGCGCCTTGGGCTTGGATTGGGTCTGAGGTGCACTCCCAACTGACTTGGGTTTTCCCTTTCCCTTTCCCTTAGCGGGTCCCTTCTTAATTCCCTTTTGAACCATTAGTACGGGATTGGTCTTTCGAATGTTCTCTTCAGCATTCTTAAGCATTCCATGAAGCTCAGTGACTGACTTGTTCATTGCATGCATGTTATAATTCATCACAAATGGATCATAAGCAGCAGACAATGATCCTAAGATCAAGTCAGTGGCCAATTCCTTTGGCACTAGTACCTCAAGTTTCTCAAGAGTATCAAGATACCCTTTCATCTTAAGTACATGGGTACTAACAGGAGTACCCTCAGCCATCTTGAAAGAAATTAAGGCCTTTGTTGTCACGAACCTCTTGTGACGAGCTTGCTCTTGGAACATCTCCTTGAGGTGCACCATGATCTTATAGGCCTCTTGGTCCATAATTGCTTTTGCAAGTCAGGCACCATAGTGGCCAGCATCAGACAGGTCACATCATTGGAGTCGCTCTTCTTGGTCTCAAAAGTTTTCTTTTGAACCGCAGAGGCGTTCCTACCTGGTTCTTCAGGCAAGGGTGCATCCAAAACATACGACTTTTTCTCTTGCTTAAGAACTATTCTTAAGTTTCGAGACCAGTCTATGAAATTGGTGCCATTTAATTTGTCCTTTTCAAGGACCGATTGCAATGATAAATTGTTGTTTGAAGATGCCATTTTCAATCTACAATAAAATTTAGCAAGATTAAATGAGGTCTTATTTATGATCCCACAAACCGAATTAATATCCCTTTAAATAATTCGCGTTAGTGATTTAATGTGGGCCAAGATCCACTTTTCACAACAACTTATTAGTCAAGCTGAGCTTGTACACCTAATAAGTTAAGTTACTTAGGTAGGAAATCTCCAATCATATCTCGTACATAACTCTTGGATCAAATAGGCTAACATCTTCAGATGTTATAGCACAACCCATTTATTAGTTGCCTAGGTCCGGGCATCCCTTTCCATGTTAAGTCCAACCCACATTCACAACCCATGCCTCACAAAGATAATCGGGCGCATCTAGGACTCCTAGTCTACGTGACCGATGATCGATGCCTTGACATGTTTCGAATTAGGGAGGCAACTTTGTGACTTACTATTTTGGGGATTCATTTTATTACGGCTTACATGGCATACGCTTTGTCATCCATACATAGCATGCATATATAAATAATTGCATAAAGTAAAGCGTGACAAACATGGGCCCAAAAACCTACAACTAAGATTCTATACTATTACATAAGAATCTTTGAGTTGGGCTTCTCCACTCCGGTGGGCTTCGTCTTGATTTACAAAGTCTTCAAGTATATTCTATTCTAAGAAATAAATGAAACTTTTACAATAAAATATAATGGCTCGCAGGCCATATTTAATTACAAAAACCCAGGGTCCATGAATGCACCATGCATATCCATTCATCACACCAAACTAGCAAATAAATATACATAACATTCATGGATAAAACAAAGTCCAATTTTATTTAATTTAGCCAAGCCCATTAATGGAAATTGTGTACTTGAACCTTTAAGAGATGACCCCATGATGGGCTTGGGCCGAAGCCCAATGGACTAAATGTTAGGTTTCGAAATAGTAAATAAAATATCGCAGCGGAACAATGGAAACCCACCACGGATCCAAGCGATCCAATTGATTCAATAAAAGGAAAAGTGTAACGATTACCAACCTCTTGTAGCGCAGATAAATCGAATTGTAGGTGCGATCTCACGCGAAATGACACCCTCTACCAGTATCCACACGCGAAAGCAACGAACAGAATCGCCCGGGGTGCTAGCTCCCTTCCTGGCGGCTAGGGTTTTTTTTTTATTCTCTCTCTAGAATCACACAAGAAAACGATTTTCTTTTTTGCTTTTCTCTTAAGTGGCGGCTCAGTCCTTTTTGCTTAATTCAGGTTTTTTTATATATACATACCATATATATATATATATACAACTAACCTAACCCTAATTAAGAGAGAGAAAACGTAGGGCTCGTTTTAAAATAAGAAAAATCTTATTTCTTACCTAAAACGATAATTATAATAATAATAATAATATTTATCTTAAATATTATTATTATCATCATTCTATTTTAAAATAAGAAATGCCTTATTTCTTATCTTAAAAAATAAAATTCGAATTTTAATTTTTCACAAAATAAAATTCGAAATGCCCAAATTAACCCTTAGTCTATTCATTACATTCTATGTGTGCGACCCAATAGGTTCATATTATATTGGCAGTGGGTCTCAATCCCATCACAGGCCCACAAGTCATAAGTGGCCTCTAGCAAGACATTATGACTACCCAAATAATATGAATATCGATAATTCGATTTTAACCTAATAGAACATGTTATAATTCCTTTGTCACACGATATCTTGTTTGAACATAAGTCATGGTCCATGTCAAACTTATATAGTCCAAACATATAATTTCCCGATCACTAAGTAGACTGATAATATCAAATGATATTGATCTCTCCATCAATTCATTTGAGCACGGCCATGCATTTCTCAGTCCTACTTATCGAGGGGCCCGACAGATATCTCTCTCATAAGAGAGGGACAAATTCCTTCTTGATTATTCACTATCCTCTACATGATTCTCATTATGTCCAATCATAATCTTTATAATTATCCGATTAAAGATAATGTTTGATTGTGTCAAAACATAATGTTCGTCATGTAGGATACTATGATAATCTCAGGTCTAAGGATTAATAACATAACTATTGTGAGATCACTAATGACATTGACCCATGTAGTGTCTCATTGCGGGTCTATCCAGTACTTTGTTCCCTAACAAGTACTTATAAGATTAATTCATATCATCATATATAATCATCCCATGATCATCAATTAAACTTATACTAGTCTTTATTTATCATCAATCATTTAACAATAAATAACTAGGGATAGTCAAAATAACATTAAATTGTTATTTACAAATATTATTATAATGTAACATGCCTACAATACAATAACATAAAGAAAACCCAATTTTATAAAATGAAATTTAACATTACATAAAGGCCCTAATGTTTGGCCTAGGGCACAACCACTAACACTAAATCCTCTTATTGAATAAGTTCTCTTAAAAGCCCAAAACACAAACTAGTTAGATTTGTGCTATAAATCAACTCTAGTATAATTTCCAATTTTGCCATTTTTAATTTTATGTCATACAGCCCATAAACATTAAAAATACATATAATATGTGCTAACATGAATTAAAAATATAAAACCATGATGAACACATATATAGTATATGGCATTCATGCAAAAACAAACAAACAACAAAAACTAGTTGTTTAATGCTTATGTAATGCCATAAAATGCACAAACATTTAAATCAATTTTATGAGTCATTTAATAATCTAAATAAGTCCATAAATATTGATTTAATATTCTGTGCCAATCTGATCTAAATGTGTTTTTACCATTTTAATCAAAACAAAACAAACAATGTTGATTAAACATGTAACAAACACAAACTAGTCATAGTTTTAAGTGATTTTAAAATTAATCAATTAAATTGTCATGGACCAGAATTAAAACCAAATTTAAAATATGTCCAGAACTGATATTTAATCTTTAAAAATCACTTACAAACATGCCAAAATCAATTTTACATTTAATTTTGAAAACTAGTTGTTAAACTAGCAATTTACATACCAACTAGCACCTAGTTTCATAATTAACATGTACCATCAGGTATAAATAATTAAATCCGACCATTACCAGCCCTAATAACATCTTAGGACAGTGTATTAACATGTCATATTAATTATAATACCTATCTAATCAATTAAAATCGTTTTTTCACCAAAACAATGCAAAAAACTCAAAACAGAAAATTTCAGATTTGCATGTTTTGATAATGACGATTTTTAAATAATTTTTTCATGCATCTAAAGCACTAAAATATGCATGTTTAGGCTCTGATACCACTGATGGAATATGACATGGTATGAATGTGATGATAACGCAGCGGAAAAAAAAAAATTTTTCATCATACATACTATACAAATCCAAAGCAAGAATCGAAACATGCAATTTTAGGGTTTAAAACTTACAACTTTGGATGCCTTTTAATTTTTGAGTTTGGTGATGACCAACAACCGAGATGACTTTATCCACCTTAGATTTTGATCACCAATGCCAAGGAACAGCCTTGTACGCCACTCCCTCTATTCTTGCACACACACTTGCAAAGATGGCTTAAAAGGAGATTGCTAGCTCTCTTTAAAGTATTGTGTAATGGCAATTGTTTGAAGCTACAAGACTTTGATCTTGTACTTCTTTTAGGTGCTATTAATGCCCAAGAACACAAGAAATCAAGAAAGAGTTCTTCCTCTTGTGTGTTTCGGCCAAGAGAGAAATGTGAGAGAGAGAGATTATTTTTCATGCCAACTTAGTGTCACTTAGGGTTTTTATTTCTTTACATATATATCATTATCTTTTTTTGGCAAGTGTTTTGATTTGAATTTAACTACTTCAAGATAATTAATTCAACCTCAATCACTTTTTAAAAATAAGTGACATATATTAATTCAAACTCTTTTGAATTAATTTGAAATAAAACATAAGACATTTTAATCAAATTAATCACTTAACTTGGAAATTCACATGTGCCGAAATTCCCTTTTTATTTTATCTTGGAATTTCGGCTAGGTCATCTCCTTTTTAAGTGTTTTAATTTGATTTAAATATCATTAGGATTTAATACTCAATTAACTTAATTAATACAAGATAATTAATTAATTGAAATTAAATCTTATGGGCCGAATCTCTCTCTCTAATGGATCAAGGTCCATTAGCAATTTTAATGCCCATTACATACATTAATTTGACTTTAATTAAAAGCCCAAATTAATGTCCAATACTTTATTTAAATATTTTAAGCCTAATACTTTGTGTGCGATCCTATAGGTCCATTTAATGTTGGCAATGAATTAATAAATTAATTCAAAGGCTATATATATTCTCTAGCAAGATATTATAGCATTCCAAATTAAATGAAAATGCATATGGCATTTAGTGACCTAATGCAATTTTGTATAGTTCCTTACCCATAAATATCAGAATTAATATAAGGCATGGAACTAGTCATCCTTATATATATTAATTCCTTTCTTGATATTCCAGTGACACTGAACTTTCAGATAAATAATGATTTCTCATTATTTCATCTCGGTATGGCCATACACTTCTTAGTTCACTGATCAAGTGGCCGATGATATTTTCTCTCTTAATGAGAGGGGTAATCCCTTCACTTCTCTCATGCTCTCTAACATGAATCAATGTATACCCAATCATACCCGTACTTGTCACTCTGTTACGAGCACGTTAGGTGTATGTCAAAGTACACAGTAATTCATAAAGAGTTTCATAGAGATTTTAGGTCTAAGAACTCCGATACAAAACTTGCATATGAGAAATACTTATGACTTGTACCATGTAGTGTTCTCATGAGCGGATCGTATCCAGATACCATGTTCTTTAACATGTATCTATGATCTCTTATTGACACTCTTGTCCTAATGATCCGTAAGACAGAACTCATAATATCAGAGAGAGCATACTAGTCTTAATTCATTGTTATTCCCATAACAATGACTGACTAGGGATATTTAGAATGATGTCTCATTTGTTTCAAGGTCTTACAACCATGTGCCTCACACATGATAACTTAAACCGAAACAACACTCTTGGATAGTTTTATCAATTGACATGCACAGGAATACAATAGATAAAATAATTGCCTCATTTTATTAATTAAAGTATTTTATTACAATGCATTGGGGCTAGGGCTTACACTAACACAAGTAACCAGTTGTCTAAATAATTTCAACAATGGTCCACGAGTAACTCATTGCCTATTTATCCTCTTTAGATAACAGGTGCAAGCAACTGAATTACTAAATCATTTCAGGCATGGTGCAAAAGTAACCTATCATCTATCTAACTCATTTTAGAGGTTAAACACACGTCACCAATAGTTCGAATTATGTCATTCAAGATCTAGTCAAGCATGGCAATTAACTAATTACTTAAGTAATCTTCTCCCAACGTTAGGCCTCAAACACAAATAACCAATGTTGCCCAAACAATTGCCCTTAGTGGAAAAATTAATGGGACTGGTGAGATGTCCAAATGGCTATTTGTGCCTTTTTGCATGCCTTTAACCTCTCTACGGGATGCACAAAAAATGGAGCAACTATAAATACCCATTTTGGTTTGAGTTCCTAAATTCAAGTCCTTATTAATGACTTCTTTTTCTTAAATGTTCCAGTTTGGATAATTTTGCCTTTAATTGAGTAGGCTTGGATCAATCTTGATTGCTTGGTCAAGGATAGAATTGGGTTTATTATCTAAACATTATGCTTTTTTGGGCTTTAGCCCACAATGAAATAACCCTAATTTGACTTTTCATGACAAGATTTAAACATTTTGACCCATTTTAGAATTTACCAACATAAAGCAAGAAGTGCATGTCCAAACAATCATATCATCTCCTAGATAGAGGGTTAGATTGATCAAACCCTTTACTTTGAATGGTTATTAGGATATCCCAATCAATGGTATCGAAAAGAAGGCCAAAAGATTGGTTGACATTTTGAGCACTTTGAAAGCTTGAAGGGTGATTAAATTGACTGCACAACCTGTATCCACCAAAATCCACTGATCCAAGTAGTCCTAGATAAGGGCTTCTGTCATTAGGGTGTTGGTGTGTGGTTGCTGGATATAGGCGCCAACAACTACAGAGAATTGAATGGCATTGCAAGTTGGTAGTCTGGCGCGGCTTTTCGCTTCTTAGAATTATCGAAGACGTCATAGTGCTTGCCTCTAATAATGACATGAATGACCCCGATAGGAGCTTTTTTGTTGGAACCTGCTTTGCTTTTGTCCTGTTGCCGAGGTATTGGGGATCGGTCCCCATTATCTTTGTTTTCGATCTTGATAGATTGAGCTAATTTTCCTTTCCTGACTAAATGCTTGATTTCTCTTTTAAGTTATTTACACCCATCAATCTTGTGTCCTTTATCCCTATGGTAAGCACTGAATAAACTTTGATCCTAATTAAGATCCTCCCTCATGGGTCGAGGCTGGATAACTTGCCTATTATGCTTCATCCATATGAGGATTTGGGATTTTATTGTGTTTAGGGGCGTAAATCAATCTTCCTTCCTATCTCCTAAATATGGGGTTGAGACAGTATAAGTTCGATTAGATCTACTGGTTCCTCTGATAGCCTTGAAGTTATTCCTCCCATTGTTGCCCCTATTATGATTGGTCCTATTCGACGAGTCTCTGTCTCTATCCATATCCTTATAGTGAGCAACGTTAGAGTCTACGGGCCTTATCAATTATGATATACTTATGTTCTTGGGACATGAGTTCGGTAAAGTTATTAAGGGTTTCTTACTCAGCAAATCATTGAAGTTTTGGCACCTTGTGTTGCATATTAGGGCATTAACAACCGCTTTTAGGTTGAGTTGGATGTCCAAGGCTATGACATTGAATCTTTTTATATAAGTGCAACTGTTATGCTACAAAAAAATTCTACAAATTACTCAATAATATGACCAAATGAATAACATATATGTCATAAATGGAATAATGTAGCTTAAGGGATATGAATTAATATACGAAGTTAATAAGAAATATTAGGTGATAAATTATAAGAAATACAACCACCTAATAATTTAGGAAGTTAGTAAAATTTAAGAAATGACACTAGTAACTATGACACTCCGGTACTCGAATTAATATTTAGGTATTGAGTGTTACAGGTTCCCTTTTTATGTACATTTTAAAAATATGTCTTGTAGCTTTCGTCATTGGTATTCATCCTTCCAAGATATATTCCTGCAAGATAGTCGTCTAATAGATATTTCTAATGCCATTCTCCAGCAAAATTGGTGACTAGTATTCCATCTAAATAGCTAGAGTAATATTTTTTTTCGTCATTTAGAATTTCTTTTAATCCCCTGACAATTATTTCTATTTTTTTCATTCTCATTTTTAGTAAATTTTTCAAAATTAATGGTAAAAGGGTAAATGTTCTTTAATCTTCAGGAATAAATTTCTATTTGATAATTCCCATTTTGATAAAGCTTTTAGCACTAAGTTCTTCATTTTTGTTGTCATTCCATTCAGGAATTGTACTCATAATTTTGATAAAGACTATAGATTCCTTAGTAATATTTTTAATCATTTGAACTTGCATACTAATTATCTTTGGTAAATGTTTAAGTTCCTCTAAATCTTCTCCATGGCATATATTAATCCAAAATGGTATAGTTTTTAGACCGTTCCTGGATCTGCTCCTTTCCTGATAATTGATTTTATTATATGTTCCATTAATTGGAATGGTGCCGATCCCAATTGCATTGTTAAATTTTGTTAAATATTGAAGGACTTTTAAAAAGTCTTCTTCCAATTGCCTTTTTTTTTTGTTTTGAGACATCAACTTTGGCTCTTTCATAATCGATCCATGATTTTTTACATAATGATAAATTTTCAGTTAAATTATTAGGAGTTATCAATCTTGAACTGAGTTTGAGTTAGAACTGATAGAGCTTGTGCTCATTAGATTTTTCATTTGTTGTTTCCTCTTGTTTTTCAAGACTTGGATCTGGGACATACATTGTTGGATAGATTCCATTTGCTCCTTCTCGTCGGAAGTGAGTTTAGATATCCTTTCTAAACTTTTCTCTATGATTATCCTACAATATAACCATTAGCACAAATAGATCTATGTTTTGTTTTTAAGTCTATTACGTAAATCTACCAATACATTTTCTTTTGCAAGAATATTTTTAATGTCAAAATTAAAACTAGCAAAATATTCTTGCCAACCCATCTTCCTTGTTTGAGCTAATTTCCATTAACTTGTGTATTGTCTATATTTACTGTAAATTTTTAGATAATAAAATTAATTAAAATTTTTCTATTGCATATTTTATTAATTATTACCACTGTTCGTTGTGTGAGGGACCAAAGGGGAAATTTTCCATTTATACGTCTATTCTATTATAAGATAAATTATCCTATATTTATATGGTATTGTTAATTTAATATATTGATGTCCTAAACTTATTGGATAATAATTTTCTAACCAATCATTTTCTAATAAAATATCACTTCCATGACTTTTAGATTAATATAACCTAGCCATTTGTAGTATATATGATTGTACTTGAATCTTTACGTTTCTAATAATAACATCATACTTAGTTGCTTGTCCTAAAATATTAATTCCTCGTACTATCATCTAGTAGTCCCTCACTAACCCTAATTTCCTCACTGGAACCTTCTGACACACCCGTCTTGTAATAATAAAGATAGGAGAGAGAGAGAGAGCATAAAGGAATAAATAAACAAAACAAACCTGGTACGTTGACTGTTGACTAAAGCGATAAGCCAGAATTTTTTTTTTCAACCAATCAAATATTTGACAATATAACGTTTTAAAAACTTGCCTACCCAACTTGAAAAGTAGACAATTCACAACCCTTCAGGGGCACAACAATTTATAAGCAATATATACATACATTCCCAACCATTTATACATCACAATATATACCCATACAAAATCCATTTCCTATCAAGGTATATATTTACAAGATACATATATACATACACTACAAAAAAACTGTTAATTAGCGACGGAAAGTATTAAAATTTCGTCGCTAAATTAAATTAGCGACGCCGCGACGAACAGTCGCTAAAAGCCCAGTCGCGACGGTCCAAAATCAGTCGCTAATTTAGCGACGAAAAATTCCGTCGCTAATTTATTTTCATAATTAGTCGTCGATATTATAATAATTGTTAGCGACTATATTTTTTGTCGCAAATTCCGTCGCTAATTATTATTGTATCAATAACGCAGTTGGTCGCAAAAAACTCCCATCTCTAAATGTTAGCGACGAAATATTAGTCGCCAATTATTTGAAAAATTCTTATTTTTACATATTAGTGACAGTTGGTTGTCACGAATCTGTCGCTAAATTATAGCATTATTAAAAAATTTTTCGCCGTATTTATTAATTTTCATCTTGTATACAATAATAACAGCACACGTACACATATATATATTTATTCCAAAGCATAATGTATTCCAAAACATACATATATATAATTGAAATCATACAAAATGTTATCAATCCTCTTAAGAGTACAAAAAATACTAATACCAAAGTTGCCTACTAATAATTGAAGTTGAGTCAATTTCTGAAAAATTAAATTAAATATTACTACTAATAATAATAATTACAAGAAAGAGAAGCTGCAGATACCGAAATATGAAGATGGAAGAGGAAGAGTAACACCGAGTAATTTCCTGCCTCTGAAATAAGATTCCTCCACTGTCAATCCATCGGCCTTCGTTCTTGCATCATCATCATCACCATATACCAGTTTGGCTTCCTGTTATCACCATATACCAGTTTGGCTTTCTCAATAAAGAACTCAATGAAACTAGCTCCATAGCAAACTATTATTTCAATCATAAGTTCATATATTGCAAATAGCTGAAAAAAATAAAACCTAGCTCAAAGCATATAATTTTTCATCAAGCACTTAACATAAAATTAGTATTCACTCTATGGCATATTCTATAACTATACAAATATGTTCTACCACACACTTCCAAAACATATAAAAGGGTGAATAGTTATGCATAAAACCATAGGTTAGATAGAAATCTAATTAGATATGCTGGATGCAAAAGAAAATCAGCATTAATCAATTACATTAATAAAGTAGCAAACATTAATTGGCCAAAAGGGAACAAATATAAGGGCTGTTATATATAAGACTTTATTGTGGGAAAAAAAATGTAAGTAGATGAATGAGCTGAAATTGTGTGGATCAAAGTTGAAAAGTTATGTTAGTAAGACAAAAATCAAATGATTCAATGTTAGTCATTTTGTTAATTAAATTTCAATGCAAAATACTAGAATCGGATGATTCCATGTTGTGTTAGTAATACTAGAATCAGAAATAGCATAACGATAGCATGTTCCCTTACATTAAGATTTTATATATAAATTATTGTTAGTTGCCCCAATAGGTATAGCTACAGGTGCATGTAGAAACATACTTCAGTAAATGGATGAAAAATGGAGATGTAGAAATATGATTTAAAGTTAATTAAGATAATTAAACAATTAAAATATTAGAAACAAACTTATCTAATAAAATCTGCCAGATGAAACTGCAATTCTTAATTACTATAAAGCATGGGTCAACCCATAAAAGATAATGGGCATATGGGTACTTACTTCAAGCTAGAAAAACATAATTCCATGATGTGGCATCCTCTCCAGCACGTGAATAACCTCGTGCATCACAAACAAGCTCCATTAATGTCACACTTCTCAACAGTGGAAGTTCTGAGAATGTAAAGCATGAAAATTAATTAAAAATGTCATATAAATTAATTATACAAGTGGCAAAACAAACAAAACTAAGAATTCTCAAATTAAAAAAATAACTAATTTTTTTCATGGTGAATCATTGTTTGTTTTGTGTACATAATGATATGTTATTATGTAACTAGGTGAACTGAAGGATTGGGTGTTGTGACTGTTGGTCGGTCAATACCTTTTCTTCTTATCCTAGCTTAGTTACCTTCCCACAACTCTGTTGTGATGATTCCTGGAATAGCAGGTAGGTGTATCTTTCACTCCATTCTCATTGTTGCTCATTCTCATTGTTCAAGAAACACTCAGATTCTCAAGGTAAATCCCAATTCTCAGTATGCAACCTCTACTTTCTTTGGTTTTTTGCCCAAGGCAGTCCCAATCCCTCCTTTTGGTCCTTTAAGAGAGCACAATGGTATTGGCTTGCAAAGCACAAACAATGATTCACCATGAAGAATAATGATATTGCAAATATTACCATTATTCAGGTGGGTCACCACCTAATTTTTGTTTCCAACCACTAAAAAATATAAGTCATCATTTTTTTTATTTACAACCTATAAAATCAATTCTTCTTACTAAAAAGATTCAAATTTCCTCACATACTATTTAAGACAAAATTAAAAACATAATTTTGGTGAAGAAAATTATAATAAGAAAAACGTATGGGCTGTAAGATGGAATACGTGGTACATATATATAGATAAACTCACTAACAGTTGACTTACAGTTGAGCAGAACTTAAAACCTAAACTTAAACCAAGAACTGAAAAAAAATAAAAAAAAAATAAAACTGTTCTTAGACCATTAGTTTGGTTAGCTTTTTTAATATTTATTTTGGGTTGAGTTATTGTGCAGCTTATGCCCATCCTTACCACAACATAGGATTCAGATCCTACAAGGAGATCCCTATTTTTAGAGTTGCAGCCATCTAAGTTAATCTCCAGCTACAGTACTGGCAAACAAGGGATCTCACTTAGTTACAAATAAGGGCATAAGAATTTGCAGGCATACATGTAAATTGATTAAATCAAGCAATTTGTATTGATCTACATTTGAAATCAATGATAAGAGAGCCAAACACATAATGATATGAGCCAAAATAACATATCATGTTCTCAAACTAAGATATTTAGTTTTATTAAACAAGTTAAATATGCTTAAATTAGTGTAAACCAGTAAGCATACCTTCCAGGGACTGAATTGAAATCCCCGCACACTAACATCGGAATGTTTGCACTGGCAACTATTTTCTCCAATCCTTTCAAAAGAGTGAGGACCTAATTTGACAAAGAAGGATAAAATCAACATACATCATTGAAATTAGGATTTGACACAGGATCTCTATCTATAAAAATAAAAAATAAAAAAACCTTAAATTGGACTCTTTCCATAAGCACAGCCAAACATGAGATGCTGCCAGATGATGGACAAATTTGCAAGTACTCAAGGAAAACTCTAAGCAGCTGTACCTTATTTGTATCCTGAAAGGAATTGACACCAGGCAGCCTGTCTTCATCAGGGATAAAGACTTGCTTTGCCATTCCCCTTAACTCCAACCTCTGTTTCGATGGAAAATCCACCAAATGCAACTTAAATACACAAACTGAAAACCCCAAACAAAAAAAAATGCATAAAACGGTGTTACTGCACCACAACCAGAAAAGTAACTTAAAAGCAAAAGAAGAAGAAGAAGACAAAGAAGACAACCTATTTTTTGCAACAAAAACTGAACTTACAGATCTTAAAAACTAATCTTCACCGTTCAAAATAGCCTATACATTTATCTTTTTATCATCACCTTTTCTATTTATATTTTTCTTCGACAAACAAAATATTTTAATCCTCTTAACTTATCAAAACTTTTCAATTCAGTCACTTAATTGAATTTCATATTCAATAGTCTTTGGACACTTTCAAAATTGGGATAATTGATAAACAAATCAATTTAATTCCTAATAATTTAATATTTGATTTAAATTTTTTAAAATAAAAATAAATTACAAATTTTTTTATTATTATTTTAAATGAAATAATAAATTTTATAAATATTTATTTTTATTAATCTTGAACACACAAATATAAAATAATCATAACAATTAGTTTATTATTATGATTAAAAATGTAAATTTTCTAAATAAATAACATTAGATTTTGGTATAATTGATAAAAAATTATTATCAACTTATAAAATAATTTATAATTTTCTGTTAAAAAAGAAAATATTCATTTTATATGGTCTATATTAAAATTACTTGAAATTATACATAAACCATGGGAGTGAAATTAAAAAACTTATTTTTTAATTTATTTGCGACGGATTAGCGACTAAATACTTCCGTCGCTAATCGTATTACCGTAACAAAATACTAATTAGCGACTGAGGAATTTTCGTCGCTAAACCGTCGCAAACAAAGGCGCTAGATTTTCCCGCCAAAATTAGCGACTAAAATGTTAGTCGCTAACATTTCTGGAACTAATTTCTTGAATAAAAAATTTATAAAATTTAGCGACGGAAAAAGGTGTCGCTAATTCCGTTGCAAAACAGGGCGCGAAAACTTCCTGCCAGTAATTAGCGACTGTTTATTAATTCCGTCGCTATTTCGTCGCAAAAATAGAAAATATCATTTTCACGACGAAATTATAAAACAGTCGCGAATCCGTCGCAAAATTAGCGACGGAAATTGTGCCGTCGCTAATGTTAGTCGCTAATTGGCAGTTTTTTTGTTGTGATATACATGCCAATACATAAACATTCTTAATTAACTCTTTTCCCTGCAAAATTGGCTCCCCAGTGTACTAATGCTCCAAACCTTTTTCAGAACCTACACACAGTAACAACTACATGCTGAGCATTAAATATGCTCAGTGGTGACTAAAAATCATGGTATTTTTCAGACAAGCATAATTACATTAATTATGCAAAAATTCATTTAATTTCTATCAAAACACCATTATCCAAACATTTTACATTTAATACAGGTTAAAGTCATCGTTTTGAAAAACTTTTCTATTTAGTCCTTATTTCCTTATTTATTTACAAAATTGCCACTAGTTACTTATTTTTTATTTTTAATCTATTAATTGGCATACAAATTACCAATTAACCCTTATTTTATCATTTTTATGTAAAATTACATTTTGGTCCTTCAAAATTTTAAAAGTTCATTTTTAGGCTGGTTGTTCACTAAATTACTATTTTACCCTTTTTAATCATTACTTTAATATTTTTACTTATTTATCTCGCCATTTGGGAAAATTACCGTTTTGTCCTTAAACTTTTCATTTCACTTCAATTACGTCATTTTTCCATCCTAAACTTCATTTTTACATTCCTCTTTGCACTTTTAGCTTATTTTTACATTTATGCCCCTAGTACAATCCTGGAAGAAATTATCAGATCGAATACTATGGAAGATCATACGATCCTACCATAGCAAAGCAAGTTGTCATGACTTGCATCGCGATATAAGTATCCCTATGGCTAGCCAATCATATCCTGAGCTAGATTTTGACTGCCTGACTATTACTAAGGACAATATTTCAATTAATTTCAATCTACTTGTAAAACCTCAGGAATCGCCGATCACGTGAATAATGATGGATTATGACATGGCATATATATGATGATCACGCAACAAAAAAATAATAAAATTGATCATATATACCACGCAATCCATAAATAAGAATAAAAAACATGCAATTTTAGGGTTTTAAAACTTACAACTTTAGATGCACTTCAAGACTCGATTTTGATGATGACCAGCAATTAGGATGAACTTATATGCTTCAGGTATTGATCACCAATGCCAAAGAAACAACCTTTACGCCACTCCTCTCTATGTTCACACACACAATTGTAATAAAGGCTTAAAATTGAGAGTGCTAGCTCTATGTGTAAATAATTGGCAATGGTAATGGATTGAAGCTACAAGATCTAATCTTGTACTTCCTTTAGGTTGCTATTGCTGCCCAAGAACACAAGAGAACAAGAAAGAATCCTTTTTCCCTGTGTATTTCGGCCAAGAGTGTGTGTGAGAGAGAGAGAATCACGCCTAGGGTTTTTCTTTTGTTCACAAAATATATATCATTTATTTTTGGTAAGTGTTAATTCTGAAATTTACTACCTAAAGATAGTAAATTCAGTCTCAATCACTTCCTAAAATCAAGTGACATATATTAATTCAAACTCTTTTGAATTTTAAATTCAAATTAAATTGAAATAAACATAAGACATTTAATCAAAACAAATCACTTAATTTAGGGATATGGTTGCCGAAATTCCTATTGAATTTATCCTTGGATTTTCGGTCACCTTATCTCCATTTAATTAATTTATTTTGATTTAAATTCCATTAATACTCAATTAACTTAATTAATCCAAGATAATTAATTAATTGAAATCAATCTTATTGGGCCGAATTTATCTCTCACATGGACCAAGGTCCAATAGCAATTTTAATACCCATTACATACATTAATTTGACTTTAATTAAAAGCCTAAATTAATGACAAATCTTCAATTTAAATATTTTAAGCCCAATGCTTTGTGTGCGATCCTATAGGTCCATTTAATATTGGCAATGAATTAATGAATTAATTCAAAGGCTATATATATTATCTAGCAAGATATTATAGCATTCCAAATTAAATAAAAATACAAATGGAATTTAGTGACCTAATGCAATTTGCATAGTCCCTTACCCTTAAATATCAGAATTAATATAAGGTATGGAACTAGTCATTCTTATATATATTAATTCCTTTCTTGATATTCTAGTGACACTGAACTCTCAGATAAATAATGATTACTCATTATTTCATCTCAGTATGGCCATACACTTCTCAATTCACTGATCAAGTGGCCGATGATATTTTCTCTCTTATTGAAAGGGGTAATCCCTTTACTTCTCTCATACTCTCTAACATGAATCAATGCATACCCAAGCATACCCATACTTGTCACTCTGTTACGAGCACGTTAGGTGTATGTCAAAGTACACAGTAATTCATAAAGAGTTTCATAGAGATTTTAGGTCTAAGAACTCCGATGCAAAACTTGCATATGAGAAACACTTATAACTTGTACCATGTAGTGTTCTCATGAACGGATCGAATCCAGATACCATATTCTAAACATGTATCTATGATCTCTGATTGACACTCTTGTCCTTATGATCCGTAAGACAGAACTCAACTTATCAGAGAGAGCATACTAGCCTTAATTCATTTGTTATTCCCATAACAATGATTGACTAGGGATATTTGGAATGAAGTCTCTATTGTTTCAAGGTCTTACAACCATGTGCCTCATACATGATAACTTAAACTGAAACAACATTCTTGGATAGTTTTATCAATTGATATGCACAAGAATACAATAAATAAAATAAATGCCTCATTTATTAACTAAAGTGTTTTATAACAATGCATTGGGGCTAGGGCTTACACTAACAAATAGTACTTCCCAAGGTGAATAGTGCCACTCGAGGCCCACCGGGCCCATAAAATTTTTTCTTCACCATTGGAAAGTATTATTCATAATGGATTTGGTGTTATAATTTAGGCTAAAATTGAGGTCAAATAGATCTCCAAAAGGGAAAAATAAAATAATTAAAGGGATCGATATAGTTGACTGAAAACTTTGACTGGCTTAAAAATATTCCCTAGACTTCATAAAATTATTCCAATTGCACTAATTGACTAGAAATTATGTATATGAATTTTTGGAATGATAAAATAAATTTTTTGAAGACTTTGAAAATTCAGCTTTTGGACTGATTAAAATTTACATGCAGGGTTAGTTTGATATTGAAATGACTTCGGATTAAAACGAAATTTTAAGCATGTCCTAATTAACATTTTTAGGAATTTTTGGTATAATTTTTATCAAAAACTAACAACTAAAAGTATATTGACCAATTAAATGGTGACATGTGGCATTGGACCCATTTAAGACTTAATTTCTTTTGTCCTAAAGTAGGTGTATCATTAATGGGCAAAATTAGATCTTTGTTTTTCTCATTTTGGCTGGCCATTTCCCTTTTTCTTTACTGCCATTACCTTCCTCTCTTCTTCTTCTTCTTCTTCTTCTTCTTCTTCTTCTTCTTCTTCTTCTTCTTCTTTGTTCTTTAAGTTTATTTTCTAAGATTATTCAACCATCATCTCAATTAACTTATTTTATCTTGCTTTCCTTCACCTTTTATTGCTATGGGTGGTGAAAGAAGATGAATATAGTCCAATTCTTCAATTGGATATTTTGGTGAGTTGGGAAAAATTTAGTTTTATTCGATAATTAGAGTAATTAAGTGTTGATTATAGTATTGTGTAAATTATTTGAGTAAAAATTTGACTAAATCTATAGTGATTTTGGTCATGAATTTAATGCCAATAGAAGAGCAAGGAGAGAGAAGAAAATCAACAAAAAATAAGGAGAAAGACAAAATTGTTGAGTGATTTGATAAGTGAATAATTTTAAACCCTTTAATTTTACGATATATATGTTGTATATATAATTAAAAACAAATTCAGGTTAATTATTAATTACAAATTGGTTATGAAATTGGACTTAGAATTGTGCAATTAGAAGATAAATTAGTAAAATTATGGTATTAATTAAAATTTAAACAAGTTTAATTTTAGGAAAACATTCGGTCACTTAAAAAAAATTAGGGACCAAAGTGTAATTTTTTGGAATAAATTGAAATAATTGAAAAATAGATGGTTTTATGTTTATTGTGATTAAATTGAGTAGAAAATATAATTTATAAGAAAATTGAAATAAGGTAACCGAATAGGGACCTTAAGAAAATTTATGAAATTTTGAGATATAAATTGAAATAAGTGCAAATTAGAATATAATTAATCTCTATAACATGTAAGGAGCATGTATTGGAAAAGAAAGTAATAATTGAATCGTATGATTTTAATTGAAAAAATGGTATATTTGAAATACCGAGACTGTTTTTAATAATATAGACTAATTATTACCATGAATCGGTAATGATGCATTATTGTAAACTGTATTAAATTGTAATTGTATTTTACCCTTAGTATTATTTATGAAATCAGAAATTAGGATGTACATGGCTAGCCATAGGGATATTTCTGTTGATATGGTTTCACATCTGTATTGGAGTGTTTGGGAAAAATGAAAAAGAAAAAAAAAGAAAGGAAAAAATAATATGTGTAATTAATACTATCGGAGTACTGGGACCTATAGGGTCCGTAGTTTCGCTCATCCTAATTAGTGATACATTTTCATGCTATACTAGGGGCAAGAGTATTAAAATATTGTATTGACTAAAACATAAAATGATACTGTATGAGTAAAAATGTAAAACTTGTAAAGCAAGAATAAATTATTGTTTGGACAAAAACATACTGAAAAATAAGGGTAAAAGCCTAAAAGAACCAATAAACAAAGAAATTAGGACAGAAGTGCATATTTGAAACTTTAGGGACTAAAGTGAAAATTTATCCCTATAGTGTAAAATTTGAATTTAAAGTAATAAAATTTAAGAATACAATTTGAAAAGCTATAATTGAGAATGAATTTCTCAAGCAAGGGTAAATTAGTAATTTTGTCAATAAAAGTAAAAATCTAGACTTTAATCGAGAAAAAAGATTTTTATTATAATGAAATTAACCGATGAAAAACAGATAATGAAATATAATTATGAAGAATATGTGAATGAACTGTAGTAAAATTCTAGGATTTTAAGTTTATGTTCACCACTAAGTAGTTTTATACTTAGCGTGTGGTTTTGTACTGCACGCAGGAGATAGAGACTGAGTTTGTGCTGGAAGGAAATCGATGAAAAAAGAACCAACATTTTGTGGTTTTGTTTAGCATGTACATATGGATATTGCCTTCTAGGACAACATGGCAAGTTTTGGGGATTGTATATAGTTTTGGACTTGTATATATATGTTATGTACTGTAAATAAGTAGATGAGATAAGCACAGGAATTGTACTGTATATATGTATGGTTATATGTAAAATTTTGGAAATGAATGTTGTTCTGTATTTGGCTGATCTTATGGAGTATTTATATAGATTGTGAAGGTTGGGTTGGATGTTTGTGAATATTTTGGGAGTGTTTTGTAGCTGTTGCAGGAAGACAGAATTTGGGTTTCAGTTGTAATGCTATCCAAATTTCTGTAGATTAATTAATAAGAAATTTTAATGTGGGACCCATAACTTAATGGTTAAAATAATGAATGTTACAGATGAATAATTTATTAATAATTTATGGACCACCGCAGTGTAGAGTGACACCGGTATTCGGACCAATGTTCGGCTATCGGGTGTTACATTACTTTTCAGATTACTGACAGTTTCATTTACTTTTTCAGTTTAGTAATACAGTCAGTCAATTTTTCCAATGCTTTTGCATGGTTTGTGAATTATTTTATCATAATTCACCATTTTTCACTTAATTAATGAATTATTTCATAAGAATTCAACAAGTAAATTATATACATAACCTAATTCTCTTCTCAAAAGTACTTAAATTATTTTCATAAATTCTATAAAAATTCATGGACACAATTCTTCATTTCTAGGTTCATTTTATGACAAATTATCATAAATGCACAAATTATACTTTGATTCTCACTAATGGACAATTCGGCCATAAGGGATTACCTACCTTACCATCACTTTTAATTCCAATTAAGCATTTAAATGGCCATATTCAAGGTTCTAAATCATTATTCTAAGGTCAATTTCAATTATACATGCATTTTTCTTAGTTTTTCCTTAAGTTACATAAAGGAAAATCATGCAAATTCAAGAGAAATAGAAGGATTTACTAGCTACTAACCTTTCTCACAAGTTTTAGGTCCTCTAAGCTTCCTTCTCCTTTTCTTTGGCCTTAGATGGTTGTCCCTCACTTGGAGAACTTACGATGACCGAATTTTCCATCAATACAAATGCCACTTTTTTTTGTTTCCAAATGCCTAAATTAACCACATAATTTAACTCTAGGCATTTAAAATCACTTGTAGGCACCAAAAATCAAAATTAAAATCATAATTTTCTCTTACCTCAATTTGACACCCTAAGCTTTTTCTCTTGATTTCTCTTATGTATCTTCTTCTAATCAAGGGATATAAGCTTAATTAATCTTTTAGAGAGATCAAATACCACTTAGGATGTTTGGATTTGGAGAGAAAGAGAGAGAGATTTGAAGGACCTTTAAGAGAACACCAACAATGGTGGTTTGGCCAAGAAGGAAGAAGAAGAGGGGATGAAGAGATAAAAATCAGACACCAACAATTCTTCTCCCATGTGCCATTCAAGGTGGCTAATTGGGTTGGACTTTGGTTTAACCAAGGCCCACTCACTTAAGGCCCAAAACCCGATTTAAGCCCATAATATCATTTTTCTGCAATTCTCTCACTTACCAAATCCAAACCACTTCAATTTTAATTTCATCATTTTTATCATGTCAAAAATAGGATGTACATAAAATTTCAGCCCAATTAGAGTTCATTTTTGATCTGATTCAATCATATCGGTCTGATTCGATAATTACCAGTGTCACTGAAAAATTAAATTTTTATGGAAAAAATATTCTACATATAATTTTAGGCATATCTGTAATTTTTGGTAATTTTTAGAATTTATTTTTTATTTTTAAAGGTTCGGTCAAACTTAAGTCAATCTAATTAACCATCGAAGAAAATCGCTTCGTTTTTTATATTTCGTATTTTCAACTTTTAGAGACCTATTTGATCTCAATTTTACTTCAAATTTCAACTTCGAACTAACCATGATCAATATACTTTGATGGTCAAATAAAATATTTTTCACCTGTAGGTGTATTTTTCACTCCTGGAAGCACTATTTATTATTGAAAAATATTATTTACAGCTAACCCAATGTTGAGCCTATTACATGGTAAATAAGAAATTTTTGCAGAAATCATCCAAATCCATAAGATTTGACAACATCAAGAAAAATGAATCAGTGATGAACACTTGAGAATGGTAGAATGATAGGAAAGAGACGGAGAGAAAAACAAAAATACATAAGGAAATGAAAAAATTAAAGAAGAAGCAACAAAAGCGCCAAATGAAGTAAACTAAGCAAAAGAAAAATTAAAATATATATAGGGAACGTAAACCATAGGATGGAGGACACATGGTTGGCTAAAATAACACGCAATGATAGACTGTATAGTCATAATGGCTTCCAGCGGCGGAAACAAAATGGCATCAGTCATTAAAGTTTCTAATAGTTCACGTTAAGTGAGGTGCCATCATTTCAAAATTCGAAAGCCGCACGCGCACTCACACACCACCTTTCAAAATTAAGTTGCCGCCTAAACACAACCAACATAAATGTCGTGCACTAAAGGAGAGACTTATGATAACAAGACTCCTCAAATACTTCGGACAAATCGAACTAAACCATTTAACTCGATTATTCTACATAATTCGTTCTAGATCTTAACAAAACTCGAGATTGAGTACAAAAGCTCGGAATCCAGAATCGACGGTTCATTGAAGTTCCCATTACCTTAGTGGCAAAGTAATCCTACAATAACTCGAATTCTTTTAAAGCATAAAGAGATAAATCTGTCCTTATCTAACCATTCAAAGCAATTTGAATTCATATGGAACTCTATCCGTATTTGGATTATATAATTATACTCAAACTTTAATATTTAACACTATAAATGGCCAAATAACTCGTGTATGGGTTGGGTTGGATTATTTTTACCTTAGTACCTTACTTTTCACTCAGAATCTTCTTGAGTTGATCATCGGAGCGTTTCCTATCGGAATCACCATTGATTTTCTTTGTTTTCAAGTTACTTTTCACTTCATGATAACCAGGTCGTGGATATTCTCCTTTTGGACAACAACCCAAAATTTTCTAACAATCATCAACTAAATTTTACCTCGTCAAATGATTTATTATAACCAAAATTGTTATTATTATCTATCATTTCTTGATCTTCGTTTTCACTTTCTGTTTTAGATTTTGAACTTAAATATTTTTCATAATTATATTGAGATTCTATTTCATATATACTTTCATTTTTTGAAATATCATTATATTCTATAACATCATAATTTTGTTCTACTAATTTTTCATAAATTCTATAAGTTTTATGATTTTCTCGTTTCCTTTTTTTAAGGTATTCATTAGCATAATGGTCTTTTTCTTTACATAATCAACAGTTGCATTCCTTTGGATTTTTCTTGTTAAATCTTTTATATTTTCTAAGGAATCTTTCTTTACTATACTTATTTCTATTAAAAGGCTTAAATCTTCGTTTATAGTATTTTTTAAATTTTGGTTTATAATATCTTTTATTAGATCTCTTATATCGTTTATTTTTACTATGACATTCCCATTTTGTTTTTTTCAATATAATTGGACAATAGAGTCAACTTTTAATTGTTCTTCTGACTTTTCGTATTTTGTATGTTTTATTACATATTTCATTAATTCTTTTTTTTTTTACATATCCTTGATAAGTTCCTAAATTTTCTCTTTGTATTTTAGGATTGCCTTGTATTTCCTTAAACAATATTAATATTCCCCAAGGTTTATATATATTTGTCTAAGTAGTTTTCCTTATTCTTCTGAGAGTATTCTTTATATATGTTTTCTAAGTAATTTTCCTTGTTCTTCTAAGTTTATTCCTGCCTTATGGATATTATAATATTATTTATTAAATTCACACTTGTATTCTAATAAATAACACATAATACATATTTTTAGATTTGCATTTTCCATAGATATTTTTGTTCTAGTTGTTTCAAAGTTTCTTGTGTATTGTAACAATTATCTCCTACAAATTCTAATTCAATTCTTTTACTATATTATTTGCTACAAAAACACTTAAAATTTCATCAGCTGTAAATCCATATATATATATATATATATATATATATATATATATATATTTGTCTATCTTCTTTAGGAATCGAGTTCCACCATAATTATACATTTTTTTAATGTGCTAAGTAGAAAGTTATATGCTCATTTTAAACTAAATATATTTGTTAAAATTGCTAAATTATTCATTTTTATCCATTCATCTATAGTTTTTTTTATATATCTTCCGCACAATTTAAATTTAACCATACTCCGTTATGATATACAGTCTCTGCATTTGTTTTCTTTATAAATTTTCGATTATTATTTATTATTCATCCTCTATAAGATTTCCTTTTATATTTATCATATTCTCTTAAATATATATTTACTTTTATCATTTCTTCTTGTTCCTTCTCCTTTTAATACTCCCGAAGTATGTCCCATCTCTATTTTTACTAGAGTGTATGTTGGGTTTATATTCATATTGAGATTTTCCATGTTTTGTACCGATTTTAATATTTTTTTTCTTCCTCTTTTTCAATAATTTCATATAATTTTAATCCTTATTCTAAAGTTAACATATGAGTTTTAATAATTAATCCTTTCTGTACTGGGTCTTTCATTTCTTTTTCTTTACTTTTTTTTTAGTTTTTCTACTCTTATTTTCAAAACACTTACCTTTTCTTTTAATAAGTTAAATATTTTTTCAGTTTTTTCTTATTTTCAAGTCTAGGTTGCATAAATGCATTAATATGTAATCTTAAACTTCCACTATTATAAATATTAGGCTTAACGTGCAATTTGATCTTTGAAGTTTTGCAAAATGTGCAATTTAGGGCCTAAAGTTTTTTTTTTTGTGCAATGTTGGGTCTGATGTTTTGAAATTGGTGCAATGTCACCCCTGACTAAACGGAACCGTTAGGTTGATCTGTCTTTGTGAGTTGACCAATGACTTGGCAGGTTAAGTGACACGTGGCATGACAGGTGGTGACATGTGGGCGATGACGTGACAAGAAGAGGACACGTCAATTGACACCTGTCCGTCCATGTGCTCCTTACGTGATGAAAAAAAAAGAGATAAAAAAAATGTTAACCTCCTGCAAAAACCCCTTCTCCCACAACGACAACCATCTCTATCAAGATTCTTGATCTCTGGCTAGTAATAGTTCGATTGAGCTAGTAAGAGCCTGTAGAGATCTTCTTCAGTATCGATTCATCGATGGCATCAATTTCTAGCTAAAGCAATCGCAGCAACAAAATGCAGAGATCGATGAGTCTTTAATCATTGTAATGAAGTTGGCGGTTCTCCTTTACCATGGACCACCGGAGTTTTGCTACCCTCTTCGACCTTGAGCAATAGTTAGGAGATGAGGTTTCAACAAACTAAATATCATCTGAAAACAACCAACAAAATGTCAAATTTGATTCAAATCTCCACAATTGATTGCCACAAACAACTAAATACCAAAAAAATGCAATTTATCAAATCAAAGGCCCATTGATATGATCACTAAAACCTCAAAACGAGCAAATCATAAAACCCCAACTAAAACCAAATTGCGATAGAATTAAGCAAGAAATCCAAATATCTCTTCCCCAACTCTAGCTTTGGTAAAGTTCTGTATTCTAAGCCAATTATAGTTGAATAAAAAAAGCAAATCCAGATAAAAACAAAGCATAAAAAGTCACTCGTCCAAAGCAAATCTAGACAAAAACAAAGCATTAGAAGAAGCTCCATGAAAATACCAAAATAAGGACCAAAATAGCATAAAAAGCCAAGGAGTTAAAGAGGGAGAAGTACAGCAAATAGAGTAGATGAAAACAGAGGCGCAATGGAGCTTTTTTCTCTCTTCTTTTGACTATTTTTTCTCTCTCAACTCTTTTGTTGTTTAGCTGTTGTCTGCCGCATCCCCATTTTGAAATCTCTCCCTCCTTTCACACCCTTCTTCTATGACTCAGTCTTAATTCACTCTCTCTTATAAAATAAAAAACCTATCTCTTCTTTTTCTAAGTCCTTTTGCTTTCTTTTCCTCTGGTAAATCCCTTTCTCAGAATCTTATTTCTTCTTATTACTCATGTATTTTCTCTCAACTCATTGTCTATGTGTTTATAGTTTGAATTTTTGTTGCAAAGAGAAAATGGCGGTTGGTTCTAAAGGGAAAAGCGCTGAGTTAGTTCAAGTGGGTCTGCAATTATTTATCGGAATTAGCAACAAGATGAAGCCACCTCTTCTACCTCCTCCTCGATAGAGTGCCAGCGGTAGGTCTGCCTCCTGCTCTTGTGTCGAAAACGGAATCGAAAGCCCAATGACGCTCATGGTCGTGTTTCATGGTGAACGAGAGGTTTCTCTTGAGTAGGTTTCCGGTGGTCGTTGTTGTGGGAGGAGGGGTTTTTGCAGGAGGTTAAATTTTTTTTTTATCTCTTTTTTTTAATCACGTGAGGAGCATGTGAACGAACACATGTCAGCTAACGTGTCCTCTTCCTACCACATCATCGCCCACATGTCGCCACCTGTCATGTCACGTGTCACTTAACTTGCCACGTCATCGGTCAACTCACGGAGATGGGTCAACTTAACGATTCCGTTTGGCCAGGGATGACATTGCATCAATTTTAAAACATTAGACCCAACGTCGCACCAAAAAAAACTTTAGACCCTAAATTACATATTTTGCAAAACTTCAAGGACCAAATTACACGTTAAGCCTAAATATTATCCCCATCATATATATAATGTATTAGTGAAACTATAAAGTTTGTTATTCATGTTTATTATATTTTTATTTAATATTTTTAGGTTATTATTAATTTGTTTAAATTGTTCATCATAGGTATATCCTTATTTATTTTTTATGTCTTCCATTTATAAAGTCATTCATTATATCCCATTTTAATATTTGTATACCTTGTTAACTTTCATTTTTTTCCAATTTGTTTTCTAAGAATAATAATTTAGTTTCTATGTTATCTAATTCTAATTGTCTAAATATTTTATGTTTTATTGATTCTAACTAATCTATATTTTCTATTTTGCTTAATATATTCTTAATTTCTATTGCTTTTGGACTTAATTGTATTATTATATATTGCATTATTCTTCTATTATTCATATTTGTGGTTATTATATTTTCTAATTGCTGAATTAATTCCATATTTTTTTAGTTAATTTATCTAATATAAATGTTTTCGTATTTTAACTATTTAATTATGTTTGACCAAAATTGGACTGTATATTTTTATTCATTTTCTCATACTTTTTAAGGGTATTTTTGCTGTATTCCATATTTTAGTGGCATATTTGCTCCACTTAGTAAACCCTAGTAGTATATTTGCTCCTTTTCCCTACTTAATTGGCTGAAGTTGATGATTACATATTAAAACATAGTTGTAGGTTAGACTAGAGAGATATTAGACAAAAAATTAATTGGTTTCATCTGTTCCAGATCAACCGAACCGAATAGATACATACATACAACATCAAGCAGCATTAGATTTTGATGCGAAACAGTTCAAATCCGTTTGCTTACTACAACAGCCAACACAAGACACCAAGCAACCAGTGATGTGAAGGCAACTTTAAATCTGATACTTGAAAACGTTTCTTATTCTACAATCTGACTAAAATCATAACAAAATCTCAAGGGCAGCTGTTCAGATAAATAACAACCTCAACATGATCTCAGGGGAGCATTTTGGCCTCATTCTGCAAGTTTTGCCTTGATAGAGTCAGGCAACTGCTCTGCTTTAACTAACCAGGTCAGGAAGTAAAGGTGGAGGCCAACGAGCTGGTTGGTCCAGAATTGCCATGGCAGATGCGGATAAGCTGTTCTTGCTTTGACTTCCCACCTACACACTGCCATCGTTGCTTTCCTGAAAGTTCAAATGATTCATATTTCTTTCAAGTGGTGGAAGCTCATCTTCTAATCACTCAAACTTCCATTATCACTTTCTTCAAAGTTTATATGGTTCATATTCCTTTCAAGCGGTGGAAGTCCATCTTCTGAATCACTGGAACAACCTTCATCTTTGCTTTTTTCTGCTCCTGTAGCAGCGAAATAGCAAACATTCTTGGGTCAGTTCTAGATTTTTAGTTTCAAGGATCCAGTAAAGTTCCTCAATACATTCAAACGTTAAGCATCAAGTGAGTCAATCTTAAAAAGGCTCAAAGGAACAGATCATGATATTTCCAGTTACTGAAGAAAACATAACAGTAATTTAGGATAAACCCAAGGAAGCTATGTGGAAAGATGTGTTCTAAAATTGAGCGCACCAAAAGAAAAGCAAAAATAAAATCATAGCTCGCCAATCTTAAGAAAGGTCTTATCTGCTAGACCTATGGTTAACCAGATGCAGCAAAGCAAGTCATAACTATGATCTGTTAAAAGTATCGCTATGATGTGAAACAATAGATCCTGTTTAGGGGTTAAACAGAAGTACCTTCAGCACCTGCGACGGCTTTTGGAACCTGACTTTTTTGAGAAAGCCAATTATTTTGCACAGAAATTATCTCAGCACTATTTTGACATTCAGAGTAAGCCTTTAGAAGCTCCCTGCAACAATTGGAAGCCTCCACAACATAAGCAAATGATAGAGTTAAAATGGTGATTTATCAAGAGCATTCCCAGACCCCCCACAAACACAAAACAGTTCCAAGATATGCATGGAAATTTTATAAAAAAAAAAGAGCATCCACATATGCCTACCACGTCCTATTAGAGGATATCCCCCCCCCCCCCCTTCTCAAAGATTCCTAGTCTTTTCTCATAATCAATTGATGGGACAGCAAACATAAAACACAAAGCAAACAAACAAGAGGACACCTATAAGACCTCTGAGTTATTGCTAGTACACACAATTACAAATAATTAAATAAATAGTCCTTGAAGGTGCTGAAGCTATAGCCATTACTATAGAGTACAAGTCATTTTTATTCTATGGACGATGAAGTTCAAGGGACAGTTTTTATGGTCTCATTATTGCAGATAACAAACTTAGACTAGTTTTTATTTCAAGATAATCGTGCTTCATTCTTATGTAAATTAATATTTCTCAGAGAAAAAAGAAAAGAAAACAAAGTACCTGTTCAGGCTCAGGAATGCATGACCCCATTTAAACTTGCCCAGCAACAAATCTGCAGTTTCCTCTTCTCCACTGTTAGAAAATATAATAGCAGTGAAAAAACATAGACAAATTGTTTTAAGGCCTGAATATGAAATTCCCACTACCTAATCCATTTGCTCGAACAGTGTTCCAACCATGTTGAGTACTGGAAACCATACCGAGTTAGATATGGATTAATTCTTGAAGCTATGTTAACTGGATTTTGGACAAAATTATTCCATACATATTAGTTTCAAGGATAAAACTTGCTACTTTCTGGAATATCTACAATCCTCCAATTTGAAGGGTCAAAGAGCTCAAATTGTCATGCCTACACTCCTCAGCTTCTAATAGCTTCAACAGAAAGAGCATATTTTCAGGTATAGCCTGACCTTAATATAATTATCTTACTCAAATGCCATGCCTTTGTCTCTAAACATACAGATAATAGCTTCAATATTAATTTCAATCATCTAATCCTACAACTACTGCAGCAATAACTCATCATTAGAAGCCCTATGGAATCTCTTTGACAATGACAATTGATAGCCAGATATTACTCAATATAACCTGAACTTCACAATTAAAGCTTAGCTAGTAACAATTATTACTTGAGCATGTACAAGTGTAAAAATCAACATAATAACCATTTCAAAAAAGATTGAGTTTAAAATTTGGGCACCAGATTATCAGAGCTGCAGATAATGCTTCCACACAAGAAAGCTCACAGGGTCGGCCATAATTTACTGAATTTGCTGCTACAAGCCATGGTACTGCAATACATAACAAATTCTCAATATCATAAGAAAACAAATCATTTGGAATATGACATAGAAAAATGACTTAATAACATATAACAAGCATTATTTAATATATGGATCAATGCAGAAATGAATAAGAAATTGTTTGTATCTTCTGATATAATGAATCAAATATTATGGCATTAAACTGTCAACATGCGGCAATTCTACAATGATAATGCAACCTCAAATCATTCTCAGGCAGATGTCCACAAATCAACAAAGAAAAATAAAAAGGGAAAAAAGATATTCATGGAAGCTCCTTATTAGTACACAATCTATTCAGAATTAAAACTTAAAAGGTTTATACTTATTAGCCTCAACCATACATAAATAGAAACTCAAGACCACCCAGCACTTAGTACCCCTAAAGAAGCTTCAATATATAATGAAAGCATAATCTAGTTAAACAAAAATAACATGAATGCGAAGTTAAAGCTTATATTAAGCAATAGTGGGAAGATTTTCTTTTCCCAAATCCTGGTGCAAGTTCTTAGTCTACAGAGTAAAATCTGCATAAACAAATACTGCCTAGGCAAATATTACCATCAGTGACAGCCCATCGATGATCACCAATTAAGTGTCACCCTACATTGCAAGAAGTAAATCATAACAGCTCATCCTTTGTTTTAAGGTGGATTCACTTATTCTCAAAAAAGGTGTGTTCATCACAATTTTGTTTGGCATCCAAATATAAATTTAATAACATTGTCAAAACAAAATTAGTGACTCTTTCTATAGCAATATAATCTGTTCATCAGTTTACATGATATAGTGAATTTTTATGGCTTTTACTTATTAAAATGCGACTCCATATTACTAGAAGCTGCAATGGTAATTTTTAAGATTCAGCTGATGTCCATGGGGCATTACTGGTGGAGTTTCTAGTAAACATTAGTGAAGACAGTAATCGATTTTATAAATGAGGTAAAGTCCAAATTGAAAGTCAAAAACCATTGAGACATAAAACAATAAAATTCAAGAAAATAGAAACAAAATACTCAAAACTGAAGGAGGACAGCATTGGCGTCATGATTATGCAACACAATGTGGAATTATCAAACAATAAGTAGAAAGGGTTGAGAAATAAAGATTTAATGTGCTTTATCATGTATAAACAATAAAAATCATTGGAAACAGTCCCAAAGCTTAAAATGCATAACTAGTAAACAAAAATTCCTCATGATATATCTTTATAAGATGCATATACATAATTTAAGACAGAGGGGTGTGCAAAGGAATGTATTTGCATGCTCAATAGAAAAGGATCATTTGAAAAGGTATTAGAAGAATTAAACTCCGTACACAAGCGAGGAGCAGAACAACGCAATTTCACAAATGGTACATCACTCAAGCGAGCCCAAGAGCAATCCACCACAGCTAAGCCTCTTCTCTTTATTAAGCTATGGTCTTCCTTCGAGACACATTGACTCCCAACAGGACTGCCAAGAGAGAAGCACAGCAGATAATTAGGGCGGAAAAAAAAAAGGCGAACTTTATGGGGAAGAATTTTCAGGGAAAAAAAAAGGCGTATAGTTACAAAAGTTTTAATGCTTTTACATGATTATTAAATTTGTAAAATAGGTTGAACAAAAACATTATTTGAACTGTCTGATTACAACATTTTCTCTATACTAGGTGAAATTCCACTTCGACAATTTTTTTAAAATCAACACATTTGGAACCTCAAAATAAAAGTTACTAATTGTGTGCTTTTCAGCTCTAATGCATCCAGTAGAGGAACAGAGATCCAGTAGGCATAAGTGAACAAAACATTGGAAAAAAAGAAGCACTAAAAAGGTGACAAGATGAATAGCCTTTTGAGGAAGAAACTACAGCAAGATACTTATAAGGTACTGAAGAAAGAAGTCGTCATTACCTTAAAACAATACCTCCAAAGCCACTATTGACACGCAACTCCTGCAAATTGTAATTTAATATCACATGTAATGGCAATTAAGTAGTCTCTTTACAAGATTGGAAGCTTTTAATACACAAAATCTTGCATTAATGTAAACTGACTGATCCCTAATAATTCAGAAGTGACTGCATTTTGACAATTTAGCATTTTACCAAATTAGCTGGTCAAAAAATGCCATGAATTAGCTAGAGGATTGTAAATGATTACTTGTGATCTTAAACTTTAAGGTCATATCAACTTGCACCTGGTTCAATGCAGTAGGGTTCTTTTCTTTTTCTCTTTGGCAGCTGTTACGTTTTTCTATCAATCTTCTGAGAAAAAGTACCTTTGTGCTTCATAGAATTCCTATCTATGCATAAATGATCAATATCCTCTTATAACATGCTCTTGCGACCATCTTCAATTCCAGCCCATCCACCCACCCCAAGCAGCAAAACAAGGAGAAAGGGAGGGAGAGACATAATGTGTCATGCATTAAAACTGCCAGTATATTATGTATTAGAAACGGCTATTATGAATTGAAGACCAACTTAGTCTGAAAGAGGTTTTGTGCATATGAGTTTCACTTGTTTATTAAGCATCTCAAATTACCCAGTTATCGTATGGTATGAAAGAGGTGAGAATAATTGACCATAAGATATGGCCAAACAGGGCAAACTCAGTTATGTATAATAAGAATGTAATCAACTCAAAACCGGGGAAATTTAAATCGATACTTTCTTTCAACAAATTAAATCTCGCCAGCTTCCGGCCGTGCACCTTTTTGCATCACACTGCCCAAAGTCCTGAATAACAGAGAGTAATCAATTAGACTGGATGCTACATACTAAAATCCAGAGGAACCTAGCATCAAGTCAAAGCACTAGTTCTATCCTTAACTGAATTGAAGTTACATTTGATTATATAAATTAAAAACTTGTCTAAAAATTGATATTTCTAAGGAAACATAACAATTCATATGTAAGACAGCTGGTTACAATCCTATTAACCTACAGGAATATTGGAGGCAAAAGCACATGAGGAAAAGGTGCTGGAACATGTATAGAAGAAAAGAGAGTTGATTGAAAGATGCATACCCACATTGCAAGCTGAACTCTGGGAGTGTTTGTAACCTCTTCCGCAACTGCTAACAGCAAAAATATATTAAGAAGAAAAGAGAAATAGTGGGAGTGTTTACTATTTTTAATCTTCCGTAAATGATTAAAAATAGTAAACGAACTCCGAATATTTTCATATTTTGCATGCCTACATGAACTTTTGTGTAGAATATTTTAGTAATGAGAATGAAATTTTTCGGTGACACCGGCAGTTGTCGAATCGGACCGATAAGTTTGAATCGGACCGATAACGAACTCCGATTGAGCCAAAAATTTGCGTGCTAGCTATTTTTGATGTGATAAGAGTGATGGAATTATTTTTAGAGTGATGGGATGGCTGGAAGAGAGAGAAATTAAATTGGGCCTTTTTAGTTAGTTGGGCAAAGCCCAACATTTTAGCCCAATTTTGGGCCCAATATGGAGGTATTTAAAGGCTGAAATTCTGGAGAAAACTCCAGATTTTTCCTGTGTCTCCTTCCTCCTCCTCCTTGGCCGAATCTCATTCATTCTTCTCTCCCTCTCTTTTGCTTCTTAACCACTTAACATCTCTCTTAAACTCCAAGTTAGGAATTGTAGTTCCATCCCTCTAATACACTAAAATAGCTTCACTTGGTTGATTTGGGCAAAGGAAGTGAAGAAATTAAGGAAAGAAAGAAAGAGGGGTAAGTTGGAGCTTGAGAATTTTAATGTTTTAAATTGATTTTTTAGTGGTTTTCCATAGATTTTTGGGTGTAGATTATGATTATGAGGTTAGTTTTTGCATTTGAGAACAAGAAAATGAAGAAATCTAAGTTTAAATGGGCTGCCCTATGTAGGTGAGCAAATAGAGGGGAGTTTTTCCAAGAACAAAGGCAAGGGGAAGGAAGCCTAGACTCCATAATTCAAGAGAAAATTGTAAGTGACTAATAAATCTTTACATTTTCTAAGTTTATGAATTTTTCTTAATTATGTAATTAGGACAAAAATGTTTAAAGTTGTTAATTGATGTAATTATGTTAGGGTAATTGTAATTAAGTGAGAGAAATGATGGATGGAAGATGAAAATGAAAGAAATACAATTTTTAGGAATGAGAAATTGGGTTGGCCGAATTTCATCACTAGGGTATATAGTGAGAAATTGCATAAAAATAATAATTGTTAGCTTAAATTAATAGTAGACATGAAAATTTATGTCCATAAATTTTTAGAGAATATTTGAAATTAATTTAGGAATTTTCAAGATTAATTATAGTGTATGTATATAGTGAAAGTTGTGATTTATAGTGAATTAATTGATTATTTTAATGAAAAATGATAATAAATAATAAATAATGTATAAATAAATTTTATTGGCATTTATTGAAATTATTGTGATTTTTGTTTAGAATTTAATGTTATTATGTATATTGAAAATAATTGAATTATTGATTAATAATTGCATAAAAATGGTGAAATTGGTTAATTTATATGAAATTAAATTAATGTCAACGAAAAGAAATAAAAAGTCAATTATTGAATTTTTTGGACTTGAAAAGAATTAATAAAGTAATCATTACTGTGCCCTTAGAATTAGTCTGGCAGTAAAAACTAGGTCTGGATATAGTTGGCTAGCCATAGGAACACCTTTTACCGCGGTGCAGGTCATGGCGACTTGCTTTGCTATGGGTAGGATCATTGATATCCATAGCTTAAGTGTTAATGTTAAAGTGAAAAGTGCAGTATTATGAGAATGGTTCCTTGGGAATCATTTCTCTTTTTAGTGGGGCCCGTGGGGTCCATGTTCCGGGTATCCGGTCTGAGATTTTTTGCCGGGTCTGTACTAGGGGCATAAAGGTAATAAATTGAGAAAGAAATGAAAAAACAATGAAAAGTACAAAAAGAAAGTGAAGAAGGACCATAATGAAAGAAAAAGAAAGTTTAGGGGAAAAATGGTAATTTTTTCAAAAAGTGTAAAAAGATAGTAAATTAAGTGAAAATTGATTAATTAAGGATAAAACAGTCAGATAATAGTTAAATTAATTAAAAAGTGAATTTTATGGACAACAAGGACTAAAATGTAATTTTGCTTATAATTGACAAATTAAGTGTAAAGCAACGTAAATTACTTCAGTTATCAGTTTAAAGATTATCATTGAGCCTTTAATGGCAAAATTGTAATTATGTGATTAAATTGAATAATTTTATAGAAAACGTTAAGTTATTGTTTAAAGGTGATAATAATTCAAAATGAAAATGTTAGGAAGTGTATCGATTGTTAGTCACCACTGAGCATATTGAGTGCTCAGCGTGTAGTTTTACTGCGCGCAGGTAAACAGGAGCTGGAGCAAGAATTCAGATTGCAGGATTTCTTTTAGATTGCTCTAGTTGTATAATTTTGGCATGTATATATGAGTACCAGTTTTACTTATGGTTATGTAATGTAAACAGAAGTTATTGTACTAAGGAGTGTTGGATTGTGAACGAATGAAATGGATGGAATGAATGTATATTGTTGTTATTTTTGATTGTTGTGCCTCTGAGAGGCTGTGTGATTTGTCTGTTTTTCAGGGGGCTAGTACGATGTACAGCCGTTATATTGCAAAATTTTTATTAAATGCTTAGTAAATTGGACAGTTATAAGTCAGTGGCGAAAGGTAGTTTTTAATTAAGTAAATGTCAATAAGGTTTTTAGGTATAGAAGTTAAGAAAAGAAAAAAAAATTTTCCGGTCTTCGGTACGCCGGTACAGTTTAAGGAGGGATAAGGGTGTTACAATTTGTGGTATCAGAACTGTGGTTTAGACGGTTTTAAGATCGGAGTGGGTGTAATGTTTGATTTAAATTGATTATATACATGCCAATTGTTATTTTGAGAAGTTGTTTTGGAATTAATGAATTCTTGCTCCTTTCTGTTTTATAGTGAAAAGATGTCTGGAGAGCCGAGCCGTGAGGCAGGCGATAACAGGAGTGAGGCCTCAAGTAATATGGGGCAACAGGAGGTCCCACCGCAGCAGGCACCTCCACCAGTAGCGCCTCCTCCTCCTCCTCCTCAGCTGGATTTCCTTAACTTGATGTCAGATTACATCCAGCAGCGACTTCAGGCTGCACAGGTTCAGGCCCCGCCACCAGTGATACAGGTTCAGCAGCCTGCTCCGCCTAGAAGAAGACCTATATTGGAGCAGTTGAAAAGATTGGGAGCAGAGGATGTTTCAGGTGAGGACCCTTTGACACCAGCAGCTGCTGAGGCATGGCTTTTTAAAATAAAGAGATTGTTTGAAATTACCCATAGTTCTGAAGAAGAGAAGCTTGAGGGTATCATAGCCTTGCTTCAGGGTCCAACTTTTATTTGGTGGGACTCAGTTCGGAGACATACACCTACAGACCGTCTGAATTGGAAGTTCTTCATTGATCAGTTTGAGAAGAAATATGTTGGATCTGAATACAGGCTTGCTATGCAAGATGCTTTCTTGAGGCTGAGACAAGGAAACCGTATAGTAGCTGAGTATGATAGAGACTTTGAGCGCTTATTTAGATGAGGGCTTGGCTACAGAAGAGAGATTATGTCAGCGATTTGAGAGGGGACTGCATACTGAGTTGAGGCAGATCATCGGGGCCCAGAAATACCCAGATCTGAGAACTATGATTGATGCAGCTCTCAAGTTAGAAACTACTCAGGTTGAGCAAGCAGAGAGGCAGTCCCGATTTCAGCAAAAGAGAAAGCAGGGACAGAGCAGTGGAAAGTCAGGACAGAGTAAAAAGCAAAAGGGTCAGCAGGCACCTCAGGGTCATTCACCAGCAGGCAGAGGACAGGGCAGTGCCTCCCGTGGCAAGTCTACTGCCACCACGACATCTAGTGCACCCCGAGGCAAAGACAGTGGGTCAGCGGTACAGTGTGAGCATTGTGGCAGGACACACCCTGGGGAGTGCAGATTTCTGACAGGAGCCTGTTTCAAGTGTGGGTCCCGAGATCACCAGATTAAAGACTGTCCCATGATACAGACTGCTTCAGTAGCTTCACCAGCTTCCGGTACTGGATCTTCTGCACCACGTGGCCGTGGTAGGGGAGCAGCCCCTAATCCGTCAGCCTCCAGACCAGTTGGCCAGTCGTCTCAGGGACAGAGGAGGTCAGGGGGACAGACATATGTTGTGAGAGCTCGTGAAGAGGAGGATTCTCCTGATGTGATTGTGGGTATGTTCATTTTGTTATCTGACTCTGTACATGCATTGATAGATCCTGGATCCACACATTCCTACATTAGCACAGAATTGGCACGGGGTAAAGGGATGAAAGAGGCTTACTTGGACCAAGGCATCTTGGTGAGTAATCCTCTGGGGCATAGTGTGGTAGTGAATAAGGTATATAGACAATGTCCTATCAGTGTCCAGGGACATGTATTCCTGGCAAATCTTATCGAATTGCCCTTTCGTGAGTTTGATTTAATTCTTGGGATGGATTGGCTATCCGCCCACCAAGCGACTGTCGAGTGCAGAAAGAAGAGGGTTACATTACAGCTTCAGAATGGTGATGACATCACTATTGTAGGTGCGAGATCTGACTTTTTGTTGGAGGTGATATCAGCCACTGCAGCAAAAAGATTGATCAGAAAAGGCTGTGAAGCATATATGTGTTTTGCAGTGGAGGCGAAGAAGGATAGTTTAAAGGTGTCAGATGTGCCTACAGTTAGGGAGTTCCAGGATGTGTTCCCAGATGAACTTCTAGGCTTACCACCTGATAGAGAAGTGGAATTCTCCATTGAGGTCACTCCTGGTACTGCTCCTATCTCTATTGCTCCATATAGAATGGCACCGGCAGAATTGAAAGAGTTAAAGATTCAGCTTTAGGAGTTGCTCGATAAGGGATTTATCAGACCTAGCACTTCTCCATGGGGAGCACCTGTCCTATTTGTAAAGAAAAAGGATGGGACTCTTCGACTATGCATAGATTACCGGCAACTAAATAAAGTGACAGTCAAGAACAAGTATCCCCTTCCTCGCATAGAAGATCTATTCGATCAGCTTAAGGGAGCGGGTGTCTTCTCCAAGATAGATCTGAGATCAGGCTATTATCAAATAGGGGTAAAAGAAACTGATGTACCTAAGACTGCTTTTCGTACTAGGTATGGCCATTATGAGTTTTTGGTCATGCCATTTGGGCTTACAAATGCACCCGCAGCTTTCATGGACCTGATGAACAGAGTTTTTCATCCCTACTTGGATCATTTTGTGGTGGTCTTCATTGATGACATACTGGTGTATTCTAAGACCCCAGAAGAGCATGATGAACATCTGAGGATTGTATTGCAGACATTGAGAGAAAAGCAGCTTTATGCCAAGTTTAGCAAATGTGACTTTGGGCTGAATGAAGTATCCTTTTTGGGTCATGTTATCTCAGCAGAGGGTATTGAAGTAGATCCTTCAAAGATTGAAGCAATCCTTCAGTGGAAGCCACCCAAAAATGTAACTGAAGTGCGAAGTTTTCTGGGTTTAGCTGGATACTATAGGAGATTTATCAAGGGCTTCTCCACCATTGCAGTTCCTATGACAAGACTGCTACAGAAAAATGTCAAATTTGTGTGGACTGACAAGTGCCAAGAGTGTTTTGAGAAGTTAAAGACGATGTTGACAGAAGCTCCTATACTTACTCAACCTGAGTCAGGCAAGGATTTTGTCATTTACAGTGATGCTTCCAAGAATGGGCTTGGCTGCGTTCTGATGCAAGAAGGCAAGGTGATAGCTTATGCTTCTCGGCAACTCAAGACTCATGAGAAAAACTATCCTGCTCATGATCTAGAGTTAGCAGCCATTGTTTTTGCACTAAAGATATGGAGGCATTACTTATATGGAGAAAGATGCTACATTTACTCAGATCACAAGAGTTTAAAGTATTTGCTTACCCAGAAAGAACTCAATCTTAGACAGAGACGCTGGTTGGAGTTGATCAAAGACTATGATTGCTACATCGACTACCATCCAGGAAAAGCAAATGTAGTGGCTGATGTTCTCAGCAGAAAATTTATGTCAGGTAATGTTAATGTTTTGAAATGAATCTGTGCAAGGCATTAATAAGGGTAAATGATTAATAGTGATCTCTGCAGCTCTTCGGGCAATGAACACCAGCTTAAGTTTGGCTACAGATGGAGCTATAATAGCTGAACTACGAGTTAAACCAGATTTTGTACATCAAGTGAAAGCGGCTCAGAAATGAGATGACAAACTAAAGGCCATTGTGGAAAAGCTACAGCATAACAGTGAAAGTAACTACTCATTGTCAAATGACGGAAGCCTTTATTTCAAAGGAAAACTTTATGTGCCAGCTCAGGAAGAATTGAAGAAAGAGATTCTGACAGAAGCACACCATAGTAGCTATGCTATGCATCCTGGGAGTAACAAAATGTACCAGGATTTGAAAGTCTACTATTGGTGGCCAGGCATGAAGCGGGATGTGGCTGAATTTGTGGGCAAATGTCTGACATGTCAACAGGTGAAAGCAGAACATCAGGTACCTTCTGGGCTACTTCAACCACTTGTTATTCCAGAGTGGAAGTGGGATCAGGTAACCATGGACTTTGTGACTGGGCTACCTATGACTTAGTGGAAACATGATGCCATTTGGGTAATAGTTGACCGCCTCACCAAATCAGCTCACTTCTTGCCAGTTCGGATGGATTTCTCTTTGAACCGGCTGGCAGAACTCTATATAAAGGAAGTAGTTAGATTGCATGGAGTGCCTGCATCCATTGTGTCAGACAGGGATCCCAGGTTTACTTCTCACTTCTGGAAGAGTTTTCAAGATGCTCTGGGTACTAGACTTCGCCTCAGTACGGCTTTTCACCCTCAGACTGATGGACAATCCGAGCGAGTGATTCAAATATTATAGGATATGCTTCGGTGTTGTGTCCTTGAATTTGGTACTAATTGGGAAAAACATTTACCATTAGCTGAGTTCGCCTACAACAACAGCTATCAGACCAGTTTAAAAATGGCTCCATTTGAAGCATTGTATGGTAGGAAGTGCAGGACTCCTTTGTACTGGACTGAATTGAGTGAAAGAAAGCTTTTGGGTTCGGATTTTATTCGTGACTCTGAAGAAAAGGTCCAGATCATTAAAAGCAGATTAAAGGAAGCAATGGATCGTCAGAAGTCTTATGCAGATCTGAAAAGGAAAGATATTGAGTTCCAGGTCGGAGATAAGGTCTTTTTGAAGGTATCTCCATGGAAAAAAGTTATGAGATTTGGAAAGAATGGCAAGTTAAGCCCTAGATTCATTGGTCCGTATGAAGTGCTTCAACGAGTGGGTCCCGTGGCCTATAGATTGAAATTGCCATCTGCTTTGGAGAAGATACATGACGTCTTTCATGTGTCTATGCTCCGCAGATATGGGTCTGATCTGAGTCATGTGATAACCCCTGAAGAGGTACAAGTTCAAACTGATATGAGTTATGAAGAATGACCAGTACAGATTTTGGCTAGGGAAGTTCGACAGCTTCGGAACAAACAGATCCCTTTGGTGAAAGTCCTATGGCATCACCATAATGTCGAAGAAGCAACATGGGAACCCGAAGCAATGATGAGACAGCGTTATCCTCTACTTTTCAGTTCAGGTAAATTTCGAGGACGAAATTTCTTTTAGTAGGGGAGAAATGTAATGGCCTCAATACCGGGTTAGCCGTAAACAGTACTTTCCGATGGTGAATAGTGTTTTCCGGGCCCGAAAGGGTATCCGAAAGTCAAAAATATTTTATTGGACCATCGGAAAGTATTGGTCATGGTGAGTCCGGAGTTGAAATTTGAAGTGAAATTGAGGTCAAATGGACCTCCTAAGGTCAAAAATACTAAAAAGTTAGCTAGTCAATTTCCCTAGTAGGGAAGGTGACTTGATTTTGCGTAAATGATTAAAAATAGTAAACGAACTCCGAATATTGCCATATTTTGCATGCCTACATGAATTTTTGTGTAGAATATTTTAGTAATGAGAATGAAATTTTTTGGTGACACCGGCAGTTGTCGAATCGGACCGATAAGTTTGAATCGGACCAATAACGAACTCCGATTGAGCCAAAAATTTGCGTACTAGCTATTTTTGATGTGATAAGAGTGATGGAATTATTTTTAGAGTGATGGGATGGCTGGAAGAGAGAGAAATTAAATTGGGCCTTTAGGGGCCTAAATTGGGCCTTTTTAGTTAGTTGGGCAAAGCCCAACATTTTAGCCCAATTTTGGGCCCAATATGGAGGTATTTAAAGGCTGAAATTCTGGAGAAAACTCCAGATTTTCCTGTGTCTCCTTCCTCCTCCTCCTTGGCCGAATCTCATTCATTCTTCTCTCCCTCTCTTTTGCTTCTTAACCACTTAATATCTCTCTTAAACTCCAAGTTAGGAATTGTAGTTCCATCCCTCTAATACACTAAAATAGCTTCACTTGGTTGATTTGGGCAAAGGAAGTGAAGAAATCAAGGAAAGAAAGAAAGAGGGGTAAATTGGAGCTTGAGAATTTTAATGTTTTAAATTGATTTTTTAGTGGTTTTCCATAGATTTTTGGGTGTAGATTATGATTATGAGGTTAGTTTTTGCATTTGAGAACAAGAAAATGAAGAAATCTAAGCTTAAATGGGCTGCCCTATGTAGGTGAGCAAATAGAGGGGAGTTTTTCCAAGAACAAAGGCAAGGGGAAGGAAGCCTAGACTCCATAATTCAAGAGAAAATTATAAGTGACTAATAAATCTTTACATTTTCTAAGTTTATGAATTTTTCTTAATTATGTAATTAGGACAAAAATGTTTAAAGTTGTTAATTGATGTAATTATGTTAGGGTAATTGTAATTAAGTGAGAGAAATGATGGATGGAAGATGAAAATGAAAGAAATACAATTTTTAGGAATGAGAAATTGGGTTGGCCGAATTTCATCACTAGGGTATATAGTGAGAAATTGCATAAAAATAATAATTGTTATCTTAAATTAATAGTAGACATGAAAATTTATGTCCATGAATTTTTAGAGAATATTTGAAATTAATTTAGGAATTTTCAAGATTAATTATAGTGTATGTATATAGTGAAAGTTGTGATTTATAGTGAATTAATTGATTATTTTAATGAAAAATGATAATAAATAATAAATAATGTATAAATAAATTTTATTGGCATTTATTGAAATTATTGTGATTTTTGTTTAGAATTTAATGTTATTATGTATATTGAAAATAATTGAATTATTGATTAATAATTGCATAAAAATGGTGAAATTGGTTAATTTATATGAAATTAAATTAATGTCAACGAAAAGAAATAAAAAATCAATTATTGAATTTTTTGGACTTGAAAAGAATTAATAAAGTAATCATTACTGTGCCCTTAGAATTAGTCTGGCAGTAAAAACTAGGTCTGGATATAGTTGGCTAGCCATAGGAACACCCTTTACCGCGGTGCAGGTCATGGCGACTTGCTTTGCTGTGGGTATGATCATTGATCTCCATAGCTTAAGTGTTAATGTTAAAGTGAAAAGTGCAGTGTTATGAGAATGGTTTCTTGGGAATCATTTCTCTTTTTAGTGGGGCCCGTGGGGTCCATGTTCCGGGTATCCGGTCTGAGATTTTTTGCCGGGTCTGTACCAAGGGCATAATGGTAATAAATTGAGAAAGAAATGAAAAGACAATGAAAAGTACAAAAAGAAAGTGAAGAAGGACCATAATGAAAGAAAAAGAAAGTTTAGGGGCAAAATGGTAATTTTTCCAAAAAGTGTAAAAAGATAGTAAATTAAGTGAAAATTGATTAATTAAGGATAAAACAGTCAGATAATAGTTAAATTAATTAAAAAGTGAATTTTATGGACAACAAGGACTAAAATGTAATTTTGCTTATAATTGACAAATTAAGTGTAAAGCAACGTAAATTACTTCAGTTATCAGTTTAAAGATTATCATTGAGCCTTTAATGGCAAAATTGTAATTATGTGATTAAATTGAATAATTTTATAGAAAACGTTAAGTTATTGTTTAAAGGTGATAATAATTCAAAATGGAAATGTTAGGAAGTGTATCGATTATTAGTCACCACTGAGCATATTGAGTGCTCAGCGTGTAGTTTTACTGCGTGCAGGTAAACAGGAGCTGGAGCAAGAATTCAGATTGCAGGATTTCTTTTAGATTGCTCTAGTTGTATAATTTTGGCATGTATATATGAGTACCAGTTTTACTTATGGTTATGTAATGTAAACAGAAGTTATTGTACTAAGGAGTGTTGGATTGTGAACGAATGAAATGGATGGAATGAATGTATATTGTTGTTATTTTTGATTGTTGTGCCTCTGAGAGACTGTGTGGTTTGTCTGCTTTTCAGGGGGCTAGTACGATGTACAGCCGTTATATTGCAAAATTTTTATTAAATGCTTAGTAAATTGGACAGTTATAAGTCAGTGGCGAAAGGTAGTTTTTAATTAAGTAAATGTCAATAAGGTTTTTAGGTATAGAAGTTAAGAAAAGAAAAAAAAAATTTTTTCCGGTCTTCGGTACGCCGGTACAGTTTAAGGAGGGATAAGGGTGTTACAAATACATAAAGTTCCATATAGCAAGCAAAAGATAATTATGGTTATAAAACTTAAGGAAAGTTGCTATTGTCATTACATAAGCTTTAGGCAAGGGAGATGAAAATTTAGGGCTACCCAAGCATGGTCCCTGCCAATAGATCTAGTTCATCACAAGCATAACAACCTATAGGTCACCATTTTATATACCATTTGGTATTGGACATGGACTGTTGGGTGTCCTTGACACCTTTTTACATTGAGTGAATGTAAGGCAGGCTTCAGGATAACACCGGGCCTAAAAAAGGATGCTTAACTTAATTATAAGGCTTTAAAATAAATGCAAAAATGCAGTTTAGAAAGAGACAGGATTAACTAGAAAAACCTAACTATAAAAAACTTAACCAAGATGTTTTTCGAAGCAAGGTCTATTTAGTCCCCAGTAAAGTTGCCATTGTGACACATGTCGGAGTCATGCTCATAATTAGAATTCACTTTTGAAGTTCCATTTTTAGGGTTTGAGACTAAAAGAGGCTCACTTAACTCATAAATTGACCACTTCACAATAAAAATGATTAATTTCTAATTATTATTAATAGTTAACCTATGAAGGCATCTACTAATGGACCCAAAAGAGGTAGTGTCATAGAGTCGCCACCCAACAGAATATCGAAAAATGAATCTCAACTTTTTGATATCCAAACAGAGATTGGTATTCGGGACATCACTCTTATTAAGAATCTTGGTTAGGTTTTTAATTTATAATTGAGTTTTACATTTAATCCCTTCTCCTCTCTCACATAATGTAAGCGATAGAATTAAATAAACATCCAAATCACGACAAAGAAAGCACTAAACAAATGCTCAAAAATAAAGTCCTACCTAAATTATTACCTGAGCAAATCGTCTAACAACAACAATAGAATAATACACATATATAAATCAAGATTTTCATTTGGTTTTGGGAACATTGGTTTCCTTATGTATATTTTACAAAAATCTTGGTTTTTATTTTATGTGAATTTGGGCTAAAAATTGGACATAGATCCATGTTTTTAAAAAATACCTAATTATTTAATAAAAAATATTTTGAGTGCCTTTTCTTTTTTTGTACATCAAAAACCCTTTTTTTCTAACTATTACATTTTGGAAATAATAATAATAAATCCAAAAATGAATACCAAATAAATGAATAACCTAAAATAAATAGCACAAAACTAGAATAAAAGATAAAATATATAATAAAAAGAGAATTAACCAAGCAAAATGATGACCAGAGTCATCGATCTACTAGGGCATAAATCCCAATGAAATGCACCTCCTGAAAAAATCCTTCAAATGGTAAAAAACATACATATTTGCAAAACGATATCAAAGGCAAATAAATTAGTAATATACAAATAATCATCACAAATATAACAAAATTGATTATAAATTCACTTATATAGTATAGGAAATATCTATATACAAAACTAAAAAATGTAGAATAATGCCTTAAAAATCAAATAAATAACATAAACCCATAAAACATATGAAAACACATAAAAATATGCCCAAAATGTAGTCATGGATGCCTGCGAGGGACAGGACGAGAGGAAGGCCTGCGATGTCCCACCTATTGCATGATAGAAGGGCATCCGTCGGGTCTTCTTCCCATTTGCCACCACTAGTTGAAGCAGAATGCAGTTTTTCATGGCAAATATACAAGAAAAAAAATCATACAAAATGAATTTTAACCCTACACATGCAATCATCAAGCATTAAACTATGTTAAAGCAATGTTTAAACATCAAATCATGCTAAAAATTCAACTAAAACATGTTAAATATAAATTTACAAAATAAGAACATTTAAACAATGATTCCCCCTTTTTTTTTCTCCTCCCCTTTTAACCCTAGAATTTTAGGCTTTATACTTAAGTTAGAGTTAGAATTAGATTCCAACTCTAACTTCCCTAATCTGGAGGAAATATCCCCTTAAAATCTAGAAAAACAATCCCCTTTTGAAATATATCTTCCTTTTTTTGAATTCTAAAAATGTGAAAATTCTAGATTTTGAGCCATGGATGGGAGTCCCTCAATGAGAGGCGGGAGTCTCTCAGTCTAGAAAGTTGAAATTCCCAAAATGCCCTTAATTTAGCCTGTGCAAGAGAGAGGGAGCCACAAACGGGTGCCCTTCAAGTGAAAGACAGGCGTTTAACACCACTGAAGGTCCAAATCAAGGTTTTTATGCCTTTTTTTGCTAAAACACTTGAGAATACTTGGAAAATCATAAAATATTTGAGAAAATGTGAGAAATTCATAGACGGAGCTTTGAGATCTGAACTTGCTGTTAGTAATATACTATTTTCTCAACATCGGGTAACCCTAGTCTAGGTTGTCTCGAGTTACGGTATCTAAACCTCCTATTCATTCCAAGTTTTCTAAGCTTTAAATATGTTTTTCATTTTTGCTTTCTTTGTCTCCTGTAAATAATTCATTTTTATAAGTGCATATAATTTAGTTTGAGAGTTGTTTTCTAACCTTTGGAGACATTTTCACCAAAGAGATTTTGGAGCCTATTTCTTTGGGCTTTATGATTTCCCATTATGGGGTTTCATAGAGCCTTGCACATTTTTTTTTCTTATGTGCGTCATTATTTTTTCTTCTTCACTGCTCAAGTTTTTGGCATAGAGCTAGTGCATGCAAAACTCAATAGAAGATTCATTCATTTTAGGAGGGCATAAGATGACTCGGGATGGTCTTTCCCGAAAGGTTAGCTCCCGCTGTATTTTTTAGATTTTACAAGAGAGTATGTTAATCATGATTGCTACATAATAAGAAGTAGAATTACCTGAGGATATTAGTTTTTCAGTTCGTTAGGGGTTCCTCAGGTGTGTTCTGTGCTTTTTTTTTGGCAGGCGGGATCTACTTTGATGTCCTGCTTATTTATTTTGATTCTGTCATGCTTTGACACTATAGAGTTTCTCGATGTTGTTGTTAAGGATGACTTTGATGGTGATCAAGCGTCCCTCCTTCCTAATCAACATTTGAGGTGAATATTTTGATGGAGTCACTGGTCATTTGCTGATCTGGAAAATCATTGACAAAGGGTATACTACCAGTTGTGTGATTGGGGCATGTCTTTTTGGATCGAGAGGGCATTGATTAGGAGCGAGTGGTGCTCTCTTTTCTTTCGCATGCCAATTGCTTGGCTTGACTCGATCATCACGTTAATTGGGTCTTTAATTACCTATATTGGGCTGTTGCCTTTTGATTGTGCCACTTGGGAGGAAGTGTTGAGTAACTATTCCTTTTAAATTCTCATTGCTTCATTTTTCGAGCTTTTATTGCGGTGATTTATTTTCTTCGATTTTTGATTCCTTATTTTGAAGTTTCCACATGGCTTGTCGTGAGAGCTTCTTTGTGAGGTGGTTTTTGTATAAATTCTTATAAATAGGCATGACTTTTGGTATCATCTGTGGACGTTACTTTCTTCCTCATTTTTCTTTCCCCATGAAACCAACTAATCTTTCTTTTGTTTTATTGAATTTTCATTTTAGGAAGATGAATGAATTGCTAGATTTTTCTCTAGCATTGTATCACCTGCCACAGTAGGTGATATAAACTCTGCCCTTCATTGCCTCTTCCAGCTTTCTCTCCTAAAGTCGTGGTTGTGCTTTCTCCATTTTTCAGGTTTTGATGTGCTACAAGTAGGAGATGATTGCAACATTGCGAAGGGTAATGAGAGGTGGTCTTGTAGTAGCATGTTGTAGATGCAACAACACATTTTCTCCTTGTAAAAATTTTTACTTTTGATGTATCTTTGTATTTTGGAAATTTCAATAAAATTCCCAATTTCTAATTTTACTACATCGTCTCATTTTTCTTTATACTAATGTTGAGCAGACACTTTAATTGTTGCTTCTTATCAGATGCTTTAGGATCGATCATACGATACCACAAATGTCTGATCAGACATTCGTGGTAGTGATCTTAAATGTCCATTTTAAATATCTTAAATACTCCAAATTTCAACCAAATTGAAAATCTAATCTAGAGAACGTCGATCAATAAGATAATTTATCTTGGGAATAGATAAAAGTCAGTTAACATAAATAATTGCATTTCTAGGTGATCTGTGCAATGATCGTCTGTCAAAAGAGTTGAAGCTTGCAACACTACAAGAAAAATGTAAAATAGCAACAAAAAAAGTTCTTACTAATTGATATTATTTCGTTACTAAATCAGTTTAACGATAACTTAGCGACGATAATATTTTTATAACAAAAGTCGTCTTGGCAGAATTTAGGAAGGACATCAATTCATCGCTAAATTTTAATGAGGACATCAAATCGTTGCTAAATTTTAAGGAGGACGAGTTTCCTGCTAAATTTTAGTTAGGACGAGTTTCCCACTAAATTTTCGCGAGGAATATCACGACAACAATGCTCTGGCTAAATTTTGGGATGACATTATTCTCGCTAAATTTTGCGACGACAATACGTTCGTACCATATCGCGATGATATTGTTCTTGCCAAATGTTGCGAGCACGATGCATTCATCGCCATACAACACATTTTCCTCATTTATTACTTATTTAGCGACAAATTATTTATCTCTAATATACTCTCACAAAATTAGCTAAAGTTTTTTATGGTTAATTTGTAGCTAAATAGCTATTGTCTTGCTGTGCTAATTCCTCACTATATTAAAATTATTCTTTTAATTTTTTAAATTAATATCGAAATTTCAATCATTTAAACAATAAATCACGAATGACAAATATATACGTAGCTAGGATACTACACCTTAGTTGCCACCTATAGTTGAGAACTGGCATAAGAGGCAGACGCGTGGCATATTTACGTCATGTGCGGGTCACAGACATCAAATAAGGGTTAAAATTTTTTAACCCTATTTCCCAAATCTTGTTAATATTCACCATACCATTTTTCCTCAACAGTGTCGAAGCAATCTTGCCCTTACACTGATCTGAAGTTCCGACTACCCATCACCAAAAAAAGACGTAACTACCGATTTCACCATCTTTGACACAGTATTTGCTATTTCTCGCTGGGATGTGACATATATATGGTGCAAATTAGAAACACAAACTGAAAGAAATCAAAGTGTAAAAATTCAATTGGATAAAAACGACAGTTGAGGCGAAAGATAGAGGAGATGGCGAGTGAGAATTCAGGCGAGGGGGAGGACATCCCAAGGTAAGTATTTTCTATCATTTTCCTTCATTTACTTGGTAGGGCTTTATATATTGCGTTGAGTAAAGTTTGACTAGAGTGGGGCTTTACTAGATGTATATGATTTTTTGGTTTAATGGGTGGGGCTTTATATATTGTGTTGATTAAACTCTGAGTAAGGAGAAAAATAAGTATTGAATGCGTTAGTGGGTAGTATATGAATATGTTAATTGTATTATATTATTGGATTACATATTTTCTATGCATGTGGTCCCGTTTTCACTTTACATATGTCTTTTTTGCTGTCCCAATGATGTTGATATATGTGGTGGTTGTAATGGGTAGTGGGTTTGTAATAAGTAAAAAGCCTCTGTGATTTGTATCTTTATTGTAAAATTGTATTTATGTTGTTAATTTATTGTTATTTTACTCTTGATTCCATGTAAGGATGTGTACAGGCGTACTATTAATTTATCTTTCAATTGGAATGGTAGATGAAATTTTAGTAAAAAGCTTGAGTATAGGGATGGAAAAAGGGAAACTTATTATGGTTTTGACCCAGACTTAATTAGCTATAGGGATATATTAGCTAAATTTGCTGTTAATTAGCTATAGGGATATATTAGCTAAATTTGCTGATAGATTTATTGTTTGAGATCTTGTTTATTTGATGTGTGCTAAGTCAAGAAAAGAGTTAGATGATAGGTTAGTTATTTTCGATTATGATGGCAGTGTGCATAGGTTATTATGTTATTTGGGGCCTGTGAATAGGGATGTAAGTTTTTTCCCTATAACACATTATGGTTTAATAAAGTTTCCTCAAAATGTTTTGGATAAAATTGGGATAAAGAGGGATTTGTGTAATATGGATGGGTTAGGGTATATAGATGGGTCAGAGCCTAATAATGAGGCAGGAGAAAATTTTGAAACACCTAGGGCTGAGGCAGTAAAATTACCTAGCTAGGCAGGAGATAATTTTGAAACACCTAGGGCTGAGGCACAAACCAAAAGGGACAGTGGGCATGAATATGATACAAGTTCTGAGAGTATAAATAGGGATACTGACAGTGACTCATTATCCTATGGAAGTGAAAGTGAAGATCTAGGTGATGTTAATGAAAGGGAGCTAAAGTGAGAAAACTTTAAGAAGAAAGTGAGGTATGATCCAAAAGAGGGGAAAGTGTATTTCACCAAAGGGATGACATTCAAGGATGCCAAAGCTGTTAGAAATGCTATTACTACATATGCAGTCACCAGTGGTAAGGATTTTAGGATCATAAGGAGTGAACCATCAAGGGTTAGAGTGAAATATGTCAAGGACAAATATCCATTTTTTTTTTTGCATCTAGTGAGAAAGGGAAACCTGTTTGAAAATAAAGACATTATGCATGCAACACAAATGTTATAGAATTTTCAAGAATACTAGAGTTACTACAAGATGGATTGCAGAGCAGTAGAGAGAAAGAATCCAAGACAATCCAGGGATTAGGGTTAGGTAAATGGTTTCTGATATTGAGAAAGAATTAAGAGTTCATGTTTCTTATGACAAGTGCAAGAGAGGAAGGAGAATGATACTCAATGAAATGTAGGGTAATTACAAGGATGATTTTAGTATTTTTGAAGCCTATGCTAATGAGTTAAGGGAAACAAATTCGGGAAGCAACATTACTAGTGAGTTTTTGAAGGATAAAATGGAAGAATGGAGGAGTGTTTTTAAGAGGATGTTTGTCTGTTTTGAAGCATGCAGAAGAGGCTAGCAGGCTGGTTGCCGACCTATAATAGGTTTAGATGGCTGCTTCTTAAAAACAAAGGTTAAAAGGATGATGCTTATAGCAATAGGGGTGGATGCCATGAATCAGATGTTTCCTATTGCATTTGTTGTTGTCAGCAAAGAGAATAAACAAAACTGGACTTGGTTTCTTCAAATGCTACAGAAAGAGTTGGATCTACGAGATGGATTGAAATACACCACAATGAGTGATATGTAGAAGGTAATTTTCTAACTTATTAGTGATTATTTAATTGTTACTTGTTCCCTTTTTATTGACATCTGTTACTTGTGACAACATTTACAAAAATTGTTCTAGCGTGTTGCATGTATTGTTCTACTTTTTTATATATTGTTCAAATTGTTCTAGTTTTTTATATACTATTAATTGCTTTTAACTAGCATGTTAGTTGTTTATAACTGCTATATTATGTTGATTATAACTGCTATGTCATATTGATTATAAATGCTATGTTAGTTGCTTAGAAAAAGCTATGTACTTTGATCCTATAAATGCTATGTTAGTTGCTTATAAATGCTATGTTAGTTTCTTTTAACAACAATGTGTGTTGCTTATAAATGCTATGTTATTTTCTTTTAACAACAATGTGTGTTTCTTATAAATGTTGCATTGTTGTAGGGTTTGATACTCGCATTTTTGTATGTTTTCCCATTGGCTGAGCACAGATGGTGTGCTAGGCACATTTATGCTAATTGGAGAAAAACTTGAAGAGGAGAAATATTGAGAAAATCATTTTGGATATGTGGTTGGAGCACTTTTGAAGAGTAATTTCAAGATAATTTGAAGGCTATGTGTGAGATATATAAGAAGGCTGCTAATGATGTTGTCTCATATGCTCCTAAAACTTGATGTAGAGCATTTTTCAACAATAGATGTAAAAGTGCCATGGTGGATAACAACATTTCAGAAACATTCAATTCATGGATTGTCTCTGCCATATTCAAACCTATTTTGAGGATGATTGATGAAATTAGGATAAAAATAATGAATCTCTTGAAAGATAATGAGAAAGAGTTAGAGAAGTGGGTCAATGCATATAGCTCAACATGTATGGAGATTTATGAAGACTGGGCCGATATAGCCTCTGGATGTAGAGTTGATTGAAATGGTTGTGCAGGTTATGAAGTATCAGAAGGTGATGATAGGCATACTGTCAATTTGGTGAAGATGGAATGTACTTGTAGGGCATGGGATTTAACAAGCATCCCATGTCCTCATGCAATTACTGCTTTTTATCATGATGGTGAGGATCCTGTTAACCACATATCATTATACTATCACAGGGACTCTTATTCAATAACTTACATGAACAAAATACAACCAGTAAGAGGAAGGAGATTCTAGAATATCAGTAAGTTCCAGCCTATTGAGCCACCTCCAATTCCCAAAATGCTAGGGAGGCCAAGGAAATTAAGAAAAAAAAGACAAGAAAGAGTGCAAGAAATATAAGGAAACAAATGAAGACAATGGTGGAACACAAACTTTAACAAATAAGAGAAAAGGTCCAAGGATTGAGAAGCTTTTGAAGAGGGGGAAAATGCAAACCTGTGGGAGATATGGAGAAATGGGACACAACAAAAGAAGCTGTAAAAAGGTTGTTTCTTTATAATATATGTATATTTTTTTAGATGGTGTGATATTAATATATTTTTCTTTTCTTACACAAGTACTTGACACAGCAACAACACAACCTGAAAAACAAACACCAAATGCACCTGACACAGTACCAGCCGAACCATCCAATCAAACAGCTTTAGCACCTGACACCGTAGCAGCTTCAACACATGGAATTAGAAGACCCAATGCCATATTGAGGACTAGAGCAAGTCAAAATAGAAGCGAATCAATTAACACCGATAAAGAATACGATTTTGGAATTTTCTATAAGGATGGTAGTAACATAATTTACAATGTAAGTTATATAAAATTAAATTCATTTATTGTCTGTTGAAGGATCACAACTAGTATACATAAGAAGATGATGTGGTTGGTTCATTTTCATATGGAAATCAAATTAAAATTTATTTTGTTTATTGAATTATTTGTCCTTAGATACAGCCTGGACAAAAGACAAGTTACGTGGTTGGTTCATTTTCAGATGAAAATGACAACTCTGAAGATGAAGACCCAGAACCAATCATGCCAGACCACGATCCCGATCCCAATAAAAAATTCCATATGCCAAGTGAGAAGGAAATTAAAATCAATACACGAAAGAACTCTCATGTTAATATTGGTTCAAGGTTGATAAAATCAAAAGGAAATGAATTTGAGGTGCAAAATCTTAGTACATTGCCATTCAAGCTCTGAGAAAGAATAAATTGTTGTTAAGTGATCTTGAGAAGCAGATGAATCGGAGGAAATTCAAGTTAGGAAAAAAATAGATTTGTCTTTTGTTGGATGTTATATTAACCGTCACTTTTGCTGGATGTTATGTTTACTACCCCTTTTGCTTTTTGAAACAGGCTACTTGTCTATGTACCTGCTTTACTTTTGCTTAACTTTTGATAGGCTAAAACAGGCACCAGTAATTTCATATGCAATTGAACATTGTAACCTTTGTTACTGAAGTGTACATCTGTTTCTATAATTTTGTTTGTTAGTTGCCTTTGTCAAATATCTGTTTTTAAATGTCTCAATAACATGTATTTGTTTTGTTAACTGCCTTTGATGCAAGATGCATACGTCTCAATACAGGTATCACAAATGTCTCCATAACATATATAAATAAGGCATTAAGACCAAATATTCACAACAAATACTCATTCCATAGAAAGATTACAACAACAAATTACATTGCATGAAATTATCAAAACAACATCCTAATTTAAAATTGCAAAACACAAGAACCCAACCATAAATGCACACATCATTTGCATCAACCAACCTGACCAACCCCCATTAACATTTCTTGAATTCAATAAATTCTCCATCTCACTAGTCATTCTCCTCATCACTTCTGAATGCCTTTCCAATTGGTCCATTTCCATAATCGACTCAGCTTTATTTTCTAGCTCACTTTCAATCCTCTTGTTCAGACTCCATATTTCTTTCTCCATTTTCATTATCTCTATGTGCATGTCATACAGTAGTACCTTGGATCTCTCCTTCATACCTTATACCGTATCATGCCAGGCAAAAAATTGGCATTCCATCTCCTATTGAGGAAATCAAATAAATCATTTACCATATGACCTCAAATACTACAAAAAACCAAATAACATAATTAAAAAAAACAAGGAAAGATACTTGCATTTCTTACAACAAATTTACAACATTTGTAATAACGCCTTTCAGGATTCGATATGCTCCAAGATATTAACCTAATCGCCTTCTGACCACAATAGCACCTTGGCGCTGCCCCTTCATTTGTGTAATCATCTACAAAAACCAGCCTCCGAGATTGGCCACCCGAAGAAAGAAGCGAAAGAGTTGGATGAAGACATGGTAGCTTCTTTGGATCTTGCTTTCGCTGTGTTTTATTTGGGCTTCTAGGTTTTTCAAAGAAAGACAGAAGTGAGAGAGAAAGGAGATGAAGGTGACGAAGGTTGGGGCCAAGCTGAAGACCATGGTTTTTGGGTAAAATAGTTAAGAAATTTTCATTGATCTATCCTGTCCACTTGTCATCCTATGTGTGCACACGTGGATGGTCAACTCACGGATTTCGGTCAAAGAGACGGCACCGTTAGCTCAAGGGAAATATTGCACATTTTTCCAAACTTGCGAGGCAACATTGCATGCAAGTAAACATTAAGGGTAATATTGTATTTTTTGGAAAACTTTAGGGGCAAAATTGCCTATTAGGCCTTTAATATAAAAATATCTATATTGAAGAATAAATGGTTATTCATGAATGCATATTATTGTTAATGTTATATTTAAAATGATACATATATATATAGCAATAACTGTTGATATCCAAGATATTCTAATGTATACTTATAAACATAACATAAGTAAAATAGTATCTATGACCTTATATGTAGATCATATGTTGAAGCACTTAAGGGGTCAATACGAGGCGTGAGTAGACACATCTGCTCCTCGATTCGCTGCTGAAAAACATGAATGCAATAGGATGTTTAATAATTTTCTTTAATCAAGGTACGAATTTGAAAACCAAAAGTAATAAGTTAGAAATAATAAAAAAGGTGTAATCAGCATATGCAGTTGCAAGCTTAAAATTACCAAAATCAATATTTTCTTCATTTTTATCGCATGCACGGTATGCAACACAAAACAAATTAAAAAGGCCAAGTTTGCAGCAAACATATCAAGTACACATTAAATATACCAAAAATTCACATGCAAATTTAGTCCCAGTGTTTCTACCAGCACGTATTGATTAAAAAAACTCACCTTTCGAACATAAATCGAAAATGTCGATTCTTGCTACTTCCAATCACCTAATAACAAACACAATTCACATCTTTTGTAAATGCCTCAATTATGTCTTATATATATGCTTAATATGGTCATGACTAACCGAGCATAAAAACAATGCACATTTGACAAAAATAAATTATTGAAAATAAAAGAATAAAATCAATGACAACAGAATAGGTAACTAAGTTTAGCTACTAGATTACCCTTTCAATTCCACCATTTTTTTGCTGAATTCAATTTTGTAGGCAATCTGTTGAATTCCAAATGATTGCAGGAAAACACATCTGAATGTTTCTAACACAATCAAGACTCTGTATGTTTCCCATCTATCATACATATGGGGTTTTGATCACTCACAAAAAGCATTAAATCTTTTATATTCTAAAAATATGCACTCCGATGGTGAAAATGGAAGCAAAATTGTCTCATACCTTAGCACTTAAAATAGTCCAATTAGTTTTTAGCTTTAAACTTCCATCATATCTTCAAACTGAAGAGCAAATTCACGTACTAAAAACACAAATTTGAAGCAAAAGAAAGAGAGAATGACAGATCATTGACAACGAAAGAGAAGCAAAAATTAAAAAAATATATATATATACAATTTAAAAAAAAAAAAGAAATAATTTGCAGGTAAAATAAAAACAAACATTGCAATACCTGAATTCAATCTGAAACACTGGTTACCTCTTCTCCTGTTTGTTTGATTTTGTCTTTTCCAGGCAAACAAATAGAAAAGAAGAATGAGATGGCAACAAATCCTGTTAAGAAAGAAAAAAGAAGATTAGATGCAGAATTGAGTGGGTATCAAAAAAGGAAACAAATAGAGAAAATAGAATCAGACGTGAGAAGAAATGGAATCTAAAAAATAGCAGCTCTTTTAAGAAATGAGAGGCGAGCAGCTGGTTTTCACATTCTAACCGCAACTGGGCAAATTACACTAACACATACATTCATATTGTATACCTCTTCCTTTTTAAACTAAAGAGCTCGAACTCAAAAAATATTTTCATTTATTTCTCAAAAACAAAAACTTAACTTGGTTTTGGAAATATTTAAATAATTAATAATAGACCCTGATGAGAATTATGAAAAAAAAAAAAAAAACTTCGGTCAGGTAGGTAAGACTTGGACTTGTTCTTTTTTTAAAATGGATGTGAATGAAAGAAATATATTTGAATAAAATTTTAAGTGTTCAAATCAGTGGTCCTGATCCACTGGTTCCTTGGCATCACATCTGAATCTTATTGTTGGCATCACGGGATTTAATGTATTTAATTTGCATATGATATTTCTTACTAATGTTCTATAAGATCCTATTTGTGAAACCTACCAAATGAAGAAAGTTGCATTTCCTAATTAGTTGCTTGGTGAAAACATATATCAGAATGTCAAATACCATCTAACCAGGTAGGGGTTATTTTTTGTATTATACAGGACTGAAATGAGGGGTGTAACTAGATCGCCAGGAACATGACAATGCTCTGTATTCATTTATTTTCTTAGTATTTGCTGGGTGGGTGATTTATTAGTCAAAAACTTCTTGAAATCTGATTGGAAATACTTTTATGGTCATGTCAGGTGTTTGTTTAAATTTTTAAATTGTTTGGATTCATATGAGCTCTCTTCTTTTTTTTTTTTTCAAATTGCTTATGTGTCTTTTTTATTTCAAGCCTAATAAACATTTCATTATTTTAGCATTGTGCTCACAGAAAATAAGTTCTTTAGAAATGATTCTGTTTGATCATTTAAACTTTTAGTTTTATGTTGGAAACTTCATTCAAAATATAGGGCCAGTAATTTTCCCAGGTTCCTATGTAGACTGAATTTTTTTTTCTCTCAACAGCACCCATTTTCTTGTGGCTGATTGAAGGATAGAAGATTAGATAATTTAACCAATAAACTATATGCATCAGTGTGCTTATTCTTTTATGAAAGGAAGGCCCTTCCAAGTATACAGGTTTAAAAAGAAAAATGCCAGGAAATAAAATACTTGTGAGTAAATCTTCTTAAAAGGAATGCTGCTTGGCAGTCATCGCATCTTAAAATTTGGAAATACGAAATACTAAGCATCCTTTAGCTTAATTTGGTCCTCATGTGAACCCCAGTTGCTAAAGGCGGGCTCAATTCACAAAGCAGACCAACTCTCGAAGCCAATGCATCTACTATTATGAGGCAAGGCAACATCAATGAGTCGCACACTTTATTGCCTACGTGCACTACTGTTGCATGGCAAAAGATGTGTTTCAATGCTTTCCTAACTGCCGTCCCCCCACTCTCAATCTTTCTGACTAGCAAAGGTCATCATCACAACTAAAATATCCAGTGTTAATGAGCCCCCTAAACATCCAGTTTTGATGGGGAAAAATCCTACCCAACCAGCATTTATGTCCCTCAAATCTATCTCTTCCCAACAAATTCCACGCACACTTGATTGCTCTTTCCCTAGGCTTTAATTTTTATCCTAAAGTAAATATATAAATTATGCACTAAATGTCATAAAGATTTGAATATAAGTAACTCTTCTAACAAAACAGAGAATACATAACCATCTGGTGGGATTTTCTGGCAATTTCAAAGATACAAGTTGCCTATATGGCCAGCACTATTACTTTGCATTAGACATTATCATATTCATGATTTTTGTCTGAATTATGTGTCTAAGAAATCTTTATATTTGGATTTGAAAGATAATAAATAATATAAAATCTCAAATTTGGCTTTAACTCTTTTTCTAATCAATTAATTAAATTCAGTAATAAAACTAACTCTAGTAAAACTTAATTTTCAATTTCAAATGGATATATAAACAAACTTGTAAAATATGTACTTTATCTAAAACTTAATTAACACCAAAAGACCATGCTTTTTTTTTATAAAGATTCACAGAAGTTTCAAAGACAATAACTTTTGCATATGCATCCCAAGAACAACTTTAATTAAATTAGCCTTGGATTAAGGTCAATTCAAAAGAAAAGAGAAGAGAAAGCATTCTTATGATCCAATATACAAATAATTCCCTTTGTGTTTAGATTCGTGTTTAGATATATATGAAATTATGACTTAAATAAACAACTAAATCGTGTTTACATATATATGAAAGCTATATTTTTCCCTCTAGTTAACTTATACAAGGCACTCTTGAGTGCCATTGGGATTGGGGAAAATCAGCCACTCTCCTCGGTTAGTTGAAACTTGAAAGAGGATTTTACAGTGGTTTTTGAGGGATTTAACTGGAATGCTTGAAGGATTGGATTGGTGAAAATTTATGGAATCTCTTGATTTCTTAAAAGATAATGAACATTTGGTTAGAAAGTTTTTTGCTTCTGACACTGACATTAAACTTGATTGGCTAAAAAATAGATGAAATCATAAATTAGAATAGTTAATTAGTGTTTTATTTGATACAATTTCTATAGACATAATATTATATTTATTGTATGCGCTTAATTGACATTGAGAATATTTTAGTAAATAAAATAGAAATAAATTCTTTTATTCATTTATTCCAAACATAAAAATATAAAAATTTATTACTATTATTAATACTAGTAAGCGTATATATACAACAAGTGAAATTATCATGCAGTTAAAAAAATTAAGATTGGATAGGTGAAAAACTACGAAATCTCTTGGTTTCTTGAAGGTTAATGAACATTTGATTAGAAAGGTTTTTGCTTGTGATACTAATATCAAACTTAACTAGCTAAAAAAAAAGTTTTTTGTTTGTAATACTGATATCAAACTTAATTAGCTAAAAAAAGATGAAATTATAAATTAGAATAGTTAATTAGTATTTTATTTGGTATAATTTATACAGGCATAATATTATATTTGCTATTTGCGCTAAATTGGCATTAAGGATATTTTAATAAATAAAATAGAAAAGAATTCTTTTATTCATTTATTCCAAACATAAAAATAAAAGTTTTATTTTTAATTTTGTATTTTGATTATTCTATTCCAAATATAGAAATTTATTTGTGATTGCCAATAAATTTTACAATTCATAGTGTAAGGGACAAAATTCCAAACCAAATTTTATAATTTGATTATTCTATTCCAAATATAGAAATTTATTTGTATATGAAATTTATTTGTAATTGTAAATAAATTTTACAATTCATAGTGTAAGGAACAAAACCCCGATCTTTTTACGTGTGGGATTTCAATATAATTTCGAAAACTTTGCAACCAAAATTAAATTCGGAGATTTTGAACCAGAAATTCCCACATCATTACTTGCTTGATTAACATGTTTTTACCCATTTCCGTAACTTCAATTTTACCACTTATAAGTCGATTCAGCAATATAAGTTTCCAGTGTCGCTTTTTTCTTTTCCTCCTTTTAGCATAAATTTTAATTATAGTTGAATATATACCCCGACAAAAGAAAGAAAAAAACAAGCAGTACCATATGTGAAAGGAATTCTTGTTCAATAGAAAAAAACATTATGATCATAAGTAAGTCGATCCGATCACATAGAGCTCTCAGTTCAAAATGTTTCTACCACTAAATAAAACCTAAGCATTAACAAAAGGCAATCTCAAGAAAACCCGTCCATCAACAAACCAAATTCCCTCTGCTTGGCCCGAAATATTCCTTCTACACGCAACAACTGCTGACCCGCAAACACGCAATTATGGGATACCAACTAATTATTTACTGACCAGTCCATAAGAATATCCTTCAAGCACCTGTGGCAGTACAATATAGTTGATTCTCTACTACTTGGCATTTTTGCCCCGTTCTGCAAGTTTTACTGCAACTTGTTCTTCGGATAAGGGGAGATAATAAATCCGGGGAGTTGCTCGGGTTTTCCGAAATAGGTCATCCAGAGTAACAATTGGAGGGTCCTGTTTCTCTGGAAGCGGAGGTGGCGGCGGATGAGCAAGCCGCTCCCTAGCTGGGGGTGGGTTAGATAGAGGTGGTGGAGGTGGAAGGGGAGGTGGGGGTGGAAGTTGCTGCCTCGAAACCTGCTGACGAGGTGAGGGCTGAGGCTGCAAAGCTGGTGCAGCAGCAGCAGGAGTGACAGGTGTCATTGGAGACGGAGGAGCCTCCAGTTTACTTTTTACTTCCTGAGGATCAACAAACTCAGCCACCAAAAGACGGCCACCATTTGGAGGCCATTGTAAGTTATAAACAGCATTTCGTGTCTCTACGGCTTCTTCCACAGATGCATACTGCATCAACAAAAAAAAATTCCCATGTTCAGAAAGTTATAAGTAAGATTAAATAACCAAATGCTACCAATGCATCTTGCTTACAAAAAGGTACAAATTCTTCTGCACTTGAACAAATTCCAACAAAATAATCACAAAACGCATTCCCAAATTCTAATCGTGCAAGTATATGTGCGCACGCACACAAGCGTGTGTGTGTGTGAGAGAGAGAGAGAGATGCCTTACACTAACATAGCAATGGGTTTTAATGTGGTCCATCCAGAAACTGGTAACTTTCCCTGTTTTACCCAGTAGTTCTTGGACAGCTTTCAAAGTAAACGGACGCAAAAAACGATCAATTCTGAGTGAATTGGTTGGGCTTCTTTGTGATGGAGGAACTGTGAAACAGAAAAAGTAAAGTTCAGAATATGAATATAAGTATCATTGAGCACACATCCACAAGTCCACCTGGGGGGGAGCTTAACTCACCAACACGTTCCTTTGGTGCATCCTCGTTGCTAACAGTGGAATCAGATCGAGAGAAGTTGCGTCTTGAAACAGCAGGCTGAAATGCATCTTTTGGTGTGGTGGTAGATGCCACATTTGAGCTTTGTGGTTCAGGTACCTTGAGGCTTTCATTATTCCATCTCCGCTGCCTCTTTAAAGGCTCAGTGCTTCCAGCAGCATTTTGATCTGCCAATAACACTCAAAATGCCAAATACACATAAGAAACATAATCATCGTACAGAATTATGCATAAATAAAACTATTCATTTAAGAGAATTCAAATTACGATTTAAAACTTGTAGAACTGAAACTTGTAAATTTTTCTTCCTGTTCAAAGCAAATCCACAATAAACAGAACAACAGAGCATGCTATTCAACGTGAAACCATAATCTTAACGAATACCTATTTAAGCCCTTTTAACTTTGTCAAATTACTAGTACTTTTAGTAAGAACCTTAAAGGAAACCTGTATTGACCTAGCATTGCCTGAAATAACTGAACTTTGGGATGAAGGCTAGGTTTCTGGCAAATCACTTGTAAAACGAGAGATTATAGCTTTAAAAAGGTCACAGATACAAAGTTTAAAAAATAAATAAATAAAAGTTACTGAAACTAGCAACTGTTTCTTTATAACAATAATTATCATGCATTAGGGATCAACTCCAAATGTCAAGCATTTTGATTCAAACTTAACCAAAAAAGAAAAATGAAATTTGTAGTGAAAAGAAACAACATGCAAAAACACAAAAGAGTAGGAGCCAAAAATAAAAAAATAAAAAAAAAAACAAGGAACAATTTGTACTTTACAAAAGCATTGACAGCCATTGAATAGTTAGTTGCATGACCTGACCGGAGGTATGAAATACACTGGTTACTGAATCTTCTTAGGCAACGGGGCTCTAAAATCAACAGAAGGGTAAAGTTGGCCAAGATCTCAGATAAATAATGCATATCTTTACTCCATAGAGAAAATAAATTTTCACTACTGTTCTTAATTACAATAAAAATTCAAGCATAAATCAACAAAGTTTTCTAGTTTTGTACATTTCTCCTCAAGAGACAGAAGAATTTGCAAAATAGTATTATTTAATGCACTACTGCATTGCTTCTAACAGCAAAACAAGATTAAAGGAATATTAGTAAAGTTATAACACGACTCAAAGAAAAACAAACATATCCAAGCCTCACCATTAAGTTTTCTTTTCTCAGCAGGAACAGCTGGACAAGATTTATTCTCAACATGGATCCCCTTTTCATCTGCTGATGAGTTGTTCCCAGAAACATCAACAAGACTTTCCTCTTTCACAGCATGAATTTCACTTTTCTCAATTTTATCTCCCACATCATGAGAGTTATACTTTGACTCAATTTGCTTACTCTCCACAACATCTTCTTCCATAGAATCATCACCAGAACTTCTGTCTAAATTTAACTTTTCTGAGTACCCCACATCTACAATATCAATTTTCTTGCTCATATCTGCATTAGTAGCATTGCTGTCATCTTTCTCTTCAACAGATGTCATCTTGTCTTGTGGCTCTTCAACATCCATTGGACGTGATTCGCCAACAACTGGGAAAACAATATTGGTTGATGGTTCCACCATCTCTGGCTTAACAACATCTAGTTCTAATTTGACATTATCAGAAATTATATTATCCTTTATTTCAATCTTTTCATTAATTGACACAGAATCAGTAGAAATAGAATCAGATTTTACTTGAAACCCTAAATTAGGGCTGACCTCAGATACCTGGTTGTTTGAAGCAGAAGTGTCAAGCGTCACATCCTCGTGCGGAGACCTCAAACCCTCATTCTCCAGCTGGGGCTTTGGATCCTCAATGTCCAGCTGGGATTTTGAATCCTCATTGTCTAGCTGAGGCTTGGAACCCTCATTCTCCACCTGAGGCTTGGAACCCACATTGTCCAGCTGAGGATTGGAACCCTCATTCTCCACCTGACACTTGAAAACCTCATTCTCCGGCTGAGATTTTAAATTCTCATGGTTCATTTGGGGCTTAGGATCCCCATTTAATTCCTGTGTTTCAGTAATTTGTGTATTTTGATCACCCAAAGTTACTTCAGATGCCACATTCTCAGAGGTGGGAGGCCTGGTCTCCACGGTGGCTGGAGGAAGCTCCTCGTCAACCCTAGAAGAATTCAAACCTTCCACAATGACATCCCCCTGAAGTTCTTGGCCTATGACTCCAGCACTATCATTAAAATCAGCCTGAACATTAAGATCACTGACATTTTCAACTTTTGCAGCAACATTCGTGACAATATTGGCTGCTTCAGTATCAACTGGCACTGCATCAGAAGTATCCATCTCATCTTCAAGCTGATCATCCACCAAATCGTCACCAGTAATCACATCCTTTCCATTATTCTCCCTCTCAACACGGAGTGCCTCATCTAAGCGTTTTATCAAATCATCCTTCAAACCTTTAATCGCTAATTTCCGCTTCCTAAGCTCATCCTTTAACTCTGTAACCTTCCACTGATCTATTGGCTTATTGTCGAGAATGGGATATTTTGATGACATCCTTTTCCAACAGAAACCACTTTCACAATCCTTAACACAACATAAAAGTCAACAAGCAATCAGCCAGCTGAAGTCTCATACTGAAACCAACAAATGATTGTAAGACACAATCCAGAAAGATAATACAAATTAATTAAACAGACAGCACAGATTGGCTAGTGTAGAACCAGTTTACTTTCTAGCAGATGAAAATGAAAATAAATAGATGAGGCATAGCATGTCAAATAATGATCATAAAATATAAAGGCAAATTGTACCACATTTAACCCAAAAAAGAAGTGCGTAACAAGCAAATAAAATCGGGTGCGTGTGTGTGTGTTCCTGTGGGTATAAACACGATGTCATTCAATCAGATATCAAAAATAAATCGTGCATTGCAATATAATATTCATACTCATTGAAATCAAAGAGACAAACTAACCAAGAGAGTTTTACAATAATCAGCACCAAGAACAATTTTAAGTTTCACTTTCAAATCATTAAAACGGAAGATAATTTTAGCATCCAATCAGGCAAAAAATTAATTATGCATTATATGATAACAAGATGAAAAATCTTCTAACCAATTCCGAAAAGAATCAATCCCCCAAATCTAACAATGTCTCTACAATTAACAATCTCAAGTTACGCAGATTCAAATCAAGAAACAAATGCCAATTAAGAAGAATCACAGAGGAAAAAAAAAACTTTCTGTAAAACATAATGTAGAGACATTGCAAAACAAACACCCAATTTACAACCCACTAAAAGCATCATGCATACGAAATAAATTTTTAAAAAAAAAACTAAGCGCTAACTTACAGGATTTTCAATTGGCGGCCAGCTATCACCCAAAAGCTCACAATACGAGGAAATATGCGTGAAACCCTAATTCCACAACACAAAACCCACCATTAGGGATATGGAAACAAAAGCACCAAAAAAGAAGAACAGCCCACAATTGAAAATGCGCCAAAGAGAGATTTATCTCGGCCCGCAAACAACAATAGACCCAATATTCTGCCTCTCAACGCGATTCTGAATCCTGTAAACAAAACGAACAAAAGCAACTAAAAACTAAGAAAGCATGGAAAACAAATGTACAAGAGGGAAAGACAAAAGGATTTGGAGAGATAAACAGTTTCCGTTCTGATTTTCTTTCGTTATTTTCTTATGCTTTTCGGATTTTTTGAGAGAGAATAAAAATACGAGAAAATGCAATCTTAGGGTTTTGGTTGCATAAGTGGATTAGCTTGTGTTATCGATGCATAAATTGCAGAGTTGGGCTATTGGCCTTCGAAATCTTATTATTGAAATGCCCAAAATGACCTAACTGGGACACGTGGGTTCCGTTTGATCTCACGTGCTGCTTCTTTGGGAAAGAAGAGCCCAAAAGGCCAATTAAAATCAACCCACCGCATGGGTTAATAATTGCACCGGCACTGCATTCACCTTAACAGGAATTTACACAAAATACCACTTTTTTTAAATCAAAATTTCTACATAATCCACCACTCAATTATATTGAATACATATTAACTTTACGTCAAACATTAAATAAATAAGTACAAACTAAGCTTGTGAGTGTACATGCCAAAATATCAAAGATCATAAGAGTAGTATGAGTAAATCTTTGATGTAACCATATCCATCTGCTAACCCTAGTGCAGCAACTCAAAATGTCTACATCTCTTGCCTCGAGCAAATAGCATATTAACCTATGCACGGAGAAAACCACGTGCTAAGCTAAAAGTTTACTGGTGACTATCAAATTTACCTCTTCAATTGTACAATTTAAAATACATTTTTAACACTTTAAATATACACATACAAAAGCATAGATTATTTTTAAGGGTCATAAATTCTAAATTTATAGTGCACAAAAATATAAGCAATTAATATTAAAACTTCGCATGTAAATTGAACAAACAATTTCTTAAAAATGTAATTAATTGCTTATAAATTACTTAAGATTAAATGGTTAGTAATAATTGGCCTATTTACGGTAAAAATATTGTTGTACTAAATTGTTATTTTCAAGATCAACACCTTAATTCACATAAATTATTGACTAAGTAATACCAATTGGACATGAATATCAAATCTCAAACATTTACACGTAATCGCATACACACACATACTTGTATATATGTATGTATATTCCTAATTTTATTAGATTATACCATATTACATAATGCATAATTAACCACAGTACAAATAAGATATTTACTTTATTCGTTAAAGTTTTTTTATAAGAGGTTTTCCCACTTATTCGTTTTCAATATTTGCCCCCAGTAAAATTCAACGAAATTGTATGCTGAGTTGGATAAATGGGATTTCAATACGGAATCGAGTTCTCGGAACTATACAATCCATTCAATATTATTTTCTCATTATTAAAATTCATAATTTTACCATTAACTATATATATATATATATATATATATATATATATATATATATATATATATATATATATATATATATATATATATATATATATATGGATCGAGTTCTCGAAACCATATAGCCCACAACTCAAATTAATTACATCCACCGGAAGAGCTCTCGAAATCATTCAATCCGATAATCATATTAAAATGCAGTACTGCTAAACTTCCTTCATTGGCATACCAATTTTATCCCGTTACTTCAATTCTTATCTAGTTTTACTAAGGACAAATATAAAATCATCATTAAATAAAATAAGTGATATCATATATATATATATATATATATATATATATATATATATATATATATATATATATATATATATATATATTAGCATTTCTTATTCTCAATACCTATCGTTTTCATCGTCTTTATTATCATAAAATATGGCATTACCAATTTGGCCATATCCCATACATTGTATTATTTGTCAATAAAGTTAAAACATAACTAGAATATGTCTATAAACCATGTTAAATACATACATAAGTTAATCTATTAAATAAGTAAAACCTTGAATTCTCTACCTCGGTAATATTCATTATTATATATAGCCATACATCTTCTAATTATGATCCTAACCTCTCAGTAAGGATGATTCGAAATGACAAAATGTTAACAAATCAAGAGAAACACATTCTTATAATTAAACAATTCAAGTTTATTAAACTTCACAAACCAAACTAAGTAATTAACACAAACTAGTCTACTAAGTGAAGTTTAACTAATTAAACCTTATACTCTACAAGCCCTCCAAAATTACACTAATTTGTTCTTTTAGTTTTAAGTTGCATACCTAATCAGTCAATAAGGGCATATAATCAATTTTCTATTTTTTCCTATTTGGTTCATACTCGATACTTACTAAATCTAAATATAGATATTCACAATTATACACCTCAATTATTTTTCTGTTGTTGCCAAAAGCCTATCAATAATTCCAGTTGACCAATTCGATTAAGCATATGAGGGATTTAATCCTTGAATTAATGCATCTAACTAATTTCATAAACCTAACCTAATAAATAATACAAAATTCATCTATCGAACTGAGATCTCATTAATTTAAACCTTGTAGTTTATTAGCCCACTAAGGCTAAGCCAAATTATTTCTTTTGTTTTTGAGTTGCATGCTTACTTCATCCTTAAAGACATTTAATTAATTTTTGGGTTCTAGTGTTATTAATCCAAACTATGTAATGAGTCTCTATACATTCGATATGAAATTCGATTTTCTTGTAAGCTATATCAAGTTAATAGTTTTAGCTGACCTTAACATTACATATGCATGACAAAATATAACTTCCTAGCTTGTGAATAAAAATGAAAACACAGAGACAAATTTTTCTTTTTATGGTTGAACATTTCATCATTAGTAATAATGCAAATTTCCTTTCTAATATTGACAGCTAGTGTATGTAAACTCATTAACAAGCTCTTATAAACATATAATTCAAAGAATCATAAGTTCTATAAATATATCACTAGTACTTCTTGAAAGAAAATTAATTAAGCCTTATGTGTTTCCTTACTTCAAATATAATTTCATTAAGATGACTAAATTTTGAGCATTGTCAGTAATTTGATCAAACTCCCTAATCTTCCAGATGTTGAAATTGTATGCCATCAAATCCTTACTATTACTTAACTAGCTAGAATAATATGTCTTTCTTAAGTTACTATAATTTCAAAACTGAACAGCATATTTAAACTTGAATCATAATTCAACATTAAACTCACAGTGTACGTTTTAACCAACTAGAGTACTACTCAAGAATGAAAACATGATAACATGCTTTGTAATAAAATTTCCTTCATCAAATATGTGCTCAATATAAAAAAGAAATAGCAATAGGTTATATCAATGGCATCATGTTTAAATAGTAGAATTGAATCCTCAACAAAATATTGAAATTCAAAATCTGGATCCTAAATTAGCAAAACTCAACCACCAAATACATTATACAAAAATAAAATCACAACAAACAGACATTTGATTTAAAAGAAAATAAAAAAAATATTAACAAATTTTAGAATTTATTAAAAAGAAATTAACAAAGGCAATTTTGGTAGTCACATACCCATTAAAGCGAATTCCTGTATTGTTTTTTCTATTTTCATCCTTTTCTCTCCCTATTTTATTTTATTCCTATTTCCTTTTGTAAAATTGTGGCCCTGCTAGTTCATCTACAGAATTTTAGGGACCTCCCAAGATATTATTATTATTATTATTATTATTATTATTATTATTATTATTATTATTATTATTGATTTCTAAAATACACTCCAATTAAAATTATAAATTTAAAAGCCTAAAAGTAATGCTGACTGATTTCGTATCCTTAATAAATTTGACCCTTGCAAACCCAAATCGAAAGTACTATTCGCAATTCAAAAAATATTTTTAGCCAACTCAAGTTTTGGGGTGTTACACTCATCATAATTATATGTAGGTCCTTATCTTTACCCAAAAAGAGCCCTATAACCTTTCTTTTACTAAATTGATAATTATGTCCCTAATTTTATCATAATTATCATTTTATCCCTAGTTTTAATTCTTTAAGCACTTTTCACTACATTTTCATGTTTTTATCCCTAAACTCTCATTTTTTCCATTTTGTCCTTAAATTCACTTCTTTTATCAAAATTACATTTAAGTCCCTCTTTTTACAACTTTTTTGTTAAATTACAATTTTGCCCTTTTTTACCAAATTTATTCCATAATGCCAAATTTACCCTTCTTAACTACATTTTCATTATCCTTTCACAATTTTACCCTCTAAAGCCTAATTAATTAAATTCCTTAATTTTTTTAAATATTCATTTTCACTCGTCTTTTAGTATTTCTATTCTTTTCCATTAAAATTACATTATTTTAGTTTCACCCCTAGTAATTTACGATAGAAACAAAACCCTCGAATTGAGTACGCGGGACGTGGACCCCATAGGCCCAAGTCTAAATATGTCTCATTTTTCATTCTCTTTTCTCATATTTCTTATTCTTTTCTCATTCCTATAGTATGGGACTGCCTTTGGCCCACTATTACAAGTCGCCATAACTCGCTACTGTGGTAAGTGTCCTTATGGCTAGCCAATTATACTTTATACTTTTGGCTTTGCTTCTAGGCACTAAGGGCTAAACTAGTTAAGATGTTTCCTCAAAGTAAGCCATAAATTCACATAATTCCACATTCCCACATCACATAATAATTATATTTTCACATACCATGCATCATTGTCATCTACTTATCATTTAAATTCATTTTCATGCATAAAACTATTGTAATCACATAAATTCATTCATTTACACCATATGGCCATTAGGGGTGTGCAGAACCAAATTGAAATCGAAAATCGAACCGAATCGAATGAATTTTGGTCTATTTGGTTTAATTTGTTCAGTTCTAAATCGAAATATAAAATCGGTTTAATCAGTTCGGTTCCTGAAATTGAAAAACCGAATGAACCGAACCGATCAAAGTTTTTAAACATATACATTTTATAGTATTATTATATCTAAATGGACATTCTAGCTTAGTGGTGGCGTGAGACACACTCAAGACCATTAGATCTTGAGTTCAAATCCTAACATGCGCATGTTTTGCATATTTTTTATTTTTCAATTTTTTTAATTTATTTTTTTAAGTGAATTAAAATATAAATTTAAATCCTTAATTTATTAAATTGAGTAGTAGTGTATTAGTGTTCTCAATTTTTTTTACTTTAATTTGTTTTACAAGTGAGTTAAAATTTAGAAGTTAATTAAAATATAAATTTAAATCCTTAATTTATTAAATTGAGTAGTAGAATTAATTTTTTTACTTTAATTTTTTTACAAGTGAATTAAAATTAAAATTTAGAATTGAATTAAAATATAAATATAAATATAAATTCTTAATTTATTAAATTAAGTAGTAGAGTATTAGTTTTAGATGTGAATTAAAATATTAATCTAGAAATTAATAGCCCTTTAATTCCAAAATATCATTCTACTTTTTTAATCACTTTTATATATGTACCATTTTATTATTGAGTTGATCCATAAATTTTATCTAAATCCGATTTTTTTTCTCATGTACGAGTTTCGGGTCAAGAATCACTTACAAGTCCGATCAATGTCCATGTTTACTCATGGTCCAACTACCTACATCCTTATGCTTTTTTTTTTCTTTTTTATTGAAAATTTGTGATGTTTTGTCCCTTTTTTATGCTATTAAATGGAGACTACCACTGCTAAAGTGTACATTAAATTATGTTATTTACCACCTATAATGCGTGGTGTATTTTTTTAACGTTTTTAATTATATTAGTAATTTTTAAGTAAATTTTGAAATAAAAGGAAAAATATAAAAATATTATACAAAATGTTAAGAGCAAAATAGTTATTTTTATAAAACATAAATAAAAAGTTATTACCTTTAAAATATGAATTAGTAAAAAGTAGAGTTCATTAATAATGTGAATAGTGATATAACCGGATATTTTAAATATGTATGCACAATTAATTTTGCTACCTTAGCATTAACATAAATACTTAGCATTCATATAAACACCGTTAATTGTCTTTTAATGGAATTGAAAATAAGAGTAAATAGTACCTATTTTTGGAATTTTAAAGACATTTTTTTGAAAAATAAAATATCTGTTCCCAAATTATATTTAAAAAAAATAAAAAGAAGCTAACAATGTGCAAAACATTTTGGTGTGATATTATTGTGGTGCAAAATATGATTATATTTTATTTTAATAAATAAATAAATAATGCGACCAAATTTGGGATAAATTTTGCATTAAATATGTTTCTTTATACGTATGTCTTCCATCTGTGTTTGTATATCTGGATTTTATAATTTTATAATTTTATAATTATAATTAATGAGATGGCCCTATTATTATTTAATTTTGATTAGTATTTATTATAGACATAATATAATAAATTTATGTATATTATTTTAAATGAATTTATTTTGTTGAATATAAATTAATTTATTTATGGACCCATATAGGTTAAAAGTCAAATAAAAAATAAGCCTATATTGACCCAGAATCGATTGAACCGAACCGATCGAAATTATTTCTGTTTGTTTGGTTCTCAGTTCTACAAAGTTCGATTTCGGTTCGATTCTTATATTTTCTGAAGTTTGATTTTTGGTTCAATCGGTTCAGTCCAAAATCGAACCGAACGACCATTTGCTCACCCCTAACGGCCATAATTAGTTACAAACCTTCCATGATTCCTTTTTATGTCATTTTTAATTCCCATCACGTTCTTTAAGTCCGAATTACACATATCTAGCTTTATTTCACCATTCCCATCATTTATACTTTCAAATTACCAAGACATATCATTCAACCTTCATTTGTTCACATATATACATATTCACTTAATTTACAAAACTCTTAGTGATTATGTTATTCATGCATAATAAACATTATTCTAACCTTAAACCAATTTAATTCCTTATGTATCCTTAATTCCATATACTTACATAATGGATTTCTTAACTAATGTGCTATTTATAACCATAATTTCATGCCTCCAATATTATATATCTCATTAACCATCATTTAATTACATGAATTTACCTTGAATTTGAATTAAACCTTACATTATACTATTTTTCTATTAGTGACATAATAGGTGTTTAACTAAATTTCACATTTTTATCCATTCTTCCTACAATTTTTCATGCTAAATCAATTCTTTATCCTTTAATTTCATTATTCTACCTTTAATTTGAATTAAAATATAATATATACTAAAGCCTAAATTAACATAACTTAGGTTTTTAAATGAAATTGGCTAGTTTAAGCATCCACATACCTTAATTCACTTGATTTTCTTCACTTTTCCTTTTCTTTCTCTTTTCTTCCTCTTCCTTTTGTTCTTCACCTAAATCGAAATGGAAATAATGAAATTCTAAGAAATTTTCTTTAATTCTTTACCCAAAATGATAAGAAAATACTAATCTACTAAATTCTCCATCTAATTCTAACAAAAATACATAAATTGACTTACCTGTTCAATTTCTCTCACTAAAATTCCTTACTTTTCCAAGCTCGAATTTGCTCCCAACTTGTTTATTAGGATGAGAGGATGGTATATTTGGAAATTAGATGAAAATTGAGGTAGGAAAATGATGGAATTAGAGAGCTTAAAGAAAGTATGGTAAAGAAATGGTTATAGAGGAAAAATGTTGTTTCTAAGGGAAATGAGGAGGACGGCTGGAATTTTAAGAGAGATAGGGATATTTCTCCAACTCTCTATTTTATCTGTTAGTGGGGACAAAATGCATTACAAGAAAATATTGAATTAGCAATGAAAATTAGCAACAAAAATTTGTGATTTTTTTTTGCTAATCAAAATTAGCAACAGAAGTAGTGGTTGCAGATTTGATAGTTATTATTTTTTAGCAATGGAAATCCAATTTTATTACTAAAAAATAGCTTCAAAAATTACAATTTTCATTGCTAATTTTAGCAACAAAAATCACAATTTTCGTTGCTAATTTCACCGACCAATAAAAAAAATCATGACAGTGCCATCCGTCACTAAAATTATTACAGATTTTTAATATTAAGTACTCTAAGCCTCATAATCATTTTTCCTATCCTGCATTTCACATTCAACACTAAGTACTCTAAACCTCATAATCTATAATACAAAAACTTGCAGGAAAAAAGAAAATAATTGCTACATATCATTATTAAAAATTAATGGTGGCTAAATTGCTACATATCATTATTAATTCAATTTTTTATCTGTTATTCAAATACAGTGTCAAGTTAAAAAAATACAAATAACCATTGAGCAAAAAGATAACATTTCACAAACAAAGCAGAAATAGTTTACAAAATTTGGCATTACTGTCCTTTGTCCTGTGCTGTAAACTAAATATTTTAAGGGTTTAATGAAGCAAAATAAAAGTTTAAAAACTCAGTAGAAGGAAAAAAAACAAAAAACTATAGTCCAAGGACCTGGGATACGCTTTTTGATAATTCTATGAGTAAAACTTATATTGCCATTGCCACCACACTTTCGGCAGTGATCAGTTACTATCTTGCCATTTTCATTGCATTTTGAGCAGGTAGATAACTAGAAATATATATAAAACCATTTAATAGTTGTCAATGACATGCAGACATTATATTCTTATTAGTTATGATTTATAAAGCATTGTCAAAGAATGGAAAAGATGGGCAAACATTTTGAATAATAGATGGTTATTATACACACACACACACATGAAGAGATCAAATAGTCAAAAGTAGCTTCATTATTTAATTTAACAGAAGACCATAATCATCCATTAAAATAAATGTACAAGCTAAAACAGTGTATATATTTTAGTCTTTGAGTACAATTAAGCATTTTGGATGACGTCTGGATTAAAAAAAATATATAAAAAATTAGAGATTATTAGTGAATTGATGTTAGTTTTGATTACAATAATAATGATAATTATTAATATAAAAAGACTATGTTTATCTTAATCTTGCAAGCAGATAAGAAGATGCAACATATAGTTACATCACAAATAGTAAAAAATTCTACAAAGTTAGTCCTTCTTCGTGTTCCATGATGGGAATTTATTTGAACCCTTAGTCTCACTAGACTGCATATAAGATGAGTAGGGTATCATTCCAAAGGGAACGGAACAATTTTATATTGAAATAACAAGAAGTAGATGGATAGGTAACAAATAAAATAAGAATCATGCATTTAATTTAATGACTAAACTACTTTAAATATATTAAGTCAATTTTGGATGATATATGACTTAAAGGATATTTTGAACATACATTATAACTAAGAGAAACAATTTCATTTAAGAACCATTTTAGACAATTGTATGGATGACATGATTGGAGAATTTAGCCAAGTTTCTTTAAAACAATTCTCATTATCATTAAAGGTGTTTTTATTTAGAGTCTATAAGCATTCTCATGACATTATAGAGATAAGCAAAAATTATGAAGTTCTATGCCAATTCTTTAACCCCTTAAAGTGAATTCCTTATCTCTAAGTGAATTCAATGCTTCAAGTAAATTCATTTGTTTTTCCATCAAAGAATTCCAATTCTCATTGTGAATAAATTGACTAACATGCTAATTATGGTGATCAAGCATAATAAGCAAATCAATGCACCCAAATAAATTTAAATCATGCTTCATACATAAAGATAATAAACATTCATAAAGATAAATAACATATCTAAAACAAATTGTGCTACATAGTTATAATGTACAAAAGAACTCAGCCAAAAACACATTTGTAATAAAAATGAATAAGAGAAAAGAAACATCATCACTCCCCAGGATTTACTTTCTAATTAGACCTTCTGATATATCTCTTATTTCTTTGGCTTTACTCTTTTGTCATCATCTACAAACTAAGTAAAAAGTATTGTCCAAAAATAACTAAAATGTTCTAAGAAAAACTAATAAATTTTCTTTGATGCCCTCTTCAGAGCTTTACTCCCATATTTATAGAGATTAACTCTACAAATATGTCCCTTCAGAATGGTTGTCAATATGAGAAGTTGCCCTGAAAAGTCTTGATGGTTGGCTGAGAAATCGTGTGTAGAAAAGTGGCATCGCTTGAAAACAAGTGCAATGTCCAACTTGTGAATGCCTTCACGAGTAGTGAACTCCATCAGGTTTTCCTCACTCATGAACATCCTCCCACTCGTGAATGCCTACTGCTTTGCCTACCGAGTCGTGAATGCCTTTACGACTCGTGAGCATGTTGCCTCTGTTTCACTCATGAGCACCTTCACGTCTCGTGCAATTCTGTCCGAGTCGTGAACTTATTCACGACTCGCGAGCCTCATCCGATTCCTTCACAATTTCCTCAAATCACTTCACATTTGCACCCAACTTGACCTACAACACAAATAAACACATAAACTAAACAAAAACACATAAAATACACATAATATTACTTACTTAGCTACTTAAATAAAAGAAAATACTCACTAAATAATAGACATTTTACATGTTATCAAATTTCCCCACACTTAAACCTTGTTGTCCCCAAGCAAGAGAAGAATGATAAAATTTAATTCCAAGTTAAACTAAGTAAGTTATACTATAAAGCATTGCTTAATATGCACTTTGCATAGGATTGAAATGAAATCAAAAACCTTAAATACTCAAAATATCAGTAAATCAAATCTTAAAACATGTATTTTAAGTTACCAAGTCACCTAAGTTTACTAAACCCAACATCAAGAATATAGAGTCTCAAAACTAACCATGCTTAAGAGAGAACATTGATCATAAAACTTAAAATTCTAAGATTATAGTTGCCTTTTAGGACAATTTGCAAGCACTCATACCTTTAAACCAATCTCATGGCATTTTTAGACTGCATTTGTTTTCCCTTTCTTCTTTTTTTTTCCATAAAAAACATGGGTATACTTTTAGACTTTATCCCATGAAATTAAAAATAGCAAGAAAATGTAGTATTGGGTACATTTTATGCTCAATCCCATACTTTATTAAACTTTTTGGATATGCATCTTGCTTTTATTTTATTTCATTTCATCATTTGTTTTTTTTTTTTTGCTAGTCCTCATCCATTATTGAAAGGCTAAAGGTAAGTATTATGGCTATAGTTTCCATGAGGCAACAAAAATCCTAAAATCTTAAACTAAATGATCAAATTCTAATCTTAAAGCATAGTTAGTAAAGAGACTAAATAATCTAAAATGTTGAAAGAAGTAAAAAGAGATAACTTGAAAACACAAAATACATGCCAAAAAGCCTTGACAAAATAATAAAATGAGCATAAAAGGCAAATGACTTGACATAACAACCTATATTATATACAAAGTGAACAATGCTTATGATAAAACCTACTGAGAAGTTTAGTCTAAATGAAGAAAAGATACAAAAACAAACAAACATAACAATATGAAACAAAACATGCAACACACAACATACACTCTCCCACACTTAGAACAAACATTGTCCTCAATGTGAAGAAACAAAACAAAAACAAAAGGAAAAAGAAACAAACTAAAGAACAGAGGAAAGAAAACTCCCCTAAAGGTCATGGTGAAGGTAGAGGAGAGGACACCACATAACCCGCTTGGGCAATGAAGGTATCCACCTTGTGCTCAAGTCGGCGTTGACGGCGAACCAAATGTGAAGTAACTTGCTCTAAAGATTGTAGTTGACACTGAATGGCGTACTAATTTTGCATCAATTGGGTGAACATGGAATGAGTGGTAGGTGAAGAAGATCCAATAACAGGTGAAACAACAGCCTCATCAATAGGGATATCAGCCATGATATCATCACTATGCCCTTGCTCCTCTTGCATTGGCTCATCTGAAGTGCTCTCCACAGCAGCTTCTTGTAGAGTAAAAGTTCCTGCAAGATCCTTCCAACAAGATCGTGAAAGGAGTGGAATGAATTGAAAAGAATTATTAACAACTTCACCCCGAACAAAAAGATATTTGGAAAAATATAAACATGGAAGGACACAATCATAAGTACGCAAATCAATGTCAAGACTTCTAGCAATAGCAGATATGACAAGTCCATATGTGAGAGGAGACTCCGGACGACCCACACATTGCAATAATTGATTAAAAATCCAATAAAACTAACAAACTGATTTGCGATTATGCACACACCACATCAAAAACAACTTGTGATCAAACACTCTATTAAATTTAGGCTTGTTAAAGACAAGAGAAGCTAAGATCTTATGCTAAATCTAATATTTCAAATCTATGATGAACATTGACTTAGCCTCTCTAACCCTAAATAGTGTGGTCAATCCGGTAAGAAAATGTCAAAAGGCATTAGGTCTATAAACCTTAGGAGGATCACATAATCTAGATGGTTTAAAGCCAAAAATGCGATGCATCATAAAATAAGTAAGTGTATGATCAATACCATTTAAACGAAAGTTCAACAGCTTAGAATTTTTTGCATTCTCTTTCAAATTGGTATAAAATTCTAAGACTAAATCAGTATAAAAATGTTCATGCATATTAACAAAATACAGCAACCCACATTGAGATAACATATCATTTACAGCATCAAGCATACCCACTTGTTCAAGGAGAGAGTCTGGAAAATACTTACATTGGGAGATTGCCCTATCCTTGATAGTAAGGAAGCGATTACCTTCATGCACAGAGGAAATGGAAAATGGAGCACTAAATTGGGTTGAGAGACTTTCAGGCTGTGCTTCATCTACCCCTTGTTGTCTTCTTGAAGATGACACATTCTTTGTTCTCACCATGATGGAAAAAGAAAAAGACTGAGGAAGAAACAATACAAGATCGTAGAAGTAAAAGAAGAAAAAGATGAAGAAGAAACAGACACACAGCTGAGTAGCAGAGAAGAAACGAAAGTAAAAGAAAAGAAATGAAAGACAAAGCCAAAAGTAAACAAGTGCACGAGTGAAGAAAGAAAATAACTGTGAGTAAGAAAGAAAATAGTAACTATAATATTTATAGAGAAAGTGAGGGAGAATAGTGAAATGACAGTGAAAAGGCACGTTGTTTCACAAACCCTAATTTCAATTGTAAATGTTCCCCCCTTAATTTAAACTAATTGATTGCAGTTAATAAAAGTAAAAAATAATGGATTAATAATTAAAATGAATAAGAATTAAAAGCAAGAGAGAAAAACAAATTAAGAAAGAAAAAAAGCTAAAAATCACGACTCGATAAATATTTGAAACAGTAGATCACGAGTCACACAAAACTTCATGACTCGTGAAAAAGTTATTATTTGGCACGTGTGAAAATGTTCACGAGTCGGACAGAAGTTCACGACTCGTGAAAAATTGGATTATGGCACATCTTCATGAGTCGAACAACCCTTTACGACTTGTGAAGCTTTTATTTCTGTGTTACTCGTGAATTCCCTCACGAGTCAAACCTGTACTACACGAGACGAACAAAGCCTCACGACTCGGTAAGCTTTTGCTTCTGGAGCACTTGTGAATATCTTCACGAGTCAAACTTTACTCGTGAATGCTTTCTTATGCTGCAAACTTTTCTGCAAAAATTACCAATCTCGATCCAAATCTTAGGAAGACAAAAGAAATATAAGATAAGAAAAATGAAAACTATAAAATACCTATAACATAATTAAAAAATAAACCATAAAACAAATAAAACCTAAACTAATATAACTAATCCTAAACAAAAATATTATTGTGCAGGAGATGAATTTAATAAAGAAACTATTTGGGCAGGAACTAATGTATCACCAATGAAATAAGGCTTCAATCTATGTCCATTAACCTTAAAGAGCTCCCATTTATCATTAGCAATATCAACAGCCCTATAAGAAAAAACTTTAACTATCTTGAAAGGACCCGACCATCTCAATTTTAATTTACCAGGAAATAGCTTCAATCTTGAATTGTACAACAAAACTAAATCACCAACCTTAAAGTCTTTCTTTAATACATGCTTATCATGCCATGATTTAGTTCTCTCTTTTTATAGCTTAGCATTTTCATATGCGTTCATACGGAGGTCCTCAAGTTCTTGCAATTGAAGCAATCTCTTCCTACCAACTTGTTGCATATCAAAGTTCAATACCCTAGTTGCCCAATAGGCTTTATGTTCTATTTCAACAGGCAAATAGCAAGATTTACCATAAACCAATTGATAAGGAGTAAGGCCTACGGGAGTTTTAAAAGCTGTTCTATATGCCCAAAGAGCATCATCTAGCGTAAGTGCCCAATTCTTTCTTGATCTAGAGACCGTTTTCTCCAATATCCACTTAAGCTCTCTATTGCTAATTTTAACTTGCCCACTAGTTTGAGGGTGATAAGGTGTAACAATTTTATGGGTTACATTATACTTCTTTAATAATTGCTCTATAACCTTATTATAAAAATGAGATCCACCATCACTAATAATTGCCTTAGGTGTTCCAAATCTAGGAAATATAATTTTTTTAAGCATCTTTTTAACCACCTTAGCATCATTAGTAATGGTTGGAATTGCTTTCACCCATTTTGATATATAATCAACCATAACCAAAATATATTTATTACCTAAAGAACTGGGAAATGATCCCATAAAATCTATACCCCAAACATCAAATAATTTAACTTCTAAAATACCATTTAAAGGTATTTCATTCCTCTTAGACAAATTTTCCATTCTTTGGCACTTATCACAACTAAGCACAAAGTCTTTAACATTCTTAAATAGTGTAGGCTACCAAAACCTAACTTGTAACACCTTGGAGGCTGTCTTAGAAACTCCAAAGTGACCTCCTATAGCATATGAATGACAATGAGCCACCACTTCACTAACCTCCTTATGAGCAATACACCTCCTAATCAGTCCATTAGCACATCTCCTATATAACAAGGGCTCTTCCCAATAGTAAAACTTAACATCATGAAGGAATTTCTTCCTTTGCCTATAATCTATACCATAGAGAAGAACACCACTTACTAAATAGTTTGCTATATCAGCAAACCATGGAACATCCTTTGAAACTACATTAAAAAGATGTTCCCCACGAAAAGCTTCATCAATAGGCACCCTATCATCACTATCCTTCAAGACACCTTGGGTTAACCTAGATAAATGGTCAGCAACTAAGTTCTCTTTCCCCTTCTTATCCCTTATTTCCTAATCAAACTCTTGTAACATTAAAATCCATCTTAACAACCTAGGCTTAGCATTTTTTTTAGTCAAGAGGTACTTAAGGGCAGCATGATCAGAATAAACAATGACTTTTTGCCCTACAAGATAAGCCCTAAATTTATCAAATGCATATATAATGGCCAAGAGTTCCTTTTCAGTCGTGGAATAATTAATTTGTGCATTATCTAGTAACTTACTAGCATAATAAATAACAAAAGGCTTCCCATCAATTCTTTTTCCTAAAACAGCCCCAACAACATAGTTACTAGCATCACATATCAATTCAAATGGTTGCTCCCAATTTGGTGGTTGCAACACCAGTGAAGTGACAAAAGCATGTTTAAGAGTTTCAAAGGAATTAAGACATGCCTCATCAAAATAAAAATCAACATCCTTGCCTAGTAATGTGCATAAAGGTTTAGCTATCTTAGAAAAATCTTTTATGAACCTTCTATAAAATCCAGCATGACCTAGAAAGCTTCTAGCATCTCTAACATTTTTAGGAGGAGGCAAATTAGCAATAATTTCAATTTTAGCTCTATCAACCTCAATCCCCCCTATTAGAGACTAAATGTCCTAAGATAATACCCTCTTGTGCCATGAAATGACACTTCTCCTAATTTAAGACCAAACCATGCTCAATACATATATCAAGCACCTTAGAAAAATTAGATAAACAATTTTCATATGTAGTGCCATACACACTAAAGTCATCCATAAAAACTTCTACACATTGATCAATGAGATCAATAAAAATAGAGAACATGCATCTTTGAAAGGTGGCCGATGTATTACACAAACCAAAAGCATACACCTAAATGCAAAAGTTCCATATGGGCATGTAAAAGTTGTCTTAGATGTATAGGTATTTGATAGAAACCACTTAGACCATCTAAGTAGCAAAAATAAGAAAAATTAGCTAATCTTTCTATAACTTGGTCAGTAAAAGGCAAAGAAAAATGGTCCTTTCTTGTAGCCTTATTTAATTTCCTATAGTCCACACACATACGCCAACCCATGATAGTTCTAGTAGGAATTAAATCATTAATATCATTACGATTAATAGCTAAGCCACCCTTTTTAGGGATAACTTGAATAGGACTCACCCACTTACTATCACTTATGGAATATATTATGCAATTATCAAGCAATTTAATTATTTCTTTCCTCACTACCTCCTTTAGAGTTGGATTAAGCCTTCTTTGACCTTCAATTGAAGGTTTAGAATCCTCCTCTAACAAGATCCTATGCATGAAAACTTTAAGTGCAATTCCTTTTAAATCACTTATAGAATATCCCATGGCATTTCTATGAGCAAGTAAAATATCACGTAAAGCACTCATATTTTGCTTATCAATTGAAGAATTAACAATAAAAGGTAATTTAAATTTTGAATCGAAATAATCATACCTTAAGCTTGAAGGTAACGGCTTGAGTTCAAGTTTAACTTCCTCCTTAGATGTCTTTGATGGCATATCCTCATCTTTTCTCAAAGACTCAAACTTTGAGAATCCTCGATGGAAAGGATAAGAGGCAACTTGTAAAATCTCATCACAACTTTCATTTAAACTATAAGGTGCAATAGGATTTTGACTAACACAATTATTAACAACATTATCATTGCACTCATCAAGAACATCATATGCATCGATTCTATTCACCACTTCTATTGGTGAAGACTTAACCATCCCAAACACATTAAATTCAATCGTTTCACCATTAACTTCAGGAGATATTTTTTCATTTTTCATATCAAAAACAGCCCCAGTAGTAATTAAGAAAGGCCTACCAAACAAAATAGGAATTTCAAGATCTTTATCCATTTCTAGCACAACAAAATTAGCAAGAATTACAAATTTACCCACTTTGGTAGGGACATTTTCAAGTATGCCTATAGGGTATGAAATAGACTTATTTGCCATAGATAAACACATGTTAGTAGGCTTTAATTCACCTAAATCAAGCTTTTTATAAATAGAATAAGGGTAAAGTCATCCATGAAGATCTTCATAAATTTCTCTATGAAGTCATGAAAAATTGCCATCATACACCACTGAAACATAGCCGGTGTATTACATAATCCGAAAGGAATTCTTCTATAGACAAAAGTGCCATAAGGGCAGGTGAAGGTTATTTTCTTTTGGTCCTCAGGTGTTATCGGCATTTGTAAATAACCCAAATACCCATCTAGAAAGTAATAAAATATATTTCTAGCTAGCCTCTCTAACATTTGATTAATAAAAGGCAATGGGAAATGGTTTTTCCTAGTAGAGTTATTCAACCTACTATAATCTATGCAAACTCTCTAACCCGTAACTGTACGAGTTGGAATAAGCTCATCTAATTCATTTTAACGATTGTCATCTCCCCTTTCTTGGGAACACACTGTACTGGACTTACTCACTTGCTATCAGATATGGGATAGATAATACCTACATCGAGGAGCTTGATTACCTCTTTCTTGACTGCCTTTTGCATAATCGAATTAAGTCTTCTTTGAGGTTGAACCATTGGTTTGCATTCTTCCTCCATTAGAATCCGGTGAGTACAATAGCTTAGATTAATCCCTTTAAATCACCTATCTCCCATCCTATTGCTTTAGTATGCCTTTTCAACACTTCGAGTAGCATATCTTTCTCAAATCATTTCAAAACAGAAGAGATTATTGCTAGCTTTATTTTATTTTCTAAGAACACATGTTTCAAGTGAGATGGGAGAGTTTTTAGTTAAGCTTTAGAGTCTCCCTTTTTCGATGCACATTCTTTTTCACTAAACTCCTTATCTTCAACTTCTTCTTCCAGCTCTACTATCATGTTCTCACTACTCTTCTTTATCTCAGCTACCATCTCCTTTTCTACTTCATCCAATTCCTCATGTTTCAAAAAATGCATTAAGGTCAAATTTAATGAATCTTTCATCAACACCTCTTTCTGATTTTCCTCTACACATTCATACACTCTGTCTCTGATTTTCCTCTACACATTCATACACTCTGTCCATGAAGTAAATGGACTCCTTTAGATCACTCGATGGATTTTTTATGCCTTGTTCATATCTACCACCATTTCTTCATTGTTGAATCGTATAGTGAATTTTTGACTATGAACATCAATTAAGGCTTTTACAGTGTTTAAGAATGGTCTCCCTACAATGAGTGGTACCTTTTGGTCCTCTTCTATCTCCATAACAATAAAATCTATAGGAAAAATAAACTTCCCTACCTTTACCAATAGGTCTTCAATTACCCCCTTCAGCTTTCTTAACGATCGGTCGACTAGTTGAAGCCTCATGCCTGTTTCTTTGAGATCCCCCAAGTTAAACTTCCTGCACATGGAATAGGCCATTAAATTTATACTGGCTCCAAGATCACACAAAGCATTACCAATAAAAGTTTCACCAATCTCATAAGGTAAAGTGAAACTACCTGGATCTTCCAATTTTTTCAGAACCTTGTTCATGATAATAACACTACAATTTTTGGTTAGTTGTACAGTTCCACACCCTTCAAATTTCTTTTTATTAGAACAAAGTTCTTTCATGAATTTAGCATAGTTAGGCATGTGAGCTAAGGCTTCAGCAAAAGCCAAGTTAATATACAATTTCTTCAACATTTCTAAGAACCTAGCCAATTGCTCATTTTTCTTCTCCTTCCTAGCTACAACAGGAAATGACAACCTACTTATATCAAGATCCTCTATGTTAGTGTTCACTATATTCTTACCCTTATCAATGTTAGGAGTTTCTACATTTTCCTCTACCCTAGAGTTAGAGTTACTTACCTTCCGTGTTGGCTCCTCCTTACTTGATGATAATGATGGCAAAGACTTTTTACCTCTTTCTTCCTCTTGTTCTACTTCCTTTCCACTCTTTAGAGAGATTGCATTGGCTTCCTTTTTTGGATTCTGATTCACATTCTATGGGAAAGCCCCAACTGATCTTATGGACAATAAATTTTTCAATTGCTCGATTTGTGTTTCCAAGTTTCTCATAAAGGCATCTTAGTTTCTATTCCATTACTCTTGAGACTTCCACCTTGTTTCTTATCCTGACATGAATTGTTACTGGCTGTTCATGAAGCTAGCAAACATATCATCTAAATTTGGCTTCTTTTCTTGAATAGGTGGCATTGATTGGAAACTTGGTGGATGGTAGGCTTGGTTGATATTTGGATTTTGGCTGTAACCTTGGTGTTGATTTGGATTTGGCCCTTGGTTTTGGTGGTGTTGGGATGGATATGGTGCTTAGTGATGGGTGGTCACTTGTGGTTGATAAGATTGGTTGTCATGGTTAACACTTTAGTTAAAAGGAGCTTTTGTTTGGGGTTGAGATGTTAAAACATTTTGATGTCCGTCTCTCCAAGCAAAATTCAGGTGGTTTCTCCAACCCGGATGATATGTATTGCTGTAAGGATCATTTCTCCTATAATCTCTCAATGCATTGACATTTCCTACAACTCCATTATTTTATCCACATGGTCCACTCTCATATGTCACACAATCTTGAGAAACAATAGCCATATTTTGTGTTTTTAATCTGCTTAATTCCTTCCTCATCAACTCTAGTTATGCCTTTAACATTGCAACTTCATCAACATTGTGCACACCCTGCCTTTTTGGAATTGATCTTGGTGTAGCCCATTGTGAATCATTTGCTACCATCTCATTCAATAGATGAAAGGCTTCTTCTGGTAATTTATTCATGAATGACCCACTCGATGCCGTGTCTAAGAGAAATCGTGTAAGTGGGTTCATTCCTACATAGAAGATGGTCATCAACTGGTAAATTGCCACTTCATGATGTAGATAACTTTTCAATAACCTTCTGAACCTTTTCCCAAGCCTCGTGAAAAGGTTCTTCATTCATCTGGTGAAAGCTCATTATGTTATTGTGAATGTTGGCTATTTTTTTCGGAGGAAAGAATCTCATTAGAAATTTCTCTTGTAACTGCTCCCATGTCCAAATAGACTGCCTTGGTAACATCTGAAGCCAATCTCTTGCTTTCCTAATCAATGTGAATGGAAACAACTTCAAACGAATTGCATCTGTTGAAACACCTGGGTTTAGGTAACTTGTTGTGTCCAATAGTTCCTTGTTGTGCCTCTATTTTATTTCCACCTGTTTAGGTAACTTCTTGTGATTAGGATGAGTATCCACATTCCTTATTGTTGGAGGAGTAAATATATGCCCCCTAATGGGGTTTTAAATAACTACTGTGAGAAGGACTCAATATTAGTGCTCTATTTATATAGTTTAGCTTTGTCGAATTTTTTATTATTTTCTTCCTGTGTTCATTATTATTTCTTTTGTCTTGTCATTGCATATTGATTACATGTTTTCTTGTTAATCTCATGGTATTTTTTTCTTTGTTTTTATTAGGTATGATAAGCATGATAAGTATGAATTAAACAAAATACAATATGGGATAATCATATAAATTAAATACAATTTCTATTTTTATATACATCAAAAATATTAAAATAAAGTTTTAAAACTCCCTGAATATAGAATAATAAATCTATTATGAAGGCCCCAGTCCTCTGTAGTAGGCTAGCCTAAAAGGAGGTCTAAATGCTGAGGGTCTAGAAGTCTGGCTGATGCCATGGCCTATGGCACTGCTGGTGGTTGATCATTATCTAGCCTAAATTTAAAGCAAAACCCGGGCAATGTCACTATCAAAGGGTGCAAGATCTATGCTATCAACTCCACTAACCGCTCTGGTCTCTATCCTACCTCAGTAATAGCCCTAAAGTGACGCTCAAGATAATGCATCAAAGCACCCCTCATATACCCTATATATCTCCTCAGCTGCTCATCTGTCTCCACCATGACCCGCTTGCCTTTGGGGACCTCAGTCTCAATGTGAGTGCCCTGCTCTCTGATCTAAGTGAGAGACTCATCGACTACCTATAGGGTCACCTCGAATCTCTGTCCTGCAGTCATTAAATCAGCCCTAACACCCCATATGTCCGACTGTAGAGACTGTAACACTGCTGGTAGTGCCTGTAAGGACTACACTATTGTGATTACTGACTGCAGTGTTTGATCATAGCATCTGATAACCTTCTCTATTGCTGCCAACCTGCTAGAGATATTGCCAGTTGAAGGGGCTGAAGGTAAATGTGCTAGTGGTGCCACAGATAGAGATGTCTCTAGATGTATTAGTGGTGGCAAAGTAGTCGATGTAGAGGATCTTAGGTGTCCATAAGGTGGAGGAGCTGAAGATGTGGATGCTCCGAGATGCCAAAAGGGATAAAAACCCCCCTATTCTCCTTACAGGCGACTGTTGATGTCTAAAAGGCGATCAAAGATGAGCCGATGGCTATGATGATTCTTCTAAGAGATCTTGGAGGTCTAGCTGTATATCGAACTCATAATCAGAATCATCTCCTGCTCCCTGGTGATGCCATGGCTTATAAGGCTCATCTTCTTGATCCTCCTGCTGAGGTGGTTGTATCGAGGGTAGCTATGGTGTTGCTGGTGCCTTCTGTAGTGGTTGGCCTTGCTTACCTCCCTCTACCAGTACATCTGGTACTATAGGGTCCAAGTCGCATCTCATCCTGGTTTCGAAGACAATCAACAACTTGCACTCCCCCTTACTCCTTAACAGCCTCAACCATCTTCATGGTGATCACAACTTATAAATCAACATATATACCCTCTAGAATGGGGTTGCCAAATCTATTTTCATTTACCCCTAATGATAGCAGCAAACGAGCAATGACACCTCCCACAAAGATCTATGTGGTGGACTGAGTGGATACACTGATTAGCGAGGCGACGATCTCGTGGGTGATGTCCACGCACTTATGCTCCTATATCCCTTAAAGGGTAGTTATGTTAGCGGAGTTCACTAATCTCAAACTCCTTATGCATCCCAAAGAAGAGGTAGACAACACCTTTTGAATGTACTTGTAAACTTGGGTGGCTAGCATAGTGCTCTTTGTTATGTCTAACCGACATACTGCCCCCAGTAGTGTCACTGCCCTCCATTTGGCCAGATCCATAATCTTGGAAGGTTTCACTACATCAGGCCCAATCAGAAGGCCCAAAGCCTCGGTAACTCTGCAGCGTGTGAGGCTATAATGGATGCCCAATGCCCTGAACTGGACCACCCCCTCCTCTGTATCTGACCTCTGGTAACCACCGTACTGCAATGTAGCCAGGACCTCCTGGGTGATGTCAAGGTAGGTCTTATAAGTTGGGGCAAAAAACTTCATCCAACCTACTCTAGCCAAGAGTTTATCAACCTCCTCCATCATCCTGACGTTTTGCAGGAACTGTTTGGACATGAAGCGGCTCAACTTGTACTACCCTCGTAATAAGGCTCCGTATTTGGCAGCTTACATGGGTCTCATATACTCTGGTATTAGCTGAGGTGGGTTTACATGTGCGGATCCGCGAGGCATCTTGCAAGAAAAGATTTACGTGTTAGTTTCCATGGCTAACTTGGGTTGTAAATAAACTTATATGCAAATATTTGTCATAATTTTGGTAGCATTTTGGCTAAAAAGGAGATAGCCAACCTGCATAGAAATGCAAGCTAGGGGCCTCAACACAATATATAACATCCTAAACCCATTATCGGGTGTTCTAGCAAACATATATGACAAATAAGGAATAATACATATTTTACATCTTGCAAAAATTTTGACAAAATTTCGACAGCATTTCGGCTAGAAATATGACTGCTTGCTGCACAAAAATTCAATTTAAAGCAACCACAGGCCATTATGGCCGCTAAGCAACACAATATATGCTATTTAATATAGGAAACTAAGTTTCTACATAATTATCTTGGTGCAATTATAGTCTTAAGTTCAACATGCTTTTATAGGCACAAAATAAAAAGTATCTACACTAGTTACTAAAAGGAAAAGAGTTTACAAATTATGATGCTCATATACAAAGCTTTTCCCTAACTACAATGTCATGCAAAAAGGTTTCATAATTTAAGTTAGCATTCCTAAAGGCATTGTTCATTTCTAAGCTAAAAGATAGCATATTTATATACATTAATCTACTGCTAAAGCCTAAAAACATATAAAATAGTCTAAACATAATTAAATTAGCAAGAATGAATAAAAAAAAAGAGAAGTTTAAAGGACGCTTACTTGTGAAATGAGCAGGAGAAAAAAAATAGAAAATAAAGTAAAAATAGATAGCTCCTTGAAGTGCTCGTCACTTTTGGATAAATTTCCATGCAAATGATGCGAAAAATAAATGAGAAATGGAGGAGAAATCGCAGAAAAACTGAGAGGAAACACTCACAATCGGAAAAAATGGCGGTTATCGAAAAATGAAGAAGAAATGCCATATATTTCAAATTTTTGAGCTAGGGATGGGAAGCTCGTCCTTCGCTAGCAGTAGACGGGCGTATAGGATGTCCCATCCCTCATAACTTTTTGACAATTTTGCCCTTTATTTTTTCTTTTTCAATTTTTGTTCCTCATTTTTATTTTTTATTTACATAAAACCCCTTTATTTACTACTATTTACATACTTATCTAATTATTTATTTACTCAATTATTTACATTAATTACATACCCAACTATTTTATTCACATGAGCTATTTATTTATACATATTTACTGGAAATTAAAAATACTCCCTAAAATTTATTATGCTTCTTGAATTTTCTGATTTTTTGCATCCAAAGTTTTTCAAATCCATCTGTCTTGATCATGGGCTTTTGGATCCCCTACAAAAATGAAAACAAAAGAAAATGCAATAGTATATACATGTAATGCATGGGACATGCAGAAAAGAATGTATTTTAGCCTTCCAGAAGTGATAGATGGGTTGGCCGTGGCTCGCTCTTTGAGGGACGGGCATTTGCCATCACTTTCTCTTGGTCTTTGCGCCTTTGACTTCTCCTTTTCCAAGGAAGCTTCTACCAAGTATTTGTCTTTCTTTTCTTTTATTTTTGGTCATCTTTCCTTTTAGTTATTTATTTTCCTCCATTTTTGCACTTAGACCATTTGAAAATTCCTATTACTATGACTTTTAGACTTGCAAAATTACACCGATGTTGGATGACCCAAAAACCTGAGAGGACCCCCTTTTAGCTCTATACTCTAGTCTGAGATTTCTAAAAAGAGTTTCTCTAGATAGAAACTTATTACTTGTTGTTACTCGATATTGGGACCCTAGGCTTCATGTGTTCAGGCTCACACATCAGGAATTGTGTCCTTTACCAGAGGAGTTTGCTATAATAGTTAATGCTAGGTTTGAGCCCAGTACCTAGCCATGCCTACCTTTTTTATTTTTAGGTACCCTAAGGAGGTGGCTCATGCCTTGGGCATCCTTCCTTCTGAGGCCAGGGGCTTGGTGCCTTATGGGGATACATTCTTACTGGAGCCATTAATTGATGTACTGGCCGACTTTGATGATGTACCCACTTTCCACATTAGTGTGATACTGCTCTGCTATTTTGCTCGGTGTTTGCTGATGTGTACTGATGATCCCATGATTGGAGATTATGAATTATTCAATGTAGTGGACGGTGTAGTTCGGGGGTACAATCTATATCCCCTAGTTTTGGCAAAGACTATCATTGGCCTAGATGTTGTTCACCATAAGCCTCACTCTCGGTTCACTTATAGCCCCATGCTGCTCCAAGTATATCCTTAATTTTGAAGGTAGCATGCCCCTTGTGGGTTTTTATACTAGCTTTTCTTATTGAAATTATATCTTTTTGGATTTTTACGTATTTTCTTACCTTATATTTGCCTGAAATAAATCTAGCTCACTCCAACGGCTTTTTTTCACATATGGCTTTATGAGAAGTTAAAGATATTATCGAAGCCTCTTCCCTGATCAAGGCTACGGGCATTTACCCTATGAGATATGTTATACTCAGATTCTTGCAGCGCGAGTTTTTATCGATCTAGGATGGAGTTGATTGGCTGAGCTATCTGACATACGATGACATCATGTTTAGGTGCACCTGGCTACCCATCACTTCCGTAGTTTGGGATAGATCATCTAGATGTGTCCCTCTGGGTGGATTTTATTGTGATACTTTTTACATCACTGCTTGCTATGCTCGCCAATTTAGGGATCGATAGGACAAATTTAGGTGTCTATTAGGCTTTTGAGGTGACAAATTTGTCTTTCACTTTGTGTTAGAGTACTATCAGAGGATTTGGACCCAACTACTCGTGAGGACCTCTATTCTCGATATTGCTGCTTGTGACTTCACCACCTCTACTTCATACAAGCAATGGATCACCAGTCTAGCAGTTGACAATAGGTTATGGACTCTTAGGCACCTGGATGGAGAGAGAGATGTGATATAGATAAACTAGATCAGATACCATTATAGATTGTGTTTTTGCTTTTACTAAACCTTTTACTTTTGAACATGTGAAAATAGTATGCTACTTTTAGTTACATTAATGACATTATGAATACATACATAACATTACTTTTTGATTTCAATATGCATGATCATTATTTGATATTACCCCAATGACATGTATTATTTAATCTCGAATTAAAACTTTATAAGCATGATAATTCCTATCATCAATCAGCCCTCTCAGATTTTTTTGATTGATTATTTTCTTTTGGCCTCTAATTTTTTCCTCGGATGCCTTTTTTCTATTTTCACCCTAACGAGGCACCTAAGTAAGGCCACCAATTTTTTTTTATTTTTGACCCACGGGGCTTTTATTCTATTTTTTTCCTCTTTTAGTCTTAGCCATTAAACCTTTTCAATCTATCTATATTCATCGATTCTCTAAACTCATTGCCATCACTATCTAATAAAATGGTAGCTCCCTTGGATAATAGCTTTTTAAGCATAAAAGGTCCCTCCCATATAGGCCCAAACTTGCCTCGAATGTTTGGAATTCCTAGCCTCATCTGTTTGAATACCAAATCTCCCTTTTTCAAAGGATGTTTCTTAACCTTCTTTCTGAATGATCGAGCAACCTCTTTTGATAAACCTAGTTGTGATAATATGCCCTCATTCTATCCCCATCTAATAGGTTGAGTTGTGATAGTTTTTGTCTAGCCCATTCTGCTTCTGGTATCTTAACTTCCAAAACTACCCTCAAAGATTAATTCTTAATTCCTACCAGCAATACTGCTTCTTTCTTATAGACCATAGAAAATGAAGTAGCCCCTCTTGAAGTTCTAGCTATGGTCCTGTAACCCTATAATGCAAAGGATAGCTTATCAGCCCAATTTTTATAAGTTCGGACCATCTTAGCTAGAATCCTTTTGACATTCTTATTAGCCCCCTCGACTGCTCCATTTGCTTGAGGTCTACAAGGAAGACTTGTGATGCTGAACTCCACACTTGATGAGCATTTGCCTGGTTTCACCAAAGAATTGTAACCCATTATCAGACATTATATGGTGTGGCAAGCCGTATCTGCATATCGAATTCCTTTCAATGAACTTAGCCATATCCTTTTTGTCTATCTTTTTAAAAGATTTTGCTTTTACCTACTTGGTGAAGTAATTAATGGCCACTATAATGAACCTGTGCCCATTCAAAGAGGGCAAATAGATCATGTCCATGATGTCTATGCCCTATACGGTGAATGGCCATGGTGACGTTAGATTGTATAGCTCAGAAATAGGCAAATGCCTTAAGTCCATATACTATTGGCATAGTTGGCACTCTCTAACATACTTAGAACAATCAGTGTCCATTGTGAGCCAAAAATAATTCTTGACATATGATCTTCTTATCTAAAGCTAAACCATTCATATGGGCTTCACACACTCTTGCATGCATTTTTTCATTAACCTTCCTTGCCTCCTTTTCATCTAGACACCTCATTGGATTCCATCAAGCTATCTCTTATAGAGTACTCCTACAGTAATGAATTGGGTAGACAGCTTATGGATCATTCTTTGGTCCTTTTCAATAGCTTCTTCAGGAAACACTGACCTTTTTAAATAGTTTTGAATTTCATAGTACCAAGGTTGTTCATCATCCACCTCCATATCTATAATCTGCTCATCTTTAAAACATAGCTTATTGGAACTCAAAATCAGCACGGGCTTTATACCGACCCCTTTTGGATTATCCCACATTGATACCAAAGTGGCCAAAGCATCTGCTAGCAGGTTCTTTTTTCTAGGCACATACCTAAAAGTACAAAGCTCAAATTTGTTGCTTAAAGCTTTTAGACACTTAAGATAGGGCAATAATCACTCTTCCTTCACCGACCATTTGCCTTTCACTTGATAGACTAGTATGGATGAGTCTCTAAATACTTCCACAAATTTTGCCCCTACAACTAACAAGGCTTTAAACTTGAAGATACAGGCTTTGTATTCAGCTTTATTATTTATGGCTTTATACCTTAGTTTCTTGGCTAGTGGCATTTTCTTTCCTTTTAGGGTGACCAAGATTACACCTACTTTAGCTCCTTTATTATTCACAACCTTATCAAAGTACTGTTATAGTTGCAATGTGTTCATCGGGAACTTTATAAGTTATCTCATCTCTTTCTAAAAGGTGATCAGTTAGGAACTCTACTACTGCTCTCCCTTTAATGGTTTTTCTAGTGATGTATTATATGTCGAACTCTTGTAAGAGAATCAACCATCTTTCCATTTTTCCTAAGAGTGAAGGCGCTTCTTGCAAATACCTAAGAGGGTTTCTTTTAGCCACTTTGTATCCTATAGGAATGGAAGTAGTGTCTTATTTTCTTTGATGCCCATATAATTGCTAGACAAATCTTTTCAATCTCTATATACTTTGCTTTATTAGGGAGAAACTTCTTACTGAGGTAGTATACCGCATACTCAATTCCAAAGTCATCTTTTTGAGCCATCATTGCCCCTATTGAACTATACTCTACGGCCAAATATAAAATCAAAGGTTTACCTGTTTGAGGTGGTCTTGATACTGGTGGGTGCATCAGATATTCCTTAATGGTATCAAATGCCTTTTGACAATCTTCGTTCCAGACCACTAGCTAATCCTTTTTGAGTAATTTGAATATTAGCTCGCAAATCGAAGTTAACTTGGCTATAAACCTGCTTATGTATCAAATTCTCCATAGGAACCCTCTAACTTCCTTTTCCTTTCAGGGTATTGAAATCTCCCTAATAGCTCTTACTTTGTCAGGATCTACTTTTATATCTTTCTAGCTTACCACATGCCCTAAAAGCTTACTTGAAGTGACCTCAAAGATACACTTCTTTGGGTTAAGATGAAGGTTGTACTTATAAATCCTCTGGAAAAACTTCACTAGTGCCTCGAAATAACCATCTCGGGTAACTAATTTGATCATCATATCATCCACGTACACCTCTACTTCCTTATGAATCAAGTCATCTAGTATCTTAGTTGTTATCCTCTGATAGGTTACACCAACATTTTTAAGCCTAAAAGGCATAACCAGGTAGGAATATGTACCCCATTCAGTTATGAAAGCTTTTTTAATTTGATCTTTTATCTTGTTTAAAATCTAATTATACCTTGTACACCCGTCTACAAAATTGTACATGGCATAGGCAGCTACGCTATCAATCAGGACATCTATGTGAGGCAGAGGGAAATCATCCTTAAGACAGGCTTTGTTCAAGTCCCTAAATCTATACGGACCCTGACTCTTCCATCCTTCTTTGCTATAATAACTACATTTACCAGCCACGTGGGACATTGAACTTCCACTAGGAACTTAACCTCTATCTATTTCTTAACTTCGTCTTTAACTTTTTCAGCCCATTCTGGTCTAAGCCTCATAAGCTTTCGCTTGACTGGTTTATACTCTGGATATATTGGGATGGCATGTTCAGCCATTTCTTAATCTATTCTCGGTATGTATTTATAGATCCAAGAAAAGAATTTTTCATATTTTTTCAATATTCTTTCAAAATTTTCACTCTCCTCAGGAGTTATATCTGATGCCAATAAATTTTCTTTTGTATTTTCTTTGGTTTTGAGATTAAATGAACATGTATTTGTTGAGTTAATTTCAAATATGAATGGTTCATGATCATGATTATGCATATTGAAATCAGAAGAAACATCACATAAGTAAGCAAAATTGTTCATCAAAAGAGCAATCAATATTCTCATCAAAAAGTTTAGGAACATAAACAATATCAATCAAAGCATCTTCTTCAATCTTGGTAGCATCGAATGTCTTTTTATCCCAAAAACCCTCAACTAACTCGATGATCCCTAGATCCCGATTGAAGACATCATTGAATAGCTCAAGTCCTGGCACTAGCTTATTCCTTATCAATCGAGGTTCGTTCCACCCACAATAAAGGCAAATACCTAAAGTTGGCACAAAGCTTTAAGAGATGTGGGGAATTCCTTTCACTACTTTTTTCCCTTTACCCTTCTAACTGAAACTAGTAAAGCCTAACCCCTTGTTATCCTTCTGACCCTTAGCAACTATAGCAATATGAGGCCCTTGGGAGTTTTTACCTAATCTGACACTCAGTAGGAAATTCATCTGCTTTATCATGTTGGTAATCAATGATGCTACCTACATTTTTTTCATCACTGATGGCAGACACATGGAACCCACTGAAAGGCTATTTAGCTATCTCAAGGATAGATACCTAGTTCTCCCTTATAGCTTTAATAGTACACAATTGACCATCATGGGGGATCTTGATCATTTAATGCAGTATGGAAGGCATCCGACCCAACTTGTGAAACCATGGTCTTCTTAACAGTACAAAGAAGTTAGCTGGAATGGGCAGCACCATAAACTTGACTTCTGTCTCAATGGGCCTTATCTTCACTAAAGCTTTGAAGGTCCCAACAGCTCGTCTTTTGGAATTGTCATAAGCAGAAATGGTTAAGTCAGACTTACTCAACATATTCTTATTCAATCCAAAAGCTAGAATTGACACCAAAGGACAAACATTAATGGAAAAATCATCATTTATCATCACACAAACTGTGTACTTGCCATTTATCGAGGTCTTGGTGTATAAAGAAAGATTATGGTTCCTTCCTTCAGAAGGCAAGTCAACGTCAGAGTACATAACATTTTCTCTTTTTCTTTCTTTAATCAAATCCAATAGCTCAGAAGGAAAGTTGGTAGTGGCAACAGTAGATTCACTCAGGGCTTTGACTAACTTTTGCCTATACGAGAGAGGTTGCCTTAGTAAATCTCGAATGAAAATCTATGCATTTATTTTCTTCAACTGTTTAATTATCTGATCTTCCTTGACTTCCTTTTTTATTGACACTATAGCAGAAGCTGGCTACTTTTTAATCTTTAGGGCCACTCTCCCATTTTTCATGAACGCCTTAACCTTTTTCTCTCTTACTTCCTCTTCGCTTTCACTAGCTGAACTCCAAATGTCAATGGACACCAAAGCCCCTTCATCCTCACTTTCGATAGGGGTATCCCAACAATCAATCCTGGAAACTAGCCGATTTTCTTTACTTGGCTTTGTAACTTTAGGGGTGGAGTGAGTAACAGCCACGTACTCATTCCCATATAAGTCTCTCATAATGTACCATTCAAGTAGACAAGATCCAATCATAAATACCGAAGGTGGTACTGCATTGTAGCCTCTATTTTTCTTCTTATCCCTTTTCTCAGGATATAAAATCTATTTGATATCTATCAGATCTTAGATTTTATTCCTTAGGGAGCAACAGTAATCGATCAGGTGCCTAGTATGCTGGTGGTATGCATAGCATTGATCTTCCTTATGATGGGGCAACCCTTGACTCTTTGCAGGCCTTGAGGGCAGTGGTTGAAGCTTCCCTTCCTTGCTCAATCGGTCTAACACCCAGGACAACGAATTACCCAAATTGGAATAATGCCACTAACTAGCTTCAGTAGTGGACACTTCTGCAGTCTTTCTAGTTCTATTCGACCAATTACTATTTTTGACTATCTTGTTATTACTGAAGTTCCTTCTGGCATTCTCATTGCTTGCTCTTTTAGTTAGGTACTCTCCCTTAACTTCTTTATATATGTCTTTTAATGACTCCTAGTCCTTCAGACCCTTTCGGTCTCATTCAATTGACCATCCACCATTTTTTATCTTGTTTTTTTACTACTTTCTGATAACTAAATTGAACTTAACTCAAAATTGACCTATGTACCTAAATCTGAACCTGAACTTGATCTCACCAGCCTAGATATAGATCTTCGAACCAGGCGACCATCTGACCCTCTGGACCATCTAGATGAGTCTATGATGGCTATAAGAATCAGATATTAGGAGTGATGTATGTTGAATAATGCATGAGCATGGTATGTACATGATGCATGAATGCAATGTATACTTTTGTAAGGCATCAATCATAATCACATACAAGCATAACAATAGCCTTCCAACCTTATTACTCCTATACAGAAGGTCGTGCGATCTCTTTCTTAGGTGGACTTAGCCCATGGGTCAACAGGGTACCTAGTGGACGCATATGGTGCACGACAAAGAATCGATAGCATGACCTCTCTAATTGAAAACACAAGCATATGGGTTTTGACCATTATGTATTTTGACTAACTCATATAAATCAGGTTGCCCCTGCCAAGTAATGGCAACCTTTGACCAGTACCCTCTTAATCTGTTTGTGTTTGGTCAATACATAAAGCTCTATATACCAAGCAAAAGATTATTATGGTTATACAACCTAGGGAAAGTTGTTATTGTCATTACATGGCCTTAAGTCAAAGATGATGAAACTTTAGGGCTACCCAAACATGGTCCCTACCAATAGGTCTAGCTCAACATGAGCGTAATAATTGATGGGTCACCATTGTATATACCATGTGGTATTGGACTTAGGCTGGTGGGTCTCCTTGACACCTTTCTATATTGAGTGAATGTAAGGCATGCTTTTAGGTAACATCGGAGCTAAAAAGGGATAACTAACTTAATTCTAAGGCTCTAAGATAAATGCAAGAAATACAGTTTAGAAAAGAGATAGGATTAATTAATAAAACCTAATTATAAAAAAAACTTAACCAAGATACTTTTAGGCGTAAGGTCTCTTTTCTCCCCAATAGAGTTGCCACTGTGATGAGCATTAAAGCCCTCTCTCAGCCCATCTGATTACCTCTTATTTAACCATTCTTTTTATCATTTTTTTTATATATTTATTATCCTAGTTTTATTTATTTATCATTTATTTTGTGTTTATTTATTTATTTGATATTTTTGGATGTATTTTCTTTCGGGGATGTAATAAGTAGTAAAAAAGGGGTTTTTATGCACGTGAAAAGGAAAATGCACTTAAAATGTTTTCTATTAATCAATTTTTCAATGCTTGGACCAATGTCCAATTTTTCATCCAAAGCCAAACAAAAGAATAAAATGAAAATTTTTGTAAAATATGCATGAGGGAACCAATGTTCCCAACCTAAACAAATGTCCTGATTTATGTATGTATATTAGTCATATCAGGGATATATTACTGCATACTATTTGACCCATCAAACTTCATGGTCATGAGTTCAACCATAAGTGTCCCTATAATTGCCTTATCAGCAGAATGGAACTTATTTTCTACAAGTTTAAGAAAATCTTTAGCATTCTAATTTTGAATGCTAAGAAAAGTAGACTTAATGTTGTTGGCAATTGCCATCCATATAAAATTTAAACATAACCTATTAGACCTTATCAAAGCCTTATGGCGTGCCTTTTCAGCCTCTATACTAGTGTCATTAAGGTTAGTAAGCTTATCTTCTGATAGTGCTAAGTTAATATCCAAAGAACCTAAATGGGATGTGACTTGTTCGCTCTATTCAGAGAAATTCACATAAGTGAATGAGGTAACAGAAGAATTTTATGAGTGAAGGCTAATAACTGTAAACATATAAACGCTAACTAATTAACAAATTCAGACAAAAAGCACATATATTAAATATATTGCAAGTTTCTTTTGTGTAAATACAACAATACATATCATCATTATTATTAAAATGCCATTTATACTTTATAAGAAAATTAAATAAATTTCACCAAATACATATAACATCATTAGATAATTATATATATATGACAAAAGTATAACATTTTTCTCCTTTGTATTTATTATTTATAATACATTGATTTACATTTGCGCAAATCTTTTAATTTCTACCAACTAATAAATTTTTCATATTAGCATTTCACAAGATACATAAATTATATGACTACACATTCAAAATTATTTAGGCCACTTTGGTCACTGACAAAGTAGTAGTAGTAGTAGTAGTAATAAGAATAAGAAGAAGAAGAAGAAGAAGAAGAACAACAACAACAACAACAACAACAACAACAACAACGATAACATATCCATAAGATGAAATTAAAATTAAAATTTTGATTAGAGTTCAAAAATTATTTAAGGGAAAATGAACTAAATCCTCTTTATTATTTCTCAAAGGGGATGAAATGCCCTAAAAAAAGTTTTTGTAGTAGAAATGCCTCTTAACTTCTAAAAATGGTACTAAAATACCCTTTTATTAGTCTATTGTTTGCTTTAAGATAATAGTGCTAACGTGGCGCTACATAAGTGTCACTAAATCGAGGGATCCACCATTAAATATTTTTGAAAAAAGATACTAAAATGAGCTCTATGTTTGCTCAAATGAGCTAAAATGCCCTTAAAGTCTTTTTTTTAGAGCAAAAATGCTATTGAAGTTATGAAATTGGTACTAAAATACCCTTCATTTAAGCTACCATCCACTTCAGGGGTAATGGAGCTTATGTGTCACATTAGTAGGACTGACTATTATTTATGTGGTAGACATGAACGTAAGTTTATGCCTTATCAATGCCAAGTAAGTACGGGATCCATAATAATTTTTTTTACCTTTTTTCCTCTTCTCTCCCAAGCACTATATGTGCTTTTTCCCTCTACCAAATGCCTGCTTTAGGGTTTTTTGTATTTGTTAAAGGGAAAAAGCACATATCGTGCTTTGTAGAAAAGAGGATAAAAGGGAAAATTGGAAAAAAAGTTTTAAAAAAAATTTATTGTGGCTTTCACGCTTACGTAACACTTATGTGGCATAAATCTACTTACATATCTTGATGTAAGCAATAACTAGTTCTACTAATGTGACATGTGGGCTCTATCACCCCTAAAGTGGATGGCAGCTTAAAGGGCGAGCATTTTAATACTGATTTCATAAGTTTAGGAGCATTTTTGTTTTAAAAAAAACTTTAGGAGCATTTTAGTCTCTTTGAAAAAACATAAAGGGCATTTTAGTATCCTTTTCCAAAAACGTTTAATACCAGGTCCCTTATTTGTGTGGCACTTATATGATTCCACATCAGCATCATTATCCTGAAACTAATGGCACATTAACAAAAAGGCATTTTAGTACCATTTTCAAAAGATAAGGAGCATTTTTGCTCCAAAAAAATTTTAAGGGCATTTCAACCCCTCTGGAAAAACATAATGGGTATTTTAGCACGTTTTTCCTATTATTAATATGACAAAAATGTAAGAAATCAAAATTTTAAAATTAAATCATCCATCATCAAAATTTTACGGATCAAAATGATAATTTTCCATAAATAACAATTTCTAAAGAAATTATGCTTCTGTAGGGAATTGTAACAAATCTAGATTTTTTATATAAAATATCTTGATTTTGTAGAATTTTAAGTATTCATGATTTATTTCATATGGCAGTGATGACACCCTTTTTACCTTTTGGGCCCCAAGAAGGGCCTAAACCTAAAGCCCAGGGATCTTAGTTCCCAGAGACGCCTGGCATGTAAACGAGCAACATAAGCAAGCTGGTTCATTCAAAACGATCGGATTGATGGGACTGGTTGTCTTGTCAATCCGTTGTCATACAGGAAAGCCCATAACCCTCACCTACTCGCTATCACATTGTCGTTTTCCTACCCTGACACCTCTATATCCCTACCTAGGCACTCGAGTACACTCTTATATCCTCTATAAATTGCCCAATGAACTGTGGGTCCAGGTATGTGAATCGTGAGACCAATTTTGTCTTTAAAGATTAACATATCTCTAAGTCACTGACTTAAGTTTCGGAGTACTTTTACCCAAATCGATTGGGCAAGGCTTTTTGCAAGTCCCTAAGTGACAATCAGATCTCCTTTCCTTTGACTCATTGAGGAGTTTGGTAAATCAAACGTTATCAATTGGTGCTTTCGTTGAGAGTTATGATGAGATCAAGATCATCTCGGCATAAGACGCCAGAAAGAGATGATGGAATTAGAGATGGTTAGGACGATTCCAGACCTATAGAAAGGTGAAGCGAAACCTACAAGTCCCCCAGTCGGGTCGATCTTTTGCTTGAATTTAATGATGCAATGTTACGACAAGCCAAAAATACTCCCATCATCGTAAGGGACATGAGGGTGCTTTTCGATGATTTCACAAGAAGCATTATCCAGAATATCCACAAAGGCAAGATGCTACAGGATCCAACGCGGAGTTATGGATATGATGTCGTGAATGAAGAGTTGAGAAGGCGAAGGAATAGAGGTCCCTTCATTAATGAATTGTGGGTGCAATATTGTAACAAAACAAGCGCACATTCAAAAATGTTCGTCGTTGAGAGGAGTGATAAAACTTATGGAACCGCTTCTTCAAGTAGGGATCCTACATACCAGCCAAGCCGTTCATCCACTACATCTATAAAAGATGACTTGTCATACATGTGAACTCCTGCCAGACGCCACTCGAAGAAAGTTAAAAGAGAAAGTGGTTCACTGTCGGAAAGCAAAGAAGATAAATGGTTGAAATGATAATTCAAACAGTTTGGCCTGAGAAGCCTGGGAAGAGAAACCTTTAAACATAATAACTGTAGGAATACAACCTCCCCTTTCTGTCGGGAAATAACAGATTCTGAATTACCCCCTGGTAGAGGGATGTGGTTATGGACAAATACATAGGTAAAACTGACCCGACCACCCATATGGCAGAGTATCTTACAAAGGTACAAGTGTACACTTATGATGAAAGGATTGCCTATAGGATATTCCTTACTACATTAGGGGGATATGAGCTAAACTGGTTCCCCGAGTTGCCTCGAGAGTCAATCACCTCCTTTAATCAATTAAAGGATATATTTACAATGAGATTTATTATACAAACACGAGTGCTAAAATCGGTTAATAACCTGTGTAACCTATATTAGGGGTCTGATGAAATTCTTAGAGACTACATTGACAGGTTTCAGGTCGTAATGTCTGAAGTCAGGAATTCATGATCGGCCCCTATTTGAGTCACTCACAATAAGACCGCCCATGGATTTCTCTGACCTAATGGAAAGAGGGTAGGTAGCACATCCAACTAGATGAAACCTTGCGATCCAGCAAAGGATGAAGAATGATTGTAATAGATAGGCTACGATATTCAGATGGACTATTAGTCCAAGGGACTTAAACGCCCGAAAGAACAGGAAGAAGCCTAGATAGACTGTCTACATCCAGGAACCTAAGCAAACGTAAGGAGATCGGGCGAACTAGGCTTAAACGGCCTACCAACCACCTTCCATCAATTTTTACCCCGCTCAACTCTAACCCTGCATAAGTTCTTATGTGGATCAAAGAAAAGTATAAGAAGGTGAACTGGCCCATGAGACTTTCCAAATGATCACAAAACAAAAGAGATCCTAACAAATATTATGATTTTCGTTGAGACATTGGTCACACAACTTATGAATGTCTTTCGCTATAAGGGGAAATAGAACGGCTCATACAAAGGGGGTTGTTGAGGAAATTTGTAGGCCCCATAAAAGAGAGTAATCCTTACAGACCACACCCTAAAAAGGGAGATAATTCGGGTTCTAATGACGACGACCAGTGTAGGAAACCTAGCAGTGCAGATTAACGTAGGACGTATGCCAGGGTTATCAATATGATCACTTGAGGATCATCGTATGGAGAAAGTATCTCTCAAAAGAAAAGGGGGAAGGGTGTTTACCTTTCCCACCTATCCGAAACACTCTGCTCAATCTCTATTTCCCATGAGGATACAGGGACTTGAAAGTCCCCTACGAAGATGCCCTGGTCATCAGTGCCAGGGTCAATAACTTCCTTATAAAGAGGATTCTCGTGGACAATGGGAGCGCCATAAATGTCATAACACTTAAAGCTTACCGAGTAATAGGACTACTGATAGGAGAGCTGCGATCGAATGCTACCCTACTAATAGGATTGGGTAATGCTACCGTCCCCGTCATAGGGTCTACAAAAATGTTTATCGAGCTAGACCAAGAGGCAATCACCCACGTATGCAAGGTAACGTTTATGATAATAGATATGAATTTTTCCTACAATGAGATATTCAGCAAACCTTTGCTTTTTCAAACTGGAGTCATCACTAGCATACAGTACATAGTCATGAAGATACCCACCGAGCGGGGTATTGCCATTTTGAAAAGGGATCAAAAGGCATCTTAGGAGGCATATGTCTCCATAATTAGGTTAAATAAAAATGATTACGCGATGGATTTAGAGCCTGAAAGAAGTAGAAAAGATGAGCGCCCGAGGATGAACCCTGCTGGAAAGGTGAAAACAAGAGAACTCTCAAGAAATAAAAGAATTCAGATGGGAGTGAGCATGGATACGGAGGTCGAAGAATTCGTGATGCAATTACTGATGATAAACCAAGCCTCTTTTTCTTGGAAACCAGAGGACAAACCTAGAATAGACCCAAAAGTCATCACGCACCGACTAAATACTGACCTGAGCTATCGGCCGGTTAAGGATAGACTTTGCAGACATACCTCTAATCGAAGAAAATTCATTTCAAAAGAATTCGATCGACTCCCAAAAGCGGGAACAACTTGGGAGGTAGCCTACCCAGAATGCCTGGTGAACGTGGTCTTTGTAAAGAAGAAGCCCAAAAAACTTAAGATGTGTGTCAATTTCACGAACCTCAATAAAGCCTGCCCAAAAGATAGTTACCCTTTACCAAGTATGAATCAACTAGTCAACACAACGTGTCATGCAATTTATTCATTGCTCAACACTTAAGTTGGGTACCATCGGATCTTAATGTGGCTCTTGAATAAGGAAAAAACAAGTTTCATCATGGATGACAGAACCTTTTACTATAAAGCAATACCATTAGGCCTGATGAATACCGAAGCCATATACCAACGATTGGTGAATAAAATATTCAAAGGTCAGATTAGGGAAAACATTAAAGTCTATATCGACAACATGATTGTCAAGAGCAAAAGTCCTGGTGAACATTCTACTGAATTAAGGAAAGTTTTCAACACCCTGAATAGATTTCAAATGAAGTTAAACCCGAAAAATGTGTCTTTGGCATGTCATCAGGAACGTTCTTAGGGTTTATGGTCTCGCAGAGAGGGATAGATGCCAATCTGGAGAAAATAAAAGCAATCTTGGACATGCAGCTCCCAAGAAAGATGTCCAAAAGTTGAGCGGATGAGTTACAGCCCTAGGAAGGTTCATTTCCTCCTCAACGAAGTGGTGCACACCTTTCTTTAAAAAATTAAGGAAGAATGATGCATTTGAGTGGGGGACGATTGTCACCAAGCATTCGACAAGTTGAAGAAATTCCTTATGCCTCCCTTGTTAAGCAGGCCGATTCCAAGAGAAAGCCTTTTCTTGTACCTATTGACATCCAGGGAGGTAGTCGCAAGCATCCTGGTTAGAGAAGAAAGGTCACAATAGCTCCCAATTTATTATGTCAGCCAGGTATTTAGGGGTTTGGAGTTAAGGAAAAGTCCAACCGAATAGTTGATCATGGCGCTGATGATGTGCACCCACAAATTGAGACGGTATTTTGAAGCACACACTATCATCATCCGATCGGATCAACCACTCAGAAAGATTTTGTAGGCGTCTGACCTGGAGGGCAAAATGGTGGGTTAGGCCATAAAATTGCAATTATGGGACGTCAGGTACGAACCCAAAAGTGCAATAAAGGCCCAAGCCCTAATCGACTTCATTACTGAGTTCATCACGAATGGAGAACCAATCGAATAGCCCCTATAAATGCATGGGAATGATCATTGATGAGGTTTCGAATAGTGCCCGAGGTAGAGTTGGAATAGCCATAAAGGGCCCCCTCTGTATCACGATCAGGTACAAAATCCGACTTAGCTTTAAAGCTTCCAATAATGTCATAGAGTACGAGACATTGTTGCATGGCCTGACGTTGGTAAGGACAATACGACCAGAAACCTTCAAAATTAAAAATGACTCCCAGCTAGTGACCATTCAGGTGTCAGGCGTTTTCGAAGCCAAAGAGGATTCCATGAAAAGATACTTGGCAAAAATCAAGACTGCTTTAAAGGAGCTGGAAGAAATCGACTGCCCCTGGATCTTAGAGAAAGTGTCTAGAGAAGAGACAACAGTGGCCGACCGATTAGCCAAACTGTCCGCTTTCAACAAATAAGAAATCGAAAAAGCTATAACCACTGTAGAGCAGCTCTACCCTTCCCTTACTGAGCTAGAATTGATGGAAATTGAGCAACAGGGTGACACCTGGATGACCCCGATCGAAAGGTTTCTCCGAATGGGTGAATTGCCCGCAAATAAAGACGAAGCCCAAAAGGTATCTTGAAAATCTATCAATTATTCTATAATTAATGATGAATTATACAAGAAGTCATTCGGTCAACCTTAGCTCAAATGTGTTATGGAGGATGAAGTTGACTACATACTCAAAGTGATCCATGAGGGTATATGTGGAGCTTATGAAGCTAGCAGGGCGATTGCAAGAAAGGTGCTCCAGACTAGCTATTACTAGCCAAACATCTTCAAAGACACCCAACCAGAGTTAAAAATGCCCACAATGTCAAATTCATGGCATAATTATCAGACAGCCCGCGGCGAACTAGCAGCCAATCGGAGTGTCTTGGCCATTCGACCATTAAAGGATGGGCATCTTAGGTCCTTTTTCCCCAAGGACAATGGCAAATGAAATTTCTTATTGTTGCTGTTGACCACTTTTCCTAGTGGATTGAGGCAGAACCCTTAGCAACAATAACTCCCGAAAAAATCAGAAATTTCACCTGGCGAGAGATCATCTACAGATACGGTCTCCCTAAATTTTTTGTAACTAATAACAGCAAGCAATTTGATAGTTCAATGTTCGAAAACTTTTACTCTGGTCCAAAAGTATATCTAAAGTTCACTTCAGTCACCCACCCGTAAAGCAATAGGATGACAGAGGTCTCCAACCAAACTATATTGATAGGGCTGAAAAATCGATTGGGCGAAGCGAAGGCCGATTGGATAGAAGAGCTACAAAGTGTCTTATGGTCTTATTGAACTTCACCTAGAACCGGCACTTATCAAACACCATTTTCATTGGTGTATAGATTAGAGGCAATCATATCGGTGGAAATCGAGATCTCCTCCTATCGGTTGACATTTTACTCTGACCAGAATAACATGCAAGAAAGGCACCAAGACTTGGATCTGGTAGAAGAAAAAAGAGAAGATGCTTATGCCAAAATTGCAGCTTGAAAGTAGAGAATCACTAGGTGTCATAATAGAAGAGTAAGGCCCAGAGCCTTTAACATTGGCAACTTGGTCTTAAGAAAGGCTGAGATTAGGACAGGCAATGCTAGAGTAGGAAAATTAATGCTCAACTGAGAAAGACCCTACGAAGTCACCAAAGTCCTCGATACAAGCACTTATAAGCTATGAACCCTGGATGGATTAGATATCCCTAGGAGTTGGAATGCCGAAGTACTTAAAAAGTACATGATGTAGTGTTGCAACCTAAATTATCAAAGATAATAAATTTACTCTATGAATAAAAGCTTACAATGCCAATACGCTACCTTCGACACAGATCCTGAGTCGAAAAAGTAAGGGTTAAAGTTTATCATTTGCAAACACCTTGCTCTCGCTTCTCCTAAGTTAAAAATGATGCTACGACACCAATCGAAATGCATACCCATTTAACTCGATGCATGAAGCATACCTGACATCCCAAAAGCAAGAAAGCGAGATCCAAAAGGTCATCCGTTATGCTTGATAGCTCAACCATAACTAACTAGCTGACCGATCACACTTTCCTATCAGATCTTATGCTTACAAACAATGGAAAGAGCCTAACGTGTGCCTATCGCACAAATGTTGGGAAACGAGTAATTAAGCAATCTACAATCTCTTTAATTATTCATGAAGTATACTCTAATTGTTCATTCGTTAGCTCAGTCAAGCTATCACAATAAGAATATAACAAAATAATAATGTGATGAAATGAAACTCTGAACTTTATAAAAAAAAAACAAATCCATAACAGTTACATAAAATTTTGATAGCTACAAATTGCCTATACACAGGAAAATATTAAGGAGTTACCTCAAAAATCAATGTTTCCCTCAATTTAGCAAGCAGATCGGCAACTGGATCAGTGGTTGAGGAAATAACCGGATCAATAGTTGAAGCCACAAGAGGGTCCACAATCAACACAGGAGGAAGATCCACCCTAGGCGAAACATACAACTACATAGCAAGAAGCTCGAAAGGCGGGTTGCGAATGGAGGTAGTGGGCGAAAGAGAGACAACCTCAAGCCTCATAAGAGATTCTTGAACAGCTTTGCCATCCGTCGCGCCTTTACCCCTAAGATCAGCCACATCCTCGGGCTCCTTATCTACCTCATCCTTATGCAAATCCTCCTCTTCATCACCAGATGGGGGGTCAGGTAGTGCCCCAGGATCCTTCATCCAATCAAAAGCAGCATTAGGAAAATGCCTCTTGGCCTCGTGCTTAAGTCACATGATAACGCCGACTTGAGCTTCGGCCAGCCCCTTGATGAGGCTACTCTTCTAGGATGCCAACTCCTCTGCATGCTTGCCAACAAGGGTATGCTCCTTTGCCTCGGAAGTACTGCGCAAAACTTCAAGTTCAGCAACAGCTTTATCATGCTTGAAAGAAATTTGCCATCAATTTGCTATTATCCCCTTTAAGCCGTTGCAAGTGAGCACCATCCCTTTCCAGTTCCTCCTCCAGCTTGAAAACATTCTCTCGCACAACACTTAACTCGGCAGTTGCCTTGGTTAGGCGAAGAATATCTGCCTTCAGATCTGAGTTCTCCTGGGCAGCCACCATAAGCCTATTCTTTAGCTTTTCGTCCTCTCGGATGCTATCCTTCCACTTTGCTATAAAATAAATGGCTTGACAATGATTCTACCGAATGGCTCTTTAAAGTGGAGAAAAAAGCACTATTCGGTGGAATCACTTTGTGATTCTACCGAATGGATTTGATTGAAGTATGAAAAAGGGCTATTTGGTGGAATTTGTCTCCCTACTCTCCCGAATGAACTTTTGCTAAGATTTTAGAAGAATTGATTTGGTGGTTTCAAAATGCATTCTACCAGTTCAAGGAAATTCACTTAAAGAAGAAGTCTTCTGAATCAGGAAGTTTCTGCTGTTGCTCGGTTTAAGAAGCTAAAGTGAATCAAAACTTCTTGTTTTGCTGCCTTTGCTTTAGCTATAAAAAGAAGACTGAAGGCACAAGTTAGGGGAGTCGATCTTAGGGTTGTTTAGTGATTGTTTTAGTTTTAGTTTATGTTTTCTGTAATTTTCTTTTAAATTCAGTTTCTAGCTTTGAACTATGATGTGTGAGTAATTCATCTTAACTTTTGCTAAGGATACTTGAATCTTTAATCTTTTGTTGTGATGACTTAATTGAGCTTTAATGTTAACCCAAGTTGATAATTTTTTGATTTTAAGCATATTCTTATCCTTGATTTTGCTTGGATTAATTGTTGGTTTATTGGTATAAATAACTAAAAATTGATTTAAGTGTCATTAAGGATTTGTATGTTCTTATATTAATTTTTTAGTGTCGATGCATGATTGTTTTCTGGTTTTGAGGTAATTGTGTATTGGTTATATTGGTTAATACTAAGAGAGGAGGAACCGAGAATATACTGGAATTGGATTTTCTTGAAAAAGAGTTAAATAAAAGTATAGGAAGTTAAACTAGATTTTTATATTGGATGTTAAACTGTTCTTAACATAGAGTTTAATATTCAAGAAAGATGGTCTTGGTTTAAGGTATCGGGCTTTATTCATCTAGTTTTCCATAATTACTTGTATTTTTAAGAATTTAAGTCATTACAATAAAAGGTTAAGGTAGATAGTCCCTTAGTGAAAGTTGCTTTTAAATATTGATTATTCCCTTGTTTTAATTTACTCTTGTTATTTATTTCAAGTCAAATGCTTTGATTCGATTCTTAATTTTCATCATAACTTTTAGGATTTCTTCTCTCTCTACACATAATTTTCATTCTAAAACTCAAAATCTTTTCATAAACACATAAGTTTTCCTTGGGTTCGATATTTGGGGTCTTAATCTTTATTTTTCTATATTACTAGTCGATCCAGTATACTTGCTAGACACCGATCAGTATAAAAAAAAAAAGAAAATTAGGGTTTTAAGGGGAAATCATTCTTGGAAAAAGTGATAAGTTCTTGGAGAAGAAGAAATCAATTCTTCTCTCTCTAAAGCAAGGGTTCTGCATATTTTTTTATCAGCAAAACACACACAAAAAGCATTTTATTTTCTTGAACACAAAGCTAAGATTAGAGCATAGATCTGGACTTCAAGACATACGGAGTTAAAATATCTCCTGAGGATAATATTCTAGGCTTCCCTCCATCTTTCTCTCTCTAGATTCATCATGCTTACATATATTATTTAGTGGTTAAATCAACATGTTTGTGTGTTATTATTTCGGGACTCATATGTTTAATTTGAATTCCATGCTAATCTAAATCTATATGCATGATGGCATATTGATTTGATAATGATTTGCTCCATGGTTATGTGATTTGAAGCTTTGTTTTTATTATGTTATTTTAGATGTTTAGGATATTTTGTATAGTTAATGCATAATTTAGGGTTAAGATCTTAGTTTTTGGCATGCTTAAATCCTTTTATGAATTTATTTAGGGTTTATTTGAGATTTTAGTGAGTTTAATATTAATTTTCAACTTTCTTTTTTGTCCCTCGAATGACAGATGGGAAGAAACCACCATAAATGGCTGTTTGCTAACACGATAGATGGGACATCGTAGTGATTTCTTCTCGTCCTGACCCTTCTTTAGTCATTGGCATTCGTCGTCTACCCAGGGGCATCCGTGGCTGATTTTAGGCTTATTTTAATGTGTTTGGTGTACTTTTAGTATTGTTCACATTGTTTTATTGATACTTGATGTGTTAACTAATTTTTTGCACATATTTTGCTTCTGTATGCATGTTTAATTTTGTGATATCTTTCTATATTTTATTTTAATTAGCCTTTTAACTGTAATACTAATTTATCGATTTTTATGGTTTAGTGTGAGTAATTAACCCCATGTGCCTTTGGAGGATCCAATGAGACAATCATGCATTGGGAGTCATGTCCCGATTGGTTCCTTTCTCTTTTTGTTTATTTGGTTTTATTTGCATTCGCTTTATTTATCATTTTTTTTTATTTTTCTTTATTTAGCTTTGGTCTTTTTATGTATTTTGGGTGTATTCATTTTGGGGATATAATAGTTAGTAAAAAAAGGGGTTTCTTGCACGCTTAAATGGAAAAGACACTTAAAATGGTTTTTACTATCTAATTTGGACTTTTCCTTAAAATATGGACCAATGTTTGGTTTCCCAACCCAAAAATAAAATAAAGGATAAAGGATTTTTTTTTGTAAAATATGCATGAGGGAACTAATGTTCCCAACCTAAATTCTTTATCGGATGATTTGCTTATGTAATAAATTAAGTAGGACTTTATTCTTTTTTATTTATTTATTACTTTCTTTATTTAATTGGGATTTTTATTTAATTTTATCGCCAATGCATTGTATAAGAGAGGAGAGTGGATTAATACTTAAAACCCTATTATAAAACAACACGTAACCAAGGTGCTAAGTAAAAGTGATGTTCCGAATACCAATCTCTATTTAGGTATCAAAAAGGTCAAAATTCATTTCCCAACGTACCATTGGTGGTGACTCCATAACATTTACCTCTTTGAGCCTATTAGTAAATGCCTTCAGAAGCTGACTATCAACAATAATTTAGGCCTCAACCCTTTTTCTTGTGAAGTGGCCATCCTCTTGAGATATAGTGAGCCTTATCCAATTTTGAACCCTAAAAATTGGCCTCCAAAAGTAAACTCGGGATCGAGTGTAGCTCTGGTGAGGGTTATAGTGGTGACTCCACTGGAGACCAAAGAGAACTTACTCCTTAAAAAGTCTTGATTAAGTTCTTTATAATTGGGTTTTTCTATTAATCCTATAACTTTTCAAACATTGCATACATCTTAGAGTCTTATAATTAAGTTAGGCATCCCTTTTTAGCCTCGATACTATCCTGAAGCACGCCCTATGTTTACTCAATGTAGTGAGGTGTCAAAGAGACCCACCAACCCAAGTCTAGTACCAATTGGTATATAAAATGGTGAACCATCAATAGTTATACTTGTAATGAGCTAGACCTATTGGTAGGGATCATGTTTGGGTAGCCTTAAAGTTTCATCACTCTTGACTCAAGCCCATGTAATGACAATAGCAACTTTCCCTAAGTTGTATGACCATAATAATCTTTACTGGCTATGTAAACTTTTATGTATTAACCAAACTAAAACAAGTTATGAGGGTACCAGTCAAAGGTTACCATACCCTGGTGGGCCTTATCCAATTTAAATGAGTTAGTTGAAATACATAACAGTCAAAACCTATACACTTGCGCTTTTAATTAGAGAGGTTATGCTGCCGATTTTTCACCATACACCATACATGTCCATTGGGTACCCTATTGACCCATAGGCTAAGCCCACCTTGGAAAAAGACTGCACAACCTCCTGTGTGAAAGTAATAAGGTTGGAAGGTTATTACTGTGCTTATGTGTGATTGCAATTGACATCTAACGAAAGCATCCATCACATCCATGCAGCATTTATATACCATACTCATACATTATTCATCATGAATCACTCTTAAGATTTGATTTTTATAGCCATCATAGATTCATCTAGATGGTCCAGAAGGTCAAATGGTCACCTTATTAGAAGACTAGCATTTAAGTTGCAGGGATCAAGCTCAAGTTTAGAGTTGGGTTTAGAACTCAATTCAGAGTTGAGTCTAAGTAGTTAAGAAATAAGGTTAGAAATAGATGACGAGCAGTTGAATGAGACTGGAAGAGTTACTGATGAGGTAAGGAAGTTTCTGTCTTTAAGGGAAAGGTTGGATGCGTTTATTACAAGGCCTTCAATGATGAGGGATGAGTTAGATAGAAGATTGGATAGGCATCTTTAAGAGTTCAAAGAAAAAATGATGGCTATGATTGGTAGATTGGTGGCTTATATAACACCAAATACTAGAACTTGACCTGTAGCACCTGCTCGTGAGACAGTAGAGCTGACGCACATTGGGGACACTGCTATAGTATTTGCTATTATACCTTGACCAGCCAAGAAAATATGACCCTGAGAATGATTATATTGAAGAGAAAGATGAAGACTATGTTCCTCCTCTGATGAATATGAGGAGTAGAGGTCCTAGTGCTAAGGATGCCCTTTTAAAAAGATGAAAGAGAAAGTTAAAGCCATGTCTAGGCTGTTATCTGCTAGTAAGGGGATAAACCCGGAGGATAAGGATTTGGATGGAGATGAGCCATTAACCCAGAGATTTAAGATGCTTGACTTACCAAGGTTTAATAGTACTTCAGACCTTTCAACACATGTTAAACAATACACGCTAATTACGAAAAAGACCACCTTAACCAAAAAGCAGAAGGTCAAATACTTTTTTCTAAGTTTAATAGGGCCTATGATTGATTGGTATCATAGATTGGACAAGCACACCAAAGAAGACTGGAATTTGCTAACTGAGGAGTTTCTTAAGAAGTATGACTGCAATACCAGGATGGAGGTTACCTTGAAAGACCTTAAACTATCGTAATAAAAATATTATGAATCTTTTCATGAGTACCTCACTGGATGGAGGAATCGAGTAATGGAGATAAAGAGGAAGCCCGATATAGCTAACTAGATTAGGCTCTTTATCCAAAATGCAAGTCCCTACCTGAAGGATGGTATGAAGCTGAAAGGTCTAAAGGAATGGGAGTTCTTGAAGGATATAGCCATAAAAGTTAAAGGAGAGTACTTAGCAAGAAAGGCAAGTAGTGAGGGTGTAAAAAAAACTTGAGCAATAATAAAGCAATTGGTAATAGCAGTGGATCAAATAGAACTAGAAAGATAGCTGAAGTGTCTACCACAGAGGCTAATCAAAGGCAATATTCCAACCTCGGTAAGTCATTATCTTGGGTGTTAGACTGGTTAAACAAAGTGGGGAAGCTTCAGCCACTGCCATCAAGACCTACAAAAAGTCAAGGATTGCTCCATCATAGGGAAGATCAGTATTGCGCTTACCATCAACATATGGGGCACCTTACTAATCATTGCTGCACCCTGAAGAATAGAATTCAGGATCTGATAGATAGCAAATAAATTTCAAATCCTTAAAAGAGGGATAAGAAGAAGAAAAGAGGTTATAATGTTGTGCTGCCTCTAGTATTTATAATTAGGTCTAGTCTGGCTAAATGGTATTTCATGAAAGACCTGTACAGGAATGAGTACATGGCCATTACTTGTTCCACCCTCAAAGTAACAAAGCCAAGTGAAGAAAATCGGCAAGTTTTAATGATTGATTGTTGGGATTCCCCCACTGAAAGTGAGGATGAAGAGACTATGGTGCCCATTAATATTTAAAGTTCAGCCAGTAAGAATGAAGAAGAAGTGAGGGAAGAGAAAAAGGTAAGGGTGGCCTCAAAAACTGAGAAGTAGCCAGCTCTTACTGCGATACCAATAAAAAAAGAAGTTAAAGAGGATCAAATAATCAAGAAGATGAAGAAAACACAGGCATATATTTCCATTTAGGGCTCATTAAGGCAATCTCCCTAACATAAATAGAAGTTGATGGAGGCTTTGAGTGAATCTACTATTTTGTCCTCTGATTTGTTGGATTTAGTCAAGGGGGGATAAGAGAGAATGTTATATACTCTAATGTTGATCTACTTGCTAAAGGAAGAAATCATAGTCACCCTCTCTATATTAAGGCTCAAGTGAATGGCAAGCACAAAACGTGTGTGATGGTGGACAATGGGTATTCTGCCAATGTCTATCACTTAGTGGCAATTTTTGCTATTAGGCTAAATGAGAATATGCTAAATAAATATGACTTGACCATCTTTGCTTATGATAATTCCAAAAGGCAAGCTATTGCGACCTTCAAAGGTTTAGGAAAGATAAGACCTATCGAGATCGAAGCTGAATTTATGGTACTGCCAATTCTTACTAACTTTTTCTACATTGCTGGGAAGGCCATGGTTTCATAAGTTGGGTGGGGTGCCTTCTATGTTGCATTAGATGATCAAAATACCTCACAATGGTCAAGTAGTAACCATTAAAGCTGCAAAGGAGAACCAGGTGCTTGTGCTAAAGATAGCAAAGTGGCCTTTCAGTGGGTTCCATGTGTTTATCATCGATGATGAAGAAAGTGAGGGTAACTTTGTTGATATCCCGTAAGTGACCAATATGCAAAAGAAGATGAACTTTCTACTTGTGGGTGGTTTAGGTAAGCATTCTTAGGGACCTCAAATCGCCATACCTGCAATGTTAAAAGAATAGGAAAGGGTTAGGTTTCACTGGTCCCAATTAGAAAAACAAAAAGAAGAAAGCAATGAAAGAGATTCCCCACATTTCTTAGAGCTTTGTGCCAACTTCAGGTATCTGCCTTTATTGTGGAGAAAACGAGCCTCAGCTGATAGGGGATGAGATAGTGCTGGGTTTTAAACTATTGAATGATGTCTTCAACTGGGAACAAAGGATTATCAATCTAGTTGAGGGTTTTTGGGATGAAGAAATCCTTCTACATCATTCAACTTGGGGCAAAGAGGTGCCTGAGGAGATCATAATAGAGAAGCTGTTTGTTGTTCAGCTGAAAGGCAAGGAGAGGATTGAAGTTGAAGATCCATCTAAGGTTGACTTAGAGGCTGGAGAAACATCTGATGCCACCAAGGTTGAAGAGGATACTTTCATTGATATTGTTTATGTTCCTAAACTTTTTAATGAGAACAATGATTTCTCTTTTGATTATATTAATAAGATGAACATTTTTACTTACTTGTGTGATGTTTCTTCTGATTTCAATATGTATAATCATGATCATGAACCATTCGTATTTGATATTAACTCAATAAACACATATTCATTTAATCTAAGAACAAAAAAAATCCCAAAAGACATTTTATTAGCGTCAGACATAACTCCTGAAGAGAGAGAAAAATTTGAGAGAATATTGAAAAAATATGAAAAAAAATCTTTACGTGGACCTATAAAGATATGTCAGGAATAGATTAAGAAATTGTTGAACACACTATCCCAACCTATCTAGGGTATAAGCCAGTTAAACAGAGCTTAGAGGGCTTAGGCCAGAATGGGTTGAAAAGGTCAAAGATGAGGTCAGGAAGTAAATTGAAGCTAAGTTCACAATTGAAGTTCAATACCCTACATGGTTGGAAAATGTAGTCCCTATGGCAAAGAAGGATGGACGAGTCAATGTTTTTTTAGATTACAGGGATTTGAATAAAGCTTTCTCTAAGGATGATTTCCCTCTACCTCACATAGATGTACCGATTGATAGTGCAATCGCTTGCACCATGTACAACTTTGTGGATAGATATGCTGGGTATAACAAGATTCTGAATAAGATATATAGTAGATTGGATTAAGGTGGCCTTTATAACCAAATGAGGTACCTATACCTACCAGGTCATGCCCTTTGGGCTTAAGAATACAAGTGCCGCCTATTAGAGGATGGCAACTAAGATACTGGATGACTTGATTCACAAGGAAGTGGAGGTCTATATGGATGACATAATGATCAAGTTGGCCACCCGTGCAGGTCATTTTGAGGCATTGGAGAAGTTCTTTCAGAGGATCGATGATCAGTGTCTAGCAAGTGTACTAGATTGGCTAGTAATATAAGGAAATATAATTAAAATCCCAAGAATATAAAATCCAAGGGAACATGGATTGTCAAGTAAAATATCTATCTAATTGAATTAAAGTAATATGAGATTATTTTCCAAGTTTTTAATTGAAAGCAAGAACTAAGCTAAATGGACAATTAAGCAAATCAAAAACTAAGACTAGACTAACATAAATTAAAACACTTATGCTAAAAGAACTATCCACCTCAACTTTCATTATAATGACTCAATAAAAATTAACACAAGTGAATTGAACCCTACTTACTTCTGGCATTGTCGTTTAGGACATGCAAACGAAAAAATGCATTTCAAGACTCCACAAAACTGGAGTGCTTGGGTCATTTGACTTAGAGTCTTATGATACATGCGAGCCATGTTTGCATGAAAAAATGACAAAAAGTCCTTTTAACAAGAAAGGTGAGAGGACTAATAACTTATTGGAACTAATACATACCGATGTATGTGGTCCATTAAGCATACAAGCTAGAGGTGGTTTTAGCTACTTCGTGACGTTCACAGATGACTTCAGTAGATATGGCTATGTCTATCTAATGAAGTAAAAGTCTGAAACTTTTGAGAAATTCAAAGAGTTTAAGAACGAAGTAGAAAACCAACTTGGCAAAAGTATAAAAGCCATTCGATCAGATCGAGGTGGCGAATACTTAAGCTAAGAGTTTGACAATCATCTAAAAGAGTGTGGTATTATTTCATAGCTCACTCCTCCTGGACCACCGCAATGGAATGGTGTGTCCGAAAGGAGAAATCGAACTCTGTTGGACATGGTTCGATCTATGATGAGTCAAGCTAATCTTCCTATCTCTTTTTGGGGTTATGCATTAGAAGCTGTTGCATTTTTATTAAACCTTACTCCAACTAAAGCAGTTGAGAAGACACCATACGAGGTATGGACTGGGAAAGAACCCAATATGTCATTTCTCAGGATTTGGGGCTGTGAAGCACATGTTAAGAAATTAACATCTGACAAACTAGAGTCCAAATCCACTGTCTGCTTGTTTATGGGTTATCTCAAAGAAATAAAGGGATACTACTTTTACTCACAAGCCGAGAACAAAGTATTTGTTGCTCGCAAGGCTGTTTTCTTGGAAAAAGAGTTCCTTCTCAAGAAAGACAGTGGGAGTAAAGTAAAACTTGGATAAATTCAAGTGCCACAAGCTCCTATAGAGGATGAGTTGGAAGTGGGATCAAGTTCACAACCAGTTGTGGAACAAGAACCCATTACACAAGTACCTAGAAGGTCCGGTAGGGTACATCAAGAGATTGAGAGATATGGATTTCTAATCACTGACAGTGATACTATTGAGTTAGTAGATCATGAGGATCCTACTGTCTACCGAAAAGCTATTGAAAGCCCGGACTCGAAAAATTAGCTTGAAGCCATGAAATCCGAGATGCAATCAATGTATGATAACCAGGTTTGGACCTTGGTTGATCCACCGGAAGGTGCGAAGGTAATTGAATGAAAGTGGCTATTCAAACTCAAAGCTGATAAGACCTACAAAGGTAGACTAGTAGCAAAAGGTTTTCGACAAACTCATGGTGTAGACTATGACGAGTCCTTTTTGCCTGTAGTCATGCTCAAGTCCATTAGGATCTTGCTTGCCATAGCTGCATATCATGATTATGAGATATGGCAAATGGATGTCAAAACTGCTTTCCTCAACGGAAATTTACTTGAGTATGTGTATATGACACAGCCTGAGGGTTTTGTCAATCCTAAGCATCCTAAGAAGGTTTGCAAGCTTCAAAAATCCATTTATGGATTAAAGCAAGCATCCCGAAGTTGGAACCTTCGTTTTGATGAGGCAGTCAAAGAATTTGACTTCATCAAGAACGAAGATGAGCCTTGTGTGTACACGAAGGTTAGTGGGAGCATAATAGTATTTCTGGTCTTATATGTGGACGACATCCTTCTCATTGGGAATGACATTCCAACATTGCAAAAGGTTAAGCAATGGTTGGAAAAATGTTTCTCAATGAAAGACTTAGGTGAAGCAGAGACAATACTTGGTATTCGAATCTATCGAATCGACTTTTGGGACTAATTCAAGAAAAGTACATAGACAAAGTACTAAAGCATTTTAGTATGGGAGACTCAAAGAAAGGGTACATACCTTTGGCTTTGGGAGTTCCTTTGACTAAAGAACAATGCCCTAAAACCAAAAAGGAAAGGGACAACATGAGTAGAATCCCATATGCATCTGCTATTAGATCTATCATGTACACTATGCTATGTACTAGGTTGGATGTTGCTCATGCACTGAGTATAACCAGTAGGTTTCAGCAAGACCCTGGTGAGAAGCACTGGTCTGCTATAAAAGGGATTTTGAAGTACCTGCGAAAAACTAAGGATCACTTCTTAGTGTATGGTGGTCAAGAAGAGCTCGTCATACAAGGTTATGTCGATGCTGCTTTTCAGACCAGCACTCAGGATTCTAGATCGCAATCTGGGTTTATTTTTGTTTTGAACGGTGGTGCTGTCAGCTGGAAAAGCTCGAAGCAAGAGACTGTTGCGGACTCAACTACAGAATCTGAGTATATTGTAGCTAGTGACGCTACAAAAGAGGCTGTTTAAATTAAAAATTTCATTTCTGGATTAGGAGTGGTCCCAAGCATCCTAGATCCATTAGAAATTTTTTGTGACAACAATGGGGCCATCGCACAGGCCAAGGAGCCCCGATCACACCAGAAATCCAAACACATACTCAGGAGGTACCACCTGATCAGAGAAATCATTGATTATGGGGACGTCAAGGTTAGCATGATAGCAAGTGAAGACAATGTAGCAGATCCTTTGATGAAACAGTTGTGTCCAAATCTGCACGAAGCTCATTTGAGAGCGTTTGGTCTTAGGGCTATGCCCAATTGGGACTAGTGCTAGTGGGAGATTGTTAGTGCAAGTCCTAGCCCTAATACATTGTAATAAAACACTTTAGTTAATAAATGAGGCATTTGTTTTATCTATTGTATTCCTGTGCATAACAATTGATAGAACTATCCAAGAATGTTGTTTCAGTTTAAGTTATCATGTGTGAGGCACATGGTTGTAAGACCTTAAAACAAATGAGACTTCATTCTAAATATCCCTAGTCAGTCATTATTATGGGAATAACAAATGAATTAAGACTAGTATGCTATCTTTGATAAGTTGAGTTCCGTCTTATGGATCATAAGGACAAGAGTGTCAATTAGAGATCATATATACATGTTTAGAACATGGTATCTGGATTCAATCCACTCATGAGAACACTACATGGTACAAGTCATAAGTGTTTCTTATATGCAAGTTTTGTATCGGAGTTCTTAGACCTAAAATCTCTATGAAACTCTTTATGTATTACTGTATACTTTGACATACACCTAACGTGCTCGTAACAGAGTGACAAGTATGGGTATGCCTGGGTATACATTGATTCATGTTAGAGAGCATGGGAGAAGTGAAGGGATTACCCCTCTCAATAAGAGATAAAATATCATCGGCCACTTGATCAGTGAACTGAGAAGTGTATGGCCATACCGAGATGAAATAATGAGTAATCATTATTTATCTGAGAGTTCAGTATCACTGTAATATCAAGAAAGGAATTAATTTATATAAGGGTGACTAGTTTCATGCCTTATATTAATTCTGATATTTTTGGGTAAGGGACTATGCAAAATTGCATTAGGTCACAAAATGCCATATGCATTTTCATTTAATTTGGAATGCTATAATATCTTGCTAGAGAATATTTATAGCCTTTGAATTAATTTATTAATTCATTGCCAACATTAAATGGACCTATAGGATCGCATATAAAGCATTGGGCTTAAAATATTTAAATTAAGTATTGGGCATTAATTTGGGCTTTTAATTAAAGTCAAATTAATGTGTGTAATGGATTATTAGATTGCTATTGGACCTTGGCCTATGAGAGAGAGAAATTCAGTCCATAAGGTTTAATTTCAATTAATTAAATGTCTTGTATTAATTTAATTAATTGAGTTTTAAAGCCTAAAAGAATTATGATCAAATAAATCACTTAAATAGGAATACTATTGGCCGAAATTCCTAGAGAGAAATCAAGGAATTTCGGCATATCCTTTATATTAATTAAGTAGTTTATTTGATTAATATGTCTTGTATATTCCTATTTAATTAAGTGGTTAATTTGATTAATATGTCTTTTGTTTTTATCTTGGATAAATTAAAAGAGTTTTTATCAATAAATATTACTTATTCTAATTAAGTGATAAAGGCAAATATTAATTATCTTTAGCTAATATTAATTATCCTAAGGTAGTATATTTGAGATTTATCACTTAATAAATAAGATAATATATATATTGGATGAGAGAGAAAAAAAACCCAATTTTTGTGTGGCATGAATAGTAACTCTCTCTCACAATTTTATTTTGGCCAATTTTTCACAAGGAGAAAGGATTGTTCCTCATTCTCTTGTGATCTTGGGTAGTAATAGAAACCTTAGAGAAGTGCAAAATCAAATTTTGTAGCTTCAATCAATTGCCATTACATGATACTTAAACGGAGAGCTAGCAATCTCGATTTTAAGCCGTCTTTGCTATTGTGTGTGTGAATATAGAGAAGAGTGGCGTAAAGGTTGTTCTTTTGGCATTGGCAAAGAAGATCAAAGGTTGATAAATCACTCTTGATTGCTGGTCATCACCAAAACAAAATATTGAAGTGCATCTAAAGTTGTAAGTTTTACAACCCTAAAATTGCATGTTTCGTTTCTTGCTTTGGAATTGTTTGGTATGTATGATAAAATTTTTTGTTTTTCCGCTGTGTTATCATCACCATCATACCATGTCATATTCCATCAGTGTGCACCTATGAAGGGTTATGTTTAGGCAAAGTGCTTTAATATAGGTTCTTTTTAAGTTATTTTTCTTTATACATGTATCTTTGATCGAGTTAATGAAGCATTACTTAGAGTGACTTTTAACTTTACCATTATGAGATTTTGAGGCTAAATGATGACATAATTTCTTATGAGAGTACCCTTTTATGCCATATACTCTAGAACTTGTTGTGAGTAAGTTTTGAGATTACATTTAGTATAAGTTATGCATGAAAAATAATAAGGACAATAGAATAACCAATTTTGACTTGCTTAAATAGACCAACCTTTTTTTACTTTAGGTAGCCAATTTTGAGCCATGAGCCATTTCTTTGTTGGAAAAGCACAATTATTAGCCTTAATCCATTTTTTTAACATTAAACCTTTCTTTTGGCACTCTTTTTGTGGGAGGATTAGTTTTATTATGTCAGTTGAGACAAATTTGATTTAGTTGGTACATAATACTAGTTTTAAATTCCTTTATGTACAAGTAAAAAAAAAGAACAAGAACGAAAGAACAAATAAGTCAGAAAAAGAAAGAAAAAGAAAAAAGGTAAAGTTTTGGACATGGAAGGAAAGAAAAAGGGATTTAGGGTAAAGAATAACCCTTAATGTGCAAATATATCATGTATCATGCTATCTTGATAGATTGTAAGTCTCATGTGATGTAGTAATTTCTTTTCTTATCCACATTTTGAGCTACTTAACCAAGTTTATCCTACCTATTCCCTAAACCAAGTTAGTAATAAATCCGCAAGCTCACAGTTCACCGATTATAGCTCTTAAGATATCGTTCCCATGAGGATCAGATTAGTTATCACACACTATTACTTGATTTTAATCTTATTTACAATAAATCATTAATTTTATTGTTAAATTAAACTAATAATGTTATACTAAACTATTAATTAATCCTAAGTTAATGATGGTCAAAGAAGACAAATACAAATAATGATGTAAAAATTAACAATATGAAACTTGATATTATTCTTTTAATTGAAAAACAACTTTTATAATGCAAGCCAAGTTGGAATAAGGTTCTAAATCATTCTTTCGAACTGAAATAGAATGCCTAAAACACACAAATAACTTCTAACCCTTAACTCTTATTAATGAATTAGACTATCATACTTACAAATTTTAAGAATAAACACCAACCTATAGCAACTATCTTAACATCCTGATCTCTCTAGTGAAGTTTCAATAATGAATTCCTAATAGATGTAAATAAGAATCAATCTCTCGATCTATACTCTTACTTATAATGATCATTTAATTTCTTAAATGCATAAAATACTATTAAGAAATTATGCACTAAAGATTACTTATAATAATAAGAATAAGAAAATATTAACAAAGTTATTCAAGATTTTAAAAGACATCATTCAAAGAGTTGCAAAGAAGAATAGACAATTGAAAGATAAATAAAAAGATGATCTCTCAATCCTTTTACTCATAAATAATTTCTTCTCCTTCTTTGATCTTTGTCTTCCCTTCAAAAGATAAAATTAATCACTCTCTATCTCTCATCTATCATCAAGAATTATTTCCTAACTCTCATTTTGTTTCCCTCTTATCTTCATTGCATTTATAGAATCCTTGCCAAACATTGCATCTCTTCAAACATCCTGCTAGAGGTACACGACCATTAGTGAAAAGTCATGCCTCTTTAAAATTTGATTTGAAATTTGAATTGCATAACCACCATTTATATTTATAACTTCCTTCTCAAGCATTTTGACACTTCAAGCACCCTTTCGTAGCAACATAACTCTTCAAGTACCCCCTTTAGAAGTACACATCACTTGGTGAAGAGTGGTGTCCCTTTGAAGTGCCTTTTGAAAAATAACTACCCAACGTCTCTCTCTGTCGCACCCGCAACCCTTGTCGCGCTCGCAACAAGACACGGAGCTTCAAATGTTGACTTTCTTCTGGTTTGACCTGTCTTTTCTTCTTCTTGCTTTGTTTCGCTCGCGACTCCACCGCGCCCGTGACAGAAACTCTACTTTCTTGCTCAATTGCTGCCTTTTTCTCTATTATTTTTTCACTTTACTCCTAAACAAACACAAAACAAATAAAAACATAAAAGATACCATATTTCACAGATAAATAACTAAAAATTAAATACTTACACAACAATTATAAACATAAAACACTACATTAATATGAGCTATATGGCTCACATCAATCCCCAACACTTAACCTTTGCTTGTCCTCAAGCAAAAACTTAAAATGCAAGAACACAAAACACATCAACAACAAAAAACAACATGGAGCTTTATACCTTATAGATACTTGGTAACAAATGAAACAACTTCCATTTCACAATCCACTAGTCTATGTCAACAAATTCCTAAGTAATATCATGAATATTCAAGCTTTAACATCTATGTGCACCTTACTAAAGAATCATGAGAATGCAAAGTACAAGAGTATAACACCTTACAAATCAAATTTCTTGCAACATGCACCAATCATAGTAAATGTCACAACACACACACACACACACACACATATATATATACATACATACATATATATATGTATGTATGTATACATACATACATACATCCATATATATATATATACATACATACATACATCCATATATATATATATATATATGGATGTATGTATGTATGTATATATACATACATATATATATATATATATATGTATGTATACATACATATATATGTGTGTGTGTGTGTGTATACATATATACATGTATATGTATGTATATATATATGTGTGTACATATATATATACACATATATATGTGTGTGTGTGTGTGTGTAAATATACATACATATATGTGTGTGTGTGTGTGTGTATACATATATATATATATATATATGTATGTATGTACATACATACATACATACATACATATATATATATATATATATATATATATGATATAAACGTATATATATATGTATGTATATATACATACATATATATATATGTACACACACATATATATATTTGTTACTATAAAATTGATCAAGTAGGGGCTATCCATATAACTAATTGAAATAGGAGTAGTAATAGTCATTTAAATAGCCAAATTTTTCATTTAAATAAACGTAATTGGTTAATATAAAAAGAACGAGTGTAAATTTAATTTTAAAGTGCAATATTGATAGTATGAAATAATGTAAAGTTAATAGATGTATTTAAGTTAGAAAATAGATATCTTGCAAATAATATTGTCACCATGGATATTAAATTCTCTGTTTTTATTTGGAAATAGATGTGAACTACTGTCAATGTAATTGGTGTCGGAGATATTACATGACATGATTTATTTCTAGCAAGTTACATATATGTATAAATATGGTATAGCATTGAAAATATGATACAGTCGGGCATTGCGAAAAATTAAATGTGAATTGCTTGGTGACTGATGGTGAATCCAATGATAAAAAAAAAAAAATTGTTATAAGCTTTTGATAAAGCACCAAGAAATATGTGAAGATATAACAATATTAATGCCCTTAGTAAACTGTGAGAAAAATATGAGTAGGATACAATTGGGCGGTCATAGCAATGCAATTTTAGTTGATAATCTGGATAATGGTATTTTACAGTATAGATCAATGACTCATTATCAGGTGTAAAAAGAGCAATGTCAGGTTTCAACCCCTTTTCACACCGAAATTGGAGTGCAGTGTTAGGTCTCGATCACTTTAATTCGAAACTGGCTAAATAAAGGAGTGCAGTGTTAGGTTTCAACCACTCCAGTCAAAATAGGCCCCAAAGGCCTTAGTTTCGCATATTCGCCAGATAATTCTTTCGGGTGACTATAGGCAAAGAAATATTATTTTTTTAAAAAATAAATTAAATGACACATAGTAATAAATATAATAATACTTGTTATATATATGAGATTCGGCATATGTAATTACATGAATAACTTGTAAAATTAATTTTATGCTACGAGTTAAGGGTAATTAACTAACAAATCTCAAAATTGTGTATATATTGTTCTATTAAATATAAATTTAATGATTTCATTCTTTTTGTAATAAAATATATATTTTTTTGAAAAGTAAGATTAATGATTACCACTGAGCATTGTGCTTAGCGCGTGAAATTTTTATATTTTTATGTAAGTATATAGGAATTTTGAGAAATAGCAAACCGGGGATCTACTGGAAAGTGAGAAGAAATTCTTCTACTTCATAACGGATACTTTGGCTTGGAAATTTGTTTTAGCATTTTAGAGATTTAGATACTCTTGAAACTGTAGATAGCTTCCTAATTGATGATCTTTGTATTAAAGTAGTTATATTATTATAATTGTATTGTTGAAATGATTGATGATATTTCTTATGGAAGTGAAGTTTACAACTTATAATGCTTAATCTCTTTTATATTGTGATGGATTGAGGAGGTTGGGATATAAATTAAGCATTATTTGGATGTTGAAGGAGTTAAGGATTGTGTTGGATATTATAAAAGTGCAAATTGTCTGATGTACAGGGAGGATAAAGATCTGTATAGAGAAAACTCTATCCATTTTCCTATAAAAATATTGGCAAATATAAAATTTAGTATGAATAATGATATAGAAGGTAAATTGATTTTAGATTTCTAGATGGTGCGACATTCGGTATTCATCCCATATACCGGGTCGGGCACTAGGTGTTATAGTGAGTCTTTGAGTCTAACATAATTGAAACCACATTTTCTGCATTTAAGTTCTGTTCATAAGAGCATTGGGTTTTATTGCTTGGTTTAGTGGGAATTCCTATAGTAAGAGAGGCAGTCACATTCACATCTAGGTTCTCTTTTCCTTTCTGGACCACAAGTAAAGAGGTTGAAGGGGTGTGAGGAGAGTGTTTGCCATTCTACAACGAGTAATCAAAAGTGTCAGTGAACAAGATATTATCTCCTATAATTACTTTATTATTTGCAATTGGTTTAGTCTACAAAAAATTGCCTCCACTCTTCGAATTACTTGGTACAAAATTGGTAGAGGCTCTATGCAAATTGGTGTCCTAGTTTGGAGAGATTGCAGATGAATTAGGTATTTTATTCTGATGTTCCTCATTATCAATGGCACCGGTAAGAGCTGAAAAACAAGAGCCAGAGTGTTGTATATTTCCATCATTCACTACCTCATTGTGACCTGTATTATTGTCCAAAGACTTCCTTCCCCGATGTTTAACAACCATATACGGGCCAATTTTGGATCCATTCTTAGTATGAGAATTCTGTTCATTGTCAATTCTATCCCTATTTGCCATGCGGTCATTAGGAAATAAAAGGGAATATGTGATTAGGTTCAGTGCATTGTAGCTGCGAACATTATTCCTTGAGGTGGCCATATTTGCCACAGAAAACGGATCTTGTATAGGCCTTCATATTCTACTCTGATAATTTTGTCCTTAATAAGGAGTTGAGAAATTAGGGGCTTAGTAAGGTCCAGTTCAATAGCAATTAGCGCAAACTTAGCACATTTTGAGTAGGTGTTATAGTCAATTTTAACCAACTTGCCAATGCTAGCTCCAATCTGTCTAAGCACTCGTTTATGGTAGTAATGGAAGGGGAATCCTAGAAATCTAACCCAAGCCACTGCAAAAGTCAAGGATTCATTATCTGTAGAAAAACCAGGATGCCAAGGTTGAATTGTGAGATAATGACCGAGAACAATCCAAGGGCCTCCAACCAGCACATTGATATAATCATCAGTCAAGCTAAAATGAACCAGGTAAAAATTATTATCCAGATCAATCACAATTTAATTTCCTTTAAGGGACCAAAGAGTATCCAACCTACTGCAAAGAACTTTGTAGCTGATATTGCGTCCTAGCAAGCGAACAACCACCAATTTTCTCCACGGCTTAGCCAATTGGGATTCCAATTTCTCTAATACATCAAGTTTGAGAAGTCTCTCTTCCATAGAAATAGAAATATCCTTATCAGTACTCAAGACATTGTCCATGCTACCATAACTATCTACAGATAGCTTATCCAATTCATCATCAAAATTAGGGTCTAGATCATCATCAATAGAATCTGGCAAAGGAAGATAAACATTGGTACCAAATCTTTTCTTAGCCTTACTTACCTATGCGTCTCTAAAGGAGAGAGGTGCGGAGCCTTCTTCAACATCTTCCCTGTTTTGCTCACCTTCGATCTCCATCGCCATATCCCCTTCTCCCTTTCGTTTCTTAACTGCTCTATCATCCGGCTGTAAGGGAGGGGGCACCTTCTCCACTAGCTATAGATAACCACAAGATATATAATTATTAAATTATGTGTAAAATTATATTTTATAACCACAAGATTAACTTTTTTAAAATTATGTGAATGTAAAAGTATTTCTATTATTGTGCGACGGTTTTGAATTTCAACTTGGCAATCAGCTATTATTTTGAATAACTATAAGAGATTTTTTTTATAAATAAATGTACTTTCAAATTTTCTTAATACAATAATTATTTTCTACTTCTCTGACGGGAACGTCTTCTATATTTTTTCTTTTTTTTTTTTTTTAACAGATTTGTTTTTTCCATACTTAACAAATAAATATATTTTCCCGTGTTCTAATAATAAAAATAAATTTTCACTTTTAATAAATAAAGGGGTTTTGTAAAAGTTCTCACTCCTCCAACTATCAAAATGACAAAAAATATATATATATATATATATATATATATATATATATATATATATATATATATATAAATTATTTTATGCAAGTAAATACCACCTAAATAAATTCCTTTCAACTTCTCCACGCCTAATTTGTGGTAACATTCGGAGGACGTGTCGCGAGTAAGCTCCATCTGTCCCGGCAACTGCCGGAAAGCGATCGTCTCACTGTACGAACAAAGCCTCAATTGACCCCTGCTGATTTTGTTAAATTTATAAATTTCAATGCCAGTAGGCATGCCCTAAACCCCCCCACCCCCCATCTTCCCCCACTTCTCTAACATAGATTCGATTGCCCTTTCTCAGTCATTTTCTCAAACACTTAAATAATGTTTCGTAGGTGAGGACCTTGCATTTTCTAATTACTTTTCCGTTTAATTATTTAGTTTCATTTCAGATTTTTTCTTTGAATTGTGTTCAAGGGCTTTTCGCCGTCTTCTTGATTGAGCATTATTCTCTTTGTTTCTCGCTTTCCAGCTTCAGCGAGTAGTGATTCTTTTGGGGTTATTTTTGCAGGTCGATTTTGAAATTATCGTCTCGTCGATCAATTAGGAAAATTTCGAGGCCGGGTATATCTCAGGCATGTAATTTGGCTTGCTCATTGTTAATTTACGCTATAATTCGACCTGATTATGCATTATGGACTTAAAATTCTAGTTTTAATTTTGCGTGAGATGCAGTTCTCTCAAGTTGTGTGTCGCTTTAGCAACTCTGTGCTCTAATCAGTTATTAGTTTGTAGAACTTGAGATCATGGATATATGAGTATCATTTTAATGCTTGATGGTTTAGAGCTAAAAAAACCAATCCGATTGCTAAAGGAACATTTTCTGTTGTATGTGCATGCATGCTTGTGTTCTGATTATTTCATGCTTGGTGACTAATGCACGGTTTACTTGTATTGGCTGGTGTGTAATTTAATTGCAGTCAATACAGCCATTTCTTTCCCTGAGGAAGGAATTTTCAACCTCATCCCAGCAAAATCGTTTCCCAAAAGCTGGTTCTGGTGGAACACCGTCCCAAACAAAGAGTAATTTGCCAAAAGTTTTCTTGGGAAGTGCTGTTGTTGCTGGTGCTGCTATGTTAGCATACAACTCGGGTTACTTAGACGAATTTATCGTCAAAGAGCCTGAACACTCAGCTAAGGTTGGCAATGATCATACAGATGTAAAGCAAACCATGCATTTGGGAGAGCAAGGACCAGCCACCGTAACTGAAGAGCCTGGCAAATTAAGTTATAATGTGGAGCAGACACAAAATCGGAGAGATAGTCCTCAACTGGAAGTTCAGCACAGTGCTGAATCTCATATAGATCTTCCTCATGTTGAAAGTGAGCAGAAATCTGAACATTATGGAGATCTTCCTGCTATCCAAGTTGAGGATAAGGATAAAACACAAACTGATAGCGATCATCATGAATCCTTGACTGAATCTCAAGGTGGACAGCAGTCTTACATTCAAGAAAAATCTAATGTGAATAAAGAAAATGACTCAGTTGCTGTTAAGAAGACACCAGAACCAGATTTTTCTAGAAGTACAAAGGATGAACATAGTCCCGGCATGGAAGACTCAGAATCAAAAACCAGCAGAGAAACAAGTGAGGGAGTTCAAGAGACACCAGAAGAAACTCAGGTTAAGTTGGTTGCTGACAAGGGTGAAACACAAACAGAGCAAACTCAGCATCTTGGCCCAGAAGAGGGATCAAAGGTATTCCGATGGTAATGGTTGAAACACACACACACACACACACACACACACACACATATATATACCATTTATGAAGTTCTTTCTCCTGGTAAGGTAAAGTACAAAAACATGACAGAAAGAAAGACATGACATTTTTCATTTTTAATTTTTAATTTTTTTTCTGATATTTATTACCGGTTTATGTTGTTAAAAAGCTGTGAGTTTTCTAATAATCTAAATTGAAACAAGGTTCTTTTTTCAATAGAAAAACTGGCTAAAACAAATCCAGAGTTGTATTTTTTAATCCCTTTTGTGATGGGTAAAACATCTTCAATGAAAATTGTGAATGATGATCGATCGATCTAATTTTTTTCGATTCCTTTCCTATTAGTTTCATTCTAAATAATATTATGTTGTTTTACATAAGTGTGAGGGCAATTGTTTGTGGCATTACAGCAGACTGCTATTGGCAAAGGTACTGATGTAGTAGGTTTGCTCAATGCATACCATCTCAATGAAAGGACTGAAGAAAGCACTGCAGCTGAGGGCCTAGGAGAAGAGGTCTTATAAGTATTTTCTTTTTCTATTTTGTGCATTTTCCTATGTTATGCTGTGAGGAATATCCAGAAATGCAATATTAAAACAAAGTTGTGCTTTTAAATTATAGGCTCATATTAGTGGCATAGATGGGTTGAATGATGGTTATGTAACAAAAGATGGAAGGTTGGTTATGGATTTTCTTCAAGCAATTCATGCAGCTGAAAAGAGGCAAGCTGAGTTAGATGCTCGTGTCTTTGCTTTGGAGAAACAAGCATTGAAGGTATGTCTATTTTATTGTGCTATAGATAAATTGCCCATGCTATTGATGCAAAATCTGCTGTTTTCTTTACATTAATGTGTTGTGTTGTTTTTAGTGTTAATAATACTTACACTTCCATTCAGGAAAAGTATGAAAAGGAATTGAGGGATTTAAGAGCGAGAGAACTTATGCTCGCAGAAGAAGCAGCAATGCTTCATAAGGTTATACAGATTTCCAGCTGCTCTCTCTTGATTTTCTTGTAGTATATAACAGAACATTCTGTAAAAGAATGAGCATCAACCTTCCTTTAATTCAAACTTTTCAACTTCCCACATACTCATGTCACCTTTAACCACGTTTCAGGAACTAAAAAGAGATCGATCAAAAGCAGCAGCTGCCATCAGAACACTTCAAGAAAAGATGGAAGAAAAACTGAGGGCAGAACTTGCACAGAAAGTACACATCCTTTTGTTATATCCAATTCATTATAGGACCTATGACAGCTCTTGACAACTTGAAAACTCATTTACCTATTCTGTGATAATTTCAGGAAAGTGAATCAGAAATGAACATTAAAAAGTTACAGGAGCTGGCAAAGGCAGAACTTGCTGCAGCAATTGCAAGCGAGAAGGCAGCACAGATTGAAAAAATTTCGGAAGCAAATCTGCATGTAACATATCTTCTCAAAAATTTTCACATTTGTATGATTTTGTGTCATTTTTATTTTTTTATGCTAATTTCAACTTATGAGTGGCTATATGGATTTAATGTTGCATTGGCTATATGGATTTAATGTTGCATTGTTTTAGTAGAGAAAATAATGAAAGGTGTTAATGACCAAGGGTTGAGGGGGAACCTTGACAGTAGACTATAATTTAAACACATGATTAAAAAAACTGCACCAGATTATAAACATTGAAAGTATTGGTGAAAATCAGAAAAGGTACCAAAACTTCATGCATAATTGTGTTGCATGTTTGAAGTTCATGATAAAAGGCAGACACTTCTTTTTACCTTCACAGAAAGTTTGGTATCTTTATTTATATTTCTAACTTCAAATGTTACTGAATCCTTGATCATATAAGAGGCTGAGAAGATTCAGCCGTTAGCTGTGGGCCATGGGAACTCATGTTAGGATATTAACAAATTTCAATCAACCATTGCTTCCTTCCGTGTGTATGCTAAGTTATATCACCAGCAGCTCAAGCTGGGGTGCAAGAAAACTAAGTGTAATAAATTCTGCTTAGCATGTGTCAGATAGTTCTAGGGATATAACATTCTAATCCAATTTAAATGCAATATAAAAGAGTAGCCTAAAGCAAGCATGAACTGCTCTCATATTAGCTATTCAATTATTTTCTTCACGGAACTTAATACTGAAACCTCAATTGTGTTTTATTTGTGGTTTGTCTATTGATGTGGCTCCAACTGTTCTAATAACGAACTTACATCATGATTTTATGTGATGATTTCTTTTGGCTTTCTTATTTTTGTATTATTATTTTTAATTTTTTACTATCATGTTTTGACTTCTATGATCAATAACAGAGTGGTTTGCTATATAATGTTGTTATTTGAGAATTCTTTATGTTTTGTAGATTAATGCCTTGTGCATGGCATTCTATGCACGATCTGAAGAGGCTCGTCAGATTCATTCTGTACACAAGCTTGCTCTGGTATATTCTCTCTTTTTATTATAAATTGTGGCCCCTTAGTATGCTTTCTAGTTTCTGTCCTAATCATTTTTTTTTTTGTTATTTTTTATTTTTTTGTAAGCTGGCAAACTGTCATCTTTTGTGTATTGCAGGGAGCACTTGCCTTAGAAGATGCACTTTCTAAAGGACTTCCAATTCATAAGGAGCTAGATGCTTTAAACACCTACTTGGAAGGCATTGACAAAGACTCTCTCGTCCATTTGGTCTTGTCAACCCTCCCTGAAGAAACTCGGTGTCGCGGAACAGAGACTCTATTGCAATTGAATCAGAAGGCAAGTTACTTGAGGGTCCTATTGTTAAATGTCTTCTAATAGAATTGAGAGGGAAATTACTTGAAGGTAATGTAGTTGGATAGAATGATAGTAAGTGGTGGATGCATGGCCAAGTTGGTATCTATGTGTATACTTTCAAGAGGAGGTTGAAAATTAAAAAAAGAAAAAAAAAAAAAAAGCTACTGAATGCTGTTATGATTTGTTATCCATATGGATTGACCATTGTCATCCATGCAACCTAGAGTTAAACTTTTTTTCTCCATTGATTTTGGAGTGGATCACAAAATGCAGGCCTTTGACCTATTTTCAATTCATTTACAATGGTTTTTTAACCAGTAATAAATCTGAATCCTATGCATTTATTCCAAAGTGTGGCGAATTGCTTCCTACTATACCAGTTTGGATAGTAATTCTCTTGTATTCCTGTGGTCATCTAATTCTTCTCTATTCTTCATTTCTTGACAGTTCAATGCCTTGAAAGGGAATTTACGGCACTACATTTTGATCCCTCCAGGTGGCGGCGGCATATTGGCTCACACTATGGCACAAATTGCATCGTGGCTGAGGGTATGCAAATACGATGTTATCTTCTGAGTAGATTATGTATTTAACTCATATTGGAATACCTTTGAAGAGTTAAATGTAAACAATGTAACCATGTGAAGCTCAAAATATTGTTGGATTTGTGTTGCCTGGCTGTTGGTGCAGTTCAAGGAAGTTGACCCATGTGGTGATGGGATAGAATCTGTTATTAGTAGAGTTGAGGGTTTCCTAGCGGAGGGAAAGCTGGCGGAAGCAGCTAATGCTCTTCAGGAAGGAGTGAGGGGCAGCAAGGCAGAGGAGATAGCAGGTGATTGGGTGACGCAAGCAAGGAATAGAGCCATCACAGAACAAGCTCTAACTGTACTTCAGGCATATGCTGTCTGCATCAGCCTGACTCAATGATTGCGGTATTAACATGCTTGATTTTAGCATTCTAGATTTTTGGTGTAGCTTTGTTGTTTTCCAAACATTACCCACACAAGAATGATGAGAATAATTTTCCTTTTGGCCAACTCAAATTTATAAAAGTTTTGTAATTGTAAGGGTAATTACACCCAAAAAATAGCGTGTAGATTGTCCGCGCCCCCATGAATAAAAATTTTGTGCTTTCTCCACATACAAATTGCAATTCTGGTTCATGCTCTGCTATGAAATATACTGGCTTCATTATAGTTTCAGAAATATAAAAAATCATTTTGATAATGAATTGTTTCTTTAATCACCGTGAACTATTATCTGTCTAGAGTTTATGGTCTGCTAAGTCCATATTCTTCAAGGTTCTGGCATGTGAAATGTTTTTGCCTTTTTTTCTATTTTTTTTCTTTCTTATGCCGATTACATGTGCAAGAATGCAAACATATATGGAAAAATTATAAATAATAAAAATGAGATTTTATGTTGATTTTTGTTTTGGAGATACTTCTTTGATGAATTGGTGAAGTGTAAAGTTTATGAGGGTGGTAAGCCGAAGCTTGCAACAATTATTTGATTGACCATTAGCCAACCACTGAGCTGGCATTCAATTGGCTTCACAGAAGATTTTAATCTTTTTGTATTTTGAATAAACTTGAATTTAAATAAAAAAGAAACTTATTTTATATTATAATTTTTAGAGGACTTGCCTAAATGTACAAATTAATTGAAATGTCTATTTTTTCTTCTAGTTATTTAGATTTTTTTTAAAGTGGATTGAAAATACTCATTTTTCCTTTACATCTTCCATTTTTTAATAATAAAAACATTTATCTTAACAACAAATGAACTTAAAAATAAAAAATAAAAAGACAAGTTTCTCTCTCTTCCTCAAAACGTTTACTTCTTTGGTTTTTCTCTCCGTCTGCCAAGACAAAACGCATTTAGGGAATTTTTTAAATCCCATTCCACCCTTGCCAATTGCCATCCATTTCTCTTCATTATTTTTTTAATGCAAATTAAACATTTATTAATAGTATAAAAAATATATTTGAAAAGGTACAAATAAACTTATAAAATTTAAAAATAAATGAGATATACGAGACTAATGAAGTTGCTGGAATATATCTCTGAACTTTTTCTACAAAAACAGTATATAATGGTAACATGCAGCGGGTAATCTGACTTTCAACTGAAAACTCAATTCATTTGCTGTTTATAAGAAAATTTATTTCAAAAGAACGAAAACTTCTATTAAGGAAGATAATAACCTCAAAATTTGAAAGACAAACGTGTATGACAAAAAAATAAATTGCATCTAATATTAACTAAAAGAGCCAAATTTATAAAAACACAAAAAGGATTTGAGCAAAAAAGAAAATTAGATCTAAAATAAAAAAAAAATTCAGATCTAAATTTATTGAAACCAAAATACAAAAAAATCAAAATACAAATAAAAAACAACAAATAAAATTAAAACTTCAAATCTATAATAATCTAAAAATTATTATAAAAACATATGAAAAAAAAAACATAGAGAAAAATGAAAAACACAAATATAAATTTAATAAAAAGCAAGATGAAAGAGAAGAGAATAGAGACTGCCGCCTATAAATGGAATAACTACAGCCCCAAAACTAGAAAAAAAAATGAAAGCTTTTCAAAATTATAGTGAAAAAGAGGCTAGAGTTTTTAGATCCCTTTTATATTAAAATTTTTCTCTTCATTATTATTTGCTTGATTTTTAAGGGATGAAGGTGTTTTTTTTTTCTTTGTGTTTTTCTACCTTTTTTTATTAAAACTAAAAATGCAATTTACTGCTTGAAATTTGACCAAAAAAAAAATAACTACTTAATATTTATTTTAGTGCAATATCTCTTAAAATTAGGGCTATTCATAGGTTTGGTTGGGTCAAAAATAGGAAAAATCCAACCCAAACCAATATATATATATATATATATATATATATATATATATATATATAAGTTGATGGTTTGGGACGGTTTTTTATTGTAATTTATAACGGTTTTGGGTAGTTTTAAAATGGTTTGAAGTAAATTAACTACTATATACTAAGTTGCGCTAAATTTAAAATACTATATACTAAATTTAAAACTAATAAATACTAAAATTTATATACAACCAAGTATTGTACTAAAATATAATATTATTAGTCAAATGTCTAAGAAAACAATGAAAAAATAATAAATATTTATTCAATCAATTACAAAATATAATAAAATATATTTAGCACAAAAATACTAGCAGGTGCTAATACCTCTGAATTCTGATTACTCTCGAATTGAAAAGTGCACGCAAATTTGAAAAATATGTCAAACAAAATGAGTTAGAAAAGTTGATTCCATTTGAAATTATAACATAAAAACTATAACTTTAAAAATAAACAACACCTGATTCAACCTCTTCATATGTTTCCACATTGTCCATTGCTTCTAGAATTTTAATTGGAATGGAATCCAATCAATTTTGGTAGCAGACGAGTGCTTCTACCATTAAAGGTGACAATGCACTTCTCAAAGGATTTAATATCCTGCCTCCAATACTAAATGCTGACTTGGATGCAACCATTGACGTGGGAATAGCTAGGACATCTCTCGCTAATAGAGAAAGGTATGGATACTTAGAGGCATTAATCTTCCACCATACTAGGATATCAAAATTTTTATTAATTTCTTCACAAGTTTCGGATAAATACTTTACAAGCTTCGAGTTACTCTCTAAATTTTCTTTTTGTTTCCTATGCCTAAAGTATTTATGCTGAAAAATAATGACTTGATCCTCCTCAGCATCATCTAAATTCATATCATTGGAGAGTTGACTACTTGAAATAATGACATTAGCTGAATCATTAGTCAAATAATAGGCATACAACCTAACTAATGCATCATAAACTTTATCCCCTATCTCCTTAGCCTTTGGCTCATCGTACACTTCACCAAAATAATATCTCAAAAAATCCATTTTGCACCAAGAATTTAAGACAACTGCAACCAACAATAAGAAATCCGTATTCACATCATTTTTCCAATATTTCTCCAATTTTTTCTTCATTTGTATAGCCATTGAGTACAAGATACTATCCTTACTTCCCATCAATGTACCTAACCTATCTATCAATGTTATAAGCTCATGGAAAAAGGCATTCGAGGTTACATACAATGAACCCAAAAATCTCAAAGTCACAACATAAAAAAGTCTCAAAAACTTGACAAACACCGTAGCACTATCCCAATCTTCTCTAGTAGGAGGACCTATGTTACTCTTTTTTTTGTCAAAATAAGAAACGTAACACAGGTCTTCCTCCACTAGCCTAGCAAAAGCCTTCTCAAACTTTTCTGTCACTTCTAACATCTTGTAGATAGAATTTCACCTAGTTTCTATGTCAAGACATAGAAGACCTTTGTTCTCTATCTTAACTTTCTCCGCACACATCTTAAAAGTATGAGACCTAGCAAGAGAAGACCTCACATACCTTATGGTATTTCTAATTTTGACAATCGATTGATCAAGTTCATCTAAACCATCCTTCGTTACAAGATTCAATATATGAGCACAACATCTCACATGTAAGAACTTATGTTCTAAGATAGTGCCACTCCACTCCTTAGTATCTCTATTCAAATATTTAATAACACCATGATTGAAACTTGTATTATCAACTATTAGTGTGAAAATCTTATCTATTCCCCAATCTAGCAAGTAAGTTTCAACCATCTTTTCAATTGTTTTCCCTTTATGGCTATGGACTTGACAAAAATTCAAAATCCTTTTATGCAAGTTCCATTCCTTATCTATCCAATGGGTTGTTAAACACATATAATTTAAGTTTTGAATAGATGTCCAACAATCCGTTGTAAGACATAAACGTTAAGATTCTAAGGCATGTTTTAACTTTGATTTCTCCTCCTCATAAACTTTCAAACAATCTCTTGCCACAGTAATGCTAGATGGAACCATAAACTTGGGTTTCAAAGCATAAGAATAATTCCTAAACCCCTTCTTCTCAAGAGCTATAAAAGGAGCTTCATTTAATATGACATACCTAGTAAGTTCTTTTCTAAATTCGTCCACATCAAAATCCTTCACTCTAAGACTTTCACTCCTTCACCTAGAACTAGAACTAGAACCCTTTTGCAATGCCTTAATTACTCTATAAGGATACTCCTTACATTGTTTATTTAAGTGAGCCCATAGGGTACTAGTTCCATGTATCTTCGATTCAAAAGCATACAATTTCTCACAATATATACACAAAATACCCTAGTTTTATCTCCGCACTCTACCACCTAAAATGATCCCATATAGCATAAGTTTTTCGAGAACCCAACCTACTACTTTTTTTTCTAAGGATGGGACGAGGAGGACAAGAAATACTTTTACTCCCAGAATCTTCATTTTCAACCTCCATTGATGAGGTTGGATTACTTTTATTAATGATAAATCTATAATAAAATAACTAATTAAGATATTTAATATTTATGTTCATGCAATTACAGCAAATGACAAGCTTCACATTTACAAGTTGAATATGGTCTGTAGATTTTAAGAAGTAAAAACAGTTCCCAATGGAGAGTGAACCTAAAATTTTGAAGCAAATTTCATCCTGCTGAGGCACAATTCAACTAAGCACAAATATCTTTTATTATGTCATTATAAGTTTTTCTTATAGATATAGGCATCAATAGAGAATTTGCAGAATCTATAAGAGATTCGTATATGTTGTTTATAACATAACACAATTGAAAAGGTGAAAAAGTGTAAGTCAGTTATAACATTATACCTATAGATTCTAGTTGTGGCTTTAGCAGCACCTCAGTTGTATTGTCAACTGTTAATGGCCTTTCCACATGCAGTTTAGGGTCAACAGCTGACAAATTTTGGCAAATACGGTTCAATTACATAAAGCAGAGAAAAAGAATTTTTTTATTCATTTTCATGCAATGTAGATTATATTTTGATTTTCCTAACACTACAAGAAAATCAGCAAATAGCTACGAAAATTAGCAACCGAATTTGTTGAATTTTCGTTGCTAATAAAAATTAGCAATGAAAAATAGCAACGGAACATTTGGTTGCAAATTTGGCGGTTGGTATTTTTAGCAATGAAAATTATTTTCCGTTGCTATTTTTACCAACGGAATTAGAATTTTCGTTGCTATATTTAGCAACTGAAATAAATCGTTGCTATATTTAGCAATCGAAATCAATTTTTGTTGCTATTTCTGGCAACCGAATTGAAGTTTCAGTTGCTAAATTCAGTGAAAATTATAAAAAAAAAAATTGCAACAGAATTTTCGTCGTTATTCCGTTACTAAATTATTGTTGATTTTGATGAGAGATTGAAGGGACTCTTTATGCTTTGCAAATTCCAAAATTTCCATCAAAAAACAGCCACAACTGAAAGAAAGTTGAATAATGTTTCACAATCAGCTCAATATTGCAATCAGAATACAGCCACAACTGAAAGAAAGTTGAATGATGTTCCAATTCAAACCAATAAATGAATGCACATCATCAATGAAATGGTAAAGCAGAGCAATAGGGAGAAAAAAATGAGCAGCAACAGCAAGGGTTATCCATCCAAACAACTTGACAGATATAAAGATGCAATTAATCATTTCATTAATTTTACATCCGATGGAAAACAGATCAGGAAATAAAAATCACAAAACCATGCTGACATACTTATATAATTGCTAAATTCTTTATAAGGTAACCATTGAATGAGATGTGAACAATTAACTTGGTATTTCTGTCTTCAAACTATAACTTGACCCGATAGTTCGTTCCATGTCTATGTATGTTATAACCATTGTTCATTGAATTGAGATTTTCTACTTTAGACCAAGAAGTTAGAGGATTTATATGTAATCTTATAAACAAAAGACTAAGATTTATGTGGTGAAGGTGGGTTCTGCCTTATTTATTAACTTTACTATTGCTCTTTATGATTAGCAATTGCAATTAAGGCTTAGTTTAGTAAGTTTGAATGATAGAATTTATACAACAGTGTTATAAATATAATATCAATTATAATCAAGCATACCATAAAGCCCCATCAGCTCAAAAAGGAACAGAGTGATATGATATAGAAATGGGAAAAAAAGGACAATAATATAGAAAGACAAAAGCATACCGTGTCTCCTCTGGTGGGTATGGACAAGAAAAAAATAATTAAAAAATTATGATAAAGAAGAAATTAATTGATTGAAAATAATATAAAACATGTACTAGAAACTCCCCCAAAAAAAATGAACGCCCCCACAAGCAATATAATAAGTTTAGCACATTTAAAATAAATAAAAGATAAAAAAAATAGCAAGGCAGCCGATTTATATACATATATATAATATGAAGATATTATTACTTACCATTTATGAGGATTATTACTTCTTCATTTATATACATATATACAATTTCAATTGTACAAGCCATTAAATTGTACTTATGATGAAATGAATGTGTTTCTGGAATAGTCAGCTCCTTGCTTGCCCTTGGTCCACCATATAAGTTAACACCTGAGAAACAAATAACAAGTTATCCATGGTCAGATTCTATAGTTAAAAATTTATGCAAGGTATTGATTTTAGAATGCTCTCTTTGGACACATCCCACTTCATTTATACTGTCTCATCTTTTCAAAAAGTACAATAGCATTAGTGATGAACATCAGAACCACCAAAAGATTGACTATAATAATTTATACACAGTATATGGATGTGAGAATTAATCTCTTGGCCCTACAACTTCTGAATTAAGAACTAATGAATTAATCTATGAATAAAAGAAAAATTGTTATCTCAGCCTATTATAATCTGACCAATAGAGCCATTGAGAAAAACCACAATTTCAAACAAATGAAATGTAATGTTCCATGTATTTCAGAGTGTTATTTCAGTTCAGAGATTTGCATAACAATCCCCATATCAAGATGGCAATTTATTTTTATCAAGACATCAAAAACTTTAATCGATACATAATCACAATTCATTATATAAGGTTATAGGGAGACTTGCTATCTGCTGAAAAATTAACAGCTGATCACCGGTATGTCACCAAGCTCACAATAATCATTTCTATTTCAAGTTTAAAATAACCTTTAGACATCCTAAAAAAAAAAGGAAAAATTATTAAAATGACATAATCATGATGGGATGTATAAAATGAAATCCCAACAAGAAAAATGAAAAGTCATTAAAGGACATAATCATGATGGGATGCTGCTGACAGGGAATCCCAACCTTCAGTGCGAAGATCAACTGCAAGCTCATTGAGCCCACCAGACTGCACCAAATCCTGGTGCACAAGAAGTGTTTCCTGCAATAAAAGAAATGAACACCAAGACAACAGACCATGGTCATTGATGAGAAAAGAGTTATAACAAATGTGAATCCAGATTTACACAAGTAGCTCCAGCAATTTATCAGGAATGAGATCATATTAAATAAATAATAAAATTGAATGCAAAATTACCATAGCATTGCATGCTGCTGGATAGTCTATTTTTGCATACAAGACAATACGCCTTGCCATTTCCATATTAGCAGATTTATCAACATACACGTGACATATTCCATCTGAATACAAAAAGAACAGCTTCCTGTGAAATCCAACTGTATCTGGGATGGCTGCAGTGATAATCTATATAAATGATGAAAAAAATTAATATATGATTTGATTAATTTTCAAACTTTTGATAAATGTCTCCACACAAATAACTTTCCAAAAATAGCATTCTCCTTGAAGGGGTAAACCTTTTGTAAAATTTCATTTGAACGCTTGGCCTCCTTTCCTCCTTTTAAGAGGAGCCCGCTCCTACTTAGAATTGCCAAGCTATCCTGACTCGAGACTTTAGGCATGCATTTAGTAAAGAAAATGACAAGAACCATGCAGATCCTCTTTGAAGTGAGAGAAAAATTTTAAATTGAAATGCCAATTTGACTTTCCCCAATCTTAATCTCAGAGCCAGAGAACATAAAACAATAGAGCTCAACAACTGCATCATAATATATACACATGCACACACGCATGCACATGCACATGCACACTCTGAACTATGGCAAAAACAATAAAGGTGAAGATTTAGGTTTAAATAATATATTGTAATCTACCTGCACAAGTGCATCTAGTCGGGACTCAAAAATAATCAGAAGAACACCTAAAGGAGAAGATATCTTCTCTAAGACAAGTCCATCTGCAAGCTGGAGACAGAATTTATTAGACACATCACAAGTCTGTAATCAATAAGAGGAAATCATGCTATTGTCAAAATCTGGGTTGCCAATTCAAAATAAGTAGTTAAGGGGAATAATGAAAAAGAAGATAACCAGAAGGAAAGGCTAATGTGGTAATTGAAAGTATAAACTTCTGGCAACATCATGAGATCAAAATAACGCATGAAGAAAATTAAGTTGAAAGCCTGAAGCACTCTCCAAGCAGAAAATTGATATGTTCGATTTAGCAACACTCAACCAAATCAAATGACAGAAGCCCCCAGAAACAAAAACTTAAATTGTAATGGAGATATATTCAGTAGGCATACAAAGACTGCGCTAAAAATTTCAGAATCTTCATTATCTTGCTTTCACCATTAAAAAAAATGTCAAACATGAAAATAATCCTTGCCACTTCTCATCAAACACATATGATATATCCTTCCAAACTCCTTCTTCCAGGGAAAGATAATTTCCTTCAACTATGACCACTTTGTGCCTACATATTGAAAGAAAATAAGCTCTATGTCAAATCACAGGCTAAATCTTTAACCTTTATTGTGTGCATTTTTTGATATAATTGCAATTAGAATGAGAATGAGATTTCCCCTCTGTTGCAATACGTTCCAAGAGTGCAAACAGTGTTCAATGTATTAGTGACATCATTAACATCTCAATTCAATTGCTTAACTAAGCCCATGCATGTGGCTTGTAAGGTCACTTCTTTTTTCCTTTGTAGCTTTTTTTCAGGCACCCCTATTCCATTATGTGAGTGCTTATCATTTATCACAATCTATTAGAACAGGGATTTATGAATGTGAGATTTCAATTACTTACTGAAGGCTCAAAAAGATATCATCTTGAACAGGGTCTCCAACATCGTGATCAAAGGATGGAGCATAAAATGAACCCTGAATTTGTTCAATATTAGAAACTAAAACCGGCAATTTGCAACTAGCAACGAACTTAAATACAAGTAAATGTTGCCAACCAGTGCATTCTACAGACTATGTTCAACAACAAATATTTTCAAGTCAAAAAAGATCACTTAGTGGGTTTATAAGAGTAATTCCCGTGCACCTCATTCCTCAGTTTGTTTAGACATTCAAGTAGTAGAGCTGGAGCAAATGTCCAGGGACCTGAATTTCCAATAGAAGATCAATGATTAAACTAGTATTAATAGCTTTATATGGAAATATTTTAGTACTTGATGCTTACTTCACCTTCTTGCATGGGCTTCCTCTGGATCCTAAAATAAAGAACATAAATTAGCACTATAAAACACCAAAAACTTCAAACAACCAAACATAAAACGTTGAACATGCTTTACATCTATTGCATCAAACTGGGAGCGATATAGATGGAAACCATCCGTGGGAAGAACTGCAGCAACATCTGGTGGCTTAACTTGAGAATCTAATGAAGAAGCTCTTTGGGGCCATAATTTATTCATGCATCACACAACTTCAGAAGCTAAAGTGCTCTTTCCAGCACCCGGAGGACCAGCCAACCCTACAATATACCTGCATGTACTTTAGGCAGGGGGGAAGGAATGTTTCTGTGTTGACTAATAGAAAATAAGTCTAAACCCATCCCCACTGTCTTACCTCCAGCATGGTAGGGTTTTCCCAATAGGTCTGAGCCAGGCCATAAAAAGCAATGGAGCAAAAGGAAATTTCTACCTAGATCTTTAAGACTATGGAAAGTAAACAAAACAAGAGGAATGGATTCACACAAAACAAGAGCCTGAATATTCTTAGCTATTCTTATACCGGGTTAATTCAGCACAGCAGAGAATTACAGCCAAATAAAAAATAAATATTAATGCAAAAGAAAATAATATTTCAAGAGCTCCAGTGTTGTCCATAAAGCATTGTATATATAACCTGGAAAATAGAGATAGGCATTATCTGTTAAACTTTTATCACAAAATTGAAGAAAAGAATATACAGAAAACGACAACAGTACCCCATTAGGGATTTTGTATCTTAGTTTGAAGATAAAAATGTAAATTTTTGGGACCAAAAAATAAAGGAGAGCGAAGTAAATTCACCAGATATGAACTTATGTCCAGATTGCTTAAGTTGTCTAGAGAACCGATTCGCTTCGCGCCTTACGTGGCTACCCTTTTTCGTTTCTATCATCTTAATCATCACAAAACTAACAAAATCCATCTGCTCATAACAGCTTCCACGAACCAAAACCAATTCATATAAGCCAAATCCATATCTTCTCTTCTCTCTTCCTCCTCTAAACTTCAGATTCTTCAACGTTTTTGGATTCTGAAAATCAAGCAAGTAATTAAACAAGTAGAGTTACACAAACATTTAAGAGATAGATAAAGAGAGAGAGAGGAACTTTTTTTCTTCGAGGGGGTGAGGTTTAGTTATGAGAGAAATGTTAAGCTGTAGAAAATCGAGAAAGTGGCGTTTGGGTTTCTGTTCCAAAGAAAGAGAAAATCATATTTGGTCTACATATGTATCTGCGTATACTATCTCGTTTGGTATTTGAGAGTGGCCATAAAAGAAGAGGATCCGAAGATAAAGATATACGAAAGAAAGGAAAGAAGAAAAGCAATGAAATTTGAGCGAAGCCAAAAAAATGTAAAAGAAGTTTAAAGAAAGTAGAAAAGTAATTTGTTCCTCGTGTTTAGAGAACCAGAGAGAAACAATAGAGGAGAGAGGAATAAGGCTGGCCATCGGCGAGGGAGAGATCGAGGCTCACAAAAAAATGAAAGAACAGCAAAAATTGACTATTTATACTTAGGGCAATAGGGCAAAAATGAAAATAGCAACCGAATTTATTTCGGTTGCTAAAATAGCAACGGAGTAATATTTCTGTTGCTATTTTAGCAACCGAATATGAATTATGTTGCTATTTTTCATTGAAAATGTAAATTAGTAACGGAAATTTAAATTCGGTTGCAATTTTAGCAACGAAAAAATAATTTCGTTGGTATTTTTAGACCCAAAGTTATTCCACCTCCTTGGCACCAAAAATACCAACCGAATTCAGTTTTCGTTGCAAAAATAGCAACAAAATTTAAATTCGGTAGTAATTTTAGCAACGGAAAAATTTTTCCGTTGCTATGCCTTTTTAGCAACGGCTTAGGGGTTTCGTTGCTAATTTTTGTTGCTAAATTTTGGCGCTAATAATTTCCTCCACTTTTAGCAATGAAAAATAACCGAATATATTTTAGTTGCTAAATTTGCAATTTTTAACCAAATTTGGCAACGAAATATATTTTCCATTGCTAAATGGCAATGAAATTCATTTTCCGTTGCTAATTTAGCAACGAAATCAATTCCGTTGCTATTTTTTCATTGTTATTTCCAGATTTTCTTGTAGTGTAATATCATATGCAATGTAGATTAATTTATATTTAATTAGCAATATTCAGCAAGTTAAACAACTAAATATACAGCAAAAGCAGCAGTTTATGAAGATCAGCAAGCTAAACAACTAAATATACAGCAAATGCAGCAGAAATTAAACAACTAAATATACAAGAGTTTGGGTCATGTATATTTTCTGTAGCTATCTTTGGACAGTTTGAGATTATTTAAAGAGTAACATTCTAAGACCTTTATGAAAACAAGACACAAGTTTTGCATTCTGACCTGAAGAAAAATTACAGACAAATAATGGAGGAAAATATTTGCAAAATCCTATCATGTGTTTGGTAACCCCTGATTTTAATATATGGAATATTTTTGTGCGAATTAAATAAACTTTTTTCATCGACCCCCAAAGTTACGATCTTGTGTGTATACAAATGAGGTAAACTCTTAGCTTGATTTTAAAAAGCTTTAATTGCATAAATCAGGAATGTAAATATTGTCCACCATAAGAAAAGAGTTTTCTTCAGCATACTATGCTCAGCAAAGCACTAGTCACTAGAGTAAATAAATATAAAAGATGAAAATGATAAGTTACCTATTTTTAACTTCGAAACTACGTATAGGAAGATGGATATTTGGAATTATAGTAGCTTAAGGAGAACTCCATTTTGCACTCCTTCTATTTCATTACATGAAAACAAAACCATTAGATAATAGTTACACTTTTAGCAGAGAGAGAGAGAGAGAAAAGCTTATTTCAACTTTTAACTTATGGGTATGAACCAGCTAAAGATCACATGGACAACCTAAGAAAAAAATCCATAAATCGGACAAGGGTAAAAGCCAAAAAAAATAAAAATTAATAAAAAAAGAAAAGTTACTAATCTGATTACACAAGAAATAATTTCAAAAGAAATTAGATAAACTTTTGATCTCTTCAAGAATGATTCCCATACTAGTTAAAGGAGAAAAATAATTAATGATAAACTAGGGCACTCTCCACACTCTAGCAGCATTTAAAATGGCGACAAACTGAGGCAAGAACAAACAAAATTTATCACAGATAACCACATCGAAACTAACATCATTTTGCTCAACAGACAACCACACCGGAACCATCATTTTGCTCAAAGTGAAAGTAGCATAATGTTTATCTTGAAATAGATTTAAGAAAAATACTTTAGATCGAGAGAAATAAAACAAAATAAAAATTAATTAAAAAAAGAAAAAACAGAGAGAATAGAGACATAAAATAGAAGCATAAACGAGACATGATTTGTGAATAAAAATCATAAACAATTCAGATCTGAGACAAATACTTTAGATCTTTCAAAATTCTAAGCAGATCTAAAGAAAAAACAGTTTAAAATCAAATAAATAAAATCATATAAAATTAAAAATTGAAAAATGAAAAAGAGTGAGATACAAAAATTATATGAGACAAATAATCACATACTTGTTGAAGCAGATGTGGCAATTAGAGAGATATATACAAGGAAAAAAAGAAAATGAAAGAGGGAGATAAGGGCATGAGACAATAGAGTAGTAGAGAAGAGCTATGGCACGATAGAGAGAAAGAGAGATAGAGAGAATGAAAGAAACGGTCGGTTTAGGCAGTAACCCGACATATTAGAGAGTAACCCAACTTTTACTCATTTAAAGCTGAAAATATTTAACCAACTCAACCTTTAGCCCACTTAAACTGTGTTTTGTTGGTTTGGTCGGTTTGGATTGACTGGGTTGGTCGGTTCAACCCATATATTGAATAGTCCTACCTAAAATTTACAAATTGGGACAATGTCATCCCAAAATTAATGGATCCATTATTTTAACTATTTTCTGGCAGTTGACTGCTGACGTGATGCAAGTATAACACATCAATAGGTGGTTAAATTGTCCCAATTTATAAATTTTAGTAGGTAAATTGCTCTTTTTAGAATATTTTGGAGGTTTTTTTGCACCTTCAATCTTATAACGTGACACTTTTTTTGCCACATATAGTGTGACGTGTCATGAGCTATCTTGTCAAATGTTAATTTTGATGGCACATCAATAGTTAACTGACAGAAAATAGTCAAAATAATAAATCCATCAGTTTTGGAATGATATTATCCCAATTTGTAAACTTTAGAGGAGCATTACATCAAAACAAACTTTAAGTAGTTAATTACTTTTTTTGTCAAATTTCAGGTGATGAATTGCATTTTTAACCTTTTATTAATTCTTTTAGTTTCATTTTTTTTTTTGTAAAAAGCAAATATCATTGTATTGTTAATTAATTTTATAATTTTTTAATCAATTTTATTTGTAATGATTATGATAAATTGGATAAATAAATAAATATTACAAAACACTCCAAATTGTGAATACATTATAATTTCTTTTAATTTATGGGTATTGAAACCACCAAAATAAAATTATTTTTTTAAATAAAACAAATTATAATATTAATGAGTAGGATTGACCCCATGAGAACCGGTAAGACTTTATTTTTTATAAACAAAATAAACAAAAATTGGAAATTTTGTATTAAGTAAACAATAAAGTACTAAAATTAACAAATAAATTACAAACAAAATTAAATAAACTACGGAAAAACAAAGAACTAACAACTTCAGCTAAATGTATAATTTTGATTTCGATTTATTACACTACAAGAAAATCTGAAAATAGCAACGGAAATGATTCTGTTGCTAAATTAGCAATGAAAAATAATTTTTGTTGTTAAAATTGGTTAAACTTTGTAGATTTAGCAACGAAATCACTATTCCATTGCTAAAAGTGGAGGGAATTTTTGATGCCAAAATTTAGTAACGAAAAATAGCAACGAAATCACTATTCCGTTGCTAATTAAGGCGCCAATAGATGGCAGAAAAAAATTGAAACGAAAAATAGCAACGAAATTTTTTTTCCGTTGCTAATTTAGCAACGGAATTCAATTTTCGTTGCTATTTTAGCAACGGAAGATAATTCGGTTGCTAAATAGCAACAGAATTTATTTTTGGTTGCTAAAATAGCAACCGAAATATATTTTCGTTGCTAAATAGCAACCGAAATATATTTTCGCTGCTAAATAGCAACCGAAATAAAATTACGTTGCTAATATTGATTTTCAATGAAAAATAGCAACCGAATTAATTTTCGGTTGCTAAAATAGCAACAAAATTTTTTGGGTTGCTAGAATTTTGTTGCTAAATATCAATCGAATTTATTTTCGGTTGCTAAAATAGCAACGGAATTTCATTTCCGTTGCTAAATTTTGTTCCAAAAGATGGAAAAAATTTTGTAACAAAATTTAGCAACGGAACCTAAATTCCGTTGCTATTTTAGCAACAGAATTTACGAATTTTAAATTTCGTTGTTATTTTGGTTGCTACTTTATAATTTGTCCTAGCTATAAATTTATCATTTTCTTCCACTTGTGTCTTCTCCCTCATCATTCGCTCCTCTCTCTCTCTCTCTCTCTCTCTCTCGCCATCTACTCTTGTAAACCACGACCTTGGTCGTTATTTTCCACAGACTATTTCAAGTTTCTCTTATCTTATTGTGATACCTGAAGCTATATTTTGATAGGTAAGAGCTTCTTAATAAGGGTTTATTTCTTTAAACAACTTCTTGTGCCGTTGCTATTAGCCGGCACTTTAGTCCTCACCAACTCTACCGAACGAAGAAAGGAATATGCTATTTTTCGCAGTAGGGTAAAGACTAAAGTGTTCTCTACCTTCTTCAACGACATCTCTTTTCTGACATCAATTACCTTCCCAAGAAAAAATGAGGTATTTTCACGCTCTCTCCTTTCGCAAATCAATTTCTTTTGGTTTCGAGTAAAGGGTGAAAATAAAACAGTTTCTTTTGATTTCGAGTTGTTCAGTTGCCATCCAGAGGTTCTCTGGGCTCAGCGCTCTGATAAGGTGTACTTAACCGTCGCATTACCTGACGCCAAAGACATTTCCGTGAAATGCGAAGCTGAGGGTGTTTTTAGTTTCTCAGCTACCGGGGTTCAAGGCGAATCCTTTGATTTCACTTTGCAACTCTATGGATGTAACGCCCCAAAACTCGAATTGATTATAGTTGGTGAAAATTACCTTTTGGTACCAGTTTACCAAGATTAATTATTTAGAATCCGATATAAGTTAGTATTATTTTTGGGTCTTAATTTAATAATTGTTAATTAAATTATATATTATGAAAATTAATATAAATAGATAATAATAATAATAATAATAATAATAATAATAATAATAATAATAGATATTTTAATAATAATGGTAGAGATTTTAAGAATTATATATATATATATATATATATATATATATATATATATATATATATATATATATATATATATATATATATATATATATATATATATATATATATATATATATATATATATATATATATAACAAAAAGAAGAAAAGAAAAGTGGGATTTAAAAAGTTAAATGTGTGTGTCGTTAAAAAAGAAAGAAAAAAAAAGAAGAGGGAGGAGAACGTGAGAGCTGATCGGGAACAGGAAGAGGAAGCAGGAAGGTGCTAGCACCTCCATCCAGCCACCGTCACGTGCGACGTTAGCGAGGAGACTCGGATCGCCATCGCCACTGTCCTCCAGTCACTTTTGCTGGTGCCGTCTTCCTTCGGTGGTTTGATTCCTTCCGGTTCCCCCATCACCACCATAGCTTCCTCCCCCTTCTTTCCAGTGACCTCGAAGGCGATCGAGGAGACTGATGGCACCGGTGGGATCCTGAGGTTGAGACGATGCCTCCGGTGTCCGTCGCTTCTCCTCTCTCAGCGGCAGCAAGTAGATCGGAGAGAGGGATTGCCGGCGATTTTTGTTAGATCCCGGTCAACTCCGGTGGCCGTTGGACGCGTGACCACCCATCGTGGAATCCCCGAGCCTGGATCTTCAAGTGGACAGCTTCGATGCACTTTTCGGTGAGTCTCCGGCAAAGCTCCGGCAACCGGTCCGGCGAGCCTAAGGATGACAAAATGCAGAAATCTTCTACTGGTCTTGCCAACGGCACTAAAGACTTCTCATGGAAAAATTTCAGGTAAATACTTCTCATTCTAATCTTTATATATATCATTCTATTTTGCAAAATGCACTTAAATTGCTATGATGCAATGCAAGTTCCTCTTTCTAATATAAAATTTATTTAAAAAACATTGTGAATAAATTTATTTATCTTAGATATTATGGATAGTATTATTTATAGAACAAATTACTGATCAACTATAATATAGAAATTTATTTTTTTATATACTATATATTATTATTAACTACATTTATAACTATAAGCAATGCCAACTGGATTTGAACAAAAACTATCTAAATTTATACACTTAGGCCAGCAATTAGAGATGGAATGTCAGGATGATTTTTGTTTAAGATTAACTCGATCTCATTTTAATTCATAGCTGGAGTTAATTTTACCTTATAGAAAAACTAAAACACATATATTTATATGTATTATTCTAAGATTAGCTCTATTATTAAAATAACTATATTTTTTGTAGGAAAAACAAATAGTTATTTTAATAATAGAGCTAATCTTAGAATATTACATATAAATATATGTTTTAAAAAATTAATCGTCTAAATTAATTTAGTTTTTTTAGAAACAAAAATCGATATAATTATACTGCATCCTCCATAGTCCATTCCATACTGCATGCCCCTTGAGAGTATTTCACTAGAATTAAAACTATCTTATTTTTCTAAAATGGCAGTTATTTTCGAAATAAATTCGCAGAACCTTTTTCATATCAATTAGTTATGGCTTTGGAAATGTAAACCAACTGAACGAGTTTGTAGGTGAGTTGGGTGACGTTTTTCTCTTTAATCCTCATATATACTCACCAAATTTCAGAGTTGAAAAGGGAAATTCACAACCTATAGGCACTGATGTAGGTTTTGTTTTATTTGTGGATGAGAGAAGTTACAAAAATTACTCATTATTTGAGGTTCTTAATATCTTTGCTTAAATTGCTTATTGCTGATTTCTTTCTCACTCTATTTATTTTTTTTGCTTCAGTACTATTAGGCGTTATTATTTCGTGATGGTGATTGCTTTTTGCATGTTGTTTCTTTACTAAATTGTAATCTTGATGAAGCCAATGGGAAGAAGTTAGTTTTAAATGTTCTTCAGATTCTCACCTATCCCTTTGCATATTATCTTGTGCTAATTCAACTTTTATTATTTGAATAATGTTGTATTCATTATTTTAGTCTAGTAATTTCGAGTACTACATTTGACCCCTTGCTTTTTCTTATTTTTCTTCCAGACTCATTATTTTAGTTTAGTAATTTCGAAATGTTTCCTTTATTATTACCGCATCATTTGTGTGTTTCTTTATAAATTTTGAAAGTAATCAAGAAGAAAATGTAAGATTTTGGTATTTTTGTATGTTGCATATCTCTGTTTAGGTTCGTCTTGTTCGTTTGAAAGCAATTAACCTGTAATTCATTGTAATCTACTTTTCTTTGAACTTTTATTTAGTTGTTTTATCTGTATACAGACTGTGTCGGATATGCAAATTGTTAATGAGGATTCTGAATCATCTATGGGGGAGGAAGAGCAAGGAGAATCTGCAAGCAATAAGGAAACTAAAGAGGAAAAGGCCAAGCTACAGAAGTCTGCTTTAGATAAATAGGAGAACACAAGTGAGGATTCCTTTCTAGGCCAGGAAAGTCTTGCATTTGCATTTGCCATTATGAAATGCAATTTCTTATAGCAATGCCATTAGGCATCTTTTGATTGTTTTAATTTTGTACTAACTTTAAAGAGTACATACTGCAGAATCGTAGAAATCTCAATTAAGGACTTGAATTTTTTTCTTAGTTGATATTTGTGTATGTTTAACCTCATTTTGTTAACTTAATCTTTCAGATGATTTTGTTAACTTAATCTTTCAGTTGTGTCTCTTTCCTATTCACTTTTTATCTCTTTGTATAATGTGTTGTTGTTTTCTGCTTAGCATTGCGATGGAATGCTCTTATTTTTAGAATTCCAAGCTTAATCTAATAATGACATTAATAATTAAAAAGTTGTAATAATTTTTAGCGACGGATGGGACCGTCGTCAATTTTATTACTTATGGGTGAATTTATGCTAAAATAGCAACGGAATCTAAATTTTCGTTGCTAAATTTAGCAACGAAAATATTTGTTCCGTTGATAAAATTGACCAATTCACCGAATCTTGTATTGTTGAGGTTAGCAACGGAATAAAATTTCCGTTGCTAAATTTAGCAACCGCCAAATTAGCAACTGAAATTTCCGTTGCTATTTTTGATTAGCAACGGAAAATTGACATTTTTCGTTGCTAAATTGCAATTTTCTTATAGTGTTACTTGGTTATAAATGCAAAAATAAATTCTAAATATTTCCAGGAAATAACTCTTAAAAATATTTCAAACAATCAATTTTTTCTTACTTTGCAAACTAAGAGAAAACTCTATAATTAATTAGCCCTAACCATTAAACAACCATAGGAAAAATTCCATACAATTTAATATGATAATTGCATTAACACTTAAAACGATCTGATTCTGATTAACAAACACGAAAAAGTTCGATTCATTTAAAATAAATTATACTCTTATGTAAAATAAACTGAGAACATGGTACTCAATCATTCTAATTTATCATTGATTTTTAGATTAAAAAAATTGCGGATCTAATTAATCTAAGTATATAATTCTAACAATTGCACAACTGGCCACGTTGGAACAATTAAAAGAACAATATTGACATGAGATTACACCCCTAAATACTGAAAATAAACATATTCATGAAAGGAGGTCTAGAGATGAAGAAGACACCCCTAAATACTGCAAAATACATTCTCATCATTTCTAAATAATAAAACTTCATTTTAAGTTAAAAAGAGTTCTAACTAAAATCGAAAAGCTAAATAAAAAGATAAAAAAATATTGTAGATGATATGATTGTATTCAAACAATCATGAATAAACAAAATAAAACAACACAGTGCAGATGAAGAGAGAAGCTTCATGAGGAAGCTTATTTTAATAAGATTTACGTAATATATATAATTATCTATAAATAAATAACAAATGTATAAATAATAAATCATTTTAAAATGTGAAATTTTATTTGAGGGCATCTTTTACTAGGGGTGAGAAAAAAAAAACCGAAAATATTGTTAACCGCAAAATTAGTCTGAAACCGAACTGATTTGTTTGGTTAACTAATCCGATACATTTAGTTATGATTTTTTATTTTTATGTTTTTTGTTAATGGTTACGGTTAAGTTTTTAAGTACCGGTTAACCGTTAGTCTATGGTTAACTGGTTCATATATATATTTTGTTAACAGTTACGGTTTAAGTTTTTAAGTACCGGTTAACTGTTAGTTCACGGTTAACTGGTTTATATATATATATATATATATATATATATATATATATATATAATACTTTAAAATAATATATATTATATCATTCTCTTTAATTATATAGTAATATTTATATATAGTATCCGATTAACTTTTATATATATTATTTTTTATCATATATTGGTGTTCATATTTTACTTAATAACATTTAATTACATTTTCTTATATTTTAGAGTTTATGTTATAACATTTAATATTATTCAAAATTTTATTTGACTTATAATCAAGCATATTAATTTCTAATAAATATCAAATCTATTTTATAATATGAGCTATTAATTTATAAAATATAAAATTTTTCTAGTAAATTATGTTTGTTTCATAATTTTTATATTAAATTATTTTGCACATTTGAAATCAAATTAAATTTTTTCTTTTTTTATAATTTTATATTATAAATTTTATTATTGGTTAACCAAACCAAAAAAAAAAATCTAAATCAATAGACTGATTAACTAAATGTAACAGACTGGTTAATGGTTAGTAATTTAAAAAAAAAACAATATTAATGGATTGGTTAATTTTTTTACCCATGGACTGGTTAACCGATCCATGCTCACCCCTATGTTTTACCATATATTTTTTGAAAATATGCAATCTGTACAAGTTTTGCCAAATTTTTTGACACACAAATCATTTTTCATTTTTAAATATGTATAACTTACTTATTACATAAAACATTCAAATAAGATTTTCATATTTATCTATTTCCATCACGGATTAGAGCCTTGTTGGATTCTTTAGAGAAATATGATTAAACAAACACCAATTACACATAAATAGAAGATAAAAGAAAAAAAATTGACACAAAAATTTAACAAAATTCAGCCAAAATACCTATATATGTTTTTTGGATAGGAATGGCAAGAAATTTCACAGCTAATAGAGATGAAAACACTACAATTTCGTAAAATTCCAAAATGTCTCTATGAAGCCCTCCGCATTCCTTTTGGAATTATTGTTGTGCTTTAACTCTCGCCTTCACCAAATTATGTTAGTTATAGTTATTTTTATTGTAAAAATATTCAATAGAAAGTAGAAAATCACATTTTTTTCTAAAGTTTATTTTTATAATTTTGCGTATTATTCAATAAACCTTTAAAGAAGTTATTTTCTTAATATAATTTATTTTTGTCTGATGACAAAAACAAATATTAATTGAATGATCAATTATCTTGAAATGATTAACTTTCTAAATTCACTTGTCACGAAACAGAACTTGAATGATCTTGACAGTCCAACATGCGAATAGACAGACAAAAGGGGCTTGTGAGTGAAGTGAAAACAAGATGATTTGAATATTATTAGATTACTAATTGATCCATGTTTTCTCTGATACAACGCAAATTAAATTCAATGCTGGCTTTGAATATATATATATAGCTTTTTCATTAGATAGCCTATCAATTCAATTCTTCACCCAAAAGAATTGAATGCTTTGTGCTTGCTCTAAGCCATCAATAAATTTACTTATTTTATTACTCCTTCCGTTCTTTTTTATCAGTCACTTTTGTTATTTTTACTAGGATTAAGAAATAATAAATAGACTTAAATTTGGTATTCAATTACGTGATTAAGACTAAATTATCAAATCTGATTGGTTCTGACTTTATTGAAAAAAAATAAATTGAAAAAGCAAATTAAATTATATTAAAAGTCTAAAAGTGACAGATAAATAGAATTTGGATTTTATTCAAAAGTGACAGATAAGAAAGAACGGAGAGAGTATATTTTTTATAATTCTGAACAATTTAAATGTAATGTTTATCAATATACATCATGTGACCAATTAATACATATTTTTGTTAAAATTGATAATTGTTTAGCCAATTTTATATGCAGTCCACCACATCCCTAAATAATTATTTTTGATATACAGAAGTTTGGTGTATAAAAAAATTGACATTTTTTTAACAAGTTCTTAGTGTATAAAGTGACAGATAAATAATTTGATATTTTTTAATAAATTCTAAAAAATAATTTGATTCGTTGTACTAGTATAAAAATATTATTTACATGTTAAATAAATTGGGATGTTATTAAATAATTATGTGTTATAGCTAGTCGTATTTGAACTTATGTCTTTCTTGATTTTTGAATTTACTTTTTTCATTGGGGCAATATGTATAATTTGATGTTTATTTTCAATATTTAATAATATCTAAAATCTACTAAAAATAATAAATAAAGATTAGTAGTGAGATTTGAACTCACATCAAATTTACAACACATAACAACTAAATTACAAATAATAGTTGATATTAGATTTCAATATTATTTATTAATTTAATAATAAAAATCGATAAAATCTGATACATCTAAAATCGCAGTAGATTGTATTGCTTTCAAAGTTTGAAACTACTGAAATAAGAGGTGGCAAATGGGCGGGTTGGACGGATTTTGGTTTGGGTCATAAATGGACGGGTCACAAATGGGCTCAAATAGATGGGTCATAAATGGGCCAATGTCCAAATGGGTTGGGCGGATTTGGGCCAACCCATAAATTTAATGCATATTTTTTTAATGAAAATACAGAAAAACTAAATATTTTATTAATAATTTAATTTTACTCCAAAAATAAAATTACGTACAAATATTAAATATATAAATAGTAAAAATTACTCTAATAAAAAAAATAATATGCTAATCTATTTTTAAAATTTAATATCTTTTTCCATGCTATCTTCAAACTTTTCATCTTCAAATCCAAATAACCAACTGCGAGTGGTGATTAAAGCCTCAGCATTTTCAGGTAACATAGATGCTCGCCACTTGTTGAGAATTCTTCCTCCCAAACTAAATACTGATTCTGAAGCAACTGTAGTAATGGAAATTGTCAAAATATCTCTAGCCATTAATGAAAGAACGGGATATTTCGTCTCATTATCTTTCCACCAACATAGTACATCAAATTGTGGAACTCTACTCAGTCTTGCATCATTCAAATATATATCTAATTCAGATTTATCTCCAAAGGTGTTGCCAAGGTAATCAAATTCCTACATGAAATTTATTATAAAAGTTATTATAAAATATTAAAGATTATAAATATTTTATTCTACATGAGAGATACTTACTTTCATGAGATCATCATCCACGCTTGGTCTCCTTTCTGTTGATGCCTCTGAAGTTGAATTATTACTTGCATATGATGCAAAAAGATCATACAACTTATCCTTAATTTCTTTGGATTCATATTTAACCACACTCTCATCTCCGAATAACTTTTTGTAAGAAAATGTTACAAAATCCAACTTATAACGGGGATCCACAATAACAGCAAAGGATAAAATAACACTATAACAGTCCCAATATTTCTCAAACTTATCCAACATCAAAGTAGTCATATTCTGAATACATTGATCTTCACTTCTTGTTCCATCTAACAACAACAGATGAATTCTCAAGACATTATAAAAGTACAGATTTGAGGTGGGATAATGAGTTCCTGAAAAAAGATTAGTAATATCTCGAAAAGGTTTCAAAATATTACATATTTTTTCAACTAAACTCCACATATCATCCGTTAGATTCCAAATATACATTGAGTCAAACAATGGCCAAATATGAAAAAGCCTTCCGATAAAAGAGAACCCTATCAAGCATCTCATATGTGGAATTCCATCTCGTGGGACAATCTAACCACAATCCTTTAGAAAAATCAATACCTACTCGCTCTGCACATTCGACAAACTTTATTTTTCTAGCTTCTGATCCATTAACATATTTCACCCCCTCCCTGATAGATATAATTGATTGATCAATTAACTTCAAACCCTCTTGAACAATAAGATTTAGGATATGAGCTCCACAACGCACATGGAAAAAATCACCATTACAATGCAAATAACCATGCAAACTAAGTTGATCTCTCAATAGTTCTTGCATGTTGTCATTATTCCGTGCATTATCTAAAGTAATTTAGTTCTTCCCTCATGCCCGGGAAAAGACAAAAGCAATTATGTAGAAGAGTTCTCGTGAAGAGATAATGTCGTTATGGTGAGTGCATGCTATAAGATTTGGTCCCTAGCAATTATGTAGAATAGCCAAGAATTTTCTAGAAATGAGTTTTTACCTTTGCTTTAAAGTATGAGAATCTAATAATATTTAACATCAAATTCTTTTTGATAAACAAATAATTAATAAGATGAAGACATGGAAGGAATTCTTTTTGTAAAATTCTAGTCTAATAAGATTTTTTTTTACCCATAAATGATAAATGAGATAGCACGAAAACTAAATTATTTTAGCCAATAGCACTATGGCTAAACAATTATGCTGCAGAAAAGAAAATCTATTTGATATTCAAAAGCAAAATACAGAAAAGGAATCTATAACAGCCTCCAAAATATAAAAGAACCCATCTAATCACTCAAGAAAAGGATTAACGGACATAAAGGCCAACATAGAATATATATTGCAACTTAAATCATTTAAGAATCCAGTAACTTCAAAAATCCTGTTCAGTCAGCACCCAATTAAAAACCACTTACAGACATAACACATGGGCTTCGAATCAGAAGTATTCAAAGTCAACATGAACAAGAGGGAATTAGTGGCAGCAATACTACCACTGCAACAACATGGGCTACCACTCTCCAATCTGGACTTGCCTTTACCTCCGATCGGCGTAGGTGTTTTCTTTTGTTATAAAAACCAACTAGACGAACAATATGAGTTTTGGGTCGAAGGTGGGTACTCAGGTTACAGATGTAAGCACATCACTACAGATAAATCTATATAATAACGTGGGAATTCAAAAAGTGCGAGAAAGAGAAAAGCTAATTGAAATACCGCGAGAATGACAACAGAGAAGACACCGATGGTGACCAAGAAGACGACCTTTTAATTACAAATTCTTTGGTGGATTTTTTGAACCCAGTAGAGATTTCAATAATAAAATTGGTTTTTCATTACAAATTCACTCCTACTGCCCATTTGGGAACCCTAAATCGACCACATCAACTCTAAATCAGCTTCTGGTTATTTAAGTTTCCAAGTACAAATGTATCTGGATCCTGATTAAACAATTTTATTGTTGCATTAAAAATCAATGGAAGAATGAAATTATAGAGAAAACAATAAAACAAAAAATTGTACATACCTCTACAAAAAACTGATCTGCGACAGAGACTTTGATAGATGGTCAAGGTCTTCTATTTCTTGAAAGAAGAACAAAGGAGAGATGGAAGAATAGGAGTATCGATGAAGAGTTTTTTTGAGCGTAGAACACAAAGAAGTGAAGCAGGAGACAGATTTTTGGGTGACCTAAAGAATTAGGCCGATGCCCATTGGGCATCTCTTGCTGACCCGAATGGGTTGAAGAATTAATGGATATTTTTTGGGTAAGCCCAATAGATATTTTTTGGGTTTGAGTTGAATTTGGGTTATTTTTTTTGGGCAGGTTTGGGTGGGATTTTGGGTTTGGGTAAAATTTGCCAGGCCTAGATGTTAATATAGCTTAAGGAATAATTATGTGTAGATCCAGTAAACATACCCAACTAACAAACACCTAGTATTTATGTAAATATATAAATACCAAATGATTACACAAGAATTTTGTTGTGATTAATTTATTCCTCTTCCAGTCCTTATCAAAATTTCACAATTTCTTTCTTTTTTTTGTCCTTCATTTTATGGCATAATGAATTAGGAGTCTCAATCATGAAGTGGTGAGAGATCAATTTCCATGTAGAAAAATCATTTTTGATAAAAATAAGAACAAACATGGGACCCATTTTCTATCCACTAAGAAAGAAGACAGACAATGTCTGTTTCTGTTTATGTTTACACCTCAACCAATTACACCCTTAACTATCAAATAACCAACAATTAGCAGCTGGTGTTTAGTTCTAATCAAATCATTATCTCAAATTACATTTTGTGCATGTTCTTCAATTAATACAAACTTTTCCTTTTTACCCTAATCCCCATTTTCTTATTTCCTTTCTGAAGTAATTACATTTTACTGTTTTTAGTTTTTTCAATTCCAATGCAATTTTGATTCTAAACCTCATTGAAACTACTTTCAGTTTAGATCTTCCCAATCATTATGGTTCTATTAATTCCAAATTCAACCTATTAACAATTATTAATTGCTAATCGAATTTGCGATTGATTAACTATTAATTATTTGTTAACCTTTGAAAAAAAAAATAAACATATTCCATTTTTAATTATTCTAAACTTTATAAAAAATATTTTCATTCATCCACCATATTAAAATATAATTTTTTTTAATTTTTTTTTAAATATAAACTATATACACTAAAATAAAATTACATAACCATTAATTTATCGATCATGTTATCTACTTTTTAAAATTATGACAGAATATGAATACATGTAAAAAAATATCTTTATGTCCATATATATGTATAAAATTACATATAATCCAAATAATCAAACACTTAAATCCAATTTAAATAATATTTTACATAAATTTCGGTTGGATTAATAAAATTTTTAAATGATTTTTTTAATCTTTTTCACATAATTACGAATTAAAATTAAATTTCAATTATTATAGTCAAAACTAAACTCAACTCCAAATGTAAAAATTTCAACATGCCTTGTTCATAGGTTCAAAAATATTGAGTTGAAATTATTTAATTTCAAGGTAAGAGAATATGTCAAAGCATTTAAAGTTACGCTATACTTTTTCTTTTCAAGAAGTTATGCTATAGTTAGACAAATATTCACATTGCTATATTACTATAATATAGGTTAAATTATGAACTATAAAATTGTTTTTAATTCCAAATCCAATTTAAAAATTCACCTCCAGAATAGATAAGCTGGATTTCTGTAAATAATTCAAGACATTCGTGTTAGCATTTCATTTGATTTTAATGGGATTTTTTGACAAATTCCCTAAATTACAAAAACATTTAAAAGTCTAAAATTTAAATTGCGATTTTTTAAGTTGGATTTAAAATTAAAAAGATCTTAAAAGTCGAGGTCCCATTTTGTAATTTTTCCTTATTTATAAATATATGGCGAATGACATTTCCATTCAATTTTGATATGTAAGATTAAGATTGTGGATATTTTAAACAACTCGAATATTCTATTTCTAACGTTCTACAACTTGTTTAAATTTAATGTCAAATAGCTAAAGAATGATGTTACCTATGAGATACTTATATATGTGTAATATCCAATGTTATTAAAATCGGACCGGATAAAGAATCAAAAAGCTCAAGGGTCATGGTTCGACCGGTTCATTGGAATTCAATCGGATTTTTTTCATTTCTTAAAAAATATATTATTTTTTTTAAGTTTTATATAAATATTATGAAAATATCACTATATAAAAAAATTAAAAATAGTTTAAAAATATATATTTATCATCAAATATTAATAATAAGACTATATTTTGAAGTCATTCAATATTTATAACAAAAATTTAAGATAAATATAGTAAAAAATTGTAAATTTTTAAAGAAATTCTTCAAATATAAAATTTTATTTTATTCATAAAAAATTCATTAAATTGTTTGAATTTTAATTATTTTGTATTTATAATTTTATTTTATTTTTTTCCAGAAAAAATAATATTGTATGAATATTTTGGACAAAAAATTGGTTTTTCTAAAATCAAACCGGTTTTTTTTATCATTTTACCCGGTTTTCTCCAGTTTTATCCAGGTTTAACCGGTTTTTTGGCTGTTTGAAACAATATCTTCCGGTTTTTATCCAATTCGGTTTTATTAATTGAACCAACCGAATCAGCCGATGGTTCATGATTAAACCGATTCGACCGTCCGATCCGGTTTTAATAACCATGGTAATATCATTAAGAATCAAAGAGGTTTTTTTTTTCAATTATTATTATTATTCTAAAACTGTAAATTATTTATTTATAATATTTAGGCACATAAAGTTTGTAACTGTGTTTATGCGCGGGACGTAGAGAAATGGGCATGAGGCTCACTTGACTTTTCACATTTCACATTTACACCATAGTTATTAAAATCGGACCGGATCGACCGATTGAACCGGTTTAACTACAAATCGGCAAGTTACCCAATTGGTTCAACTATTGAAAACCAAATTGGCAAAAAATCGAATTGAACCGGAAAAAATCGGGTTGAGCCTAAAAATCGAAAAACAGAACAAAATTAAATTTTTTGCTAAAAAGTGTAAAAAATCATTTTTTTTTGTATATTTTCACCCACACACATATTTATTTATTTATTTGAAAAAATTATCACTTTAAATTCTAAATATGTAACTTAATAATTTAATATACTTATTATCTATTTGGATCATCGTAATAGTATATTAAATTATTAAGGAATATCTTTAGAATTTAAAATACTAATTTTTTTCAAATAAATAAATAATGAAAATTTAAAATACACACACATATATATATTAAAATTTTATTATTTATTTATTTGAAAAATTAGAATTTTAAATTCTAAAAATGTCACTTAATAATTTAATATACTTATTATCTATTTGAATTTATTGTAATTAAATATAGTTATACTCATATATGCAAGGTCAATATTTTTTTGTGTTTACTTCATTAGTACTCCATCTAAACATGAAATTATTTTCATGATATGATTGTATTTTTATGTTTCTAACATATGATATTCAAAAATCCATAATTAATCACTTATAATAATAAAATTAAAATTATATTTTGTAATTTATTATTAAAATATTTGTGATATATATTTAATATTTGATGAATATTTTTTTAATTTTTATACAATAGTATTTAAAAAATTATAATAATTATAATATTTTAAAAATATAAAAAAATTCGGTTAAACCGATCAAACCATGAACTTTCATCCTTATCGATTCTTTATCTGATCCGGTTTTAATAATATTGATTTACACCGTTAAATTGAAAACACGCGCAATTAAACAGTATAAATAAGTATGCACTATATGCATCTGCACTAGGGGTGAGCATTTGGTCGGTTCGGTTCGGTTTTGGACAGAACCGATTAAACCGAAAACCGAATTTCAGGAATTATAGGAATCGAACCAAAATCGAACTCTGTAGAACCGAACAAACCGAAATAATTTCAGTCGGTTCAGTTTAGTTCGGTTCGACCGATTTTGAGTCAACATAGGCTTTTTTTAAATTGAACTTTTAATCTATATGGGTCCATAAATTAAATTAATTTATATTCAATAAAATAAATTTATTTAAAATAACTAAAATTAAAATAATATACATAAATTTATTATATTATGTCTATAATAAATACTAATCAAAATTATATTAAAAAATATACTACTAAAATAATACTTTAAAAAATATCTTTTTTTTTTAAATTGGTTATTAAGTATAATTGAAAGGCTGGAAAGATCCATTGCCAACTGATATAGACTTTGGAGCTAAAGCAAATAAATTGTTGAATAGGTATTTTTAAAATTTGGAATTAATATGCAAGATTTTTTTGTGGGGGCCTGAAATTAAAACTCATCTGGAATTTAGGTCCGATTTTGTAATTAATCCTAAAAAGTAAGAAAAAATCTTTTAAAAATCTGAAATTGTGTAAAAGTAGATAAAAATGAATTCATACTTAGATAAACATCCATGTTCGATAGACATGTTCTTAACAAATTTAGAACAATAATTAAACAAAAGTGCTAATTATAAACTAACTGTTTGCTACAATGAGTCTCATGACTTTTTTTTTTCAATCCAATTCCATTCCCTGTAATATTTATTAGAAAATATTAAATTCTTTGTATTTTTCTAAAATTAAAATAAAGGTATAATATTTGAAATAAAATATTACTATATTTAAAAATTTATATATTTAATATACAGATAGTTATAGTATTACTCTCTATAATTATTTTCATAAAAAAAATTACACTAAGATTGCAAAATAAAAGTTGCAGTGCTAATTTGTATAAAATAATTTCCCTTTTTGTTTTCAGTAAATTAAATAATCATAGCAAATAATGCAAATTATTATATTCACAACAAAAATAATCAATTGTGCACCATTAATGATATAAAAATAAAAAAATAGTAAATTATAATAAAAATTTGAAAATTATATATTTCAAATTTTGAATATATCCATATTTTTAAATTATCATATTCCCATATATAATTTCTATTATTTATGTATATCCTTCAAACACAGTTAATATACAACATATATATTAGAATTTATAATAACATCTACTTCTGCTATATTAATTTAACAACCATGATGCTATTTTACAAGAATATATGTCACGCACAGTAAATGCTAGGGAATTAGTTCCAGGACCCATTCCCCCACAGAAAGCACTTTGAAAAAAAAATTGAAGTAAAAAAAATAAATAGGAACCCCCACAGAAAGCACATTGAAAAAAAAAAATTGAAGTAAAAAAATAAAAGAAAACACCATATATGCCATTTGTGAGAATTGAACACGGAACCTTGGGGATTTTGTTTCTTTTTACACCATCAATCACCATCAATCCAACTTATCATTCCTGAAACATTAAAACTAAAAAACTATATATGTATAAAACTTTGGTCGGTTCGGTTCCTTCGGTTTTTCAATTTTAAGAACCGAATAAACCGATTTTTAATTTCGATTCAGAACCGAATGAACCGAAAACCTAAATAACCGAACCAAATAGACCAAATTCATTTCGGTTCGGTTTTCGGTTCCGGTTCGGTTCTGCACACCCCTAATCTGCACGCTAAATTTTTATGGAAATTAAAATATAAAATCAGGGTTAAGAAGTGGATCGGCGAATGATTGGGATAGGGTAATTGAGCCATTTTCTTAAATGGATATGATGCTTATTAAGTTATTAGTTATTTAGGGCATGAGGGATGCTAAGCAATTACTATTAAATTACATGATCATCCTTATTAGGTATATCTTTCTGGTCCGCAATGCTAATTGCCTTCCACCAATAAAAAATTATCACTTAATATTATTATTTCATGCCAACTAAGAAAGAGAGAGGCTGGTGGATTTATTTATTTATTTTTTTTCCACTTTAGCTCGGCTACAAGCCTAAATTCAGGTTTTTCTCGTTCCTTTTTTTTTTCTTCTCAGAATTTTTTATGCGATATGTAATAAAAAAGAATTTAAATTTTATAACCATGATAAAATTAATTATTGACTACTATTGACCAATGTATTATGAGCACTTTAAAATCTTAACATTTCTTTAATTTTCATAGGTATTAATTTTATTTTACTTTTCCTAACTTTCAGCAAATTTCATTTTTTTAGGGCTCGTGTAATGTTATGATGAGCATTCTTTTTTAACTTAATAAAATGCATTTGAACCAGAAAAAATATTATTTCCTCCGTTTTCTTTTATATGCTACTTTTGAGTAAAATTCATATAACATCATATACTCGGTCAGTTAAAAAATCCGAATACCGAATGTTACTCCCGAACTTATATTCCTTTAAGTGGACTAGTTATAAAGTCATATAGGGAAAAACCTTCACATTAATAAAAACTGTTTATTTAAAAAAAATTGGCAAAATTTTCCTTAATATTTCCTAAAGACTCCCCCGTAAGAAAAATTTTCAAAACATTTCTATTTCGATCTATCCTACCATCCAGCTACCGTTCAAACTACAACACAATGTTTTGCCCTTCCTTCAACATTTTACAACTCAACCTCGATTAATTTTTAAAAGTAAAGCGCATATTTTTGTTTCTAATTTACATAACCAAATTTAAAATAAACTTAATTTACCATAATTACAAATATATACTTATGTATACATGAGATTATTTCACCATGATTCGGTGTATATGCCAAAATATTCATAGTTTCATTAATACGATTTGGTTAGGACTTGAGATGCTAATTCTCAAGCTTCTTACATATCCCATTTAGGGAATTAGAATCATGTAGTTTTAAAATTTTGAAATTCGACATAACACTTTAATTATAGTTCCGTATTAGCTTATTTCTTGCATAGATTTTGTGAAAAACTTAAACACGATTCCTAACATGCTTTTGAACTAAATAGCACGAAAAATAGAATCGAATGCGGAAATAAATCAAGCTAACCTCCAGCCATTGTTGAGCTTGTTGAAACTAGAATTATTATTCAACCTCTTAGAACTCAAAGCAACAAAATACTAACCAATTCACTCACAATTTTGATGGTGTATTTTTCTATATGTGAATGCTTGGTTTAGACCCCTTTTATATCCATTGTGAGCCTCATGTAACATCCTTCCATCAAGGCTATTACTACAATGATGGAATGTTGTCATAAGTGGTTAAAGTGGAGATCATGGATGGTAGAGGAAAAACTGCAAAAACGTGGGCAAATTGGAAGAGGAAAAACTACAAAAACTGAATTAAAAAAGTCCCTACAATAATAGGATCACAACACCTAACATTCTCCCACTTGATCCCAACAAGTATTACCCAACCAAATCCATGAATCATGGCGATATGTCCTCTATGAACGAGTAGTATCTTTCATGTATTACAATGCAGTCTATCCCCTTAATGTCAGCCTATATGTGGCAACATAATTTAATGAATAAACCTTATGTTTATTCTAGGTCAAAAAATAAATATTATTCTCAGAAATCAATAAATGTGTACACCAAATTTGAGAATAATATTACAAATGAATAAGAGTTTCATAAAACAAAATCATTCATATAACGAAAAGTCACATGATGGGACCAAGTCACATGATGGTACCAAGTCCCATCCTAGCTACATGATCCTTATAACTCATCGGTGGCATGCCTTTAGTTAAAGGATTAGCAATCATCAATTCAGTGCTAATGTGTTCTATTACCACTTTGTTCTCCTTAACACGTTCTCTTATGGCTAAATACTTAATGTTGATATGTTTACTTCGACTACCACTTTTATTGTTTTTAGCCATAAAAACTGCATCTGAATTGTTACAAAACATCCTCAATAGTCTAGAAATTGAATCCACAACTCTAAGCCCATATATGAAACTCTTCAACCATACACCATGCGATGTAGCCTCAAAACAAGAAACAAACTCAGACTCCATAGTGAAAGTAGTAGTCAAAGTCTGCTTTGCACTCCTCCAAGACACGACTCCGCTAGCGAACATGAAAACATAGCCAGATGTTGATTTTTGAGAATCAACACAGCCAGCGAAGTCCGAATCCGAATAACCAACTACCTCCAAATTTTCAGTCCGTTTATACATAAGCATGTAACCTTTTGTACCTTGAAGGTACCTCATCACCTTCTTTGCAGCTCTTCAGTGGTCCATTCCTGGATTACTCTGAAATCTTCCCAACATTTCCACAGCAAAGGAAATGTCAGGTCTAGTGCAAACCTGAGCATACATCAAGCTTCCAACAGCAGAAGCATATGAAATGTTTTTCATTTGTTCCCTTTCTAGATAGTTCTTCGGGCACTAGTTCAAATTAAACCTGTCATTCTTTACAATAGGTGCTACACTTGGTGAACAATCTTTCATCATAAATCTTTCTAAGACTTTATTGATATAGGTTTCTTGAGATAGTCCTAAAATGCCTCGAGGTCTATCTCTATGGATCTTGATGCCAATGACATAAGATGCCTCACCCATATCTTTCATGTCAAAACTCTTAGAGAGGAATTGTTTCACCTCATGTAGCAACCCCTTATCATTGGTTACAAGTAAAATATCATCCACATATAGAACAAGAAAACAAATTTTGCTCCCACTAACCTTATGGTATATACATTGATCCATGACGTTCTCTTCAAAACCAAATGAAGAGATGACATCATGGAATTTTAAATACCATTGGCGAGATGCTTGTTTCAATCCATATATATATTTCTTAAGCTTGCACACCAAATGCTCACCATCACTAGAGGAGAATCCTTCTGGTTATTTCATATAAACCTCCTCCTCTAGATTTGTAACACTTTTATCCCTCTTACTGATGGAATATGACATGGTATGAATGTGATGATAACGCAGCGGAAAAATAAAAAATTTTTCATCATACATACCATACAAATCCAAAGCAAGAATCGAAACATGCAATTTTAGGGTTTAAAACTTACAACTTTGGATGCCTTTTAAACCTTGAGTTTGGTGATGATCAGCAACCGAGATGACTTTATCCGCCTTAGATCTTAATCACCAATGCCAAGGAACAACCTTTTACGCCACTCCCTCTATTCTCACACACACAATTGCACCGTCGGCTTAAAATCGAGATTGCTAGCTCTCTTTTAAGGTATTGTGTAATGGCTATAGTTTGAAGCTACAAAATTTGATTTTGTACTTCTCTTAGGTTGCTTTTACTACCCAAGATCATAAGAGAATGAGGAACTATCCTTTCTCCTTGTGAAAATTGGCTAAAAGAAATTAATGAGAGAGAGAGAGAGTTCACGCCAAAAGCAAAGTGGCTAGGGTTTAACGCCAAAATGCAAGTCCATCTTAGGGTTTTATTTCTTTTTAATATATACCCTTATCTTTTTGGCAAGTCTTTGATATGAATTTAACTATCTCAAGATAATTAATTCAACTTCAATCACTTCTTAAAAATAAGTAATATATTTTGAATTAAACTCATTTGAATTTAAATTCAAATTTGAAATAAAACATAAGACATTTAATTAAATGAAAACACTTAATATAAATAATGAACATGTGCCGAAATTCCTTGATTTCCCTCTTGGAATTTCGGCCATTTCATCTATTATACAAGTGATTTAATTTAATTTAAATTCCTTTAGGCTTTAATACTCAATTAACTTAATTAATATAACATAATTAATTAATTGAAATTAAACCTTCTGGGCTGAATTTTTCTCTCTCATGGACCAAAGCCCAATAGCAATTTTATAACCCATTACACACATTAATTTGACTTTAATTAAAAGCCCAAATTAATGCTCAATACTTTAATTAAATATTTTAAGCCCAATGCTTTGTGTGCGATCCTATAGGTCCATTTAATGTTGGCAATGAATTAATAAATTAATTCAAAGGCTATATATATTCTCTAGCAAGATATTATAGCATTCCAAATTAAATGAAAACGCATATGGCATTTAGTGACCTAATGCAATTTTGCATAGTCCCTTACCTATAAATATCAGAATTAATATAAGGCATGGAACTAGTCATCCTTATATATATTAATTCCTTTCTTGATATTCCAGTGACACTGAACTCTCAGATAAATAATGATTACTCATTATTTCATCTCGGTATGGCCATACACTTCTCAGTTCACTGATCAAGTGGCCGATGATATTTTCTCTCTTATTGAAAGGGGCAATCCCTTCACTTCTCTCATGCTCTCTAACATGAATTAATGCATACCCAATCATACCCGTACTTGTCACTCTGTTACGAGCACGTTAGGTGTATGTCAAAGTACACAGTAATTCATAAAGAGTTTCATAGAGATTTCAGGTGTAAGAACTCCGATACAAAACTTGCATATGAGAAACACTTATGACTTGTACCATATAGTGTTCTCATGAGCGGATCGTATCCAGATACCATGTTCTTTAACATGTATCTATGATCTCTGATTGACACTCTTGTCCTAATGATCCGTAAGACAGAACTCATAATATCAGAGAGAGCATACTAGTCTTAATTCATTGTTATTCCCATAACAATGACTGACTATGGATATTTAGAATGATGTCTCATTTGTTTCAAGGTCTTACAACCATGTGCCTCACACATGATAACTTAAACCAAAACAACACTCTTGGATAGTTTTATCAATTGATATGCACAGGAATACAAAGGATAAAACAAATGCCTCATTTTATTAATTCAAAGTGCTTTATTACAATGCATTGGGGCTAGGGCTTACACTAACAATCTCCCACTAGCACTAGTCCCAATTGGGCATAGCCCTAAGACCGAACGCTCTCAAATGAGCTTCGTGTGATCGGGGCTCCTTGGCCTGTGCTATGGCCCCGTTGTTATCACAAAAAATTTCTAATGGATCTAGGATGCTTGGGATCACTCCTAATCCAGTAATGAAATTTTTAATCCAAACAGCCTCTTTTGCAGCCTCACTTGCTGCAATATACTCAGATTCAGTAGTTGAGTCGGCAACGGTTTCTTGCTTTGAGCTTCTCCAGCTGACAGCACCACCGTTCAAAACAAAAACAAACCCAAATTGCGATCTAGAATCCTGAGTGCTGGTCTGAAAAGCAGCATCGGCATAACCTTGTATGACGAGCTCTTCTTGACCACCATACACCAAGAAGTGATTCTTAGTCCTTCGTAGGTACTTTAGAATCCCTTTTACAGCAGACCAGTGCTTTTCACCAGGGTCTTGCTGAAACCTACTGGTTATACTCAGTACATGAACAACATCTAACCTAGTACATAACATTGCATACATGATAGATCCAATAGCAGATGCATATGGGATTCTACTCATGTTGTCCCTTTCCTCTTTGGTTTTAGGGCACTGTTCTTTAGTCAAAGAAACTCCCAAAGCCAAAGGTATGTACCCTTTCTTTGAGTCTCCCATACTAAAATGCTTTAGTACCTTGTCTATGTACTTTTCTTGACTTAGTCCCAAGAGCCGATTCGATCTATCTCTATAGATTCGAATACCAAGTATTGTCTCGGCTTCACCTAAGTTTTTCATTGAGAAATATTTTCCCAACCATTGCTTAACCTTTTGCAATGTTGGAATGTCATTCCCAATGAGAAGGATGTCGTCCACATATAGGACCAGAAATACTACTATGCTCCCACTAACCTTTTTGTACACACAAGGCTCATCTTCATTCTTGATGAAGTCAAATTCTTTGACTGCCTCATCAAAACGAAGATTCCAACTTCGGGATGCTTGCTTTAATCCATAAATGGATTTTTGAAGCTTGCAAACCTTCTTAGGATGCTTGGGATTGACAAAACCTTCAGGCTGTGTCATATACACATCCTCAAGTAAATTTTCGTTGAGGAAAGCAGTTTTGACATCCATTTGCCATATCTCATAATCATGATATACAGCTATGGCAAGCAAGATCCTAATGGACTTGAGCATGACTACAGGCGAAAAGGTCTCGTCATAGTCTACACCATGAGTTTGTCGAAAACCTTTTGCTACTAGTCTACCTTTATAGGTCTTATCAGCTTTGAGTTTGAATAGCCACTTACATTCAATTACCTTAGCACCTTCCGGTGGATCAACCAAGGTCCAAACCTGGTTATCGTACATTGATTGCATCTCGGATTTCATGGCTTCAAGCCAATTTTCCGAGTCTGGGCTCTCAATAGCTTCTCAATAGGTAGTAGGATCCTCACGATCTACTAACTCAATAGTGTCACTGTCAGTGATTAGAAATTCATATCTCTCAATCTCCTGACGTACCCTACCGGACCTTCTAGGTTCTTGTGTAATGGGTTCTTGTTCCACAACTGGTTGTGAACTTGATCCCATTTCCAACTCATCCTCTATAGGAGTTTGTGGCGCTTAAATTTCTCCAAGTTCTACTTTACTCCCACTGTCTTTCTTGAGAAGGAACTCATTTTCCAAGAAAACAGCCTTGCGAGCAACAAATACTTTGTTCTTGGCTTGTGAGTAAAAATAGTATCCCTTTGTTTCTTTAGGATAATCCACAAACAAGTAGACACTGGATTTGGACTCTAGTTTGTCAGATGTTAATTTCTTAACATGTGCTTCACAGCCCCAAATCCTGAGAAAAGACATATTGGGTTCTTTCCCAGTCCATACCTCGTATGGTGTCTTCTCAACCGTTGGAGTACGGTTCAATAGAAACGCAGCAGTTTCTAATGCATAACCCCAAAAAGAGATAGGAAGATTAGCTTGACTCATCATAGATCGAACCATGTCCAACAGAGTTCGATTTCTCCTTTCGGACACACCATTCCATTAAGGTGTTCCAGGAGGAGTGAGCTGTGAAATAATACCACACTCCTTTAGATGACTGTCAAACTCTTGGCTTAAGTATTCGCCACCTCGATCTGATCGAATGGCTTTTATACTTTTGCCAAGTTGGTTTTCTACTTCGTTCTTAAACTCTTTGAATTTCTCAAAAGTTTCAGACTTGTACTTCATTAGATAGACATAGCCATATCTACTGAAGTCATCTGTGAATGTCACGAAGTAGCTAAAACCACCTCTAGCATGTGTACTTAAAGGTCCACATATATCGGTATGTATTAGTTTCAATAAGCCATTAGTCCTCTCACCTTTTTTATTAAAAGGACTCTTTGTCATTTTTCCATGCAAACATGGCTCGCATGTGTCATAAGACTCTAAGTCGAATGACCCAAACACTCCAGTTTTGTGGAGTCTTGAAATGCATTTTTCATTTGCATGTCCTAAACGACAATGCCAGAAGTAAGTAGGGTTCAATTCGTTTGATTTAACCCTCTTTGTATTAATGTTGTATATGGACTCTCTGTTTTGTAAATCAAGGATATAAAGGCCATTTTGCAACTGGCATTGCCATAAGAAATGCCTTGGTGATGAATATGAGCATTGCCATTTTTAATAACAAAATCAAATTCATCATTATCCAAACATGAAACTGAAATAATGTTTCTGCTCATAGCAGGCACATAATAACAATTATTCAAAACAATACAAAGTCCAGAAGGTAAAGTGAGGTGATAGTCGCCTATCTCCATGGCAGCAACTCGTGCTCCATTCCCCACACGGAGGTCCACTTCACTCTTCCCAAGTAACCGCCTATTTCTTAGCCCCTGCACATTTGAACAAATGTGAGAACCACAACCGGTATCCAATACCCAAGTGGTAGAAATAGAAAGGTTAATTTCAACAACAAAAATACCAGAACTGGACGCCTTAGCTCTATTCTTCTTTTGTTCTTCCTTGAAGAGAGCGCAATTCTTCCTCCAATGCCCTATCTTGTTGCAATGGAAGCAAGTGCTCTCACTCTCTTTGAGTTTTGGCACCTTGGGCTTGGATTGGGCCTGAGGTGCACTCCCAACTGACTTGGGTTTTCCCTTTCCCTTTCCCTTAGCGGGTCCCTTCTTAATTCCCTTTTGAACCATTAGTACGGGATTGGTCTTTCAAATGTTCTCTTCAGCATTCTTAAGCATCCCATGAAGCTCAGTGACTGACTTGTTCATTGCATGCATGTTATAATTCATCACAAATGGATCATAAGCAGCAGGCAATGATCCTAAGATCAAGTCAGTGGCCAATTCCTTTGGCACTAGTACCTCAAGTTTCTCAAGAGTATCAAGATACCCTTTCATCTTGAGTACATGGGTACTAACAGGAGTACCCTCAGCCATCTTGCAAGAAATTAAGGCCTTTGTTGTCACGAACCTCTCGTGACGAGCTTGCTCTTGGAACATCTCTTTGAGGTGCACCATGATCGCATAGGCCTCTTGGTCCATAAATTGTTTTTGCAATTCAGGCACCATAGTGGCTAGCATCAAACAGGTCACATCATTAGAGTCACTTTTCTTGGTCTCAAAAGTTTCCTTTTGAACCACAGAAGCGTTCCTAGCAGGTTCCTCAGGTAAGGGTGCATCCAAAACATACGACTTCTTCTCTTGCTTAAGAACTATTCTTAAGTTTCGAGACCAGTCTATGAAATTGGTGCCATTCAATTTGTCCTTTTCAAGGACCGATCGCAATGAGAAATTGTTGTTTGAAGATGCCATTTTCAATCTACAATAAAATTTAGCAAGATTAAATGAGGTCTTATTTATGATCCCACAAACCGAATTAATATCCCTTTAAATAATTCGCGTTAGTGATTTAATGTGGGCCAAGATCCACTTTCACAACAACTTATTAGTCAAGCTGAGCTTGTACACCTAATAAGTTAAGTTACTTAGGTAGGAAATCTCCAATCATGTCTCGTACATAACTCTTGGATCAAATGGGCTAACATCTTCAGATGTTATAGTACAACCCATTTATTAGTTGCCTAGGTCCGGGCATCCCTTTCCATGTTAAGTCCAACCTACATTCACAACCCATGCCTCACAAAGATAATCGGGTGCATCTAAGACTCATAGTCTACGTGACCGATGATCGATGCCTTGACATGTTTCGAATTAGGGAGGCAACTTTGTGACTTACTATTTTAGGGATTCATTTTATTACGGCTTACATGGCATACGCTTTGTCATCCATACATAGCATGCATATATAAATAATTGCATAAAGTAAAGCGTGACAAACATAGGCCCAAAAACCTACAACTAAGATTCTATACTATTACATAAGAATCTTCGAGTTGGGCTTCTCCACTCCGGTGGGCTTCGTCTTGATTTACAAAGTCTTCAAGTATATTCTATTCTAAGAAATAAATGAAACTTTTACAATAAAATATAATGGCTCGCAGGCCATATTTAATTACAAAAACCCAGGGCCCATGAATGCACCATGCATATCCATTCATCACACCAAACTAGCAAATAAATATACATAACATTCATGGATAAAACAAAGTCCAATTTTATTTAATTTAGCCAAGCCCATTAATGGAAATTGTGTACTTGAACTTTTAAGAGATGACCCCGTGATGGGCCTGGGCCGAAGCCCAATGGACTAAATCCTCTTATTGAATAAGTTCTCTTAAAAGCCCAAAACACAAACTAGTTAGATTTGTGCCATAAATTAACTCTAGTATAATTTTCAATTTTGCCATTTTTAATTTTATGTCATCAAGCCCATAAACATTAAAAATACATATAATATGTACCAACATGAATTAAAACACAAAATCATGAAGAACATATATATATGGTACACGACATGCATATAAAACAAACAAACAACAAAACTAGTTGTTTAATGCTTATGTGATGCCACAAAAATGCACAAATACTTAAAACAATTTTATGAGTCATTTAATAAATTAAATAAGGTCATAAATATTGATTTAATATTCTGTACCATTTTAATCTAAATGTGTTTTTACCATTTTAATCAAAACAAGACAAACAATGTTGATTAAACATGTAACAAACACAAACTAGACATAGTTTTAAGTGATTTTAAAATTGATCAATTAAATTGTCATGGACCAGAATTAAAACCAAATTTAAAACATGTCCAGACCTGATATTTAATCTTTAAAAATCACTTACAAACATTGCAAAAATGTTTTACATTTAATATTTAAAAACTAGTTGTTAAACTTACAATTAACATGCCAAATGCACCTAGTTTTAATATTAACATGTACCATCAGGTATAAATAATTAAATCCGACTATTACCAGCCCTAATAACATCTTAGGACAGTATATTAATATGTCATATTAATTATAATACCTATCTAATCAATTAAAATTGTTTTTACACCAAAACAATGCAAAAAACTCAAAACAGAAAATTTCAGATTTGCATTTTTCAAAATGACGATTTTTAATTAATTTTTTCATGCATCTAAAGCACTAAAATAAGCATGTTTAGGCTCTGACACCACTGATGGAATATGACATGGTATGAATGTGACGATAACGCAGTGGAAAAAAAAAAATTTCATCATACATACCATACAAATCCAAAGCAAGAATCGAAACATGCAATTTTAGGGTTTAAAACTTACAACTTTGGATGCCTTTTAAGCCTTGAGTTTGGTGATGATCAGCAACCGAGATGACTTTATCTGCCTTAGATCTTGATCACCAATGCCAAGGAACAGCCTTTTATGCCACTCCCTCTATTCTCACACACACAATTGCACCGTCGGCTTAAAATCGAGATTGCTAGCTCTCTTTTAAGGTATTGTGTAATGGCTATAGTTTGAAGCTACAAAATTTGATTTTGTACTTCTCTTAGGTTTCTTTTACTACCCAAGATCACAAGAGAATGAGGAACTATCCTTTCTCCTTGTGAAAATTGGCTAAAAGAAATTAATGAGAGAGAGAGAGAGTTCACGCCAAAAGCAAGGTGGCTAGGGTTTCACGCCAAAATGCAAGTCCATCTTAGGGTTTTATTTCTTTTTAATATATACCCTTATCTTTTTGGCAAGTCTTTGATCTGAATTTAACTATCTCAAAATAATTAATTCAACTTCAATCACTTCCTAAAAATAAGTAATATATTTTGAATTAAACTCCTTTGAATTTAAATTCAAATTTGAAATAAAACATAAGATATTTAATTAAATGAAAACACTTAATATAAATAATGAACATGTGCCGAAATTCCTTGATTTCCCTTTTGGAATTTTGGCCATTTCATCTATTATACAAGTGATTTAATTTAATTTAAATTCCTTTAGGCTTTAATACTCAATTAACTTAATTAATATAACATAATTAATTAATTGAAATTAAACCTTGTGGGCTAAATTTTTCTCTCTCATGAACCAAAGCCCAATAGCAATTTTATAACCTATTACACACATTAATTTGACTTTAATTAAAAGCCCAAATTAATGCTCAATACTTTAATTAAATATTTTAAGCCCAATGCTTTGTGTGCGATCCTATAGGTCCATTTAATGTTGGCAATGAATTAATAAATTAATTCAAAGGCTATATATATTCTCTAGCAAGATATTATAGCATTCCAAATTAAATAAAAATGCATATGGCATTTAGTGACCTAATGCAATTTTGCATAGTCCCTTACCTATAAATATCAGAATTAATATAAGGCATGGAACTAGTCATCCTTATATATATTAATTCCTTTCTTGATATTTCAGTGACATTGAACTCTCAGATAAATAATGATTACTCATTATTTCATCTCGGTATGGCCATACACTTCTCAGTTCACTGATCAAGTGGTCGATGATATTTTCTCTCTTATTGAGAGGGGTAATCCCTTCACTTCTCTCATGCTCTCTAACATGAATTAATGCATACCCAATCATACTCGTACTTGTCACTCTGTTACGAGCACGTTAGGTGTATGTCAAAGTATACAGTAATTCATAAAGAGTTTCATAGAGATTTCAGGTCTAAGAACTCCGATACAAAACTTGCATATGAGAAATACTTATGACTTGTACCATGTAGTGTTCTCATAAGCGGATCGTATCCAGATACCAAGTTCTTTAACATGTATCTATGATCTCTGATTGACACTCTTGTCCTAATGATCTGTAAGACAGAACTCATAATATCAGAGAGAGCATACTAGTCTTAATTCATTGTTATTCCCATAACAATGACTAACTAGGGATATTTAGAATGATGTCTCATTTGTTTTAAGGTCTTACAACCATTTGCCTCACACATGATAACTTAAACCGAAACAACACTCTTGGACAGTTTTATCAATTGATATGCACAGGAATACAAAGGATAAAATAAATGCCTCATTTTATTAATTCAAAGTGCTTTATTACAATGCATTGGGGCTAGGGCTTACACTAACACTTACACTGTACCGGTGTACCGAAAATCGAAAATTTTTTTTTTCCAACTTAATCTTTATATTTCAATACCTTAATAGCATTTACTAAATCATTTGAAACCGCTTTGTCGATGACCTATAGCTGTCCAATTTACTATGCATTTAATAAAATTTTTGCAATATGATGCCTGTACATAGTACTAGCCCCCTGAAATGCAGACAAGCCACACAGTCTCTCAAAGGCACAACAATCAATAATATCAACTATATCAATTCACTGTCATCCATTACATTTCATTCAAAACCCAAATACAGCTTACTAAAATAACTTCAGTTTTACATTACATATCCAAGTAAAGTTTGTACATATATATACATGCCAAAATTTATACAACTAGAGCATCCTAAAAGAAGTCTTTTAAAGTGTATTCCTGCTCCAACTCCTGCTTACCTGCGCAGTAAAAACTGCACGCGCTCTCAACATGCTCAGTGGTGACTAATAATCGATACATTTCCTAACATTAACATCATTATTCTTAAACCATACCTTATACACAAACACTTATAAAATCATTAAATTATTTATTAAAATACCAATTACAATTTTTCTATATTATTGTTCACATTAATTTAAAAGTCCTTTTTCTTTACTATTTTAATCGCGTAAATCTAGATTTTGTTCATAAAAGCTTATTTTTGTTCTTTAAACTAACAATTGAAATACTTTACATTTCCATACACTTAAGTTGTCATTTATAAGCAAAATTACATTTTAGTTCCTATTGACAATAAAATTCATTTTCTCAACAATTTAACTATTATCTGACTATTTTATCTTTATTTAAGAAATTTTCACTTAATTTACTTGCTTTTTACACTTTTGGGAAAAATTACCATTTTGCCTCTAAACTTTCTTTTTCTTTCATTTTGATCCTTTTTCACTTTCTTTTCTTTCTTTTCATTGTCTTTTCACTTATTTATTAATTTATTTTCATTATGCCCCTAGTACAAACCCGACAAAAAATCTCAGATCGGATACTCGGAACATGGACCCCACGGGCCCCACTAAAAAGAGAAATGATTTCCAAGGAACCATTCTCACAACATTACACTTTTTCACTTTCACTTTACAATTAAGTTATGAAGATCAGAGACCCTACCCATAGCAAAGCAAGTCGTCATGACTTGTACCGCGATAAAGGGTGTTCCTATGGCTAGCCAACTGTATCCAGAACTAATTTTTACTGCCAGACTAATTCTAAGCGCACAGTAATATTTATCTTATTAATCTTTTTAATTCGCGAAAAATTTATTAGTTGACTTTTTAATTCTTTTTCATTGACTATAATTTAATCTCATATAATTTTACCTTTTTCAACATTTTTATGCAATTATTAACCAATAATTCAATTATTTTCAATATACATATTAACATTAAAATTTCAATAAATTTCTAATAATTTCAATAAATCCCAATAAAATTTATTTATGCATTATTTATTATTTTTTATTATTTTTTATTAAAATAATCAATTAATTCACTATAATTCACAACTTTCACTATATACATACACTATACATAATCTTAAAAATTTTCAAATAAATTTCAAATATTCTTTAAAAATTCATAGACATTAATTATCAAGTCTACTATTATTTTAAGCTAACATATATTATTTATATGCAATTTTCTTATCATTTTTCCTTACAAATAAATTCGGCCACTACTAGTCTTCTTCCTAAAAATTTTCTTTCATTCATTTTCACTTTCCATTCATCCTTTCTCTAGCTTAATTACAATTACCCTAACATAATTACATCAATTAAACACTTTAATAATTTTTAGCCTAGTTATATAATTGAGAAAAATTCATAAACTTAGAAAATGTAAAGATTAATTAGTCACTTATAATTTTCTCTTGAATTAGGGAGTCTAAGATTCCTTTCCCTTGCCTTTGTTTTTTAGAACACTCACTCTTTCTTCACCACCTACATAGGTCGGCCACTATTCCTTAGTTTCTCTTATTTTTTTGTTCTCAAATGCAAAATCCAAGCCCATAATCAAATTCTACACCTCAAAATCTATGAAAAAACATTAAAGAATCAAATTAAAACATTAAAATTCTCAAGATCCAACTTGCCCATTTTTCTTTCTTTACTTGTTTTCTCTACTTTCTTTGCCCAAATCAATCAAGTGAAGCTTTTTTAGTGGTCTAGAGGGATGGAGATACAACTCCTAAGTTGAGATTTATGAGAGATCTTGAGTGATGAGGAAGCAAAAGAGAGAGAGAAGAGAGAGAGGGAGTATTTGGCCTAGAGAGGGAGGAAGAAGACACGATAAATTTCTAGAGTTTTCTCTTAAGGCTCATTTAGGCCTTTTTAAAGCTCAATCAATTTTCTCTCTCTTTCAGCCACCAAATCACTCCAAAAATAATTCCATCACTCTTATCATATAAAAAATAGCTAGCACGTAAATTTTTGGCTCAATCGGAGTCCGTTATTGGTCCGATTCAAACTTATCAATCCGATTCGACAACTGCCGGTATCACCGAAAAATTTTATTCTCATCACTAAAACATTCTACATAAAAATTCATGTAGACATGCAAAATCTGGCAATATTCGAAGTTCTTTTACTATTTTTAATTATTTATGCAAAATCAAGTCACCTTCCCTACCAGGAAAATTGACTCACTACCTTTTTCGTATTTTTGACCTTTGAAGGCCTATTTGATCTCAATTTCACTTTAAATTTCAACCCCGGACTCACCATGACCAATACTTTTTGATGGTCCAATAAAATATTTTTGGCTTTCGGGCCCGAAAAGCACTATTCACCATCGAAAAGTACTGTTCACGGCTGACCCGGTGTGGAGGCCATTACATTTCTCCCCTACTAAAAGAAATTTCGTCCTTGAAATTTACCTGAACTGAAAAGTAGAGGATATCGTTGTCTCATCATTGCTTCAGGTTTTCATGTTGCTTCTTCAACATTATGGTGATGCCGCAGGACTTTCACCAAAGGAATTTGTTTGTTCCGAAGCTGTCGGACTTCCCTAGCCAAAATCTTTACTGGTCTTTCTTCATAACTCATGTCAGTCTGAACTTGTATCTCTTCAGGTGTTATCACATGACTCGGATCAGACCTATATCTGCGGAGCATAGACACATGAAAGACGTCATGTATCTTCTCCAAAGCAGCAGGTAATTTCAATCTATAGGCCACGGGACCCACTCGCTGAAATACCTCATATGGACCAATAAATCTAGGGCTTAACTTGCCCTTCTTTCTAAATCTCAAAACCTTCTTCCATAGAGATACCTTCAGAAAGACCTTATCTCCAACCTGGAACTCGATATCTTTCCTTTTTATATCTGCATAAGACTTCTAACGATCCATTGCTTCTTTCAATCTACTTTTAATGATCTGAACTTTTTCTTCAGAGTCACGAATCAAGTCTGAACCCAATAGCTTCCTCTCACTCAGTTCAGTCCAATACAAATGAGTCCTGCATTTCCTACCATACAATGCTTCAAATGGAGCCATTTTCAAACTAGATTGACAGCTGTTATTGTAGGCGAACTCAACTAATGGAAAATGTCTCTCCCAATTAGTGCCAAACTCAAGGACACAACATCGAAGCATATCCTCTAATGTCTTAATCACCCGCTCGGACTGTCCATCATTCTGAGGGTGAAAAGCTGTACTGAGGCGAAGTCTAGTACCCAGAGCATCCTGAAAACTCTTCCAGAAGTGAGAAGTAAATCTGGGATCCCTATCTGACACAATGGATGTAGGCACTCCATGCAATCTAACCACCTTCTTTATGTAAAGTTCTGCCAGCCTAGTCAAAGAGAAATCCATCCGAACTGGCATGAAATTAGCTGATTTGGTGAGGTGTTCAACAATTACCCAAATGGCATCATGCTTCCACCGAGTCATAGGTAGCCCTGTCACAAAGTCCATAGTCACTGTAACATCCTTATCTGAACAGTTTTTTTCGATATAAAACTAAGCGATAAGCCGAAAATTTTTTTTTAAACCAAAATTAATATATTGACTGCCAATACTTATACATTATTCAAATTTATACATTTAACTTATCAACTTATAACTGTTTGAAATACTATTCATTTTATCAAAAATTCGGCAGCATAACGACTAGGAACTTACTAGCCTCCTGAAAAACCAAACAAACCACAGCCTCTCAGAGGCACAACGGTCTATAACAGTAAGCATAATCACATCCAAACATTTACTCATAGATCGAACATATTCATTCTAAATCATTTACTGACAAACACATAACTGCAAAATAACAATATTAATTATTCCATCAAACGATAGTTCAAAATACAGTCCAATTCTTTAATTCTGCTATCTAAGTATATACATGCCAAAAATACTAAAATAATCATCACTGACTATTCCTCTTCAATCTCTGCTTCACTGTGTACTATGCTCCCGCAATACTTTCGAACTTGCACGCAGTAAATACTACGTACTGAGCACTAATTATGCTCAGTGGTGACTATTAATCGAAGAATTTTTCCAAAATAACATAATTACATTAATTACGCTAAAATTATTTTAGACTTATTAAAAGCTCTTTTAACATTGTTAACAATATTTTCAAAATCTTTCAAGAATGTTAGCAACTTATTACTTTAGTCTTAAACTTTTCAATTTATTACCAAAAATACCTCTTTTCTTTTTTTTTATTTCAATTATAAATTTTGGCATTACTATTCTTATTTTTACTTTTACTTAACTTTTGGCGCATAACGTGTTAATTGTGCTTAACTTTGACTTTTTAAGCCTAATTTCTTATTTAGCCAGTTTGAAACAATTATTATTACGTTTGGCATTTTACTCTGTTTATTGCCACTATTATGGCAACTTTTCAATTAAGTTTTTATTTCTTCATTTTATTATAAAAAGGTCCTTTTATATCTTTTTATTGCAAAATTGTCATAACTTGTTTATTTTTACTTTTCAGTTGACTTTTAGCTTGCAAAAGTTCTGTTTGGTCTTTAACTGAACTCTTTGTACAATATTTCACATTTAATCTACAATTTCTTGAATCATTACGGTATTGTTACTTTTGGATTTTTAATTACAATTTTAACTTTATTTTACAAATTTTCATTTTCAATGTAATAATTGGTATACAATATACCAATTGGTCCTTATTTTGACTTTTTTATGTAAAATTACATTTTAGACCTTTAACTTTATAAAAGTTGACTTTTTATACAGTTAATTGGCCAAAATACCATTTTACCCTTATTAATTTTTTCCTTCTCACTTTTACTTATTAAATTCATCTTTAAAAAAATTACCGTTGTACCCCTAAACTTTTTAATTCTTTTCATTTTAGTCCTTTTTCACCTTAAACTTCAATTTTAACTTTTTTTTATGCTTTTAACATTTTCTTATCATTATGCCCCTAGTATAGACCCGGTAGAAACTCTCAAACCGGATATGTGGGACGTGGAACCCATAGGGCCATAACAGAATGAGAAATGACCTCCAAGAATCATTCCTCATAAAATATATGAACATATGACAGTACGTATGAAAGATACTATGGAGATCAGAGATCCTACCATAGCAAAGCAAGTCGCCATGACTTGCACCGCGGTATAAGATGTCCCTATGGCTAGCCAATTATATCCTGAGCAAGACTTTTATTGCCTGACTATTACTAAAGGCAAAACTCACTTTATTTCAAAATACCTTTTAACTGTAACAATTACAAATACTTTTTTAGTCAGTGCATTTTTTCAATTAATCTTTTCAGTACTTTTTAAGAATCTTACACATAGATTGTGAATTATAACATCATAATTCACCATGTCCACTTTACATTTTACACCTTTCAGTGTCTTTTCACTTTACTACTTTAGCCAACTATTATTTCAGTACTTTTTATATACTATGTGAATTATATCATTATAATCCACCATTACTTGGCAAATTTATGAATTATTTCTTAATAATTCAATATTTTGACTTTACGTCTCATTTTATTGTTAACTTTTAACAATTTTCTTACTTTTTCTGTATGAAATTACGATCGTTCGGGATATGCAATATTTTTATACGATTTATGAATTATTTTACAATAATTCACCATTATATTATCGATTTATGAATTATTTCTTAATAATTCATTTCGATCATTTTATACATTATACTTTTTATTGTCTTTTTATTCTAATAAATTAGCCAGTCACTTATTTCATTAATTTTGGATAGTTTATGAATCATATCAATATAATTCATTATTTTTCACTTTAATTATAATTTATAACTCAATACTTTATTTTGTACATATTTAAATATTTCTTCCCAAAATATTTAAATAAGTTCCATAAATTCTATATAAATGTATAAAAATATTATTTACTCATTTCATGCATTATTTCACAAAAATTCAATATTTTTGACTAAGACATAACCAATTAATTAATCCAAAATATTCTAATAAATTTCATAAATTTTCTAAAAATTCATGGGTAATATATTTCATATCTATCATCATTCTATGGCTTAATTTCATTGAAATACTTAATAAACACATAATTTCTTTAAGCATGAAATTCGGCCATCATAATAATTAGACTTTAAAAATTCTTTTAAATTTATTTAAGCTTCCTATTATGCTAAATCAAAGTCCAATTACACTTTTCTAACACCAATTTCAATTATACATATCTTTATTAAATTATTTCTTATAAACCCTAAAGGAAAACCATAAAATTTATAGGGAAATAATAAGATTTGATAGTCACTAACCATTTTTCCATGCTTAACCTTCCTTGAGCTTCCTTTTCATGTCTTAAGCCTTAGCAAAATATCCATCATCATTAAAATCTTCACATGGACGAAATTTTCACCCTTAAAATCACCAAGATAACAACATTATTAGCTCAAATAAACCTCAAAAATGGACTCTAGGTACCTAAAACTAGTAGTAGGTACCTTAGAACAAAATTAAAACCAATAATTTTTCTTACCTCATTTTGACCTTCAAGCTTTTTCCACTTGGTTTCTCTTGCATATCTCCCTATAATCCTTGGTTTGAGATTACATTCAGCAACTAGAGAGGCTGGAGAATATTTCTTGTGCTTGGATCAAAGGGAAAAAATAAAGAAATAAAGAAGAAATTTTGAGAAAGAAGAAAGGAATGGAGTTTGATCACTTATGGAGAGAAAGACAGCTGAAGATGATGATTAAGACCACGAAATTATCTATTCATTTCTTCCTTTTATACTTCTTTAAATGGGCTTGGGCTTGGTTTAAAGAATGAGCTTGATTCAATTAAAACAAGGCCCACTAATTACCCATTAACTGATTCTAATTAATTTCTTTCACTTTCCAACTCCAAAGCACTACAAAATTAATTTCATCATCTTTATCACATCAAAAATAGGTTGTGTACAAAATTTCAGTCCAATTGAAGTCCATTTTTGGTTCTGTTCAATTAAATCGGTCCAATTCAAAAATACCGATTTTACCAAAAAATTTACTTTTTGCAACCAAAATAATCTACACATTATTTTAGGCGTATCTATAATTTTTAGTAATTTTTAAACTTTATTTGATATTTTTAAAGCCCCGATCAAATCTATGGTTGATCGGTTACTATTTAAACCGAAATCATTATTTTTCTCCTACTTCTTGAGTTCAAATATTTCCAAAAATACTTTTAAAATTCTCAAAATATATTCATTAGGTTTTCTGAATATTTTTGGGTGAATCAGAGACTATTTTTCGGTCTGAGCTACTTTTACCAGTCCGATAGCCCAATTTTTTGCATCACTGAAAAATCAATTTTTCTTTACTATATGATTCTACATCTTATTTAATGTAGATATGAAAAATATGGTAATTTTTAGATGTCATTAGCTATTTTTAAAGTTTCAGACAAACTTTCAGTTAACCTAAACACCATTTTAACTGAAACCGTGACTTTTTCTTATTTTTGACTTTTGGAGGCCTATTTAACCTCAAATTCACTTCAAAATTTAACCTTGGACTACCCGTGATTGATATTTTTTGATGATCCAATAAAATATTTTGAAGTGAATTTGAGGTGTTCTTTTTAGTCCGAAAGATACTATTCACTATCGGAAAAAACTGTTCACGACTAATCCGGTATTCAGGCCATTACAATCACCTGATCCCATTTCCACTCTGGAATAAACAAGTGGTTGAAGTAGTCCAGAAGGAACTTGATGCTCTGCTTTTACCTGTTGATATGTCAGACATTTACTCATGAATTTAGTCACATCACGTTTCATGCCTGGCCACCAATAATAGACTTTCAAATCCTGGTACATTTTGTTACTTCAAGGATGCATAGCATAACCACTATGATGTGCTTCTGTCAGAATCTCTCTCTTCAAATCTTCCTGAGCTGGCACACAAAGTCTTCCTTTAAAATAGAGGCTTCCATCACTTAACAATGAGTAATCACTTTCACTGCTATGTTGGAACTTGTTTACAATAGTCATTAATCTATCATCTTCTTTCTGAGCCGCTTTCACTTTATACACAAAGTCTGGTTTAACTCGAAGTTCAGCTACTATAGCTCCATCTGCCACCAAGCTTAAGTTGGTGTTCATTGCCCGAAGAGCTGCAAAGATCACTATTAATCATTTACACTTATCAATGACTTGTACAAGTTCATTTAAAAGCACTAACATTACCTGACATAAACTTTCTGCTGAGCGCATCAGCCACTACATTTGCTTTACCTGGATGGTAGTTGATATAGCAATCATAGTCTTTAATCAACTCCAACCAACGCCTTTGTCTAAGATTGAGTTCTTTCTGGGTAAGCAAATACTTTAAACTCTGGTGATCTGAGTAAATGTAGCATTTCTCTCCATACAAATAATGCCTCCAAATCTTTAATGCAAACACAATGGCTGCTAACTCTAAATCATGAGTAGGATAGTTTCTCTCATGAGTCTTGAGTTGTCGAGAAATATAAGCTATCACCTTGCCTTCCTGCATCAGAACACAGCTGAACCCATTCTTGATAGCATCACTGTAAATTACAAAATCCTTACCTGACTCATGTTGAGTAAGGATAGGAGCTTCTATCAATATCGTCTTTAGCTTCTCAAAACATTCCTGACACTTGTCAGTCCACACAAACCTAGCATTTTTCTATAGCATTCGAGTCATAGGAACTGCAATGGTGGAGAAGCCCTTGATAAATCTCCGATAGTACCTAGCCAAACCCAAAAAACTCCACACTTCAATCACATTCTTGGGTGGCTTCCACTGAAGGATTGCTTCAATCTTTGAAGGATCTGCTTTAATGCCCTCTGCAGAAATGACATTTCCCAAAAAGGATACTTCATTCAGCCAAAAATCACATTTGCTAAATTTGGCATACAACTACTTTTCTCTCAGTGTCTGCAATACAATCCTTAGATGTGTGTTATGCTCTTTCGGTGTTTTAGAATACACCAATATGTCATCGATGAAAACCACCACAAACTGATCTAAGTAAGGGTGGAAGACTCTGTTCATCAGATCCATGAAGGCCGCTGGTGCATTTATAAGCCCAAATGGTATGACCAAAAACTCATAGTGGTGATACCTGGTACAAAAAGTTGTCTTGGGCACATCAGCTTCTTTTATCCCCATTTGATAGTAGCTGATGGAATATGACATGGTATGAACATGGCAATCACGCAGCGAAAAAACAACAAAAACGATCATACATGCCAAACAATTCCATGACAAGAATCGAAACATGTAATTTTAGGGTTTTTAAAACTTACAACTTTGGATGCCTTTTAAACTTGAGTTTGGTGATGACCAGCAACCGAGATGAATTTATCCACCTTAGATATTGATCACCAATGCCAAGGAACAGCCTTTTACGCCACTCCCTCTATTCTCACACACACAATTGCACCGACGGCTTAAAATGGAGGTTGCTAGCTCTCTTTTAATGTATTGTGTGATGGCTATGGTTTGAAGATACAAAATTTAATTTTGTACTTCTCTTAGGTTGCTATTACTACCCAAGATCACAAGAGAATGAGGAACTATCCTTTCTCCTTGTGAAAATTGGCTAAAAGAAAATCTTGAGAGAGAGAGAGTTTCACGCAAAAATCATAGAAGAAATTAGGGTTTTTGTTTTCTCTCTCATTCAATATATATCCTTTTATTTTTAAGTGATAAATCTAAAATCAAATGCTTAAAGATAATTAATTTTAGCCTCTATCACTTCTTTAAAATAAGAGATATATATTGATTTAAATTCTTTTGAATTAATCCAAGATTAAAACATAAGACATATTAACCAAATAAATCACTTAATTAATATATACCATGTGCCGAAATTCCTTTGATTTTTCTCTAGGAATTTCGGCCACCAATATTTATAATTAAGAGTTTTAATTTGATAATAAGTCTTTTAGGCTTTAATACTCAATTAATTAAATTCATATAAGACATTTAATTAATTGAAATTAAACCTTGTGGGCTGAATTTTTTTTTCTCTCATGGGCCAAGGTCCAATAGCAATCTAAAACCCATCACACACATTAATTTGACTTTAATTAAAAGCCCAAATTAATGCCCAATACTTTATTTAAATATTTTAAGCCCAATGCTCTGTGTGCGATCCTATAGGTCCATTTAATGTTGGCAATGAATTAATGAATTAATTCAAAGGCTATATATATTCTCTAGCAAGATATTATAGCATTCCAAATTAAATGAAAATGCATATGGCATTTAGTGACCTAATGCAATTTTGCATAGTCCCTTACCCATAAATATCAGAATTAATATAAGGCATGGAACTAGTCATCCTTATATATATTAATTCCTTTCTTGATCTTCCAGTGACACTGAACTCTCAGATAAATAATGATTACTCATTATTTCATCTCGGTATGGCCATACACTTCTCAGTTCACTGATCAAGTGGCCGATGATATTTTTCTCTCTTATCGAGAGGGGTAATCCCTTCACTTCTCTCATGCTCTCTAACATGAATCAATGCATACCCAAGCAAACCTGTACTTGTCACTCTGTTACGAGCACGTTAGGTGTATGTCAAAGTACATATTAATTCATAAAGAGTTTCATAGAGATTTAGGTCTAAGAACTCCGATACAAAACTTGCATATGAGAAACACTTATGACTTATACCATGTAGTGTTCTCATGAGCGAATCGAATCCAGATACCATGTTCTTTAACATGTATCTATGATCTCTGATTGACACTCTTGTCCTAATGATTCGTAAGACGAAACTCATAATATCAGAGAGAGCATACTAGTCTTAATTCATTGTTATTTCCATAACAATGACTGACTAGGGATATTTAGAATGATGTCTTATTTGTTTCAAGGTCTTACAACCATGTGCCTCACACATGATAACTTAAACCGAAACAACATTCTTGGATAGTTCTATCAATTGATATGCACAAGAATACAATGGATAAAACATATGCCTCATTTTATTAATTCAAAGTGTTTTATTACAATGCATTGGGGCTAGGGCTTACACTAACAGTAGCTCGACCGTAGATCTATCTTGGAGAAGACACCCTCTCCCTTAAGCTGATCAAATAAGTCTTCAATGCGAGGGAGGGTATATTTATTCTTTATCGTCACTTTATTCAACTGTCTGTAGTCTATGTACAGTCGAAGAGTCCCATCTTTTTTCTTTACAAATAGGACAGGTGCTCCCCAAGGAGAAGTACTGGGTCTAATAAACCCCTTATCAAGCAACTTCTGAAGCTAGACCTTTAATTCTTTCAATTCTGCAGGTGCTATTCTATATGGAGCAATAGAAGTAGGAGAAGTACCAGGAGTGACCTCAATGGAGAATTCCACCTCTCTGTCAGGTGGTAAGCCTGAAAGCTCATCTAGGAACACATCCATGAACTCCCTAATAGTAGGTACATCTGACACCTCTAAACTATCTTTCTTCGCTTTCACTGCATAACACATATACGCTTCGCATCTTTTTCTGATCAATCTTTTTGCTACAGTAGTTGATATCACGTCAGACAGAAAATCAGATCTCACACCCACAACCATGATGTCATCACCATTCTGAAGCTGTAGGGTAACTTTCTTCTTCCTGCAGTCAACGGTCGCTTGATGGGTGGACAACCAGTCCATACCTAAAATCAAATCAAACTCACGAAAAGGCAATTCAATAAGATTTGCCAGGAATACATGTCCCTGGACACCAATAGGACACTGTCTATATATCTTGTTTACTACCACACTATGTCCTTGAGGATTACTCACCAAGATGTCCTAGTCCAAGTAGGCCTCTTTCATCCCTTTATCCCATGTCAGTTCTGTGCTAATATAAGAGTGTGTGGATCCAGGATCTATCAATGCATACACAGAATCAGATAACAGAATAAACTTACCCACTATCACATCAGGAGCATCTTCCTCTTCTCGGGCTCTGACAACATAAGTTTGTCCCCCTGACCGCTTCTGTCCCTGAGATGATTGGCCAACTGGTCTCGAGGCTGAACGTCTAGGGGTAACTCCCCTACCACGCCCACGTGGTGCAGAAGATCCAGTACCAGAAACTGGTGAAACTACTGAAGTAGTCTATATCAGAGGACAATCTCTAATTTGATGGTCGCTGGACCCACATTTCAAACAAGCTCCGGTCAAAAATCTGCACTCTTCAGGGTGTGTCCTGCCACAATGCTCACACTGCACTACTGTCCCACTATCTCTGCCTCGGGGTGTACTAGATGCTGAAGTGGCAGTAGACTTGCCACGGGAGGCGCTACCCTGTCCTCTACCTGTGAGGTGCCTGCTGACCCTTCTGCTTTTTACTCTGCCCGAACTTCCCACTGCTCTGTCCCTATTTTTTCTTCTGCTGAAATCGGGACTGCCTCTCTACCTGTTCAGCTTGAGTAGTTTCTAACTTGAGAGCTACATCAATCATAGCCCGCAGATTAGGGTAATGCTGGGCTCCAATAATCTATCTCAGCTCTGTGTGTAATCCTCTCTCAAAATGCTGACATAATCTTTCTTTTGTAGCCAGACCCTCATCTAGATAAGTGCTCAAACTCTCTGTAATACTCAGCCACTGTACGATTTCTCTGTCTCAGTCTCCAGAAGGCGTCCTGTATAAAAATCTTATACTCAGCCTTAATATACTTCTTCTCAAACTGATCGATAAAGAACTCCCAATTCAACTGATTTGTAGGTGTGTGTCGCCTGGCTGAGTCCCACCATATAAAAGTTGGACCCTGCAGCAAAGCAGTGATTCCCTCAAACTTCTCCTCCAATGGGCTGTGGGTAATCTCAAATAATCTCTTGATCTTAAATAACCATGCCTCTGCAGCTGCTGGCGTCAAGGGATCCTAACGTGAAAAATCCTCGGCTCCCAATCTCTTCAACTGCTCCAATATAGGCTTCCTACTAGGTGGAGCAGGCGGCTGAACCTGAAACACTGGTGGCGATGCCTGAGCTTGTGCAGCCTGAAGTCACTGCTGGATGTAATCAGACATCAGATTGAGAAAATCCAGCTGAGGAGGAGGAGGAGAAGGAGGTGCTACTGGTGGAGGTGCCTACTGTTGTGAAACCTCCCGTTGCCCCATATTACTTGAGGCCTCGCACCTGTTATCTCCAGCCTCATGGCTCGGCTCACCAGACATCTTTTCACTATAAAACAGAATGGAACAAGAATACATTAATTCCAAAATAACTTCTCAAAATAACAATTAGCATGTATATAAATAATTTAAATCAAACAATGCACCCACTTCGATCTTAGAACCGTTTAAAACATAGCTCTGATACCACAAAATGTAACACCCTTATCCCTCCTACACTGTATCGGTGAACCGAAGACCGGAAATTTTTTTTTCCAACTTAATCTTTATATTTCAATACCTTAATAGCATTTACTAAATCATTTGAAATCACTTTGCCGATGACCTATAACTGTCCAATTTCTATGCATTTAATAAAATTTTTGCAATATGGCAGCTGTACATAGTACTAGCCCCCTGAAACGCAGACAAGCCACACAGTCTCTCAGAGGCACAACAATCAATAATATCAACTATATCCATTCACTGTCATCCATTCCATTTCATTCACAACCCAAATACAGCCTACTAAAATAACTTCAGTTTTACATTACATATCCAAGTAAAGTTTGTACATATATATACATGCCAAAATTTATACAACTAGAGCATCCTAAAAGAAGTCTTTTAAAGTGTATTCCTGCTCCAGCTCCTGCTTATCTGTGCGCAGTAAAAACTACACGCTGAGCACTCAACATGCTCAGTGGTGACTAATAATCGATACATTTCTTAACATTAACATCATTATTCTTAAATCATACCTTATACACAAACACTTATAAAATCATTAAATTATTTATTAAAATACCAATTACAATTTTTCTATATTATTGTTCACATTACTTTAAAAGTCCTTTTTCTTTACTATTTTAATCGCGTAAATCTAGATTTTGTTCATAAAAGCTTATTTTTATTCTTTAAATTAACAATTGAAATACTTTACATTTCTATACACTTAAGTTGTCATTTATAAGTAAAATTACATTTTAGTCCCTATTGACAATAAAATTCATTTTCTCAACAATTTAACTATTATCTAACTATTTTATCTTTATTTAAGAAATTTTCTTTTAATTTACTTGCTTTTTACACTTTTGAAAAAAATTATCATTTTGCCCCTAAACTTTCTTTTTCTTTCATTTTGATCCTTTTTCACTTTCTTTTCATTGTCTTTTCACTTTTTTATCAATTTATTTTCATTATGCCCCTAGTACAGACCCGGCAAAAAATCTCAGACCGGATACTCGGAACATGGATCCCATGGGCCCCACTAAAAAGAGAAATGATTTCCAATGAACCATTCTTATAACACTGTACTTTTTCACTTTTATTTTACACTTAAGCTATGGAGATTAGAGACCCTGCCCATAGCAAAGCAAGTCGCCATGACTTGCACCGCGGTAAAAGGTGTTCCTATGGCTAGCCAACTATATCCAACACTAGTTTTTACTGCCAGACTAATTCTAAGGATACAGTAATATTTACCTTATTAATCTTTTTAATTCGCGAAAAATTCATTAGTTGACTTTTTAATTCTTTTTCATTGACTATAATTTAATCTCATATAATTTCACCTTTTTCAACATTTTTATGCAATTATTAACCAATAATTCAATTATTTTCAATATACATATTAACATTAAAATTTTAATAAATTTCTAATAATTCCAATAAATCCCAATAAAATTTATTTACGCATTATTTATTATTTATTATCATTTTTTTATTAAAATAATCAATTAATTCACTATAATTCACAACTTTAACTATATACATACACTACACATAATTTTAAAAATTCCCAAATAAATTCCAAATATTCTTTAAAAATTCATAAGCATTAATTATCAAGTCTACTATTATTTTAAGCTAACATATATTATTTATATGCAATTTTCTTACCATTTTTCCTTACAAATAAATTCGGCCACTACTAGTCTTCTTCCTAAAAATTTTCTTTCTTTCATTTTCACTTTCCATTCATCCTTTCTCTAGCTTAATTACAATTACCCTAACATAATTACATCAATTAAATACTTTAATCATTTTTACCTAGTTACATAATTGAGAAAAATTCATAAACTTAGAAAATATAACGATTAATGAGTCACTTATAATTTTTTCTTGAATTAGGGAGTCTAAGTTTCCTTTCCCTTGCCTTTGTCCTTTGGAACACTCATTCTTTCTTCACCACCTACATAGGTCGGCCACTATTCCTTAGTTTCTCTTATTTTTTGTTCTCAAATGCAAAATCCAAGCTCATAATCAAATTTTACACCTCAAAAACTATGGAAAAACATTAAAGAATCAAACTAAAACATTAAAATTTTCAAGATCCAACTTACCCCTTTTTCTTTCTTTACTTGTTTTCTCCACTTTCTTTGCCCAAATCAATCAAATGAAGCTATTTTAGTGGTCTAGAGGGATGGAACTACAACTCCTAAGTTGAGATTCATGAGAGATCTTAAGTGATAAGGAAGCAAAAGAGAGAGACAAGAGAGAGAGGGAGTATTTGGCCTAGAGAGGGAGGAAGAAAAAACAGCAAATTTATGAAGTTTTCTCAAGAAATTAGGCTTTTATATGCCTCCCTAATGGACCCAAAATTGGGCCAATTCAATGGGCTTAGCCCATTTTTCTCTAAAGGCCCATTTAGGCCTTTTTAAAGCCCAATCATTTTTCTCTCTCTTTCAGCCACCAAATCACTCCAAAAATAATTTCATCACTCTTATCACATAAAAAATAGCTAGCACACAAATTTTTGGCTCAATCAGAATCCGTTATCGGTCCGATTCAAACTTATCGGTACGATTCGACAACTGCCAATATCACCAAAAAATTCTATTCTCATCACTAAAATATTCTACATAAAAATTAATGTAGACATGCAAAATCTGATAATATTCGGAGTTTGTTTACTATTTTTAATTATTTACGCAAAATCAAGTCACATTCCCTATGGGGAAATTAACTCGCTACCTTTTTCGTATTTTTTATCTTTGGAGACCCATTTGACCTCAATTTCACTTCAAATTTCAATCCCAGACTCACCATGACCAATACTTTCCGATGGTACAATAAAATATTTTTGACTTTCGGGTGTCCTTTCAGGCCCGAAAAGCACTATTCACTATTGGAAAGTGCTGTTCACAGCTGACCCGGTGTGGCGGCCATTACAAGATTTCCATTGAGGAATGCTATCTTCACATCCATTTGATGCAATTCCATATCAAAATGGGCAACCAATGCCAAAATAATACGGAGAGAGTCTTTCTTAGATACAGGAGAAAGGTCTCCGTGTAATCAATTCCCTTCTTTTGAGTGAATCCTTTGGCAACGAGTCTAGCTTTATATCTTTCAATGTTGCCCAATGAGTTCTTCTTTGTTTTAAAGACTCATTTACAGCCAATGGCCTTTGCAACATTGGGCAACTTAACCAAATCCCAAACTTTGTTAGATGCCATAGAATTCATCTCCTCCTTCATAGCATTGTACCACAATTTAGATTCATTGCAACTCATGGCTTGTGAAAATGTTTCAGGATCATTCTCAGCTCCAACATTATAGTCAGCTTCTTGCAGATACACAATGTAATCACCAGGAATTGCTGATCTTTTCATTCTGGTAGAACTCCTTAATGTTGTGTCAACATTCTCCTGAGAAGCATGTTGTTCAACTGGTTGCTCAACAATTTTTGGTAATTGCTGAACTTTTGGATCTACTAGATCAATGTCAGCAGGTTGTGGAGCTTCAATGATTGGTTGTTCAATAGCCGGTTGAACTAAAGGGGCGTTGTGAATAACAACCAATCTAACACTTGAGGTGGAAGGTTAAGTATCTGAATGATCTTTCTCAGAAACAAAGTTTCGAGATTGATCGCTCCCATTGATCAAGTCATTCTCAAGAAACTTAGCATTTCTTGATTCCACAATCTTAGTCGTATGAGATGGACAATAAAATCTATACCTTTTAGACCATTCAGCATATCCAACAAAATACCCACTAATAGTCCTTAGGTCCAACTTCTTTTCCTGTGGATTATACACTCTTACTTTAGACGGGCATCCCCAAATGCGAATATGTTGCAAACTCGATTTCCAACCTTTGAACAATTCAAAAGGCATTTTTGGGACAGCCTTGGTTGGAACTCGGTTTAATATATACGCTGTCGTCTTGAGAGCTTCAGTCCACAAGAACTCAGGAAGTTTGATTTTACTATGCATGCTCCTGACCATGTCCATCAAAGTTCAGTTTCTTCTTTCTGCTACACCATTCTGGTCTGGAGAATCAGGCATGGTGTATTGGGCTACTATCCCATGCTCTTGAAAAAAGCTCGCAAATGGACCAGGTGCTTGTCCATCTTTAGCGTATCTACCATAGAATTGCCCACCTCTATCTGATCTCACATATTAATTTGCTTACCGCATTATTTCTCTACTTCGGTTTTAAACACTTTAAACATATCTAATGCTTCGTGTTTATTCTGAAGTAAGTAGAGATACATGAAACATGAGTAATTATCTATGAAAGAGATGAAGTATTTCTGACCATATGAGTCCATATCCAAACTACAAATATCTGTATGTATGATTTCCAATATTTCTGAACTCCTCGTGGCACCTTTCTTCGTCTTGTTTGTCTGCTTTTCCTTTATACAGTCTAAATATGTCTCATAATCAGCAAAATCCAAAGCACTAAGTACTCCATCATTTACTAATCACTTAATTCTCTGTATGGAGATATGTCCCAATCTCCGATGCCATAACATAGAGGAATCCTCATTCATAACACACCATTTCCTACCAGCATTATCTTGAACATGCATTGCATTATGAAAGGAATTGTCTTGTAAATTAATTCAAAAAAGACCATCAGACAAAATGCCATTCCCAACAAGATCAGATTTATAAAATAAACCGAAGTTTAAATCTGAAAAATTACAGGAATAACCCAATGGCAATAGTCTTGAAATTGAAATCAAATTCCTAGAGAAACTAGGAACATAAAAGGTCTTCTCTAAATTTAAAACAAAGCCACTATTAAGAACTAATTTGCATGTCCTAATAGCTTCCACATGCGAACGCATCTTGTTTCCCGAATAGATGCACTGCTCACTTCGTACTAGCTTCCTGTGGTTTTGAAAACCCTGCAAGGAATTTGAAATATGGATTGTGGATCCAGAATCAATCCACCAAGTGTTATGAATCACATCTACCATATTAGATTCATAACAGACATAAGAGATTGAAATACCTTTCTTCTCGAGCCAAGCCTTAAATTTTTGGCAATCCTTTTTTACATGCCCCTTCTTTTTACAGAAGAAGCACTTGAATTCCTTCTTTATATCAGTTTAGGGGGATATCTTACCCTTACCCTTCTGATTGCCTTGCCCTTGGCCTTTATTCTTCCCTCATGTTGCCATATGAGCACTCTCTCTTGTTTCCATAAGCAACCTTTCCTCCTCTTGAGCACACATGGTCATCAGTTCATTAATTGACCACTTATGGTTATATGTGTTATAGGAGATTTTGAAAGGGGCATACTACTGTGGGAGAGTGTTCAGAATGTAGTACACAAGGAAAGACTTAGATATGTCAACCTCAAGGTTCTTAAGCTGAGCCGATATATCCCTTATCCTCATGATGTGCTCACGCACACCTCAGACACTTGTGAGCTTTAGAGATGAGAACTTGATAATCAAGGTCATGGCATGCGCCTTTTCAGAAGTCTTAAACTGCGCATCAATGGCATTCAACAATGCCCTAACATTGCTATGCTGATTGACTGAATTACAGATACTAACAGGAATTTTATTCCTTATGAACATCACACTAAGACGATTGGACCGCTCCCATTATTTATAAAGAGTAATCTCAGCTGCAGTGCTAGTGTCCGTAGGAGCCGATGGTTCGTCTTTCCTTATAGCATAGTCAATGTCCATGCACCCTAACTAAAGAATGATTGATTCCTTCCAGACTTTATAGTTCTCACCATTTAGCTCGGGAACATCAATTTTATAATCAGAGAAATTCATAGGTTGAGAAACTGCATAATGACAAATACATGCTTATGTCACAAATTTGAGGAAAATTAATTATATATCATGCTTTACCAATGTAAATCATGCCATAAAAATATGAATCAAATAACATGTAAAAACTGCCTGTGGGCGAAGTTTCTAATTTAAATAGATTCATAATAATTTTATGATGAAACTATCATATTGTATTCATTTTTCTTAATCCCTGTGGGTAAATTAAGAAAAACAATTTGCTATTTCATCCTAATTAATCATATTAATATAATAAAAATTCTTGTGGGATAAATTTTATTATGTTAATGTGATTAATTACAATGTTGGTAAATTAAATATCACTCTCAAGGATAGTTCCCAGGAAAGGCTAGAGGGGTCACAAACCGGTCCCACTTAAAATTAAGTCTCCTTAGACAGAACTTTTCCGATAGCAATATTTAAGTATCCAACACTTGTGAATCACAATCTGTTTCACATTTAAAGTCATTTCCTTTATGTGATATTAAAACTCTTAATATATATTTTAATCAATTATCAATGTTGTGGCTAATCTCTAATCAATTAAAATATATATGGATCACTAAATTTTTAGTTTTTTTTATATGAATAATATCTACCAAAAATTGCATGCATCAAATATAATATACACACAATTTTATTAATAATGCATAAATATTGACTTAAATGACAACATTCTCCAAACAGTGACTAAAAAGTAAAGAAATAATTACTAAAATTGTCCCTGTAAATTTTATACGCATAGAATGCAACATATGGAGGACTTAATTACACATTTTCTCAATTTATGACTTAATAGTAATTTTTTTAACTAACAATGACCAAATAGTAATTAAAACAATTAAGTAACAGGTCCCCATAAATTAAAACAAAAAATATACTTGCACAGTGCCAAAAAGAGACAACAACGTGAGTCATCTTCAACCTCCAGACGGGTCAACTTGACCCGAGAGGAAAACCCACGCCTCGACCTGGCCATTTCTTGGCTTTCCAAGCACCAAAAGATGATTCAAAGCACCCAACTTCTGGAAATCTATTTCTCAATGATTTCCCTCTTTCAATTTCACAAAAAAACTCAACAAAATGGACACCCAAATTCGTAAAAAATTCAAAGAAAGCAAACCACCATTTTTCATGAAAACCAAATCGTAAAATCAACAAGGCAGAGGAATGTTAAAGCTCCGATACCAAATTAAAAACTTAAACACAATTCCTAACATGCTTTTGAACTAAATAGCACGAAAAATAGAATTGAATGCGGAAATAAATCAAGCTAACCTCCAGCCATTGTTGAGCTTGTTGAAACTAGAATTCTTCTTCAACCTCTTAGAACTCAAAGCAACAAAATACTAACCAATTCACTCACAATTTTGATGGTGTATTTTTTTATATGTGAATGCTTGGTTTAGACCCCTTTTATATCCATTGTGAGCCTCATGTAACAGCCTTCCATCAAGGCTGTTACTACAATGGTGGAATATTGTCATAAGTGGTGAAAGTAGAGATCATGGATGGTGGAAGAAAAACTGCAAAAACGTGGGCAAATTGGAAGAGGAAAAACTGCAAAAATTGAATTAAAAAAACTCCTACAATAATGGAATCAACAACAGCTAACATTTTGTTTACCAATTTACATTCACCAACACATTGAATTTGAAGCCATTTAATAACGTAAACAACACATTTACCATGTCTATCTTATTAGTTTCATAAAATTCTTGATCACCCATAGACATATACATAATATATACAATTCTAATTATACCAGGTTATATCAAATTATATAATGCACAATTAATCACAATACAAAATGTATAAGCTAAATTACTAGTATTTGTTAAAATGCTAATATCAAATTTTATTCTCTTATTAAATTTCGGTATTTGCCCCTAGTAAAATTCAGCAGAATTGTATGCCGACCTGGATAAACGGAAATCAAATACAAACCGAGTTCTCGAAACCATACAGTCCATTCAACATTATTTTCTCATTATTGACGTTCACAACTTTACCATTAACTATATATATATATATATGTGTGTGTGTGTGTGTGTGTGTTTGTGTGTGTGTGGACCGAGTTTTGGAAACCATACAACCCCCAATTTCGATTAATTATATATATATATACTTACATAAGTGGACCGAGTTCTTGAAACCATAAAGCCCACAACTCATATTAATTCCATTTACCGGACGAGCTCTCGGAGCCATGTGATCCGGCAATCACATTAAGACGCAGTACTGCTAAACTTTCCTAATTAGCATGCTAACCTTATCTTATTACTCCAATTCCTGTCTAATTTTACCAATGTCAAATATAATTAATTTCATATTTTATTGTGAAACATAATCTCATAACATATCAAAACTTATTTTCACTTTTTTCTCTAAATAAAGTTTAATTTGCATTATTTCTCTTATTCACTCTCAACTCAAACTTGAGATCATTTGCAGTCATTTCTCTAAATATTATAATAATTATCCTATATTCTTCAAATTTTAACTCAAATAACAAATTCACACCTCATAATCAAAACTTAATGTCATGACATAAAGTCATTAAACATGCTTATTAAAACATAATTTAATACTAAAATCAAGAAATCATTATTAGGAAAAATTCAATTACACAAGAATCTAACCCATGCTCAAAAATCCTAACTTACATAATATATAAATTTAGACAAAAATAAATTTGCTTGAACACATACACGAAATATTTATAGTCCACCGAATAGAATTATATTATATATACATATATCTCGAAACATGGCTATTATAATACATATTAAACCAAAACAATGCATGTTAAAATTTACCTTTTTATAGTCTATTAGATCACCTACTTATTTTTCTATTTCATTTTAGGTACAAAAGTCCCAAGATTTATTTTAAGTTTTAAAAGACAAATAAAGTAGAATAATAAGAGCACTTAAATAAACATAATCCAACTTAATTTATGGTTCTCTTCAAAAATCAATTTTACACTATTTAGATATCCATTTCCTATCCTCAAACATATTTTATAATTTTTAAACCAAATCTACCTATCATAATTTTACCTTTAGACATTCAACTTACATATAAAAGACAAATTAACAATTATTTCCTTTCTTTTTATTTTCCGTTAATAACACCATTATCCTATATTCCACTAACTGACCTATACTGCAAACCCATAAAAGAAAAACGCAGCAGCAAGGCAAAGTTCAATTTCACAAAAATAACTTGTACAACTTATATAGGCCAAAATCAAGTCAATTGAAAGAATCAATAAATGAAGGGAATTTCACTTACATATCCTATATAGTCACACATCATAGAAAATAACAATTTCAATACAAATCTCACCATAGGACTAAGCAAAAGTCATTATGTTGGCCCACATCTATAATTCAACCAATATTAAATTCTAATTAATTAGTCATGTTTTATTTATTTATTTTTATTTATAGGTCCACTGCAATAAAATTTCAATTCAAAACTTGTAAAATGAACTTAATTTACCTAGTAGAAATTACTTATACTAGATTCCTTAGTTCTTTCTTTTTGTTGATATTTTTACATCTTTAAACCCCCCTCACATTTTAGATTTAAATTTCACACACACCTTATATAAATATTAATAGGAATATATATTTAAAACACATCATTTAATATAACCATTTATTAATCCCTGTATGGATGGAATTATAGCTAATTAGATTTACAGCCTTAACAGTTGCTATTGCTCAAGTTACCCACACCATTTTCACCCCGTAACATTTTGCATTCAATTTCATTTATCTTTTCACATCAATTCTAGAGCTCCAAGTCAATCTTACATAAACTAAACATTCCCTCAAGTCTCAACCCAACATAATAAGAAAAAATTTAAATGCCATTAGTTTAAATTTTTTTTCCAACCTCGTATTCTAATTCTATTCATCTGACCAAATAAGTTTTATTACTTCTAAATCAATTAACTTAAATCATACCCTTAACCAGTAATCATAACTAACTCAAAGTAGTATATTGATTAGAAAAGAAGGCAAATCTAGTATAGTACTTACAAAACTGGGGTTAATCCTGAAATTCCTGCTCATTCTAGTATCAATCGAGTCAGTTTGTTGGTTGCCGATGTAACACCCCGACTCTCAGTTACTTGAGTAATAACCGGAATAATCCGATAATAAGATAAATAATAAATAAATGAGTACCTAAAAATGTAATAAAGTATGAAAAAATAAAAAAGAGAATAATATATATATGTGTGTAGTTGATTTGGGGGCAAAATATAAATAGAAAGAAAGAAGGATTAAGGGTTTAAAGACTTGGGGGACCTAAGAGGAAATTCGCCAAAACTACGTCATTTTGGCCTTGGGGTTTCCTCTTTCTCTTTTTGGTTGGCAGATCGGGATCATCCTCTAAAAAACCACCGCCCCTATTTTCCCTTCCCTCCTTCCTCTTTCTCCTCTCTGGTCCGGCCATGCTATCAGCTCCCTCTGCCATCGCGCCTCGCACCGCCTCCGTTTCTCCCCTCCTCCCTCTTCGCGTGACAGGGGTCGCGTCTCCCCTTGCTGCTCCTTCTTCATTTCGGTCCCTTCACAAATCTAACCCTCTTGAGTTGCTTCTCCTCTCCTACTTGTTGGGTAAGCTTCCCTTCACTCTTAATTGCTGTTTTATGATGAGAGATTTGAAGGAGAAGTGATAAAACTTCAAATCTAGGGATTTATTTAATTAGAGAAAAACTTAATCCATGTTAGTTAAATGGAAATTTATATAAATAATTGTCCAAAATTGCTGTAAATTATGAATTTGTATATTAATTGTTGAGAATTCATGTTGGGTTATGGGTTTGTGTAGAGAAGGGAGATGAAATAAGTGAAAGAGGTAAAGAAAGAGAAGAAAAATGATGGTTTAGAGTTTCTAAAGCTAGAAATTGAAGAAGTTATCAACAAAATGAGTAAGTGTTCAAGCAAATTTATTTTTTTCTTTGAGTATGCTTTATGTATGTAGAGATTTTTGAGTTATAGTTGATTTTATTATGGTTAAGGTTACAAATATTGAGTTTAAAATTAGACAAGGATGTGTTTATAAATTAGTTGTGAATTTAAGGACAAATAAGTATGTTTTATAGCTAATATAAATTGAGCATGGCTCTGAGATAGCCAATATAATTAGAGAAAATTTTACTTGAATTGTAGTTGATGACATAAAGCCATTTATATTTATAATTCTTGATGTAATAATGAGTTGCTAGTCTAAATATGTTATTGAAGACAAAGAAAGGTGGAATTGAAGGTTAAAATGATTGATTAAAAGTAATTAAAGCATGTTTGATGTGAAAATTTCTTACAAACATAGCTAAGTGCCAAATATAAAATTTTAAAAGAAATAAAATAAGTGTAATTATTGAAATTTGAAAATTCATCTTTTGCCTTTAGTAAAACTAGGCGAGAATTGGAGAAATTGGATAAAATTGACATGCCAATTAGGGAACTAGCGGTACTACATCTCGATATATAATACTGGATTGGATGGCTTTAAGAGCTCTTCCGGTGAAGGTAATTAAATTGAGTTGTGGGCTGAATGGCTCTGAAAGCTCGATCCACATTTGCGTGTATATATACGTATATAAATGTGTGTGTGTGTGTGTGTGTGTGTGTGTGTGTATAGGAATAAATGCATATGTTTAATAGAGAAATTACATATGTTGACTGAGAAAATCGTTAAATAGGGGCTGGATGGTTCTGAGAACTTGGTCTCTCGGTTAAATCCCGTTTATCCAGCTCGATGCAATTTCATGGGATTTTACTTGGGGCAAATGTTAAGCATCGATGTTAGATATCCATTTAAACAAATTAGAAATTTCTAATAATTAGACAATTAATTGATTAAATAAATAAATAAACAAATATATATACTTGCTTAATCCGCCTTTAATGGATTTTCTACCGTTTGTGTGTGTGGTAAATGAGAATGTGCATGCTTGGCAATTTAAATTTTGTATGTGCTTTGGTTAATTATCATATTTTGTAAAAATGGAATTGCTTGAACACCACTAAGCAATATGCTTAGCGCGTGGGTTTTCTTTTCGTGCATAGGTTGAAGAAATTATTTTGAAGAAAGTAGATAGCGAATCTGCATCAAAATTCGAGTCACATCAAAGGAGTGAAAGAATTTTGAGGTGGATGCACTTTGTTCTTTTTATCTCCTTTTTAATATTTTGGCATGTACACTAATTTTGGAGATGTAAATTTATATGTAAATAATTATGGACAGTAATGTTGTAAATTACATTGGAAATAGCGAAAACTTAATTATGTTGTGCTTTATATAATTGTTGAATATTGAGGCTTAAAGTGTTGGAGGAAGGGCATTGCATATTGTGTTGGGGTTTGAACTGGAGATGGATGGTAGGTTAGATATTATTGGAAGTGCTTCAAATGCTTTCTTTTCAAGGAGTTTTAAAGAATTTCAGGGGATATTTTGCCAAAATTTTTACAAGTTAAATAGTATTTTAATTAAATTTTATTTAGCATGGTTAATGAAGCTTAAACCCAAATGTGACATTCAGTATCCAGATATTTTAACTGATCGAGTTTAGGATATTACAGCCGAAATTTCACCAACGAGCCACCACCACTACTGTCACAAAAGCTCGAGGCAACAAGAGCCTTTCGTCGGTGATCATGCTCCTCTAGGCATCGGAGATCTAGCTGGAAACCATGCCTGAAACTCCCGCCCTCTCAAGCTCTAATCTCCTTGCTACCAACAAGGGAGGATGATCTATGGGTATCTAAAGAAGCGCCTCCTTCCTAGAAGCATGTCGATGGTGTTCGTGGAGCTGTCCGACATCAAAAGTGGTAGGAAGGTAGAGGAGAAGAGAACATTTCGATGGAAGAGAGAGGGACTTTAAATTGAAAAGGATGAGAAGGAATAATGGTGGTGTAGCCAGTGACAATGAGACAGATAGTGGAAGGGGGGGGGGGTCGACGTGTGGTGGCTAGATTCTCCCCTTTTTGCCCCTTTCTCCCCCTCTTTTCTTTTTTTTTTTCCCAATCCCTTTTCTTCTTTTTCTTTTTTTCTCTCTCTTCTTGCCTAGCAAATTCTAGAACCCAAAATAAACATTTATTTTATTTTATCAGTTTTCACAGCTATAGAAGTTTTCTAGAGAAGTTAGATCCCTCAATTTAACTTTTTTAATTATTTTACATATATACATTTATATTTATTTAATTACTTATTTATTGTCACATCTTATTAAAAAAACTAATAATTCAAAGCCTAAAATTGATTCTTTAATTTCAGTATTAATATAAGTCTTCATTTTTCAGTTCAATTATCAATCTTGATATTTTGGGGTGTTACAATTTAAATTATATTTATTTGTCACTTTTAGACTTTCAATATAATTTGATTTGCTTTTTCAATTTTTTTTCAATAAAGTTAAAACTAATTAGATTTAATAATTTAATTTTAATCACATAATTTAATATTAAATGTAAGTTTATTTATTATTTTTTAATTTTAGTAAAAATAATAAAAGTGACAGATAAAAAAAGGAGTGAGTATATTTTAAAATTTATCTCTACATAAATGGCTTCATATTTTTTAAAATTATATATCTGCAGGTGATTATTGATTTAATTACTCAGAATTTATAAAACTAGACAAATGTGGCAAATGGACGGGTTGGATGAATTTGGGTTAGGTCATTAATGGATGGGTTATTAATAGGTTGGATCATTAATAGATCAAAAAATATGGGTCATAAATGATCAATATTCAAATTGGTTGGATGGATTTGGATCAATCCATGGATTTAATACAAATTATTATAAAAATTTTTATTAATTAATTAATGGATCTTGTAATACCCTTACTAAATAACTTTTCAATTTAGTCCTTCAATTTTTATTTATTTTCAAAATTACCCTTTTTTACTTAATATTTACAAAATTGCCATTATTTTCATTTCTAACATATAAATTTGCATACAAATTATCAATTGGTCCTCATTACTAAAATTTTAGCTAAATCGGAATCTGTTATCGGTCTGATTCAATCAAATTTGCCTGATTTGATAATTACTAGTGTCACCGAAAATTTTAATTTTTATTACCAAAATAATCTACAAGAAATTTTAGTAAGATCTACAAAATTTGGCAATTTTTAGGGTTCGTTTGTTATTTTTAAAAATTCGGTCAAATTCAGTTCAATATTTTTATTATTAAAATTGATTCGTTATCTTTTTCGTATTTTTAACTTTTGAAGGTCTATTTGACATCGGTTTCACTTTAAATTTCAACTTCAAACTCACCACGATCAATATTCTCTGATGGTCAATTAAAATATTTTTTGTATTCGGATGTATTTTTCAGCCCGAAAATACTATTCACCATCGAAAATTACTGATTTCAGCTGATCTGGTGTTATTAATCGCCGCTGTCGACGCTAATAGTGAAGTGGTTGAAATCGTAGTGAAGAGGTTAGGGTTTTAGAAAGAGAGAAAAACAAGGAAGAAATAAGGATTTTGTAAGAAACCCATTGGGTATAGATCCAATGGATTGAAGAATGAAATGAGTCAATTTTGGATTGACCCAGTGGATATTAGGTTAGATTGAATTTGGTTGAAAAATAAAATGGATCAGTTTTGAATTGATCCAATGGGTATTTGATTGGGTTGGATTAGGTTTAGGTCAATTTTTTTGGATAGATTTAAGTCGATCCATGGGTTTGGGTCAATTTTATCATGTTTAAAACTAGATGAGAAATAAAAAATTAAAAAAAAAAATTATTTATTTAATGTTTTAATTGATTGATAGAATAAAAATAGGCTTCATAGATAATTTTGCTCCTTAAGTTTGCTAAAAAGTGTAATGTTATCCTTAAAATTTATTTGCATATAATGTTATTCTGAAATTTAAAAATCAAAATAATGTTGCCCCTGAAATAACTGATAACGTCTAAGCATTTGATATTGGCTCTTAAAAATTAGATCAAATTGTTTTCAAAGGCAATATTACTCCAATTTTTAAATTTTAGGAGCAACATTACATGTAAATAAATTTTAGGAATAATATTGCTCTTTTTGCCATATTTTAGAGGCAAAATTGCACATTAACCCATAAAAATAATTTAACTCAAAAACAATTTCCTTATTTAACTATTTTTCTTGCACCTATAAACGCATCGGATAAGTCTGTTATTCGCTTTTGTTGGCAGTTAAAAAAACCAAGCGAAGAGAAGCCGAGCCGAGCCGAGTTGAAAACATGTTGAGCCAACTATAGCGGAGCCGAGCTGAGATCTGAGATTGAAGTTTGTAGCTGTCGGTGGTCCTTGTGCAAGCTAACTGATAACAGAGCGAAGCAAAGCTGAGCTTGACTTCTTCTTCTTCGTCTTCTTCTTCTCTCTCTTTTACTGGCTAAGTATCTACTAAACAACGTAAATTTTTCATTTCATGAAAAAGAGAAAAAATCAAAAATAAAAAAAAATCTCTCTTTCTCTTTCTATTGCCTTCTATTATCCTCTTCTTCTTCTTCGCTTCTACTCTACGATACCTTTAGATGCACCATTCTCCGTTTGCATTTCTCATCCTTTCTCCTCATTTTGAGGTAACCATAACCAACATCTCTCTCTTTCTCTCTGATTTATTGTTAGCATTGATTAGATTTTGTCATTTCTGCAGATTTTGAGTCGCTTTTTGCATTTTCTGTTGGATTCTTCTAAATTTTCTCTTAGATTTTTTCTTTTTCTTTTTTTAGTTCGGTAAGTTCTTCGTCATTGAATAGTGAAAATGAAAATAAAAATAAAAAAAAAAAAAGAAAAAAATTTTTGATCTATGGTTTGTTTTACTGAATTCTATAAAAATGTGGGTTCTTTCCGATTTGATTGACTATCACTCTTCCTTTGGTTGCTGGGAAGATATAATTCATTGATACTCAAAATTTGTGTTGGGGTTGATTTGACTTCCTAGGGAAAAAACTCTGAGTTCTCGAAATGTAAGCTAAAGAGAGTGATTGATCTCTGTCCTAGTTACTCCATTATAATTGAACCTTAGCAATTCAGTGAGATGACATTCTCTTGTTAATATGTCAAATGCTTTTTTTTTTTTTAGATTCAGTTTCACTGGCTAGCATTATATGCTTTGGACCCAAGTTTTTTCAAAGAAAAGATCTTTGGAACTGATTCTAGTTCAATTAGCGCGATCACCGATCTGGCATTTCTGTGCTGTCAATTCTTTCATCTTGACTTTTTCGTTCTTGTTTTCAGGGGAATTTTATGTTTTGACAGTCCCAACGAGGCAGATCTGGAGAGGGGCGATTGACTTGTTATAATTGGGAATCTTGAAGTGAAGTAAAGATGGCGGCTACACTGGCTTGGAGGTTTTCTGCCAGCAACGGCAGCAGCCTTGCTACTAATGATATGGTAATTGATTCAGATTGAATTTCATGCCCTTTGATTATAATACAATGAAGAACAAGACATGCAATTCCGATTTGCCCATTGGCCATTGCCCAATGATAATTTTTAGTGGAAGTGTGGGCTGGGCTGGATCTCATTTTCCACGTGCTATTGGTGTTTCTGGCATGGATTTCAAATCTATGGTTCTTCTGTTAATGGATTGAGAATCGCATTGTTTGCAATGATGATGAAAATGCCATTTTTCTTTTTTCTTTTTTTTTTTTTTTTTTGCCTTTCTATATTATCAAATCATATGTTAGTCAAACAAAATGATTGCCTAAAGGAATTTTCTTCCTCCTTTTCTTCTCTCGAGCTTTTGATAGAGTAACTATGAAAATTGCATTGCGAGCTGCACTTCCTATGCCATTTTTGAGCTGTACAATATGTCCAGTGCACACTTGATACGAGGCAAATGTAGATGAGAATATTGAGTTAATGCTACCAATTATTTTTGGTTATGTGAATACGAATTATTCTTCCACAAGCTCTCTCTCTTCCTGTCTCTCACACGTCCACTCTATCTTTTCCTGGGTGTGGTCCAAATCTCAGAAATGGTAACTATGTTCCTGTGAATTATGAGGTTGAACAAACTGATTTCAAATTGTAGTTTTCCAATTGCCCCTTGTAATTACCATATATTTTGATTAACATTGACAGGATGATAATGATTTGTCAACTGACTTTCTTTTCTTTCATGATTTACAGGAAAAACATGGTGATGGAAAACTTCAAGATTCAGAGCCCCCAACTCCACATTCGGTTATAAAGATGGGTTTGAGGTGAGCTCAAATTTTCCTTATTATATTGTTGATTACTAAACCTGCAGAAATATTTCAATTTCATGCGCATTAAAAATTTTTGGATTCCTTACTGTGGAGTAATATGATACCAAATAAATTCATGTCATGTTTGTAATTCTTTCAAGGTGAACTTTTCCATTCTCGTTTGTACAGTTATGAGTGTTTGCATTTGTCTGCTTGTTTTACAAGGGCTGGCTAATTTTAGTTATATCCCCTTCATGATACCAACTAGGGATTATAGAAATGGCAATTCTTGCTTATTGTTATTATGCTTTTAATAATTTACAGAGACCGTAGCAGTAGCATGGAGGATCCTGATGGGACATTAGCAAGTGTTGCACAATGCATTGAACAGTTGCGACAGAGTTCTTCATCTGTACAAGAGAAAGAGTATTCCTTGAGGCAGTTGCTTGAACTGATCGAAACAAGGGAAAATGCTTTCAGTGCTGTTGGATCTCATTCTCAGGCAGTTCCAGTGCTCGTTTCTCTTCTCCGTTCAGGAACACTTGGAGTGAAGATACAAGCTGCTACTGTTTTAGGCTCTCTCTGTAAGGAAAATGAGCTGAGGGTAAAAGTCTTGCTTGGAGGATGTATTCCGCCGTTGCTTGGTTTGCTCAAGTCAAGTTCTGCTGATGGTCAAATTGCAGCAGCAAAGACAATTTATGCTGTTTCTCAAGGGGGTGCCAGAGATCATGTCGGATCCAAAATTTTTTCAACTGAAGGAGTTGTGCCAGTGCTCTGGGAGCTCCTCAAAAATGGGCTCAAAACTGGCAACTTGGTTGATAGTCTATTGACTGGTGCACTGAAAAATCTTTCTAGCAGCACAGAGGGATTTTGGTCTGCAACAATACAAGCTGGAGGAGTAGATATACTTGTGAAGCTGCTCACAACTGGACAGCCAGGCACTCAAGCCAATGTTTGCTTTCTTCTTGCGTGTATGATGATGGAGGATGTATCTATTTGTTCTAAGGTATTGGCTGCAGAGGCTACTAAACAACTGCTCAAGCTAATAGGAACTGGTAATGAAGCCTCTGTTAGAGCTGAAGCTGCAGGTGCTCTTAAGTCCCTTTCTACACAGTGTAAAGAAGCAAGAAGAGAGATAGCTAACCATAATGGTATTCCTGCCTTGATAAATGCTACAATAGCTCCTTCAAAAGAGTTCATGCAGGGAGAGTATGCCCAAGCATTACAAGAAAATGCTATGTGTGCTCTTGCGAATATATCTGGTGGGTTATCCTATGTAATATCAAGCCTTGGTCAAAGCCTTGAATCATGCTCTTCACCTGCCCAGACTGCTGACACATTAGGGGCTCTAGCTTCTGCCCTGATGATATACGATAGCAAAGCAGAATGTACAAGGGCATCAGATCCTGCGGTTATTGAGCAGACTTTGGTTCAACAGTTCAAGCCTCAGTTACCATTTCTTGTGCAGGAGCGAACAATAGAAGCACTAGCCAGTTTGTATGGTAATGTTGTGCTCTCAGTTAAACTAGCAAATTCTGAAGCAAAGAGATTGCTTGTTGGTTTGATCACGATGGCAACCAATGAAGTACAGGACGAGCTTATAGGAGCTCTTCTAACTCTATGCAACAATGAGGGTAGCCTGTGGCGTGCACTTCAAGGTCGTGAAGGGGTTCAGTTGCTGATATCTCTTCTTGGGCTTTCATCAGAACAACAACAAGAATGTGCAGTTGCATTACTTTCCCTTCTATCTAATGAAAATGATGAAAGTAAGTGGGCCATCACTGCTGCTGGTGGTATTCCTCCCCTCGTTCAAATTTTAGAGACAGGATCAGCAAAAGCCAAGGAAGATTCAGCAACCATTCTCAGGAACCTATGCAATCACAGTGAAGACATTCGTGCGTGTGTTGAAAGTGCTGATGCTGTACCTGCTTTACTATGGCTACTTAAGAATGGTAGTGCCAACGGAAAAGAAATTGCATCAAAGACTTTAAACCATTTAATACATAAATCTGATACAGCAACTATTAGCCAGCTCACTGCATTGTTAACCAGCGATCTACCTGAATCAAAAGTATATGTTTTGGATGCTCTAAGAAGTATGCTTTCTGTGGTTTCCTTGAGTGATATTTTAAGGGAAGGTAGTGCTGCAAATGATGCAATTGAGACAATGATTAAGATATTGAGCTCTACTAAAGAAGAGACTCAGGCCAAGTCTGCCTCAGCTTTGGCAGGGATTTTTGAATTAAGGAAGGACTTGCATGAAAGTCCAATTGCTGTTAAAACTCTTTGGTCGGTGATGAAGTTGCTCAATGTTGAATCCGAAAACATATTAGTAGAGGCATCCCATTGCCTAGCTTCGATATTTCTTTCAATTAAAGAAAACCGAGATGTGGCTGCTGTTGCTCGAGATGCACTGTCTCCCTTAGTTACACTTGCTAATTCTTCAGTGTTGGAAGTTGCTGAGCAGGCAACATGTGCTCTGGCAAACCTTATTTTGGACAGTGAAGTTTCAGAGAAAGCGAATCCCGAGGAAATCATCCTGCCTGCAACCAGGGTTTTGCATGAGGGCACAGTTTCTGGAAAGACCCATGCAGCAGCAGCAATCGCTCGTTTGCTCCACTCTCGCAGAATTGATTACACTGTTACTGATTGTGTCAACCGTGCTGGAACAGTCCTTGCACTAGTTTCATTTTTGGAATCTGCTGATGGTGGATCTGTTGCCACAGCAGAAGCACTGAATGCACTTGCTATTCTATCAAAGTCGGAAGGGGCCAGTGGGAACATCAAACCTGCTTGGGCAGTTTTCTCTGAATTCCCAAAAAGTGTATCCCCAATAGTTTCATCTATTGCAGATTCAACTCCCTTGTTGCAGGATAAAGCCATTGAAGTATTGTCCCGACTTTGCCGAGATCAGCCTGTTGTTTTAGGAGACACAGTTGTAAGTGCCTCTGGATGTATATCATCAATTGCAAGAAGGGTAATAAATTCCCGGAGGCAAAAGGTCCAAATTGGGGGATCTGCACTTCTTATTTGTGCTGCCAAAGTTAGTCACCAGAGGGTAGTGGAAGATCTTAATGAATCAAATACATGTGCCCATCTTATTCAATCACTTGTTGCAATGCTTAGTTCAACAGAGACTTCTCCTTTGGGAACTCAAGGCAATGATGACAAGGAGATGATTAGCATCTGTCGGTACACTCAGGAAGAATCTGGGAATGGTGACCCCAAAGGAACTGCAGTTATTTGTGGTTATAATTTAGCTATCTGGCTGCTCTCTGTCCTTGCATATCATGATGAGAAAAGTAAAACTGTGATAATGGAGGCTGGTGCAGTCGAGGTCCTCACAGACAGAATTGCAAATTGTTTTGTGCAATACAGTCAGGTATGCGACTCTTTCCTTCTATAGTCTTGAGTTTTACTGATAATTATTTGCCTATTATATTGCCATTAACCTCAGTTACTCTATGGTTATATATGTGGAGTTATTTTAGTGAAGATTCTTCTTCTTCTTCTTCTTTCACATAATTCCTAGTTAATCAGCACTGATATATATTTACCCTATGTTGTCATTACCTTATACTACCCTCTATGGTAATGTATTCAATTCTCTTCTTCTTTTTTGAAGCAAAGCGAATCCCACTTGCTATGTATTATTTGCATTGGACAAACCAATTGCAAATTTGTAAATATTTTAGTGTTCCAACATCTTTGTAAGCTTCATATTAGAAAGAATTAACAATATCACATATTCTTGAGCTTTTCAGCACTTATGTTTATTTACCCTACTATATTTTTCATTAACCTCAGTCTTCTCCTCTATCGTTGTATATGCAGAGTGAGTTTAGTGAAGATAGCAGTATATGGATTTGTGCTTTATTGCAAGCAATTCTATTTCAAGATAGAGATATCATACGAGCACATGCCACCATGAAATCTATACCAGCGCTTGCAAATTTGCTGAAGTCAGATGAGTCTGCAAACAGATATTTTGCTGCACAAGCAATTGCAAGTCTAGTCTGTAATGGTAGCAGGGGGACTCTCCTCTCTGTTGCCAATTCTGGGGCAGCCGGCGGTCTTATCTCTTTACTTGGTTGTGCTAATGTTGATATATCTGACCTTCTGGAATTATCAGAGGAGTTTGGTTTGGTGCATTATCCAGATCAAGTGGCTCTTGAGAGGTTGTTCAGAGTTGAAGACATAAGGGTTGGAGCTACTTCTCGGAAAGCCATACCAACCCTTGTTGATCTACTCAAACCAATTCCAGATCGCCCAGGGGGACCTTTTCTAGCATTAGGGCTTCTGACTCAGCTTGCGAAAGACTGCCCACCAAATAAGATCATAATGGTAGAATCAGGGGCTTTAGAAGCCCTGACAAAGTATCTATCACTTGGTCCCCAAGATGCCACTGAAGAAGCTGCAACTGATTTGTTGGGGATCCTGTTTAGCAGTGCTGAAATTCGAAGACATGAGGCTACATTTGGTGCTGTCAGTCAACTTGTAGCTGTCTTACGTCTGGGTGGAAGAGGTGCAAGGTATAGTGCTGCTAAAGCATTGGAGAGCTTATTTTCTGCTGACCATATTAGAAATGCAGACACGGCCCGTCAAGCTGTGCAACCCCTGGTGGAGATCCTTAATACTGGCATGGAGAAAGAGCAGCATGCTGCTATTGCCGCATTGGTCAGATTATTGAGTGAAAACCCATCGCGAGCCCTGGCAGTTGCAGATGTTGAGATGAATGCAGTTGATGTACTTTGCCGGATCCTATCTTCAAATTGTTCAATGGAGCTGAAAGGGGATGCTGCAGAATTATGTGGTGTTCTTTTTGGAAATACCCGAATCAGGTCCACAATGGCTGCAGCTCGCTGTGTTGAGCCTTTCGTTTCTCTCCTTGTTACTGAGTTCAGTCCTGCACAGCATTCAGTTGTGTGTGCGTTGGACAAACTAGTTGATGACGAGCAACTGGCTGAACTTGTTGCTGCACACGGGGCAGTTATTCCTCTTGTTGGCCTTCTTTATGGTAGGAATTACATGCTTCATGAGGCTATTTCTAGAGCACTAGTTAAGTTGGGAAAAGACAGGCCTGCTTGTAAAATGGAAATGGTAAAAGCTGGAGTAATTGAAAGTACACTTGATATTCTCCATGAAGCACCTGATTTTCTCTGTGCTTCATTTGCTGAGTTGCTTAGAATATTAACCAATAATGCCAGCATTGCCAAGGGACCATCTGCTGCAAAAGTTGTTGAACCCCTTTTCTTGTTGTTAAATAGACCCGAGTTTGGGCCTGAAGGACAGCATAGTGCATTGCAGGTTCTGGTAAACATTCTTGAGCATCCACAATGTCGTGCTGACTATACCCTAACTGCTCGCCAGTCTATTGAACCTCTTATCCCTTTGCTTGATTCTCCAGCCCCTGCAGTTCAGCAGTTGGCAGCTGAGCTTCTGTCGCATTTGCTTCTGGAAGAACATCTTCAGAAGGATCCAGTGACACAGCAAGTAATCTGTCCCCTTATACGAGTTCTTGGTTCTGGCATCCACATCTTGCAGCAGAGAGCTGTCAAGGCTCTGGTTAGCATTGCTCTAACATGGCCCAATGAAATTGCCAAAGAAGGTGGTGTCACTGAGCTGTCTAAGGTGATATTGCAGGCAGATTCTTCTCTTCCTCATGCCTTATGGGAATCTGCCGCATCTGTGTTAGCTAGCATTCTGCAATTTAGTTCTGAATTTTATTTGGAAGTGCCTGTTGCTGTGTTGGTAAGGTTACTTCGTTCTGGTTCAGAAGGCACAGTCATTGGTGCATTAAATGCCCTTTTGGTGTTAGAAAGTGATGATGGAACTAGCGCTGAAGCAATGGCTGAAAGTGGAGCCATAGAAGCTCTTTTGGAACTTCTCAGAAGTCATCAGTGTGAGGAAACAGCTGCAAGGCTACTGGAAGTGTTACTCAACAATGTGAAAATCAGAGAATCAAAAGCTACTAAAACTGCAATCTTGCCATTATCTCAATACCTCTTGGATCCACAAACTCAAGCACAGCAGGCAAGGCTATTGGCAACTTTGGCCCTTGGAGATCTATTCCAGAATGAAGGCCTGGCTCGAAGTGCTGATGCTGTTTCGGCTTGTCGTGCTATTGTCAATGTGCTTGAAGAGCAGCCTACAGAAGAAATGAAAGTTGTGGCAATATGTGCTTTGCAGAACCTAGTTATGTACAGCCGGTCTAACAAGAGAGCAGTTGCAGAGGCTGGTGGTGTTCAGGTTGTACTGGATCTGATCGGTTCAAGTGATCCTGATACTTCAGTTCAGGCTGCAATGTTTGTTAAACTTCTCTTCTCTAATCACACAATTCAAGAGTATGCTTCCAGTGAAACCGTTAGAGCTATAACCGGTATGTTCTCTGGGTTCCCTTGCACTGTTGACATACTTATTGTTTTTTTTTTAAGCGAAACAAACTCTTGTTTATGTTTTTAACCAAATTGAATTAACTAAATAAACCTAAGTTGAACTGAAATTCCATGGTTTATTTTGGTCTAGAAATGATTTGGGTTATGAGAATTGAATGCTTTATCGTTTATTAAGTTTGAGTGCTTTATCATTTATTAAGTAAAAGAAAACTACCTATAATAAGTACTATATATAAAAAGAATACCTATAATAAGTACTATAAATAAAAAGAAGTACCTAAAGAAGAATGCTTATAATATTCTTATCATTTCAATGTTGCACCTATTTAGAAACTAGAACAATAATAAAAAAATAAATGTGTTAATTATGTTTTTACGATATCATTGTTTGTATCGTATAGTATCAAGTGAGATAGCCTAACGGACTAATATTTGCTAATACACAATTCCTTGTTACAAAGTGATATTATTCCACATAGATAAAGGATTTCAGGAAAAGTAATTTGAATTTATTGACATTTTATTTCAATATTTTTTAAAGCTAAATGGTATAAACAAGTAACATGATTACATTTTTGAAATATAAGAATAAGTCAGGTTTGGTTCAGCAATTTGAACTTAATAATGGACAACCCTAATATACCCTTTGTTTGTGACAGTTCTCTTTGATATGTCTTGCAGTGGATTGCAGTGCTAATCTTGCTATGTCAATATTGGTTAATAGGTTTTCACTTTGTAGTTTTGTGGGACTGATTTTATGTGTGTTTATTTTTCTCTTTCCTTGTTTATTATTATGTTCAGATAAAACCAAGTTAGGATATTTACCTCGACAAGTAAATGCAAATAGTAGTAATATTTTCATGGAGAAATTGCACAGAATATTACGTAGAGGTTTTGATTGGTTTGTTATTTTGTCAAGTTGCTTGTGAGTTTAATATTACACCCAATTTGACCTAAAATATTCAAGTTCCCTGCACTCGGTATAGAAGCTTATTGCTCACCCTTGGAAAAATAATATCTGGATACTAGGTTACTCAAACCATAATAAATAACTGTGGCTTTTTGTGTGTGATGAACTAATTTGTCTGACATACGCAAAATTCTCCTTTTCTTACATGCAAGGAACATTCTCTCACTACTATTCTTAATGTGTTGAAGATACTTGAAATGTATAACTAGCTCAGCTGTTATTTGGTGCATAATGTGTTAGCTTTAGTTACTACATGAATTTTCAGTTCAAGGATGTTGTATCCCCTGCTCTTCGATTGTCAACTCCCCATTTTTCTCTTGCAGCTGCAATTGAAAAGGATTTATGGGCCACTGGGACTGTCAATGAGGAGTATCTAAAAGCTCTCAATGCCCTTTTCAGCAACTTCCCACGGCTGAGAGCAACTGAGCCTGCAACACTTAGTATACCTCATTTGGTTACTTCCCTCAAGACAGGCTCAGAAGCAACTCAAGAAGCTGCCTTGGATGCACTTTTTCTTCTCAGGCAAGCTTGGTCAGCATGTCCAGCTGAGGTTTCAAGGGCACAATCCATTGCTGCTGCAGATGCTATCCCCTTGCTGCAATACTTGATTCAGTCTGGTCCACCTCGATTTCAGGAGAAGGCTGAGTTTCTCCTACAGTGTTTGCCTGGGACATTGGTGGTTATTATCAAGCGTGGAAACAATATGAAGCAGTCGGTTGGGAATCCAAGTGTATATTGCAAATTGACACTTGGCAATACTCCACCTAGGCAAACAAAGGTAAGACGCTTTTATACATTTTTGCGTCCTTGGAGAATGGTGGTTTTGATTTAGTTATTTTTGTTTTGCAAAGCTTCATAACTGAAAGCTAAGCACAATGCGTATCAGCCTTCGTGCCGACCAAATTGTTTGACTACAGCTATATAGATTGTTTTTGCTGAACTTTAACATCCATGTAATTGGGTGAGGCATCCAGAATTGCATACATGAACTATACCACTTACACTGGGCTTATTTTACATGTAGATGAGTTTTTGAGTGCAGCTTCATAATTGATTGCCAACCTAGAAACAGAGCCTCTAAGAAAATTTAGCTTAAAGTGGAAAATCATGGTCAAAGAGAGGAAAGATGATCTATGGTGCGGACTTGTGCCTGAACGTTGAGCACGTTGAATTTGGGCAATGTTAGAACGATGAAGAAAGGAGGCGTGGATGAAAAAAATCTATATAAATGGCTAACTAGTTTGGGAGCTAAAGCTTAGCTGATTTGTGTAACTTGTGTTCAAAAGTAGTGTCTGCATGTCATGAATGAGAGTAGGCATCTTGCACTTATCATCAAATATCGAGGCCATTTATGGATCTTCTTGCCTAAAGGATGAAATTCTGTGGAACGTGCAGGAAGCAAAGATATTAGTACACGAATCATACTGTAATAGAAGTGTTAGAGATCTTCATATTGACCCGACAGAAAATTGACTGCCATTTAAGCTCCTCACTATTGAACTATACTTCTCAGGTTGTGTCAACCGGACCTAATCCAGAGTGGGAAGAGAGCTTTGCATGGACCTTTGAGAGTCCTCCGAAAGGCCAGAAGCTTCATATCTCTTGTAAAAATAAGAGCAAAATGGGAAAGGTAATCAAACTTCATATTGTGGCAAAAGAAAAGGACATAACTAAGAGAATAGAACGTAGATGTTCTTTACCCTCTTTTTCAAAGCTTTTCTTCAAGAATTATTACTTAAACTTGTTTCTTTTCTGATGTGATGACAGAGTTCTTTTGGAAAAGTAACTATCCAGATAGATCGAGTTGTAATGCTAGGAGCTGTTGCGGGGGAGTATACTTTGTTGCCAGAAAGCAAATCTGGGCCCTCAAGGAACTTGGAAATAGAATTCCAGTGGTCTAACAAGTGATAATTGTTAATTAAATAACAACTCTTCAGGCACAAATTGAGTTTTTAGGGGAAGAAATCATGTTCCCATGCAGCTTTTTTCCTTTTTCGAAATTTGCCTATGAAAATGAGTTATTTATTAGACAGGTGTAAATAGTTTGCAAAAGATGTTGATTTTTATAGGGGTTTGTGATAGAGCATAAAATTGTAATTTGTTCAATGTATTCTTTTGTAAGTTGATGTTCTTACAGTTCTGGAACATTGAGGATAGAGAGATCCTTTGTAATTCTTTATAACGAAAATTGTGTGCTTGTCAATCTGAGAGGAAAATAAGGATGTTGGTTATGGTTATGAGTGATTCTGATTGCACCGCCTTTTCCAATCTCGATTCTTGATAAATCAGAAATTTTCATAGTAGAAGGAAAGGATCTTGAGTAGGAGAGAGTGGAAGGTCGATGTACTCTTGAGGGCTAGTTCCGATCGAATTAGAACGTATGAGCCTTGCAAAAAGTGTTTGCTTGGTTGTATTAGATATTAGCATTCCGATACTTAAATTAGCATCTTGGGAGAAAAGCTCTTTAGAGACAGAATATGAACATAACTAGAGAGAGTGTGTGTGTGTGTTTATGGAATGAACATGTTATTTATAGAGCTTGAAGGAGTTGAACAGTGTTCTTGAATAGTTGGCCTACTCTGAAGCAAGCATGGCCTATGGTAGAGGTGATGGTGATTTGACAGAGGCGTGTGTTAGAAAGTCTTGTCGTAGTATGGATAGGTCTTGTCCGATTGGACGGCTTGTTGCTCGTGCCTTAGTTATCAGATGAGAGGGTCTAGACATTTAAAGGCCTTCTAAAGATGGGCCTTTAATGTCCTTTAAGGGTTTGGGCCTAGTTTTGATTTTTGGAGTATTATCATTTGTTCCCCTTCGAGCAGTTTGATCGGTTTTTAAGGGGTTTTTGATATTTTCCCAATGACCATTTGACCATTTTTATGATCAGTGATGAAGTCCCTAGTTTTTGAGACTGAAATTCAGTTTCATCAATCATCTATCGGGAAAGTGAGACATCAATCAAAGGACTAGGATTGGGCATCAACCAAGAGAATGAACATCAATCCGAAGATTGGAATTTTTATTATTTCGATCGGAATGTACATCGAATAATAAAATGGAGCTCCAGTCGAAGGACTGTGATTTTTATTACTTCGATCGAGATGTACATTGATAAGAAAAATTGGACGTCAGTCGAAAGACTGAAATTTTAAGTACTTCGATTGAGATGTACATCGATCGAGAAAATGGGACTCCAGTTGAAGGACTGAGATTTTTATTACTTTGATCAGGATGTACATCGATCATAAAAATTAAACATCAGTCGAAAGACTAAAATTTTAATTACTTTGATTGGGATGTACATCGATCGAGAAAATGGGGCTCTAGTCGAAGGACTGTGATTTTTATTACTTTGATCGGGATGTACATCAATCGAAAAAATTATACGTCAGTCGAAAGATTAGAATTTTAATTACTTCAATCGGGATATATATCGATCGAGAAAATAAGGCTCCGGTCAAAGGATTGAGATTTTTATTACTTCGATCATGATGTACATCGATTGAGAAAATGGGAATCCAATCAAAGGACTGAGATTTTTATTACTTCGATCGAGATGTACATCGATCGAAAAAATTAGACGTCGGTCGAAAGATTAGAATTTTAATTACTTCGGTCGAAATGTACACTGATTGGAAAAATTGGACGTCTTTTCTGCGGACAATTTTTATAAACATGAACTATTTTTCAAAGTTTTGTTTTCCTAACCTATTTATTTGACGCTTTTTTGGTTGTTTTTTCTAGGTCGTGTGGTCTTTTCCTGGATTAGACTTCTAGTGTTCAACTATTTTGCTTTCCTATTATATTTTTCTAGTTTCTACAAGTTAACTATATTTATTACAAAATGGAGGTTAAAGTTACCTAAAGATGTTTCATCTTGCTATTGGTTTTTGCTTATCCGTTCGTTTAGACAATAGATATTTAGATCGTTGCCTCTTTTTCCATGTCGCTTTGAAAACACCGCTTTGGAAAGAGTGCTTCTTTAAATTTTGTTGCTTTGCCTCCCACGCTTTTCTTGCGTTTTTATTCTTGCATTAAATAGTAGAGCCACGTGGCTTGCCATGATTAGTTTTCTGGAGATGGGAAACACTATAAATAGGTGTATTTTTTCTCTTCTTCTTCCTAAAGCTTTCTTATTCTCCTTCCAGCTTTTCTTTTTTCCCTTGAAGTTTTTCCCTATAAAGCCACATGTTTGTTCCTTAATTTTTCTTTTCGTGGTTTACCAGTTTAGGAAGATGGATGAAAGCTAGGCTTTTTCCTAGCAATACATGACTTGCGATAACAGGTCATGTGACCTCCAATCTTCACTGCTGCTTTCTTCTCTCAGCCCTGGACTTTCTTATGATCATGGTAAGGGACACATGTCTGTATTTTCTTCTTCTTTCCATGATGTTGAACCGACGAAAGGAGGCTACGGACTCAAAGGTGATCTTGTTCTAGTAAAGTTATGGATTAATCAATGTTTTTCTCTCCTACTTTTTTTTTCGATCGAAAAAAGGCTCTGTAAACTTTGTATCTATTGTGACTTTACAAAGTTTTAATGAACTTCATATTTTGTAATTTCTTGTGTACTTGCCTTGCCCTTCTATCTGTTTTACCGCTAAAGACTAAGAATGAAGAAAGAGATACTATAATTAAGTGGCGTTTCAACTTATCTTGTGAAAATGTTATTTGTAGATTTGTTCCGATCAGTTTAGTTTTGCCAAAGCCCATGCATTTTGTCCTTTGTTTTTAGTAAGTTCAGAGGCGACTTTATTTTGATTGGCAGTCATGGGTCAAAGTTTGGTGTTTTTGCTAATGACTTTCTATGTCTCCTCAGATGTTCGTTCATTGCTTTTTTAAACTGTTGCCTTTTTTACCGCATCTCTTAGAAAATGTCATTAATTGAATGACTTTTATGGCTTCGATTTTTGAGCTTTAATTATGGCTATTTATTTTCTTTGGCCCCTCATTTATTGGGATTGCCACGTATGCTTTCAAACTCTTATGAATAGAGTCAGTCCCTCGTATTCTTATCTATTTGCTTCCTTTTTCGTTTTTCGTCCTTGCTTTTCCCATGGAACCCCTCGATTGTCTCTTATCCTGCTTTGATATTGCCATTTTAGGAAGACAAATGAATGATTAGGCAGTTCCCTACCATGGCATCACCTACTATATCGGGTGATGCATCCTTTGTCTTCTGTTGCTTTCTTCGTCCTCATCTTCTCAAGCAATGGCTGATCTTCTTTCATTTTCCAAGTTCCAACATGCCACAAGTGGGAAATGTTTGCAACGTCTTGAAGGTTGAGCAAGAGCAACAGCAATCGATGGTAGACATAGGATTATATTTCTCTCTTTGTGGACTTCAAATGTATTGTTTTGGAAAGAACTTCAATAAATTTCTTCTTTCATATCTTTTTCCTTATTTTTGTGCTTGTCGCTTTATTAGTTGCAATACATATCGATATGTTTACTAGCTCGATTAGGAGAATGTCAATCAAGCAAAATTGAGAAATTAATCGAATTTGATAAATAAATTTTATTCATTTATCTTTCGATTGGGATTAACAGAAAGTTCATCGATCTTTTGATTGGAATAATAACAAATTTAGATCTTTCAATCAGGATAAAAATAAATTTGTATTGATCTTTCGATTGGGATTATGACAATCCATTTGATAACCCCTGCTCTTTTATATGCAATTTTAATAAATTCGGCCAATCCTAAAACGATATCTATCTTTTCCTTGATTTAAGGCACCCCTTCTTTTAGGGCCTTCTTCGCCATAGGAAAATGCGTCGATTGGGCGTTGGCCTATCAGTTTTTGACATCGATCATCATGGGTTCTTAAGAATATGTTTGCTTCTTTTTCTCCTTTCCCATCTAGCTTTTTTTCTTATCACCCTTTTCTTTTAGAATTAGTACCTCCTTTTTTCAATTCGACTTCCTCCTCTTAATAACTTCTAGATCGATCAGATGTGGAAAAGGGAGTCCCTACTCACCTGGTTTTTTCCTTTCATGTGCGTCCAATCATACTTCATCCTTCCAACCTTACTATATTTCTTTATGTTTGTTGAAAGGAGAAGCTGGTGAGGCGAAAGCGTCAACACCCAGATTTTGGGTTGCCAAAATGTGTGGGGCAATTCCCTATTCTTCTCGTGTCTTTTTTTACAGGAGAAATATAAAGGTTTGCACCTTAATGCATAATATTGAGGGAGGAAAATGTTTCATCCTCTTTCAATATTAGCGCATACAATTTCGTCTTCCTTCAATATTAGGTATGTTTTCCCCAGGCTTGCCTGTAAAATTACTTTGGCATAGATCCTAATTCCAAAAGGCTCTATCGCTATGGGCAAAGATCCTTTCAAGATGACCTTTCAGTCCTAATACTTGGATCATGAGGTCAGTCACTTTTCTCCAAGTGCTGGCTAGATATGTTTGTGGGAAGAAAAAACATTCCCTTATCTTATTTGTTTGAAGACGAGGAGAGGGACAGCCGTTTCATCCCTCCCAATATCTTTTCCAGTAGGCTACTTCTGGGAATCTCTTGCATTTATTGTGTAATGTCTCGAAAGGAAGATGTTTTTCTTTCTTTCAAACCTAGCACACAATTTTTTACTTTCTTTCAATTTCGAATTTCATTTCCATCATACATGGTTTTCCCATGTAGTCTCGGAGACTTTCATGGAGTTCTTGTATTTTGACATTCTCTCTATCATTATGAATCCATATTCCTCCCAACAACATGGAGATTAGATGTTTTTGCTCAACCATCGACTTTCAATGAAAGCATCAAATGATAAATCAGAAATTTTCATAATAGAAAGAAAGGATCCTAAGTAGGAGAGAGTGGAAGGTCGATGTGCTCTTAAAGGTTGGTTTCGATTGGATTAAAGTGTATAAGCTCTGAAAAAGGTGCTTGTCCGGTTGTACCGGGCGTTAGCACTCTGATGTTTAAGTTAGCAACTTGGAAGAAAAACTCTTTAGAGAGAGAATATGAATATAAATATAAATATAAATATAAATATAAATATAAATAGAGAGAAATAGTGTGTAGGTTTATGGAATGAACCTACTATTTATAGAGCTTGAAGAAGCTGAATAGTGTTCTTGAATAGTTGGCCTACTCTGAAGCAGGCATAGCCTATGATAGAGGTGATGGTGATTTGACAGAAGCATGTGTCAGATAGCCTTATCGTAATAGGGACGGATCCCGTCCGATCAAATGGCCTCGTTGCCCGTGCCTTAGCTATCGGATGAGAGGGCCTAGACATTTATGGGCCTTCTAAAGAGGGGCCTTTGATGTCCCTTAAGGATTTGGGTATAGTTTTGATTTTTGAAGTATTATCAGTTCCCCTTTTCACACTAACTAGGTTTGGGACATTTCTCTCATTGCATTGGAGAGGGTTCTGCAAAAGGCCCCTTTTACTCAACTTTCTTCCATTGAGCGACAAGAAGTGGCCATTTTCTTTTTAAAACCCATTTTTTAAAATTTCAATGTTACAACCTGAGCAAATCTCATATAAAATGAAAAAAAAATTACTTGATATCATGATGAAAAATTAGCCGTTTGAAATAATTACACACAAAATTTACTTCTCCTTTATTTAAAAAAAAATTACAAATCATCATTTTTGAAAAAAAAAAGAAGACCAAAATCAGTTTAATGCCAACTCTTTTGCTTATTATTCATAAAATTACAATCTCTATCAAAATCTAATTTTCCAAAATTCTCAAACATTCCAACTCTTAAATTTCAAATTCAAATTTTGATTGTTTAAGTTCCTTATTTTTCACAACCACAAAATCGATAAAATTTAGGCCCCGTTCGTTATGGATTTAGTTTATGGATTTTCGTTTTTTTTTAAAAAAAAATAGAAACGTGTTTGGCTGGAATTTAGTGTTTTAGTTTCTGTAAGATTCTACAATAAGTGTTTTCCTAATCTAAAACCGAAAATAAGAATCCACAAAATGTGGATTTTAGGTTTAGTTTCCCAACATATTTTTTTTTTCCCAGAAACTTCATTATCACCACCTCGTCCTCAGCCACCTGCCATCATCATTCATTGCTAAGTGCCGCCATCATCCACCACTAACTGCCGCCACTTCTAAGTTTTTACAGGTTAGCATCTCTTCTCAACTGTTGCTGCTTGGTGTTTCCGAAACTCAAGCTTTTCTCAACTGTATGTGGCTTCTGTTTGATGTTAATTACTGATAGTCTTTGAGAGAAGAAAGGGATATTGAAACTCCTTTCTGTTGTGATCAATTCTCGGTGGCTGGTTGTTCTGTTTCTACTTTTTCATTAGCTTTGTGTTACTCTGTCTAATAAATTCAAGAACACAATGAAAAAATATAGTGCTTGACCAACTAAGCATGTTTTTTTACCAACACTTTGCTTCACTATCCAGGATCCCTGAGAACATACATCATAGATGATGGCAAATAAGATAAAATAAATAAATAAATGAATAAATAACCATTCGTGCCATACACAAAATGCAAATAACACTCGACACTTTATTTTTCAATGATCAAGTTGTTACTGACCTTGGATATGTAGGGTATAAGCTTAAATCTTGAATTTCTAAAGGTGTTATCACCATTAACAAAGTTATGTAGCAATGGTGTTTCTTCAAGAGGAGTTTTTAGCATGTAATATAATGCCAGCGAATATGTAGTTGAACTCGGAACCTGATTCATGATCAACTAGGATAAATACATGAAATATCTCTAAACATACTCTCCATACGTGAATGACAACAATCAATGAAGGAAATACTAAAGAGTAACACATACCCTGCCCCAAAAAGCAATATTCCAAGGACCAGCTTTGGCAACTGATTTCTTACTAAGTCCATGAGACCTTGAAAAACTGATGCAGCTGTGAACTCTGTTTCATCTTCAATGAAAGAAAAGAAAGATGCAGAAAAGAATCTTAAAGATTTCTTCAATGAAGCCTTTGGAGAATTAAGAGATGAAGATGAGCCGTCTTTAGTTGTATCATTCTGCATTTCCTGCTTTTTTGTTTGAGCCCTAATCTTTGACTTCTCTGCTTCTACTTCAGCTTCCTTAGGAGAGTCAAAATCAATTTTCCGTTGTCACGATCACCAGAATCATCAGATAGATATTTTTCTTTAGAACTTTGGCTGGTGTTATCAGATAGTCTATCAATTGCGGAGTCACCAACAAAAACATCACCATCGATTGGCACATCTGTTTCTTTTTCATCATTAGTGATCCTTCCTTCCATTGCCCTCTCCTCCTCGACAACAAGCTCATCACCAGATATATACCCTTTGATAGTTTCCTGGGTATCAACAGGGGAGCTAGAGAGATACTTCTCAGCTTTATGCAATGCAATCTTTGCATCGTTCACTCTTTGAGTAGCTTTAAGTTCAAAGGCAACAGCTTGTTCTGCTAAAAGCTTGTTCTGGGTATCAACAGCATTTTCTCACGTCTCCTTGTGCTCTGCATGATCTAACCTTAAGAGCCCAAAGATAACTTCTTTAGCCTACTTTTTTTTTCTCATTTTCTCACGTCAGTTCTACTCTTTTAGGAATACCACGAAGTTAACTTCTTTAGCCTACTTTTTTTTTCTTTTGTCTTTTCATCATAATCATGACTGGCTAATTACCTTATTATGCTGATTCATTCTTGATTTTAATACTGTGTGGGTCCAATTTTAATACTGTGTGCTAATTACCTTATTATGCTGATTCATTCTTAATTTTAATACTTATGTGTAATGCTTTATTTAACTTTGTATATGTGTATTGCTTGTTGATGTGTTAAATAGTTAATTTTATATTTTATATTTTATTTTAGTTTTGTTTTATTTATATGTGTATTGCTTGTTGATGTATTAAATAATTATTTATTAGTTAATTATTTATTTTTTATTTTATTTTAGTTTTGTTTTATTTAGATGGAGAACTTAGATCAAGTAGTAAATATAAATGATAGCAACACTATTGAGATTAGACATGATGATGGAGCAATTTGGCCTCCACAAATTGAAGATTATTTTATAACATTATTGGTTGAGGAAGTAAATAATGGAAATCGAAAAACAACCACTCACTAAAAGTGCATGGACACGAATTAGCAATCGAGAATATAGTCCAATTCAATTTAAGAATAAGTTTAATAGTCTCAGAAGCCGATGGAAGCATTTCAATAATTTATTGAAAGAGATTGGAATTGGATACAACTCAATGACTGGTCAAGTTATTGCAAGTGACGATGTGTGGCAAAAATTATACAAGGTAAATTTTTATAATAATGAATTTATTTATTAATTATTATACGTAGTGCATAATTAATATCATGATCAATTTTTAGAATAATAGATATATTTGTTTTGCCAATAGGTGAAAAAGATGGCAAGAAAATTTAGAAAAGAAGGTTGTAAAGAATATGAAAAGTTGTGCATTATCTATGGTGATACAACCGCAACCGTAGCTCATTCTCATCCTTCTACTAAAAGTCCTTCTATCAGTGAAGATGAAAATAATAATAAAGAATTTGATAGTTCTGACGAGGAGGTTGAAGATATAAATAAGAACAAAAGGTTAAAGAAAACAAGTGACGAAGGATCTAATAGTAGAAAGAAAAGAGAATCATTTCAAAATGCAATGGCTCAAGCATTGATTAACATTGGAGAAAGCTCAAAGAAAAAAATAGAATTGTTTGAGAAGAACATGAGTTCAAGAACAACATTCACTTCAGTTGGTAATTCAAGAGACAATTTTCAAACACAATCGAGTTGTGATAAAGAATCAATTTTCAAATGTCTTGAAGCATTGCAAAACCTTGATGGAATAGATGGATTGTCTTTTGCAAAAGCTACTAAACTTATCCATGATGATTCATTATGGAAGGAGATGTTTTTGGCAATGTCGGAAGAAAGAAAGAAAGACTGGGTTTTGAATATTCAAATTTGATTTTTTATTATTATTTGTTTACTTTTTTTTGTTTGTTATCTATTGACCTATATAATTATTTTGTTTGATGTTGGATTTTATTAATTGATATTGAAGATTTGGTTATTATTAAAAATTGATTAGAATATATTTATTTTGTTTTATTGTGCATAGATATTATTTTTAGTGATTTTTTAGGTTAATTGTTTTTTATTTTGACAGGAATATGGATTTGGATGATTTTTTTTCTGATTCTGATGAGGAAATCGAACAATTATTGACGATTTATGTGAACTATAAGTACAGTTTTATGTGCAATGATAAACCTAGATCTCAAAAAATTTCAAAATTGGCAGGTCATGAATGGGTTGTTGAGGTGTTAAATGGTCATTCAATGACATGCTATGATTTATTTCGGATGGACAAACATATTTTTATTAGTTTATGTGAGGAATTAAAAGGGAGAACAATATTAAAAAATTCCAAGTTTTTATCCGTGCAAGAACAAGTGGCAATTTTTCTTCTCATCATTTGTCAAAATGACCGACAGAGAGTTGTAGCAGATCGCTTTCAACATTCAACAGATACTATTTCTAGATATTTTTGGAATGTCCTATATGCGATTTGTTCAATAGCTAAACATGTGATTATCCCTCCATCATTTGATGAAATACCTCCAGAGATCAAAAATAATTCAAACTACTATCCATTTTTCAAGGTAACAAAAATTTTTAATTTTTTATCATTATTTTTAATATTGCTTATTATTTTTTACTTTTGTAACATAATTGATTTAGAGCTATAGATGGCACGCAAATTTCTGCACGAATTCCAGTTAATCAACAAATTCCATACCGTGGAAAGAAAACAGTCCCTACATAGAATATCATGTGTGCTTGCTCATTTGATATGCGATTCACATTCGTCATAACTGGATGAGAAGGAACGGCAAATGATTCAATAATTTTTTTAGAATGTATTTCTAATCCAGCAAATAAATTCCCTATGCCTACACGAGGTATATATTATCTGGTTGATTCAGGGTATGCTAACATGCCTGGATTTCTTAGTCCATATCGTGGGGAACGTTACCATTTACGTGATTATAGAGAATGAATAAATCCACAAGGTCCAGAAGAATTATTTAATTATATGCATTCTTCGTTACGTAATGTCATAGAACGTTGTTTTGGAGTTTTGAAGGCACGTTTTCTCATCCTTAGAGATATGCCTTCATATGACATAAAGCGGCAAAAATATATACCTCTTGCATGTTGTGTGATTCATAATTTTATTAGAATGCAGGGAAGTATAGACTCTTTATTTGTAGAGTATGCAAATGAAAATATTGCGGTTGGAGATTATCAACAAAATAATGAAGCCAGTACTTCAGAGCCGCGGAAAATTATTGATATAAATGCAAGTCAACTTCGTCAGATGAACAGTACTCAAGATAGAATAGCACAAAGATTATGATTGAATTATAATAATTGACATTTATATTTTTAATTTTTATTAAATAGTGATTAATTTTTTTTATTATGATGATTTTTTTAATGTACTAGATTTTAAATTTTGAATTTCATTAAATATTTATTATTTAATATTAATAATTATATTATATATATGTATAACATGTATTGATGGATATTATAATATTTTTTGAAAAATAAATAGAAAAACAGTTTTTAAACCTTTTTTGAAAAATCAATAACAAAAACTAAAAACAGTGTATGAATTACTAAAAACTAAAAACATACAACCTTACCGAATACACCCTTAAATTTCGCAACTTTCTTATTGTTCACATCCACAAAATTTCAATTTTCAACTTTGATTTCCTAATATTTTTAATCCGTCAATTAGAACGGGTACATCATCATCACAATTTGAAGCCCAATTCGAGTGTTCAAGATCGAAATCAACCAGTTGAAAGTGGAGGTTCAAAAAGAACAAAGATAAGTGCATAAGAGTTTTTCCTTGATGATTATGATGATTGCCAACTTGAATTTCATTTTGCAATTGTGTGCGGAAAGCTCTTCATCCGGATTTTATAAGGCAATACGCATAAACCGTGAAGCAGGATGTGAAATTTCTAGTGTATAAATAAGTAAAAAAAATAAAATTAAAATTTTATAAATAACAATTTCATACATACAACGAATGTTATAATTCTTTAAAAAATTAAAACTCATTTTTCATATTTTGTACGTTCAATTTATTATTTTAAATATTAATTTGAGTGCTTTTTATATTTTATTATTGATCAATAATCAAATGCATAATATATAATTTACACTCTACAATTGACACAAAGAAAAGCCTATTACACGTCCGAACTTGGCCGATCTATACACCATCACTATCCCCAAAAGACATCACCAAATTAAAAGTGCCATGCGTGTAAGACAAGTGAGCGGCATAATGCATATTTTATTTGTAAAATTGGCAAAAAATCTATTATATACTCAAATTTGATAAAACCGCATCTGTCACCACTCTAAATTTATTAGTGCTAATTAATTGAGTAGGAAATAAGAATTATATATGTATTGCTTTTTTTTAATTATATTAATTTTTTACAATATATATAAGTAAAACTCTAATTATTAAAATGTTGCAATTGGATACCTAAATTATTTAAATATTTCAATTTAAGTCCTGATGAATTTTTTCTTTTACAAATGATGAATTGATGTGTCATTAATTTCACTTTATTTGCCAAATGAAAACTTCATATGTTATGAAGAAATTGCAAATATTTAAGGAAAAAAATGACAATCATACCTCAATTAACTTCATTAATTATTTTTAAGGCAATTATGATAGAAATTGATAATCAAATTTATTAAATTAGCTTAAGAAAGAAATGCTATTAATTTTTCTCGAATGAATATATTTAATTCAGCATCCATTTAATGTATAAAGTTGATATCATTAATTTTTTTAATATAAGTCAAAAAAAATAATAACGAAACTATTTGAGATATAATTTTGTCAAATTAAGGTGTTTCATAGGGCAAGTTTGAATAGTTGGGTAGGGGTGAGCATTTGGTCGGTTCGGTTCGGTTCGGTTTTGGACCGAACCGATTAAGCCAAAAACCGAACTTTAGGAAATTTAGGAATCGAACCAAAATCAAACTTTATAGAATCGAAAACCGAACAAATCGAAATAATTTTAATCGATTTGGTTCGGTTCAATCGGTTCTGGGTCAATATAAGCTTATTTTTTATTAGGCTTTTAACCTATATGCGTCCATAAATTAAATTAATTTATATTCCACAAAATAAATTCATTTAAAATAACTAAAATTAAAATAATATACATAAATTTATTATACTATGTCTATAATAAATACTAATCAAAATATTTTAATTATTTTAATAATATTTTAATAAACACTTAATTTAATTATTGTAATAATATTTTCAAGTTTGATTTTTTAAAATCATAAATAAAAATACATAATTATAACATTTACTAAAAATAATTTATTACATGTAAAGCAAATGCACCCCTAATTACTGTGTGTATATATATATAAAGAGAAAATAAAATTTAATTAAAAAATTTTTTTAAACCAAGCTGTATTTTTTTTTACCTGTTTTCGCAGCGTTTCATTCTCTTGAATGGCTTTGTGTTCCTGATCATGAATTTCAAAGAATTAAACCAAAAAATTTATAAAATAATAAGAGAATTGATCAATTTTTTTTTTTTTTTTAAAAAAGGTATAGTCTGTTTGATTGAAAATGCATACCAGAAATCTAGATTTCTTAAGTTGCTCCATCAGTACTTGTTCCTGCATTTAAAAATATGAATTTTACTTAAGAAATTGCAGGAATTCCCCTTAAATATATTTTATATTTAACAATTGAAGACAATTTGGTTTTGAAAATTAATTGATTTGTTGAAAACGTGAACAAAATGAATTTGGATCTAATTTTTTTTCTTTTAATTGGTCTATGGTACCCTTCATAATTTTAAGTTTTTTCATCTCAAGTGGTCTTCAAGTCATGTGTCATGGCATGGCCATTATTGGTGAACTGAGGAGGATAGGGCTGCTTTCACACTTATTAAATTGATTTTGCAATGGCTTGTTTCGTTGTCAAAATACCTTTATTAAATTTATGAATTTTTATTATTTGTTGATTTTATTCTGTATTTAATCAACCTAAGACGCAATAGAGAAAAAAAAATTGATAATTCATAGATTCAAAAATTTGCATATATATAATAACAATAGTGTGTATGTTAAGCATTATAGTTGAATACTATACAAAGATAAGAGTAAATAATTGGAAGAAAGTTGCTGGTCCCAAAATGGGAATTGGGCTTTTATGGCTCGTAGTTAACAAAAAACAAAAAAGGAAAGAAAAAGAAAAAATGCCGTACGCGAGATTCAAACCTGAGACCTTTAGACAGTTTAGTTTGTTTCCAAACCATCAAACCAACTTATGTCATCTGAAATGTTAATACTATAAAATATATATATATATATAAATATAAAAACTTCAATCGGTTCGGTTCCTTTAGTTTTTCAATTTCAAGAACCGAACCGAATCAATAAAATTGAATTTTTATTTCGATTCAGAACCGAACGAACCGAAAAAATCGAACCAAACAAATCAAATTCAATTCGATTTTTGATTTCGGTTCGATTTTGTACACCCCTATAGTTGGGGGTGTAAAATAGGTTTTTTTTGCCCAAATTTGAGCTGCAATGTACGTATTAACTTACTGATTTTTTTTTTCTTTTCTTTTTTAAGCCTTTCATGTCCAAAGCACGTGAACATCATGTGTGAGGACACGTTTGCATATAGAGCGGTGATGTGTGTTGTTTTGTAAAGTTAAGGTGGGAGATAGGGCGTTCAAAAAAGTTTAGATGTGTAATACCCTTTTCTTTTAATCAAATTTGGGATATAAATTATTTATTATGTCATATTATGTAAAGGTAAGTATGAATTAATTAATCAGTTCATTAATAAAAAAATTAATCGGTCTACTAAAATCAATTTTTTTAAATTATTAATTATTAACTAGTCCGTTACACTCTGTTAATCAATCCATCAATTTCGATTTTTTTTATTTGATTAACCAATATTTTTCGGTTAATCATTAAAATTGATAACATAAAATTATAAAAAATTTTAACAAAATTTAATTCAATTTCAAATATAAAATTATTTTAAAATAAAAATCATAAAACAAACATAATTTACCATCCAAAATTTATGTGTAACAAATTAATAGCTAATATTATAAATAAGATTTGATATTTTTTGGAAATTAATATTTTTTATTTTAAATCAAATAAAATTTTAGATAACATTAAATGTTATAATATAAACTATAAAATATAAGAAATTATAATTAAATACTATTATATATGATAAAAAATATATATAAAAGTTAATCGGTTATTATATATAAATATTACTATATAATTAGAGAGAATGACATAATATAAATTTAGTTTAAAATATTATATAAATTTTATAAGAAAATATAAAAATTAAGATATAAAAATAAAAACATAATTTAAATATATTTTAAAGTATTATTTTATATAAATTTTAGAGAAAAATAGAAAAAAAGAAAAATTTTTAAAGTATAAAAATAAAAATATAATATACATATATATAAATCGGTTAATCATATATTAAACGTTAATCGGTACTCAAAAATCAAAACAGTAATAAAAAAATCTAAAATATAAAAATTAAAAACTGTAACCGAATTTATCGGATCGATTAATATAAATAGCTGATTCAATTTCAAACCAGTTTTATGATTAATTATATTTTTAATTTTTTTTGTTCACCTCTAATATTATATATGTACAAATTAGATTAGTATAAAATTTATAGATGGAAAAATGAATTGCGTTTGATCACGACGGGTTGCATCATAAAACGGATAAAAATTTTTCAAATTATAAACTAATTGGATCTCAATTGAGTTATTATTAAATAGGATATAAAAAGGTTGGGTCATAAACATATCAAATTTTATAACATTTGAGATAACTATACAAAACAAAATCATAATATTTGGATAAATATACAATTAAAAACCTATTATTTAAAATGTAACAATTAAATTTCTATCATTTTAGTTACAATTCAATTAAGTCATTCTATTCATAATTCCGTTTGAACTTTTTATTCAAGAAATAGTTTTTTCAATTTTTATATATATTCAGTATCATCCAAATTTAATAATATTTTCTTAGTATTTTAACAATTTACTGTCATTTTCTTTAAACTTTTCCAATTAAAAATAAAATTATAAATAATAAATTGTTAATTCAAATGTTAAATTGAAAAATAATAGTTTTTTTTTATTTTTAACATATTTTTAAATATTTTGTATAAACTCATTTATATTTAATCGCATTAATTTGAGTTTCACGTAACATTATTGTCAAAAAGTATTATAATATTCTAAAATATTTTTATATGTTTATGATTAAAATTCAACATTTTTAATTATAAGTTTATTAATTTGTTAGGTTGGATAAAACAAAAGTTATTTTAAAAAATGTAAAGTATGCCATCTGTTTTACTAATAAAATAATTAATTAGCATCAATTTTATAATAATTTTATTATAATTTACTAAAATATCTTTTCATCAATTATCTACAATTATACAAGTATATATTTTCACTCCATTAAATTATCTCTTTTTTTAACGTATACATAAGGGAAAATGAATATATATATATATATATATATATATATATATATATATATATATATATATATATATATATATATATATATATATATATATATATACTCTCCAAAATTTTTAAATTGTCAAATTGATTGAAATAATTTTTTTTTAAATTGTCAAATTGAGTAAAATGGATGGAGTATTTAATTTTATCTAAAAATTGATTTTAAATGAACGTTTATTATTTGATTTTCAATTTATATTAAATTTACTAGTCATATTTATGTTTTAATTTAAATTATTTAAAAAAAAAGTAGTCCATCCGTCTTTTTTTAAGTGCTCATTTTCACATTAATATACAGATTAAGTAAATAATTGAAAATTTTTTATTTTATAAAAAATTATTTACAGTTGATTATTTTTTCCTTTTTTTATTTTAAGTATATAATTTCATGCTTACATGATCAAAATTAAATGTATCGTCCTATTAAATGCAATATTGCATAATCAATAGAAAAAATATATGTAAATTTTTAAATTCTTTTTTAAAAAGTTAAAATGGAACAAAGCAAAATAATAAAATAAGTGCATAAAAGTTATGACAAAGGAAGGATCATCAATATAAATAATAATAAAAATTATTTTTATTATATATTTATATAAAAATAGTAAAATTGGAAAAGGGACCGTATTGAGTTAATACTAACTAGAGAAACTTATTAGTAATTTTTGTCTATATTAAATATTAAAGGAAGGCTAACAAATCAATTTTTAAAATAAAAAATTAACATTTTTCATTAGTTTTAATAAAATTAATGACAGTGGGCACTAATAGAGCTTGAATATGCTTATAACTCTATTTTTATTTATCCTAATTAGTTTAGCATTATCTAATCTTGATCCAAAAAAGAATCGGAGTTTTATTAGGATTGTAACTCTAATAAACCTCTATAAATATGGGATCAAGAAACATATTTGAGTTTATGAATTTGTAAACTCTGGTTTTCACATACAAAATATTTGGTTCTTCTACTTCGTTTTCTCTGTGGCTTTAAAAGGCTTTTAAACTGTGGATTTGTTGTCTTTTTCACTGCGTAATTGCTTGTGGTTAAAAAACTAACCAGTGATTCAAAACTAAGATCCTGTGCTTCTGCTTTATCAAAGGTTTCTGTGCTATAAGAAATAAATATATTTCCTCTATTTTATTATTTTTCATGTGTATTCATAAGCATGTTTATCCAATATTGGTATCACAACACTTGTTTTGCATAGAAATGATAATGGGGCAAGGCGGGATCGGAGAATGGCTCTCCACCTACTGCCCTGCCTAGGGGTGGGGATTCCCTATCCCCAGTAGTATTTCGGGGGGAAAATTCCCCCCATCCCTGTAGGGATCCCCGTCCTAGTAGAAAAATAATTTTTTTAAAAAAATCCAATTATAACTAAAATATAATATTTAATAATTAATCGCAATTGAAATGATCATATTATTTATTATTTTTTATGTGTATTCGTATGCATGTTTACCCAATATTGGTATCATTGCACTAGTTTTGCATGGGAATGAGCACGGGGCAGGCAGGAGCAAGGAATGGCTCCCCACCTATTGCCCCGCCTAGAGGTGGGGACTCCCCATCCCCATCACCGATAGTATTTCGGATGAAAAATTTCTTTCATCTCCGCAAGGATCCCTGTCCTTACAGAAATAATAATTTTTTTGTAAAAAAATCCAATTATAACTAAAATATAATATTTCACAATTAATTGTAATTGAAATATAACATTTAATAATTAAAAAAATATAAATTCAATTACAAATCAAATTAATATAAATTTTAATAATTGACAAAACTAAAATTAAATATAATTTAAAACTAAATTATATAAATTTAATTACTAAATTTCGGGATGGGGACCACAATCCTTGTCCTCGTTCCCAATTCTAAGTTAAAAAATATTTTTACCTTGTTCCTACCCCCATAAGGGAAATTTTTGGGGATTCTCCACCCCATTCATGGCAGTTTTTCACCCCATAATCATCCTTAGTTTTGCGTCCTAAAATGTTTAATATTGATCTAAAATTTATATGTAAATTGGTAGATCAATATAGGATGCATGGAACGCTTAATTTTTGGTGCGTGGTGTGTATATTTGTATGTATATATTTTATTCTATGTATATGTATACTGAAAATTGAGGAAAATTACATATTTTTTTGAAATAGTAAAATAAAATTGAGATTTTGAATTTTTGACCTCACCATCGTGATCACAGACCCTTAAAACCCCCCACTGACCGAAGTTCGACAGGCTAAAATCGCCAACAAAGCGGCGTGTGGAGTGCACGCGCCATCATACATAATTACATGCCAGAGGGCATGAAGCCATGTGTTAGGTGATTGCATCATCTAGACAAAAGTGGCCCAATGAAGGGGAGACAAGTGGACGACTATAGTCGTGCCATGTGTCCTGGAACATGTCAGCATGATGTGTCATCCTGACACGTGACCCAATCAGGATGTGACACGTGGATGACTGTGGTCATACTATATGTCAATGATGTGTCATTTGGACACCATGTGGACCAACTAGGCAGTGCCACATGTCAACGTACGGGTTTAACGTGGCAGTACTTGTCATGACACGTGGACCAATGGGTCAACATCACATGGCACAATTAGCTTTATTCGCATATGAAGGCATGTCAACTAGCCTCCCATTGGCACGTGAGGCGTGCTCTGGCCACCAAATCAGTTCAAATTTTTTTAAATTATATTTTACAATTTTTATAATTTTTGGGTATATTTTAATAAATTTTTTGAAGACAAAAAAATATATTTTTTTATTTTTGAAACATAATATTTTATAGAAAAAGTATTTTCTACCTTTGAAAAATTTTAAATAATTTTGTAAATTTTTGTTGTTGTGGAATTATCCTTATTTCTTATTGAAATGAGTTTCAATCATATGAGTTCAATACGTGTGTATTAACCTATTAATTTTTGTTATATATAGCAGAAATGGTGATGATAAGGATACTTATGATTGCATGTACTCCTAATAGCATTGCAAGGACTAAAGCAAGTGTGCAAAAAGTCTGCAATACCAAAATGAGCCTTATACAAAGTTGTTATTGATTCCTTCGAATATCATCCAAAACCGTAGGATGTTAATGGAAACTACATGGTTTATAGGAGGTAGATTTTATAGAGAATCTATTATTCACTTTTTGGTTAGAGTTGCCAAATTGGGAGTATTAAGAAGCAACGGTAAATCTATCATGGTATTGAGAAGTGGACGTAGTGTGCATCATTCATAGCTTTATGAATGAACTTATGAGTTCCCTAATGATTTGATGAAGTTGGTCAAAGATTCAATCCTTAAAACGAGGTAGATTTTGTGAAATCTATAATTCTAGAATAGTTGACAAATGTGTCAATTTTAGTTAGCTTTTCTATTTTTGGAATTATGTTTCCTTTTATTTAATGAAATGAGTGTCTTAGCCTAAATTATTGGATTTTATTTATTGGTTAAATAAATCAGTTTATTTCGACATTATGGCTTTTAACTTTATGATAAATGTGTTTATTTAATAGTTATTTGCCTTACAATATTGTATGAATAGAATTATTGCATAATTATTAAGTTAAGACTTAATAACATAAACCAATAAAGACACCCTCTTTAGTTTGAAAACTTAAAAATTTAATAATTTAGATTTACTGTGCATGAAATTTTAACCCCCAAGGTTAGATATTAAGACTTAGAGGGTAATTGAATACTTTAAGTACACTTTTCGCATTTAAGCCTAATAGAAAACTTTACTAAGTTATTATTTTAAATGCATAGCAAATAACATGTATTACCTAATTCTTCTTTAATACTATGAAATTTTATTCCATTAGAGATCAAAGGATCCAAAATGGTTACTACTTTCAAATCAATTGTTGCCGAACTAAACAAAGATTTAAAACTTAACGGTGATAATTATTAGATCTAGAGTATGAAAATCCAATATATGCTTTGAAGAGAAAGAGCTATTAAACCCTTGAGTTCGATTATGGCTAAACTTAAGGATGGCACCACTACCTAGCATAGGTGGGACTAAGATGCTTATATGGCATGGAAAAATGAAAATTCCAGTGACCGCATTATCTTGTAGCTAAGTGCGATGGATAACGACATCATTAGGAAATTTTGCAAGTGTCAAAATGCAAAAAATCTGTGGATCGCTTTACAAGAGAAATTCGAAGATGTGTCTCTAACTAAGCTCCGATCACTAACGATCAAGTTTGATACTTATTAGAAGAAGTCTGACCACAACATGTGGAGACATTTAAGAGATATAGAAAATAGGATATCTGAGCTTAGTGAAGCCGGTTATAAGCTGATTGATAAGCAATAGGTCTAGGCTATCATCTGTTTTTTATCCAAGAGTTAGGAGCATATGAAAATGTAACCGACTCACATGGACAACATAAAAGATATTTGGGGATATTGCTCATCATCTGAAACTTGAAAAGAACCGTTTAGAGGAGATTAAGATCAATGTTGAAGTGCATGTGGCACAGTCTTATTCTGGTGGAACGATTTCTAACCAAAACAAGAGGAAAAGATCCAAAAATTAGGGTAAAGACAAGGCTAAGGAGCCTAAGAAGCAAAAAGTGAGACAAAATACTAACAGGTCTAAAGGTAAGAAGAAAGTGAGAATTTTAAGAATGAAATGTTTCAATTGCCAATAGAAAGGACACAATGCAAGAGATTGCATTATGCCCAAAAAGATACACTATTCTGATTCTAGAGTTAGTGAAATATGTGTATCTAGTTATGTATTCCTAACTAATTTTCATCGTTTGTGTATGATAGACTCAAGAGCAACGGACCATATGACAAGGGATCAAGAAGCCTTTGTCAAATTTCCATGAATCCCAAATGGAGCTAAATGAATTTATGTATGAAATAATGCTAGAGTGGCAGTTCAAGGGATTGACGCATGTAGATTGGTTTTACATAAAGTCTGAACCCTACATGATGTACTTTATGCCCCAAAGATTTGTAGGAATTTAGTTTCTGTTTTAACCTTTATGAGACTTGGTTTTGATTTGCATTTTAAGGATGATAATATGTGTTTATGTTTGGATAATGTTTATTATGGTTCTGATTTTATTTCGAACGATTTTATTATTAAGTATATTAATCCTAATTACATGAATAATACTAGTTTTTCGTTAATCTCTTCTTCTGCTTCACATAGTTACGAGAATAATATGAAATTATGGCATGCTAGGTTAAATCACATTGAATAAGACTAAATGATTCAATTAGCCAAAGTAGGTTTATTAGGTGACCTAAATGAAATTGATTTACCTACTTGCGAGTATTGCCTAAAAGGAAAACTAGTTAGAAAACCGTTCAAAAAAGTAACTAGGGCCAAATTTCCATTACAATTAATCCATTATGATGTTTGTTATCCAATGAATGTGAGAGCAAGACATGGAGCCTATTATTTCATTACATTTATAGATGGCTATACTATGTATAGTCATGTCTACTTGATTTCTCACAAGTCAAACGCATTAAGTTGCTTCAAAAGTTATATAAACTTAGTTGAAAATCAATTAGATAGGAAAATAAAAGCTTTGAGAACTGACAGAGGTCGGGAATATCTTTTGGATGAATTTAAAACTTTTCATGATGAAAAGGGAATTGAGCATCAGTCGTTCATTACTTGGTTTCTCGATTAGGTGTTTCTCATAATTAGGTTTTAATTATTAATCCACTAACTTCCATCTCATATGATACAATATAATTTAAATTAAATAAACATGCCAAGTATCTTGAAAAGCGATAAAGAAATCAATTAAAAAACCTGCTTAAATTATTACAGAGGCAAATTGTCCAACTGAAAATATAAAATACATACATAAATCGAGCTATTTATTAGATTGAAAATATTGATTTACTCATGCATATTTACAAAAAAAAATATATTTTCCTCTTTTGTGATTTTAGGGTAAAAAACTGGACATTGGTCCATTTTATTCAAGAAAATCAAATTAATTAATAAAAACAATTTAAGTGAAATGTTATCAATTAACATGAAAAAATCATTTTATTACTATCTATTATATTCCCAAAAATGAAATACATCTAAAATAATGAGTAAAGTACAAAAATAAATAAATACATAAAATAAACCAATTATAAAATATAATTTATCTTTTCCATGTATGAACCTTTTTTCCAGCCTCTTTGTAGAATACAAAATTTATCTTCTTAACTTTGTAGGACTTAGATTCAGTATCATCAGTAATCAGATTCCAATTTTCAAATAAAAGGGTTAGGAGTAGGCAATAAGGTTTCTTTTCATCAGCAGATCTTGTGGCCATATAGTTAAAAATGAGAAAAGGCAAGTTAAAGTCTTTTCCGATATGAAAATGCCATAGAAAAATAATTTCTAAATCTAATAAGTATGATGAACCTCCAGACCTAGGGGTGACATATAAACACATGCATTTGGTCAAAATACAGTACTGAACCAATAAATTGGAAGCCAACGGATTTTTTTTACGGTGCCACTGCCACTACTAGAAATAAGGCTCAAAAATGCATTTTTGTTTAGATCTTCAAACTCAAAGATTTTACTGTTTGTGCAAGTGCATTCAGAACCTTTCAAGGGCATAGAGAATAATTTTGCAATAAAAGCAGGACTTACAGAATGAGTAGACCCTTGGATAACCATCTTGAATTTTTTCTCTTCCTCGGCAAAGCAAGAGGAATAGAACTCATGAACCAACTTAGGATAAACCTTCTTTCGCCAAAAAGTAAAGAACTTTGTCCATTGTTGTTGCTTAACATACTTACCCACATCTGGAGCGACGGACAATAACTCAGTCCAATCAATGATTTTTGAAGGAAGGAGATTAAGGAGAACGACTTCGAATTTTATGGATTTTGAAGGGGTTGCTTGCTCGGTTTGAGTTTTCGGTGGCGATGGTGGAGTCAAGGACGGAATCCAACGCGAATTTCATTTGGCCATAGTCTTTGAGCAACCCATTTTAGGAGAATGAAGGAGAGGTTAGGGCAAGTGAAAGGACGATTTTTTTTTTTTTTTGGTGAAGAGAGGAACTAGGGTTTGAGATATGAAGAGAGAACAAAAGTAGCTTAAGTGCAGAAACACAAAGAAGTTAATTAAAAAAATAACTTGAAATAAATTAAGAGAGAGAGGATTGATTTGACAAAATGAAATGCATGTACAAGCAATTATGGCAAGTATGAGAAATTACAATGTTGTAGTTACCTAGGCGCGGGAAGAAGAAAAGGAACAAAAGGACAAGGTTGCCCCTATCACAATTAAAAGTGTACACATGTTGAAATAGGGTTAATATAGTCTTTTTATATATTATGACTTTTTCAACTAGGTTAACCCACTACTACACGAAACCATCAACTCAAAAACAAATTAAATTTTGAATTTTAAACAAAAAAAAATCGAAAATAATATTTTAAGAACTTGGAGATTAAATATACTTAAACACTTTAAGACATGCATAAGATTTCTTTTATAGCTAAAGAGAGAAAATGAATTTTTTCTTACAGAGTCAATTTGATATATTTTTCTTACCTGAACTTTGAAGAGCTATGAAATTTTTGAGAAGGAAAGACTAATTTTACTAAGAATTTAAAAGCTTACTCACAAATATCCATTCCTAGCTTTCTTAACTCATAGAATCGTTCTTCCTTAAGAGGCTTGGTAAAGTTGTCTGCTAGCTGATTTTCTATCGAGATAAATTCTAGCAAGATATCTCCTCTTTGCACATGATCTCTAATGAAGTGATGACGAATTTCTATGTGCTTTGTTCTTGAGTGCAGGATCAAATTTCTAGTAAGATTTATTGCACTAGTATCATCACAGAATATTGGAATTCTACCAAATTCTATTCAATAGTCTTTTAATTGTTGTCTAATCCATAGAACTTGAGCAACACAACCACCACCAACAATGTATTATGCTTCAGTAGTAGACAAAGCTACAGAGTTTTGTTTTCTACTTGACCATGTGATTAGAGAGTTGCCCAGAAAATGACATGCACCTGATGTGCTTCTTCTATTAATTCTACATCCAGCATAATCAGCATCAGAATACCTAACTAGGTTGAAAGAAGTTTTCTTTGGATACCATAATCCTAAATTTTGTGTTCCTTGAAGATATCTCATAATTCCTTTTACTATAGAAAAACGAGATTCCTTTGGAGCTGACTGAAATCGGGCACACAAACACACGCTAAAGTGAATGTCTGGCCTACTTGCAGTTAGGTATAGCAAAGATCCAATCATTCCTCTATATATTTTTTCTTCAACATTTTTGCCTTTTTCATCTTTTTCCAACTTGATAGATGCACTCATAAGAGTACTAGCCAATTTTGCATCACTCAATTTATATTTCTTCAAAAGTTCCTTCGTATATTTGATTTGACCAATAAAAATTCCATCTGCAAATTGCTTGATTTGAAGTCCCAGAAAGAATGTTAATTCGCCTATCATGCTCATTTAAAACTTCTTTTTCATAATGACTTCAAATTTCTTACACAACGAAACATTAGTAGAACCAAAAATAATATCATCAATATATATTTGAATAATTAAAATATGAGATGATTTATGCTTAATAAAGAGAGTATTGTCCACTTTTCCTCTATTAAAATCATGATTCAGTAAAAAACAGCTTAGTCTTTCATACCAAGCTCTAGGAGCTTGCTTTAAACCATATAAAACCTTTTTAAGTTTGTAAATAAAATTAGGATTCTCAAAATTTTCAAAGCCAGGGGGTTGTTCTACATAAACTTCTTCAGTCAGAAAACCATTTAGAAAAGCACTTTTAACATCCATTTGATATAATTTGAAATTTTGAAAACATACATATACACAAAGAATTCTCATTGCTTCTAATCTAGCCATGGGTACAAAAGTTTCATTAAAATCTATACCTTCTTCTTGATTGTAGCCTTGGGCCACTAATCTGGCTTTGTTTTTTACAACATTACCTTGTTCATTTAACTTATTTCTGAACACCCATTTTATTCCAATGATAGAACAGTTTGAGGGTCTAGGTACCAAATTCAATACTTTATTTCTTTCAAACTAATTGAGCTCTTCTTGCATTGCAAGAATCCAACTATCATCATTTTTAGCATCATTAAAATTTTTAGGTTTAAATTGAGAGACAAATGCAACATTATCACAATATTCTCTTAATGCTCTTCTTGTCATCATTCTTTCAGATGGATCTGTTAGCAAATTGTCTTTAGGATGATACTTGTGGAATCTCTAGTCTTTTGGCAAGTCTGATGTTCTATGTTCTTCTTGAATTTCTGGTACGTTTTTTAATTGAATTTTTGGCTCCTTTTCTGATTGATCTTCTGGCTCTTTTTCTATAGTGTCTTGATGTTTAAGAATATTGTTATCTAGATCTGGTTGCTGATCTGACGATTTTTCTTTCTCATCAACATTTTGATGTTTGTTATTTCCAAACTCAAGACCTATCTCGTCATCAGAATAATTCCTTTCTCCAGAATTTTCGTTAGAAAAATCAAATTTAACATTTATAGATTCTTTTACTTTATGTGTTCTTTTATTGAAAACTTTATATGCTTTAAAATTTAAAGAATAACCTAAAAATATACCTTCATTATATTTTATATTAAATTTAGCTAAATTACTTTTATCGTTGAAAATGAAATACTTACAGCCAAACGGTTGAAAATAGTTGATATTTGGTTTCCTTCCTTTCCATAATTCATATAGTGTCTTTTCTAGCACTGTTCTAATCAAAATTCTGTTTAGGATGTAGTCTACTATGTTGATTGCTTTAGCCCAAAAATACTTTGGAAATTTATTTTCATTCAGCATTGTCCTCACCATTTCTTGAAGAGTTTTGTTCTTCCGTTCTACCATGCCATTCTGCTGCAATGTTCTTGGAGCAGAAAAGGTATGGCTTATACCAGAATTTCCAAATCTCTTCCATGATCACTTCTAATGCTTGTGATTTTGTATCCCTTTTCATTCTGAATTTTCTTACTTAATTTCTTAAATGCTTCAAAAGCCTCATCCTTATTAGCAAGAAACATTATCCAAGTAAATCTTGTGTAATCATCTACCACATTGAGCACATATAATTTTCCACTAATGCTTGAAGGACTTATTGGTTCAAATAAATCCATATGCAAAAGCTCTAATGATTTCTTGGTAGAGATTTTATTTTTAGACTTAATGTGAATTTCTGATTTGCTTTCCAAGTTGACATGCCTTGCATACATAATCTTTGTCAATCTTCATTTTTGGTATTTCCTTTACCAAATCTTTTCTTATTAGCTTTTTTAAGGCAAAAAGGCTTGCATGTCCCAACTTTATATGCCATAAGATGCTTAGATCTTCTTTAGAAATTAAACATTTTGCTTCACTTTTCTGAATGTCTTCTATCCTGACCAAGTAGATATTTCTATATCTTTGTCCTTTTAGAACAGATTTTCCTATTTCCACATCTTCCACTCTACAATGATCAACCTTAAAGATTATCCTTTTCTTTTTGTCATAAAGTTGACTTATACTTAATAAATTATACTTTAAACCTTTAACTAGAGAAACATCTTCAATTGTTAGATTAGTCGTAATGGTACCAATACCAATAATTTTTCCTTTTCTGTTATCACCAAAACTGACAGAACCTTCTTCAGATTTTTTCAATTTAGAAAACTTAGTTCTGTCCCATGTCATATGCTTAGAGCAACCACTATCCATATATCATTTTTCTGTCTTGGTGCTCCTTAGGCAAACCTGTAAAGGAATCAAGTGTTTTTAGGTACCCAACTTTTCTTGGGTCCTTCCTTATTAGTTGCCACATTTGTAGAATTTTTAACAACCCATTTATACTTAGTAAAATTAGCATTCTTCATATAATAAGAATGTTTCGAAATATATCCCTTGTTACAACAATAAAAGCATGTAGCAGAAGAGCTGATTATCATTCTATCAGATGAGTATCTCTTATATCTTTTTTGGGTGTAATTTCTGTGATAATTTCTAGATGTACTTGCATTAATGTTATGATCAGATTTTGTATTTTGTTTTCACCAGAATTCTTATTGTACACACAAATCTGTTTTCCTTTCATATTGCATTTTTCTTGCAAAGAACTAAGTTTCTTTTTCAAATCAGAATATTCATTTCTTAATTTGATTTCTGTTCCCTTTACACTTTCATGCTCCATGCACAATGCATCAAATTCTTTTACCATATATATATGTGTCTTTTTAAGCATGCGATATTTATGATGCAAATTATCAAAGCATTCAAGCATTTTTTCATATTCATTACCATTTCATTTGAGTCAGAATCTGAATCAGAATTACTTACTTCAGAACTTTTAGAATTGCTTTCGGTTAGTTTTCTACCTTCAGCAATTTTTTGTTCTTCACTAGAATTTGACTTTTGCTCTTTATGATCAGAAATTGCCATCAACCCGATATGATCAAAATTTTCAGATTTTGGTTTGCTTGCACTTGATTCTTCACTATCACTCTAGGTGGCTTTTATTGCTTTCTTTTTGAATCTCTTCTCCTTTCTTTTTAAGTTTGGAAATTTTGATTTGATGTGATCAAGTTTGTTGCATTCATAACAAACATCTTCAGCAGTTTTTCCAACAGATTTTGGAGCATTTTATGCCTTGTGATGAGAGAATTTCTGATGCTGCTTTTTATATGACTTTTTGCCTTTTCTGTATAGCTTTTTGAACTTCTTTGTAATTAAATTCATCTCATCATTACCTATAGAATAATCACTTCCAAATTTTACTTTGAGAATAATAGCTTTCAATTTTCTGTCTTTTTCTTTTTCTTTTTCTTTTTTTGCATCTTGAGACTTAATGTAAAGTTTATGAGAAATAAGAGATCCACTAACATTATCAAAATTTAAATTGTTAAGATCCTTATCTAATAGAATTAAAGCTTTTGCTTCCCATCTAGGTGTAAGATCTCTAATAAGCTTAGCAATTTTATTTTGTTCATCAAGTTTCTTACCAAGAGCCTTAATTTCATTAGTTAATTTTACATACCTGGTAATTACCTCAGAAATTGACTCTTCTGGTTTCATTTTGAATGCTTTATAATCTACCATGAGAATATGAAGTCTGGTATCTTTCACTTGATTTGTACCTTCATAAGTAGCTTGTAGCTTATCTCAGATTTCTTTTGTTGTATCACATCCAGAAACTTTATTGAATTTATTTGTGTGTAATGAGCAGAAAAGTATACTCATACCTTTAGAATTTAGCTGCACTTTTCTCTTTTATGCTTCTGTAAATTATTTTCTTGTTTTTGGAACCATAACTGTTTCTGATGCACCATCTTCATCAGATTTCTTTTGTGGATGCTCATATCCATCTTCAATAATATCCCAGCAATCCATATCTTAAGATTAAATAAAGTTCCTTATGACAACCTTTCAGAATGGATAGTTTTCACTACTAAATATTGGAGGACGATGGATAAAATATCCCTCTTTGAATGGAGTAGTAATAGTAAAATTACTAGATTCATCCATTTGCAAGATCACTCAAGGTTGTTACACCTTAAGGAATAGAAATCGCTCCAATACCAAATGTAGGTCCCAAAAGATACTCAAGATGGAGGGTGAATTAGGTGTTTTAAACTTTTTTGGCCGAATTTCTAATGTAACAAAAATGAATGCAAGTATAGAATTCTAATAGATTTTCTAATTGAAAATCTAAGTATGCAAGACAATATGAACAATAAAATTTTTGTAAGTCTTTTCCTCAAAAAGAAATCTTTTTACTTTTTCAGAAAATGCGAGTTGACAATTTTATGAAAATATTCTGAATTGTTCTTTAAAGAATTTTAAAGACGTAATTTTCTAGAATATATGATAAAAAAGTAAATGATAAAAAAATGAACAGAAAATTAAGGCACAAATAAAATTTATCGTGGTTCGGCTTCCTTGCCTACGTCCACTCCCCAAGAATTACGTTTGAGATTTTCTTTCCATTCTTAACTCTTTTAAGGGCAAGAGTCAAAGCCAATATACAGTCCTATTATATTTTACCCATAATCTTTTTTCAAAGTAAAATATTTAAAAACACTTACTAGAATTTTACCTTAGGTTCTAGCCAACCCAACTCATAATCTTTCACAATAGAAATTTCTCACTAAAGATTACAATAGAAACTATAATCAATTGAGGATGATATGTAAAGATGAAGTGCAAAGATGGAAAGTGAGATTTAAAAGATGTAAGCTTTCTCTTAAGAGTTAGAATTCTTTCTAAAATGATATCTAATATTATAATGAGTCTCACTACATGTATTTATACCCAAAAAATCAAATTTAAATGTAGAAACTCAAATATAGTCGTTTATGACCGTTGGGGGACAAAACAGATAATTCTGCCCTTAACTAGCCATTATTTTGTCTTGTAGTGGTCGACAGAAATTTGATTAGAAATATATTTAGATTTCTAATCCAATTTCTAATTACGCAAAATTCTAAAGACCAATTTCTGAATCAATTTCTAACAGAACTAGTTTTGTTATAAAAACTTATTTTGACGTTTGGAAAATATTTTTTATGTAATTTTAAAACTTAGATAATGCATGAGTAGTAATTTGATCCTCAGATTGATCTTACAATTTTAATAACTTAAAATCCTATATACTAAGATCTTCTTCACTTGAGTTTTCTTGAAGTCTTTGTAATCTTCATTTTTGGCATATACATCAGAATGATGTATAGAAATTCCTACAGAGAAAAGACTTAGAATATGATTCTCAATAGAGTTTATATAAGGTTTGATTATCATTAAAATCTGAATGTAGCCTTGGCCTAACAATTACCCTCAGAAAAAGCAGTTTTGTAACTCTAGAAAGTATGCTCTGAGTCTCGATCCTTGATCTCCATTCAAAATAAAGAAAAGTGTTTGTTTTATTGTAAAAAATGTTGTTTGAAGCTATGAATTCTCAAGAGCAGAGAACTGGGTTTCTATCTCTCAAAAATTAGCCTCCTCTTTTCCCAAAGTTAGAGTCCCCCCATTATGGAAATCCTAATTTTTCTTTAAATACTTGGAGAAGAGTTAGAGATCATCTCCAACTATAATCTCCCAAAATTAGAAGTTTTAATCCCATAAAATTCGCACTAAATCAAATCTCATCTTCAATCCAAATTTCAAAACTGGAAAATGTAGGAAATCTAAAGAAAACCCCACAGACGGGCATCTGTCAATGACAAAAAGCCTTTTCTCGTACGATTTCTAAAGATTTACACAAATACCTTTTAAATCTGACCTAGATTGTCCGGCCATGACTCACTGATAGACAGCTGTCTGTCACCGGCCACAGGCAGTCCTAGACGGCCTGGATATGGGTGTTTGCTAGGAGATGTCCTTAAGAAAACACCACAGATGGCCACCATTTAGTGACAGACGACCTTATATCATTGATAGAGGCCAAAAATTCAAGATTTTCGTAATCTTTTCAAAACTCTAGGAGGATTAAATTTAAAATCCACAAAAATACTTTATAAAATTGTAAAAATCAAGGCCAAAACTCTGGATTCATGCTTCCTGTCAAAAGTATAAATGATTTATCATTATTCGGTAACCATGATCTAGGGTGCATCAGTTCACGGTGTCTACAACTACTGCTTTGGATAGTCCAATGTATGCAATATTATGTACAAGACCTGATATATGCTATATAGTAGGCTTAATAAGTAGCTATCAATCAAACCCAAACAAAGAAAATTGGAAAGCAGTTAAGGGGATACTTAGATATCTCAAAAGTACCGCAAAATATCCTCTTTATTATTAAGATAAGGATCTACAATTAAGAGGATATACAGATGCTGGCTGGAAAAGAGATGTGAATGAGAGAAAATCTACTTCAGGATTTATTTTCTTCTTAGCAAAGGTGCCATCTCATAAAGTAGTAAGAAACAAACCTGTATAACCCTATCAACAATGGAAACTGAATTCATCGCTTCCTCAACGGCAGTATAAGAAATAGTTTGGCTAAAAAGGTTTATAGACCATTTAAGAGTAACTACTTTATAGAAGCCAGTGACAATCAATCATTGATTGCTTACATCAAAAATCCAAAATTTCATAGTAGGAGTGAGCATATCGACATTAAGTATCATTACACAAAAGATATTGTTGCACGAGGAGAAGTAAACTTATAGTACATTTCCACATAAGATATGATAGCAGATCCATTGACTAAACCTGTAATGAGAGATGTGTTTGAGAGACACATCAGATTTCAGGGCTTGCATAGGATTTAATTTATATTGTTCTCTTATGTAATCCCTTAACATTATTATTTATGAATAATAATTGAGTTCATTATAGGCAATACATGAGTGTAAATTTTTAATGTGTGAATATTTACTATTATTGATTATGAGATTAAATATGGTGGATAAAGAAGTAATCCACTCACACAGGTGTATACCTTAGTTTTGCCAATGTCTTGACAAAGACTAAAATAAGGTAATTTCTGAACATATGGTGAAACTCGAGAGCCTGTTCAAAATAAAAGTACCATCGTGTAGAAATTACAAGATTAATCTTGTTAAGGTGCGACATAAAGACATACATCGGCTTGTATGCTTTGGATTAAGATCCAAATTTGGATTATATGTGATCCTATGGTGAGTCAAATGTAGTTGCCATGTTCTATTTAAAAGCTAGAAGTAGTTCTTAAATAGGTGGACTAAATTTGGATGCTTCAATGCATCGCAACCTTATGCTTCTGTATGATGTTAAATACATTTTGTGAGACTTGCGCTCTTTAAAGGGAAGGAAAAAAAATACCATAACACATGTTTCATATCATGTGTGCTTAAGTAACCAAGGGATGGAAATTTAATAAGTAAATAATCTCAACTTTCTCTAATGTGAGACCTTATTAAACTCTTAATTTATCCCTGAAGTATGCTTCAATGTGGCTAGCTTAGTTAGTCTCCAAAAGGCTATGGAATAATTCAGCCTGACAGATCTAGCTAGAAAAGTGAGTTGAAACGTGATGGATGACATATAATAAGAGAGGAAGATAGTTTTTTTATCATATTCAATAGTTTCATGGCTAACCGGTATACCTATTATGGCTTCTATCAGTAGAGTACAATAGTGAACACGAAAATTATTTTATGAGATCATGAGTCAAAACAAATAATATAAGAAGTCAATATAGGGTTAAGCATATGTGAAAAAGAGGATCTTATTTTTCAAGATGCTATATATCCCTAATAGGGGTATAATACCAATGCTCTCGATGTATACTGATCACATGGTCTATCTACCTGTATGACTAGAGATATTAACTGAAAATTATTCTTCCATGTGCGAGTGGGAGATGATAGAGTTTGGATACACCCCTGACTATGTTTGTATTTATCCTAATCAGTTTAGGATTATCTAATCCTGATCCAAAAAGGAATCAGAGTTTTATTAGGATTGTGACTCTAATAAATCTCTATAAATAGGGGATTAGGAAACCTATTTGAGTTTACTAAATTTGCTAACACTGGTTTTTACATATAGAATATTTGGTTCTCCTACTTTGTTTTCTCTGCGTCTCTAAAGAGTTTTTAGACCATGGATTTGTTTTCTTTTTTCTGGCGTAATAGCTTGTGGTTAAAAGTCTAACCAGTGACAAAACTAAGGTCATGTGCTTCTATTTTATCAAAAGTTTATGTGCTATAAGAGGTAAATATGTTTCCTCTTATTTATTATTTTTTATTTGTATTTGCATGCATGTTTATCCAACAGGTACAATTGAAATGCCCTTATAACATTAGAAGTTAATTTTTTATATTTTAAACGATAAGATTTTAATTGTAAATTGATTATATCATCTTTTTTATATTTTTTTATTAAAAATAAAAAATTATGCATGTATAAAGATCAGTCAATTTTGGTCCAAACATGAAAACTCATTTGAAAAAGAAATATGGCCTGATTCGACTTGATATTCGAATGAATCAATTCCAAATTGACCCCCAATGAGTCAAGTTATAACACTAATTTTTATTATTTTGTATTTATATGTATTTATATATATATATATATATATATATATATATATATATATATATATATATATATATATATATATATATATATATATATATATATATATATATATATATATATATATATATATATATACAAAATAATAAAAATAAAAAGTAAAAAATCTCACTTTCATTTTGTAATGCTAAATAAAAATCGATCACCTTTTTTTGCTTTCAATTTTATCTGTCAACAAACCAAAATCTCCTTTCTCTATCACATTGTCCATTAGCTCCTAACACATTCTCATTTTAGCGTCGAAATGGTATTGTTCTTAGAGCTGCGTTGAAATTAAGAGTTTTTTCAGCTCACTAGAGAAAAATTCTTGATTGAAAACTAGCAACAAGTTTACATTATAAGTCTTTTACATTATTTTTTACTTCTAACTTAATTTGATTATGTTTTAAGACTGATAAATGAAAAATATAGTGTAAGTATGTGCATGAAAATGCATATAATATTTTTCTTTCTTCTTTACTATGCTTTTAGGTTTTAGCTATGTGAATTTTCTTTTTTACATGATTGTTTTCATTGCTTGAAAATTTGAATTGAAATTTCTATTTTACTAATTGTACTCCCCAACCACCACTCAATCTTTTTAAGGAAACATTTTTTTAATATTTTAAAAAATAAGTTATTTTTTAAATTTATACAAGTTTTTAAAAGAATAGGTTATTTTTTAAATTCATACAAGTTTTTAAAAGTGATTACAATAAAATGATGTTTAAGAAAAATTTAAAAATAATATAAAATTTAAATTTAAATCAATAATTTAAAAACTTTTATGATTTAAAAATTATTATGAATTTGATTTGAAAATCTACTCGATTCAAAGTGATCCAACTTAAAATTGATCTAAAGTTAGTGCTCTAATATTACTCAACCTAAAATTGATTTGATCAGAGATTTACTCAATTCGATCCGTTTAAAAGGTATAAATATTTTATTTATATTTACAGTAATAAAAAGAAATTATAAATAATATAAATAAATTATAAATAGAATTGTACAATCATAGATCTTATTACTTTACAAATTAAATGATTTGGATTATAAATGGATTATTGACTAATTGAGTTGAGTTGGAATCATATTTCTATGGATAGCAAATTGAATGTTTAAATTGGATCAAAACTCGATGGATCTAATACTAGTGTTCATTAAAAGAAAAAAAATAGTGAAATTTCCAAAATCCGCTTACTTTAAAATAACACCAATTATGATAATTCTTACGTAAGTCGTTAAGCATGGTGAAAAGCTGATTAAAGGAGTTAATACTTTCCTTGTACATTTTAGGAATATAATAGCTGTATATATTTATGTAATTATATTGTAAATTGCTTTCCTTTTCTTAGAATATTTTGACTGCTAAACATAGCAGATTTTTAGGGATGGAAATTTTTATTTCATGAAAAAGACTCTCATTAGGAGAGGCATTTTGCAAAATCGACATGGTATCAGAGCCTGGTTTCTAAATCTGTGTTTTTGTCTTTGCCATGATTTGGTTCTTTTGATTATTTACTAGGTTTTGGTCTTAAATACCCAGGTCTCTTAGATTTTGATTTTGATCTTATTGTTATCTTTGTGATCTTAGTCTCAATTTTTTTTTTGGGTTTCTTGTTTTTCTTTAACAAGAAGATGTCTTCAAATCAATTTGAGTCTCTTAATGTTTGCTTTACTAGAAAAAAAATACTCTGCTTGGGAGTTTCGGTTTCAATTTTTTGTGACGGTAAAATAATTATGGGTTCATATTGATAGAAGTGATCCAGCTCCTACAGATCCTATGAGTTTACATCAATGGAAGGTCAAAGACGCTCGAGTGATGACCAGGATTTTAGGGTCAATTGATCCTATCATCGTTCTTAATCTAAAGCCATACAAGATTGCAAATGTTTTCAATTGGAGCATAACATAGCTAATTACTCTTAGGGAAGTCTCTGAATTCAAGATTATTTTTTAGATTTTAGAGTTTATGGACATAATTTATTGATATTATTTATGCAAAAATACCGGCCGAATCTTTTTCTAGAATTTAAGAAGTACATGAGCAAAGTAAGCGATATCAATTTTTGATGAAATTATGACCTGAATTTGAGGATCTTCGCTCAAACTTGATGAATCGTAAACCTTCTCCTTCATTAGATGTTTACTTTAGAGAATTACTTTGTGAAGAATAATGTCTTCTCACCCAAAAAACCCTCAAACTAGAGAATATTACCAATGTTGCTCTTGCTGCCCAAGGAAGAGGGAAAGGCAAGGATATGAGCAAAATACAATGCTATAGCTGCAAAGAATATGGTCACATTGCTACCGACTGTGGAAAAAAGTTATGTAATTATTGTAAACAGCAAGGACACATTATCAAGAAGGGTCCTACACATCCACAAAACTGTAAGATACAAGCTGGGATGAATTATTCTACTTCAGCCAGCACTAACAACTAGCATACTGCTCCAACAAGTTCTCCTACAGCAGCTACTCCTGTTGTTTTTACTCCTGAAATGGTACAACAAATGATTTCTTTTGCTTTTTCAGCCTTGGAGCTAAAAGATAATAAAACTACACCTCAACTTTGGCTTGTTGATTCTGCTGCTTCAAATTACATGACCAACTCATTTATCTTGCTTAAAAATCTTCATGAGTATCATGGTTCATCAGAAATTCAAATTGCCAATGGTAGTACTTTATCCATTACTAAAGTTGGGGATGTTACTCCAACTTTCAGAAATGTTTTTATGCACCATAGCTATTTGCTAGTCTTATTTTGGTTGGTTAATTGGTAGATAACAATTGTGATGTACGTTTCTCTTCCTACGGTTGTCTTATGCAGGATTAGGTCTCAGGAATGATACTCGTGAAGGGGCCTAAAGTTGGGAGATTATTTCCTATTCATTTGTCTATTCCACATGACCTATCTTCTGTTTTTTCCATTATTGAAAGTGAAAGTGAAATGTGGCATAAACGTTTGGGACATCCAAACTTTAATATTTTGTCTCATTTATCCAATTCTGGTTTGTTGGGGAATAAAAGTTATCTTTCAAATGGTTCCTTTGATTATTCTACATGTAAGATAGGCAAAAATAAAACACCTCATTTTCCTTCTATGGGTAGTCATACAACAAAGTGTTTTCATATTATTCACAGTGATGTTTGGGGCCTCACACTAGTTATTTCTCATTCACATTACAAGTATTTTGTGACATTCATAGATGGTTATAGTCGATTTACTTGGGTATATTTTATCTGTTTCAAATATGAGGTTTTCTCTGTGTTCAAAACCTTTTTGACTTATGTTGAAACCCAATTTTGTACATGTATTAAAGTTTTAAGATCTAATTCCAGAGGGAAATATATGTCTCATGAATTTTGTAATTTTTTGCATGAAAAGGGAATTAGCTCACAATTATCATGCCTATGTATGCCACAACAAAATGGGGTTGCTGAGCATAAAAACCATCATCTTTTGGATGTAACTTGTACTTTATTGATTGAGTCTTCTATTTCATCTAAATATTAGGTTGAAGCTTTGTCTACTGCCATTTATTTAATTAATAGACTTCCATCTCAAGTGTTAAATCTAGACTCTTCATATTATCAGCTTTATCGGCAATATCCTAGCTATTATAACTTACATATTTTTTGTTGTGTTTATTTTGTGCACCTGCCCTTCTATGAATGTCATAAAATTTTTGTTCAACCAGTTAAATGTTCCTTTATGAGTTATGATACTTCACAAAAAGGTTTTATTTGTTATGACCCAAGTTCTAACAAATTTCGTGTATCTCGAAATGTTGTTTTTTTTAGAATCAATATTTTTTTCCTACTCATGTTAAGTCTCTAAATGATGCTTTTATTCTTCCTACTTTTGAGGATTTGCCATCTTTTGAGCTTTTAAAACCCAAAATTGTGTATTAGAGACATCGACCAACTTTACCCCTACCTAAGATCGATCTGCCACTCAAGACTGCTCATGAATCTATTTTCGAGTTTGTTCCTCCAGAGCCTACCATTCTTCGCTCTACCAAAGTGTCTTGTCCTTCTAAATGGTATGGTCACTCCTCCACTTTGAGCAGTATTTCTATTCCAACATGCCACTCAGAAGCTTCCAAGCATGAGTGTTGGTAGAAAGCGATGCAGGAAGAACTTCAAAGCTCTCAAAAAAATCACACCTGGGATATTGTACCTTTTCTTCTATTAATGAGGCCTATTGGATGTAAATATGTCTAACTCTAGATCGATATAAAGCTTGCTTGGTTGCTCTCAAAAACAGTTAAGAGTATGGTGTTGACTATGAGGAGACCTTTGCTCCTATAGCAAAAATGACCATAGTGTGAACTATTATTGCTATTGTTGCTTCCTAAGGCTAGCCTTTTCACCAAATAGATTTAAAAAATGCTTTTCTCCATGGTGATATCAAAAAAGATATTTATATGACACCTCTACCTAGTTTGTTCTCTTCAACTACATCCAATGTATGTAAATTAAATAAGTCATTGTATGGCTTGAAACAAGCTCCTAGAGCTTGGTTTGAAAAATGTCTATCCACTTTGCTTCAGTTATCTTTTGTGCAAAGCGAATATGACTCATATATCTTTATTTCTTCGTAAAACATCTACTGGATGTGATCTTATTCTTGTCTATGTGGATGAAATTGTTATTATAGGCAATGATTCTTTATTGATTGCCAGCCTCCAGCAACGTCTTAAGGATTCTTTTCATATGAAAGATCTTGGGTCTTTTACATACTTCTTAAGATTATAGATTCAATCTGACTCTTATAGTATATTCTTACATCAACACAAATATACTCAAGATTTGATTGTTTTGGTTGGTATTTAAGAATCTTCCTTTGTTGATACTCCATTAGAACTAAATGCAAAGTATCGTCGTGATGAAAGAGATCTTCTTCTTGATCCAACTCTTTTTTGGAACTAGTTGGAAGTTTGAACTATCTTACTATTACATGACCTAATATCCCCTTTATGGTTTAACAAGTTAGTCAATTCATGCAAGCTCCACGACATTTACATCTAATGGTTGTGCACCATATTATACCATATCTCTTAAGGTCGACTACTCATGGCTTATTCTTCCCAGATGGTTCTCTTATTCGTCTTGTTGCTTTCAATGATGTAGATATGGCGGGATATCTTTGGTATCTTAGAAGAGCAAGAAATAAGATTGTGTATCAAAATCTTCAATCAAGTCTGAATATCGAGCTATGTCAGCCACTTGCTTAGAAAATTACTTGGCTTCGTGGACTACTTGCCGAAATTGGATTTCCTCAGTCCAAGTTTACTCCTTTGTATCCTGATAACACAAGTGTTATTCAGATTGCTACCAATCCAGTTTTTCATGAGTGAACCAAACATATCAAGGTGGATTGTCATTATATACGCAAAGCTGTGGATTCTGGAGTCATCTCTCTTCCACATATTTTTAGTGATCTTTAAATAGCTAATGTTCTTGCAAAATCCATGACTCGACAACGTCTTCAGTGTTTCATTGGCAAATTGATGCTTTTTGATTGGTCATCGTCAATTTTTTGGGGGATGTTAGCATGGTGAAAAGCTCATTGGAGGAGTTAATACTTTCCTTGTACATTTTAGAAATATAATAATTGTATATATTTATGTAATTATATTGTAAATTGCTTCCTTTTTTTTTAGAATATTTTGACTGATAAGGATAACTGATTTTTAGAGATATCCATGATGAAAATTTCTATTTAATGAAAGAGACTCTTATTAGGAGAGGCATTCAGCAAAATTGACAAAATTGACAAGTCGCACTTAGCAAAATATGGAATCATGTGGATTTTTTATTTTTATTTTTTGGGAGAAAATATATTTATTTGAAATTTCATGTTGGGGGATAAATCATTGTATAGTATACAACAATTTTGAAAAGTTATTTTTAAAATAGAGAAATATTTTTTTTATGGTTTTAACAAAAAGTTAATACTTTTTTATGAAAATATATTAATTTTTTTTTATTACAAAGTAGACACAATATAGTGTATACTAAATAAAAATACTAGTATATAAACTGTAGCATACTTAGGATTAGAAATAGTTGTGGAAGAAAAAGAAGTCCTATCTAATCAAAAAAATGAGTAAAGTTAGCATATTATGAACATTCACTCACCAACCAACCGGTAGCTGCTGCTCTTCTTCATTTCTCAGCAAACTCCCTCATCTTTACCTTCCACAAATCTTCTAAACCCTAGATCTCTAGAATATTTTTCACTGCTACACGACTTCTGTCCTCATCATTGCTTGCTCCACATTTCCAGTCGTCATGGCGGCTCGATCTCTGTTTATCTTAGTAATGGCCGGCCTTCTCGTCGAGAAGACCCTAGAAGTTACATTGACTTCGCGGCTCATTCACCGATTCTCCGACGAAGTTAAGGCGCTTAGGGTTTTTAGGAAAAAGAGTGCGACTGGCACTTGGCCTGAGAAGAAGAGCTTGGAGTATTATCGGATGCTTGTAAATAGTGATGTCCAGCGGCAGAAGATGAAGCTTGGACCTCAGTACAAGCTTCTCTTACCTGCTGAAGGTGGCAAAACGTTGTCGTTTGGTAATGACTGGGGATGGTATGTGCACTTTGCCCTTTTTTTTTTAAAGAAAAAAAAACTGCTTTCCTTCCTTATTATATCAGGATTCCGCTGATTTATTACTTTATTGAATTGAAAAAGGATTCAGAATATCAAGTGGTGGTTTGCTACTTCGTGTCTCTTTGGCCCTTTTCTTTTGATTATTAAATTAAATTTCTAATGTTGACTTTGACGAAAATGTCAAGCCTTTCTCTATCGGATTGGAGTCCAAACACAAAGGGCTTTTGTTTTTTGAAAATATGATGTTTTAACTAAATTTCTTTACAATAGTTATTTAATTGAATTACATAAAGTTGGACAGGATTTTGTTTCCGAAATCTCGTAAATAATTGGCTCTGTTTAAAGTTGGTTGTTGCCGGTATTAGAGGGGGAGAAAGGAAGAAAGGAAATAAATAAATAAAAGACTTGAAAGAGAGGACTAGAGTGCTGTATTCAACTGCCTGAAACAGTTAACTACAAAATAATTGACTTGCGCCATTTAAAATAATTGACTGGCGCCATTTAGCTTTTATATATATCATTTCCTCCAAATTATTAATTTTTTTAATGTTTTTTTGCTAGCTTTCAATCTATTTATAAATCTTTCATTATCTAATGAATTCTATTAGTGAATTGCTGATCTCTTCTTAGTGGTATCGGGGTGTCTGTTATCATTTTATATCTCCATTTTCCATTTTTAGGTTGCACTACACCTGGATCGATATTGGGACACCTCATGTTTCGTTTCTTGTTGCATTGGATGTTGGAAGTGATCTACTTTGGGTGCCTTGTGATTGTGTGGAATGTGCACCCCTGTCAGCGAGCTATTATAACAGTCTGGTAAGCCAGCTGCTATTGCAGTGCACTGCCTCTGTTTCGTTGTTTTTTGCTAGTGTTATTTTTTGTTGCACGTCATAATGGACAAGCCTGTAATCTGGTCTCAATTATCTATGAAGTTGGTTTTATCATTTCCTTCTCAATAATTGAAAGGATGCTCCCATCTTTTCTTTGGTCCATGTAATTCTCGATTGTGTTCAGGTGTATTTGAACAGCAGGACCTTTTCATCTGTCTAGGACTGTAACCACAACTAATCAGCGAAGGCTTACCTGCCTGCTGTGTCATTATGTACTTATTATACCGTGTTACTTGATATGCTTTGCCAAACTAATCAGCACATTTACATTTATATTGTTCTTTTTTCCTTTTACATCTATTTGTGATTAACTTGTCTTTAGTTTTCTAAAGTTGATTTCTTGTTAGGGCTTATTGATTGCTTCTTCTGAAAGCCACTTTTGGACTTTTTGATACTATTTGTTCTCTTTAGGTAGGTACTTCTAGAAAAGTTCATTCATTGAGGCAATTGTTTGTCTATGGAATTTTTTAATTTAAATAATTAATATATTTGTGGACCTTTGTAATTTTGCTTACAAAGAATAAACCGGTGTTTTGTATTGATTGCTTTTGCCCACCAAGCTGGTGGATAAAGGAAATATTTTGGTTTTATGCATTTGTGGAACACGTTGATGAGAATCAACAAAATAGCACACAGCCTACAGAAAAATGATAACAGCTCAGATGGAAAAAACAAGGATTGTACTAATGGAAATAGCAGAGTACAAATGTAGTTCTGTATCTCAAATGAATTTGCAATCCCAGTAGAAGAGGAAAACCAAAGGAAAAAAATACAATGAGAAGATAAAAATAGCCTACAAAGGGCAGGGCCTCTCCTGCAACTTTCCTTTCTCCCCCTCACAGCTACCAGCTGCCAAAAACAATAATACTTTTCATCATAGCCACTTTTTCCAGTCCCCCTGCCTTCTTATTCCCTCTCTCCTTCTCATGCCTCCCCTTGCATAACTAACTCTGCCAGCTCAGCAACATTGCCCCCACCTGCACTCTTTTTATGTCTTCTGGAACATACACTCCAGGTATTGAGCCTTGGGTCCTCCTTACTTGTGTTAAGGTCCAGCAGCTCCCTATCACACATCGTGTTTAGTAATTTTTTGAGTCAACTTTCTGCTACATGTATACAATTCTTTCTCTGTGTTCCTTTCTTAAAGAATATATTTTTCAAGTTTCGACATATCTAGATGTAACTATCAAGTCTAATTACTGTCCACAGCATAACAGTTATGTGTGAATCTAAAATTAACATATGGGTCCACTTCCTCAAACTTTTCCAGCTGAACACTTATTACTTGACAAAGTGCCATCAGAATTTTTGAGCTCTATTGTGGTAAATGGGTCAGACAGTGAGAGAATGAATGCTGAATTATAGATTGATCAAAAAATTAATCTTCCGAGTAGCACTTGAGTTCCACTGCCCTGAGATGTGTACCTTGGCTGCTTGGACTAACTTGGCCTTGCTTCCTAGTTATCATCTTAAATGGTGCCAATGCCAGTTTTGAGAGTGCAAATGTTGGCATCATTACTTTGGGATGGATTTAACCGATGATACCATCCTCAATTTTAATTTGTTGTCAGTTACTGGACTAAATTCTTCACCTCTCAACTTGTAAGCATCGAATGATCTGTACCTGAATTTGACTTATTGAAGCTTTCTTCTTATTCCTGATGAAGAGGAGTATCATTGGAGTTGCAAATTCTTCTGCTAAGATATTGTAACAATTTTAGCACTTATTTCCAATAATTGATTGGCAGATGCTCCACATTTGGAGCATCTATTATGCAGGACAGAGATCTGAATGAATATAGTCCATCTCATTCAAGTTCCAGCAAGCATCTATCTTGCAGTCATCAGTTATGCGACATGGGTACAAACTGCAAAAGCGCCCAGCAGCCATGTCCCTATGCTGTTGATTATTATACGGAAAATACATCAAGTTCAGGATTGTTGGTTGAGGACATATTACATCTGGCTTTAGATGGCGCTGATGCATTAAGTACTTCTGTGCAGGCTCCAGTTATTATAGGGTGTGTTTAATTTATCATTTCCTCTTATGTTTCTTAAACTTGATGTGTTTGGTTTTTGCAAAATTTAGTATTGATTGCTATATATGGTTCTTATGTCTTCCTCTCTCTCCTTTTTTTTTTTTTTTTTGTTGTACTAGTTTAATTTATTATTTTCATTATCTCAATTCCTTAAATGCAGATGTGGTATGAAGCAAAGTGGTGGTTACTTGGATGGTGTGGCACCCGATGGTTTGATGGGTTTAGGACTGACAGAAATTTCAGTCCCAAGTTTTCTTGCCAAAGCAGGACTTATCCAAAATTCTTTCTCAATGTGCTTTGATGAGGATGATTCCGGGAGAATATTTTTTGGTGATCAGGGACCAGCTACCCAGCAATCTACTCCATTCTTGACTTTGAATGGGAATTAGTATGTGCATTTTTATATGGTTTGCATATATTTCCTGCCTTCTCATCCACTGCCCCCTTTCCCGTTTCATAAATGTTGAGACCCCTCGTGCTTATGAACTTTTGATTTCATTCAGTTCAACCTACATTGTTGGTGTGGAGGCTTGTTGTGTTGGCAGTTCTTGTATAAAGCAGACAAGCTTTAGGGCTCTAGTTGATACTGGCTCATCATTTACATTTCTTCCAGATGATGTTTATGAAAGAATTACCGAGGAGGTACATATTTAACATTGAGCTCTATGATAAGTGATTACCTAATTGTCTCATATCATTGCTCTACCTGCTAGTTTGACCAACAAGTGAATGCTACAATCACTAGCTTTGAAGGTTATCCTTGGAAGTATTGCTACAGATCCAGGTAATTAACATGAAACAATAGCTTTACTAGCTTCTTTTTCTGTATGTGATCCTGTGCATTTGCAAGCATGCATGATTGTGCTGCTAACAGTTGTATGGGTGCAAACTGTAAACAGTTCGAAGCATGTTCCCAAGATTCCATCTATAAAGCTCATATTCCCACTGAACAACGGCTTTTTTGTCCATAATCCAGTTATTATGATCTACGGCATTCAGGTGAGACCTATTAATTCTTGACTGTGCTTTACCAAAGCTTATTTTTTCGTCCTTCAATCTAGAGCAATTGACACTGTCAGGAATAGAGATGGCTAGACAGGTGGATGATACTTATTTTGACTGGTCCACGGACAATTAATGAACCAATCCATTAGAAATTGCCTTGTATCCTAAGTAATTATTATTTTGCATACATGGTAATTTACCATTGGACTGGTTCATGAAATTATTCATGGACCAATCTCAGCATGAAAAAATGTAAACAGGCTGTTTTAACTGTGGCTGAGGCGAACCAAGAACCTAGTTCAAAGTGTCACAAGAACATGCACAGTGTGGGAAGTGGATTAAATTACAATGGATGGATCTAGAGTCACCAACTTAAGAGTTCTGACTAAATATTGGAATAGAGTAGGTTATTGCCTTAATGGTAATGCAGTAAATTTGTGGTCTCCTTAGAATGAAAGATTAGCATCCAAATTATGAGCTAAGGTTATATATAATGCTAGAAGAAATGAAGCCTCCATTAGTTTCCATGTAACTCTGTGTCTTTGTTTTTCCAACACTCCTTTACAGCTCTGTGCCATGGGGCACAGAAGACAAGCTCATATATTTGTATTTGGACATGATATATAGTTGCTCAGATAAAGATTAATGTTAGAGATTATTTCTTGTGCAACTGCTATTGAGAACTGTGTTCTGCTTTAGATTACATGAATTTTACTCAGCCTCCAAGTCAGTGAATCTAAATGTCATGACATTGTTGCGTTAGGGAATTATAGGATTTTGCTTAACCATTCAGCCAGTTGATGAAGATATTGGAACGATTGGACGTAAGTGCTATCCTTTTTCTAAGGAGAAAATCAATTTTCATTAATTTCTCTCTCTCTCCCTCCCTCTCCCTCTTTCCCTTATAAGATTCTTTTGTACTTAAAGAAATATTTGTGCAGAGAATTTCATGGAAGGATATCGGATGGTATTTGATAGAGAAAACATGAAGTTGGGGTGGTCTCCCTCTAATTGTGAGTTCTCTAATCTCTGCTGTATTTAGGATTTAGAATATGTGGTATGAAAGGTATTTTGGGTATTCCAGAAATGTGCATTGGTAGTTAGTATAGTAAATCGTCTCAGTTATATTATGTGTGTTGATTGTGAATACAATCTGTGTACAGGTGAAGATGGAAGCAATGGTAACAGGACAACTCTTACTTCTCCAAACGGGTCGTTACCAACAAATGAGCAGCAAAATGGTGGGGGAGGACATGCAGTTTCACCTGCTGTTGCTGGAAGAGCTCCCTCTAAACTATCAGCTGCCTCAGACAGACTAAGTTCACACTGCTTTTGTTTGCTGCTACTTCTACTTCTACTTCATCTACTTGTTTTGATTCTGTGAATAAATGCAGTCAGTCTCCCATCAGATTAATTTCTATTCTATATATAGTCCTCCATGTAAATTAAGCTCGCCTTTAACTTTTATTTTCTTTATATCTATATGTTTATATATATAAATATGTATCCATATACATGTATGAAAAGTTATCTGTAGATCTGTCCTGCCGTCCGAAGCCATCAGATTTTTGTTTCACCTCCTTATTGGCAATGGGTTGGATGGGACTCATAGGACATAAACAGCATTGTTTTAGCTTTTTAATAATATCTTTTGTTTTTGTTTCATCCTGCTGTGACCTTTAGTGGTTTGTCATATTTTCGAAATGGCCTTCCATTGTTGTCGAGTTATTTATTACTATTATTGGTTGGGATTCATAGGTTGATGTGCTGCCAATTTGGTCATATTTTATTAATAGAATATAATATATAATCCTCTCCACTTTAAGAGGTCAATTTCACTATTTTGCTATTTTGTTTTGTCTCATTTTAAGTGTTTCTTAAGGAATTTGAGAGGGAAAAATTTTATATATTTTTCTTTATTTATTATGCACAGCACACCACTATGTTAAGACACGGCTTGTTGGATTAATGCTATATACATTGAAATAGCACAAACTATTTTGCATTAAGACTCCATTCTTATCAGGCCTAATTTGTTGGGAAAATCAACCGTTTTGCTCCTGAAGTGTCAAATACAAAAGCAATTTGATTCATCTTATTACTCAGCCCAGTTGAATACTACAAACTCTAATAATAAAATATAGAATTACAATTCATAGGAAATTTTTTATTTTACTAAGAAGAATTGAATTGAAAATTCAATTTAAAATTGTCAAAATTTAAATTAATTTGAAAATTTAATAATTCAAATGAAGTTTAAATTGATTTCAAAGTTCAATAATTCAACTAATTGAATACATGCGCTTTGGTCGGAAGGTAATTTAATTTTTTTTAATTTTTATATTTAAATAAATTTTTCAATAAATTGACAAAATATTATAAATCATATTAATGAGTCTTATCAGTTTTTAGATTGATGCATATACAATAATTATATATTTAATAATATAAAAAAGATTAGGCTTAATAATTGTTAAATACATAAAAAAAAAAAATCTATCTTAAATATCCCTTAATTTCTTTTCCATGACGATGGAAATTGTTATTATACCGTTAGGCTTTTTAGCATTTCGATAGATTAAATACGGAGAAATAAGATATATAAACCATTTATTAGAATAAAAAAAATAAAGATATGCTATTAAAAAATTAATATCTACATTAATACAATACAATTTGTGTAATACCAATATGATAGATAAGAGAGAGAGAGAAAAAGGCCATGGGTGATTACGAAAAGATTTAACACTAATAATTCAACTAAAGAGATAATTAAGCTTCAATTTTAATAAATGCGGCCATGAAAAGATGGTAAAAAATTTTTTTGATTGTTCACATTTTTGCCACGTCAGCAACCATATACAAATAAATAATTGTTCGCAGGCTGCATAAGTTATAATTAGCAATAACCTGGTTTTGGCATAGAATAAAGGTTTTGTTTTCTAACAACTTTATTTCAGTATAAAAGCATGCTGCTGAATTGCATGGATAATTGAGATTTGGATGATCTTTTATTTTATTTGCACGTAAACAATAATATCATTAGCAATAGTATTTCATTTTGAAAATGATATAAATCATGTGTTGCCTAAATGGCTCTGAGTCTAATAACCCAAACCCGAATCCCAACAAAATCTAAAAATTTTTGGATCGAATTCATTTCAAATTTAAAATCCAACCCAATTCATTATTTAATCAAATTTATTTATAAATTATAGTTTAATTGTATATAAATATTATATGTATATAATTAGTAAAAAGCTCTTGCTACCTTGGACATAAAATTGTTTCCAAGCTAATTAGTAACAAGATATTCCTTCAATAGCAAACACATGTACCTTTTTTTTTTAATTAAAAAAAAAAGGAATATTTGGCCTCAACATCACTCCATTTGTGCTGCCCCATCTGAAGTAGAGTTAGGATCATCATTTTGTTCCTCAGCTACTTCCATATCTTCGTTTGCTGGTTCAGCTGGAGGTGGAAATACTAGTGCAACCAATTCTAGTAGTTCATTCATCTTCTCCTCTCCCAATCGCATATCAGATTGCTCTATGATCTGTCAAAATAAGAAGCAAAATCACTGCATCTACTAATCAAATTTCTTTCTGATAGAGAGCATTCCAATTGAAAAAAAAAAAAAATTACTTGCGGGAACAAATCATCATATTCCACGACCACAAGGATTATCACCTATTGATCTATCATAAATCAATCCCATGAAGATTTTCAAAAAACTGCAAACCAAGTATATCATGTTTAGTCAGTACCTCTGATTGAGAGGTGCTGTTAACAAAATGGTGATATGCCAACATACATTACAATGTGGACTCTAAGAATAATGAGACTTTGAATACCAGATAAAGTGTTTGTTTTCCGCAAATGCAAAAGTTTTTTGAACGAATGAGTGACGGCTGATTCAAATTGATTAAAAAAACTGGATTAATTAATTCCAGTAAAAAAAATCCTTGTCAATCATGCTGAACTTGCAACAAAAGAAGCCATCCGTTTCTTTAATCTAATATACACATTAAGCAAGTTTACTTCATAGGCTTCCATTCACAAATAAAAGGACAGGATGCCATGCAACACATAGAGCTATCAAATTAAGATTATTTATAATAAAATTAAAGGTTAAGTATATTATAAACTTTGAACCACAAAGCCGTTTCACCCTAAACAAAAACTTAAATTCACAAGGAATTAAAAATTTGCTAATAAGCAGGACCTATATTCTCTTTCTTAAAAATTCCCCTGTAACCATCCCGTTCAAAGACTATCAATAGGTACCTTGGGGAACAAACAGACAAGAAACTTAATAAATTGAAATCACTCTTAACCAATCTTTATAACCATAATCCACATCATTTAGAATCTATTTATAGAAACAAAAATCTTTTTGGGTGTGGGTGATGGGAGTATGGGCATTAAGTTTGCATAAAAAGATATTCTTCCTCTTAAATAAAGGCACTGAGACAATAGCAGTCTGTGTGAATCAATTCCTCAACCGAAAGACCTTAACCAGAGGAAGAGGTGGACAATGAACCACACAAGATTCAATTCCCATACTTTGACAATGACAAGGATTACAACACCAGACTCCACCACTTGCCAGTTTGTCTAGCAAAATTTAAATATGCAGAATTTCTCAGCTTCAAAATACTACAATATAAATATATTGACTACAAAACTCGGAAGACAAATCTAATAACATAAAGCAAATACCTTAACAGGAGTTATTGATCTTGATAGGTAAGAAGTAAAAGAAAATGCAAATCAAGAAAATACTAGAAAATCAATCATATGCCTTTGTCAAGATTTATAAAAGTATAAATCAAAAGGATAGAGAATAAAAATGGATGTACCGGGTCAATGCCAGATAGTTCATAAGGTGTAAGATTAATGATACTGAGAATCTCAGATTTAGCAAGGTGGTATCTTTTACACTTCAGCATGAATTCATTGATTTGCTCTCTTGTTTGGCTGTTAGCAGGAGTCCCTACCAAATAGTCAAAAACCTGCAACAAAAGCAGCAGAAGCAACAAAAAAATCCATACGAACATTAGACTTCTTGACATCATTAACAATCCTAAATGCTAAAGTTTTCCAATACACAACTTAAGATAAATAAACAAATTAAAACCTTATATTCTGATGGTGATACTGGAGCCATAACCCTTGAGATATCCTTTCCAGCACCTCTTGTCTTCAGAAAGTCAAGAACTTCAAAATTTGTTAGTGCCCCAACATTTGGATTTAGACTGCAATTAATTTAAAATCTTATAACACGTCCAAGAAAGCATAGAGAAAAAATAAAAATAAATAAAAACGTAATGAAAGTATTAGGAAAGACACATACATCTTCATCTTATTATGACTCCTTAATTCCAGCAAGGTTTTAGAACGTCAATCCTACAAAATCTGCTTCACTATGAATCCTGCAAGAAAAAGGGTAAGATTAATGGCTAAGGAATGCAACTTCAACTCTATGTTTGGATAAGGGCATTGGAGGGTAAGGTAGAGTTGCTTGGGAGGAAGATTCTGCTAGGTCCATGGAGGGCTCAACAATCAGATTTGATTTGGGGTGTTCTAAGGGTTAAAATCTTTATTTTCCGATTTTACCCTCTATTTATTTATATTTCCCTTTTTTTCTTCCTCCTTGTTCTCTTCTCTTGCTTTTATTTCTTTTTATTATTTTTTTACAGCAGCTTGACTTGGTGCATATTTGGTGCACCAAATGTACCATATATTAGTAAATATGATCTTTATTGGATTAAAAAAAATGATACTTTTATATTTTTCATCAACAATCCAAGTTTGACGCATATAACCGACCACTGAAAATCTAATCTCAAAAGGGTTAACTGAGTATTCAAATTTGCTATTTTTCTTTTATATTGAATTATATGATACAATTAGTGTTTTTGTTAAAAATGGTACACACACAAGATTTTCTTTGCTCTCAAAATTATGACAAGAATTATATCTATGAAATTCAAATATCGTAAATCATAAAGACTCAAACTCATATAAATTGTATAATAATTCACTGCTTCATCAAATCTGTTGATTGAAAACACAATTATATGCATCCAAAAGAAGTTATAGTATATAATAACATATAAATTGTTTTATCTCCAGAGCTAAGTATTAACTCAATTTCACTCAAATTTATAGTATATAAAGCAAAAGGAATTCTTAATATATGCTTCTACTTAACAATACAAATACAGCTACTTGATATATATATATATCACTATAACTAATTAACTGTATGCTCACAAAAAGACACAAGTTCCATAATCACTAAACACATAATCACAAAATTAGCAAATTAATAAATAAATCCATGCATTAATTCAATTATATCTTTATTGAAAAATCCTTATCATCCATTAAAATTTGTTATAATGGACAAGAACCCATGAATTAAATAGTCACTCAAATCACATAAACAAAACCAAGGGTTAAAAATTAGATATCAAACATAATTAATTATCAAATAGTATTGTAATGATTATGTCATTGTGATGAAGAACAAGCTTAAATTTAATACAATATTCCTTCTGCGCCCAAATTGTAAATTTATCCATGCGTGAAGGGAACATTGATGCATTCAATTTGCTGAGACAATCTACCCAATTTCTAATATTTAATTATCCATCAAACAATATCTTGAATTGATATTAGTATAACTGAAACTCTATTTTTCACAGCAAACATACGTTCAGAAAAAGATAGTAATTAGGGGTATGCAGAACCGAAACCGAACCGAATAGATTTTGGTTTATTTGGTTCGGTTTGTTCGGTTCTAAACCGAAATATAAAATATATTTAATCGTTTCGGTTCTTAAAATTGAAAAATCAAAAGAACCGAACTGACCGAAGTTTTTAAACACATACATTTTATAGTATTATTATATCAAAGTGGATAGTCTGGCTTAGTGGTCTTGAGTTCAAATCCTAACATGGGCATTACTTTTTTTAATTTTTTCAATTTATTTTTTTTCAAGTGAATTAAAATAGAAATTTAAATTCTTAATTTATTAAATTGAGTAGTAATATATTAGTGTTCTCAATTTTTTTACTTTAATTTTTTTTACAAGTGAGTTAAAATTTAAAAGTTAATTAAAATATAAATTTAAATCCTTAATTTATTAAATTGAGTAGTAGAATCAATTTTTTACAAGTGAATTAAAATTAAAATTTAGAATTGAATTAAAATATAAATTTAAATTCTTAATTTATTAAATTAAGTAATAGAGTATTAGTTTTAGAAATGAATTAAAATATTAATCTAGAAATTAATACTCTTTTAATTCTAAAATAATAGTTAACATTACATGTTGATTTAATATGCTTTTTTAGAGGTGAAGAGGAAGCGAGTTTGCAGAAAATATTTAATTTTGTGCAAAGAATTTTAAATATTTTCAGTGCCACAAAAAACTACAAAACAATAGAAAAGATAAGAGAAAAAATTAATAAAAAGAATTTTAGAAGAAGTGGAGATTAAGAAAGTATTGTGCTCAAATTAAATAATTAATTATAAATCACTACAAGTAAAATTTATAGCTAGAATTATATTAAAAGTGTAAAAAATTTCAAATTTAACTTTTTAATAACATTTATAATTATAATTAAATATAATGTGCTTTCATTGTAAAAAAAAATCAACTTATTATAATATTATGAATAATATAGTAGTTAAGATAATATGATAAGATGAACAACTCTAACAAAAAAATCGGTTAGTTGAAACAATACATATTATGATTAATAATCAACACGTGTAATTAAAACTAACTAATTAATTAGGATATTAATTTTATTATTGAAACAATACATATTATGATTAATAATTTAATGTGAAAAATGAAAATTACAATTATTAGTATGAAATTAAATAAAATATAACAAAATTTACAAGTCAACTGTAATGTAAAAACAAAATGAAATATTTTCTGAAATAAATTAAAACAGAAAAATAAAATAAAAATATGAAATGAAGTAGCGTAATAATCTTTAATCATTAAACTATTACTTATTAACAACTAATCAAAATTAATTTGCTGCTAACATTCGAGCTAAATAAACAATGATATACAAAGTAATTTGAACAATCAAATTAGCATATTATTTGAATTTATGAATATTTGATTTTCAATAAAGTTGAATAATATTGAACACAAAAAAAAGACTATATTTACAATAATTATTTAAATCTTTTTATTATAATATTTCTTACGAATTAATTCTCAACTAATTAATTTCTTAATAAATTCAATAAAATATTTTGATTAGTATTTATTATAGACATAATATAATAAATTTATATATATTATTTTAATTTTAGTTATTTTAAATGAATTTATTTTGTTGAATATAAATTAATTTAATTTATGCACCCATATAGGTTAAAAGCCCAATAAAAAATAAGTTCATATTGATCAAAAATCGATTGAACCGAACTAATCGAAACTATTTTGATTTTCGGTTTTACAAAGTTCGGTTTGGTTTTTATATTTTCTAAAGTTTGATTTTCGGTTCAATCGGTTTGGTCCAAAATAGAACCGAACCGACCCGACCGATTGCACACCCCAGTAGTAATCTAAACCCAACACCCAAGGGGAAAACCAACACAACAGTCAATCCAAAAACAGAAAGGGAAGAACTTTACTTGAATTGGTTAGTAATTGAAATAAAGAAACAAACTTTTTTGTCACTATAGTTACTAAAAAAAAAAAATTCAGTAACTTAAGAAGGAAAAGAGGCAAGCATGAGAACTCACTGTGAAATCAGAGACTGTGTTGGCAGAGTAGCTGAAAATTTTGAAAAATCTGTAACCTTAATAGTGAGAATCCAAAGAGTTCAGAAACCACTCAAACTTTAACAAAAATGGCTTTAATTGAAGTTTTTGTGAACACATAAAAGAACCCAGAAACCTATCTTTCTTTCTTTCCCCCCTTTCTTGTCCACTCTATGGAAGAAGAAGGCTGAAACTTTATGCTAAAACTTATCTTCTCTTGCGTCTTTAAAGTTGAAAGCTTTTACGTTCAATTAAGTTCAGCTTTATGCTCCCATCACAACGTATCATTAATCACTTTACAAGTCTTATCTAAATTACTCTTTATATATATAGTTTATCAATGTTCGGTTCATAAATAAAATCATAGACTGAATTCAGAGAAGTAAAATCCAGAAAATTTGTTAATTAGGCTTTGCAAACATTACTGTATCTTAATTACGCAATATTCATTAAAATTTTGCCAGCTTTATTTGATCCTTTCTTAGTCTGATAAATTATGAGTAAGCTAAAGGACTAATAGTCTCATTTTCAGCAAGAACAGGCTAGAAGGCTAATAATAATAATAATTGAAAAGAAAAACCTGGCTCCTCGATGGTAAAACTTCGTCTTCTTCGTGAAAATCAAACTGCAGAGATCCATAAACAAGTTTGTACAGCAAAAACAAAGTCAAATGGAGGCCAGAATTCAAGAGTAACTTTCGACAAAATGTGAACAGTAATGAGGTTTAAACTGTGAGCTTCCTCCTAACAATTCCAACAAAATTCACGCGAACAATTGCGAAAAAACATCAAAAAATTTTTCACGATTTCCCCAAAAATCTATGACTAAAATAGGGCTTTGATTCATTTTCACAAAATGAAACCCAAAAGTACAGAAAAATTACACAAACCGAAAGGGAAAAAATGAGAACCTTTGATGTCAAGCCTTCGACTAATTAATGGACCGCCGGGAAAAACCTAAACAATACAAAATGCATATTCGGTGAAAGGAATTAGAACAAAAGACGCAGAAGAGAACGCACCTCGAAGAAGAAAAGAACGCCAAAATTTCTTAAACCGAGGAAACCGAAGAAAACGCACCAGTTCGTGCCGAGATAGGCGAACGTGTCGCGGAGTCTTCCAATGCAGGTGAAATGAGGTTGCGACGGCCATCTCAAAGAGAAAATCGAAAAAGAGAGACAAGGGGAAGACGGCAGGGACGGGCAAAAAAGGAATAAGGAGGGGAAAAGAAAGATTTTATATAGTGCATCAGGGTTAGATAATGAAATGTCTTTTTCACCCTTGTATTCCCTCTTTTATATTATTTTAAACAGGATATTTAGGTCTTTTACTATGTTAACTGTATTTTATTATTTTTAAGAAAGAAATATATTTTAAAGGCATTTGATTTTAAGTGTGTTTTAATAAAAAAAAATTAAATATTAAAAACAAATCAATTTAAATAATAATTAAATACATTTGTGATTTGATTTCAATTAAGTTAAAATTTCTCACAATTTTTAATTATTTCTCAAATGTTTTATTTAAATATTATTTTCTATGTTCTCGTTTATCTTTTACTTTTTAATAAAATCTAAATTTTATTTATCTGTTATTTTTTAACTTTTAATGTAAAATTATCTTTTTCAATAAAATTAGAACCAATTAGATTTGATAATTAATTTTAATTACGTAATTTAATATTAAATTTAAGCCTAATTATTATTTCTTAATTTTAATGAAAACAATAAAAGTGACGGATAAAAAAATAGAGTGAGTAGTTGCTAATTATGAAATTTCCTATTTTTATTAAAAAATACTAATATAACTCCACTTTCTAATCTTTTATTTCTTTAAAATTGCAGTAATTTAGTAAATTTATATGTTTAAAATTTTCGAAAATATTCAATTAACTTAATATTATTTAAAATGTTTAATAAACTCAATAAAAATAAAATTTTAATTGATGATGGTGATAATAGTAGTAGTAGTAGTAAGGGTAATAAATATGTTATTGTGATAATGATAAAATTTGGACTAGGAAGATTAGAGGTGATAAATGGTCGGGTTGGACGGATTTGAGTTGAGTCATTAATGGGTTGGATCATTGATGGATCAAAAAATATGAATTATAAATGAATTAATATTCAAATGGATTGTATGAGTTTGGATCGACCCATTAATTTAATGCCAGTTATTATAAAAAATTTTATTAATTAATTAATGGATCTTATAATACCCTTACTAAATAACTTTTCAATTTAGTCCTTTAATTTTTATTTATTTTTAAAATTACCTTTTTTACTTACTATTTACAAAATTACCATTATTCTCATTTATTTTCATTTCTAACCTATAAATTTACATACAAATTATCAATTGATCCTTATTACTAAAATTTCAGCTCAATCGAAATCCGTTACCGATCTGATTCAATCAAATTTGTCCGATTCGATAATTATCAGTATCACCAAAAAATTTAATTTTTATTACCAAAATAATCTACAAGAAATTTTAGTAAGATCTGTAAGTTTTGATAATTTTTAGGATTTGTTTGCTATTTTTAAAAATTCGGTCAAATTCAAATCAACGTTTCTATTATCAAAATTGACTCGCTATATATTTTTCTTATTTTTTATTTGTGGAAGCCTATTTGATCTCAGTTTTACTTCAAATTTCAACCCCTGATTCATCACGATCAATATTCTCCGATAGTCAATTAAATATTTTTCGCTTTTGGATGTATTTTTCAGCCCCGAAAATACTATTTACTATTGAAAATTACTGTTTTCGACTTACCTAGTGTTATTAATCACTGCTACCGGCGCCGATAGTGAAGTGGTTGAAATCATACGTAGTGAAGAGGTTAGCGTTTTGAAAAGAGAGAAAAATAAAGAAGAAAAAAGAATTTTGTAAGAAACACATTGAATTTTTATAAGAAATTTATTGGGTATAGATTCAATAGATTAAAGAATGAAATGAATCAGTTTTTGGTTGATCCAGTGAGTATTGAATTGGGTTGGATTGAAAAATAAAATAGATCAGTTTTTGGTTGATCAAATGGGTATTTGATTGGATTGGGTTGGATTTGGGTCATTTTTATGGATGAATTTGGATCGATTCATGGATCTGAATTAATTTTGCCAAGTCTAAGAAAGATTATTTCATTTTAATTAAAATTAAATGATAAATAACAAAAAAATAGAATAAATACAATGACAGATTCAGATGGAAATCCGTCGCTAATTATTAAAAAACTAAACTCTTAATAATAACGACTCAAAATTTCGTATATGTAGTATTCGAGCAAACACGGAATTGCGTTGCTTTATCCGTCACTAACGTTTGGCCAAATTTTTCCACCAACAGTAGTGGCAGAAGCGGTTTCCCTCGCTATTTTTATCATTAATTTTCATCTATATTTGGCGACGGAAAAGAGAACAATAGCTATTTTCTCTAATTAGTTGAAGAAGATGAGTTGATCTTACCACAAATATATATGTTGAATCAGCATTTCCATTTGCATTTAACAGAATCTTTTGAGAGTGTGTCTTAATTGAAAATATGGAGTAAGATGAGTGCGAAATTGAAAAGAATTCTATAGCTGATGGTCGAACTTGTAATTTACCCTGGAAGGAAAGTAGAGCTAATCGAAATACATGAAGAGCACGTGTGCATGGTTGCATGTAGATGTAGAGCTTCACTTTCGGCAGCGGCCAAATCTATAGGGCCTTTTTGCTTTTAGAAATTACAGATTTTTTCAACCATCTTTCAAACTCATTGCATATTTAATTAATATTAATAGGAAAGCCTTCGAGTGGGCGAATTAGGAAGCTTTTGGAGTTACATGTACACAACACTTCTCCATTAAGACAAAGGAACCGAAAAGAGAAAATTAATTAAAAAAAACTTGATATTTAATTTTAGGATAAAGTGATTTCGCCAAAATAAATTGGGTTAATCACTTTTATTATTATTATTATTATTATTAAAAGAAAGGTAAAATGTCTAGTTATAAAAATATTATTAGAAAAAATTGAACTCGAAATTTTCTGTATTTTTTTTATTGAGTGTTGACTATTAAAGTAACTTTTGATAGTTTATTTAATCACCTTCTAAATTTATTCATAAAATTTTTGTTGGAAACAAATGCATTCATTAACTTAAATTGTTCAAATTAACATTACAATTTTTGAGAGGCTAACAAAGCAAAATTATAAGTAAACAAATAATAATAATAATAATAACAATAACAATCTCAATTCATATTCAAAGTGTTCATGACTAAATTTAATGTGTAGGAATATCAATAAAATGAATGAATAGCATGAGAGTAAATAAATAAATGTTCATCTATCATGTTACATTTGATTAAATGCACGAACATGCGACGATTGCTTCCCTATTTGCTATGTTGTTGAGTGGATTGACCGCACTGAAAAAAATAATTATTTTTTTATTATGAATTTAACAGTATGCGATAATAAATTAGTCGGTCTTTTAATTGAAAAAAAAATCGAACTGAATATATATATATATTTAAATAAAATATTTAAAAATAAAAAGTGGTGGAATGAAAAAGAAAAGAACATTGAGGGTTGTGTAATTAATTGTGAAAATGAAATTGGGAATTTTGCAATTATATAGTGCATGATTGGAGTGGAAAAGGACAATTGAGGCATAGGTAGGTGGGAGTGGTTATTTATAAAGCTATGAAATTAAAAAAGCAGGAAGGTCGTGGTGGTGTGGTGTGGTGGGCTGGGGTGAGAAAGACAAATATCTAAATCGACACTTGCGTCTAATAATTAGTTTTCTGATAATAATAATACACAAACCAAAGGACCGGCGACGGACAGCCCCCATATTTATGCGACTGAATTTTGAGATTTTAATTTTACGTTCAAGTATTAAGTAAATTTAAAATGCATTTATAATACATTAAATCAATGTTAAACATGAAACGTGGCATAGAGCACATTCGAATCTTTCTTTTTTTAATTTTTTTTTCCTCCAACTTTCTCTATATTTAGGAATTCATAGATCATTATTGCTCTTGTCTTCTTTCATTTAAAATAATAATAATAATAATAAATAAAAAAGAATGGAGGCAAAGGAGAGTGGCAAGAAGCTTCAAATTTGAAATTTATTAACGTTCATAAGTTGGACTAATTATAAATAATGAGGCTGTTAGTGTTAAACATCTCAAATTCTAAATAAGCAGCTTATGCACAGCTGGTACCCCCAATATAACACGTCGGTCGGTGCCTTTTTTCTACTTTCCACCTTCAAAAACTCCATGTTTTTAGTTAACAGTTTTTCTGCTAAATATTAATTAACTACTGGTATAATTTAAAATATAATACAGATAAAAGGGACAGATTATTATTAAGAATTCATATGAAAAAGTAAATCATAACAAATAGTACAAATTCACAACCTTCAAAAAGACAATTAAAAATTAAAACTTCCGAATTAGCACTAATTACATTTTTTTAATTTATCACTCGCTTTTAGTTTGCGGTGGAGTTTCACAAATTATCGAACAGCTAATTGAAATTTGAACGTGAAACACGCGCATTAGTGGGGCGTAGGAAAAGAGGGGCCCTCGTTTCTACGCGCCTTCAGATCAATCAAACCCGTCAAATCCCAAAACAACTCACGAGGACGCATCTAACAAACAAGCAGGCCCCCCCACCCTATTGAGGGAGCCAGCTCTCTTGTAAATCTTCACCACTAAACACTGCCACCTGTCCTTCTATTCTATCGTTGATTTTTTTCTTTTCAAAACCTATGCTTTCATCTCGTTGAAATTATTCATACTCTTTCCATTTTTTTTATTTATTACTTTTAATTAATATTTAAATTTTATTTATATATTATTTTTAAATTTTTAATATAATTTAATTTACTTTTTTAATTTATTTTTTTAATAAAATTATAATTAATTAAATTTAATAATTTAATCTTGATCACGTAATTTAATATTAAATTTAAATCTATTTATTATTTCTTAATTTTAATAAAAATAATAAAAATAATTGATAAAAAGAAACGAATGAAGTATTATACACGAAGTATTGCTTTTCGCATATTAATATTTAAATATGCTTAATTGTCATCATTAAATATATTATTATTTTTGAAGTAGTTTACTATTCAATTATTTATTCAATTTTATTACTCGTATCGTTTTATTTTATACATAATTTTAGAAGAAAATTTGAATTTTATTTATTTTTTTTAAATTTTTAATGTAATTTTAATCTGGTTTCTCAATTTTATTTTTTTATTTAATTAAATTAAAACTAACTAAATTTAATAATTTAATTTTAATTACATAATTTAATATTAAATTTAAATTTATTTATTATTTTTTAATTTAAATAAAAATAATAAAAATAATAGATAAAAAAATATGGAGGAAGTACTCAGTTAAATTATGCTCCATGCATATGCATGTCACATTAAAAACACTAGAAAATTATATTTTTGTTGCGGTAAACAATAGATAATTTAATCTTTTTAATAAATTAATGGGATCTTTTGTATAATTTTTTGATAATATATAATCAATACTTACATGTTTAATAAATTCAATGAAATAGTCTGAAATTCAAATAGTTTAAAGGATAATCAATTAAATAATTATAGTTTTAGAGGAAATAATCCATTGTATATATTACTAATTTAAAATGAATGATTTCGGTGATACAAAATTAATTTTAGAGGACAAATTGGAAACTAGAAAAGGAAATTAGCCCAAAATTAGGAGAAATAATTGTAATAAAATTTAGAATAAAAAATAGTGATTGTGTGGAAGGAATGATAATATGACATAATAGTGGGTAGTTTATATGCATATAGTTGCTATAACAGGCATTATTGCAAATAAAAAAACAATGAGGTCATTTTATATACTTGCACCCTAAGCATAAAGCTGAAGAAATGTGATTAGGAAGAAGAACAAAAATATCAGGGGAGAAAACATTAATTTAGTGGTGTTTTGGGGGCCCACGCCCTTTTCCCAGTTCTTAATTAAATCTTATGAAAAAGGCCTATATAAGAAGCAGACCTGTCAGGCTAGGGAAGAGACCAGCCTTAAGAACAAAATATTTGTTACAAGGGAACTAAAATTTGTATCTCTTTGGTATAAATATTCATCTTTGAGTTTTCTTGTTTCATTAGAATGGGAGTTAGTGGAACTTTGGAGTATTTGTCTGATCTGATGGTGAGTAGTGGCCATAAACACAAGAAAAAGAAGCAATTGCAGACAGTAGAGCTGAAGGTGAGGATGGACTGCGATGGGTGTGAGCTGAAGGTCAAGAATGCTCTGTCTTCATTAAGTGGTATGTCTTTTTTCTATTGAAGTTCTAAGTTTTAAAGAATATTATGTTTTGAGAGTATAAATGAGTTGTTGTTTATGTTGATAGGAGTTAAAAAGGTGGAGATAAACAGAAAACAGCAGAAGGTGACAGTAACAGGGTATGTGGATGCGGACAAAGTGTTGAAGAAGGCAAAGGGAACAGGGAAGAAGGCAGAAATTTGGCCATACGTTCCCTACAGTTTAGTGGCACAGCCTTATATAGCTCAGGCATATGACAAGAAAGCACCACCTGGTTATGTTAGGAATGTAGAAAATAATGCTATCACTGGAACTGTAACTAGATACGAGGACCCTTACCTCTCGATGTTCAGTGATGACAATCCAAATGCCTGTTCTGTTATGTAATTTACAATATTATATACATAGTTTTGTTTCATTACTGATGTTTTTCTTTTAATACGTATAATTCTTATCTTATAAACATTAAGTAAATTCAATTGGACCATTTAAAAAGGTGCCTTGTTAATTTAATTGTATCCAAGTTACATCAGAAAACGCAATGAGTGACAAGTAATTTTGGTGGGGCTGAAAGGGTTTAGGTATTTGATAGAGAAATTTAAAATGTGTGGGTTATGTTTAGTAGCTGACTTTGTACATGATCTTACTGCCTTTCTTTCCTGTCAGTGTTTGGTGTTTCCAACAGCTGTACCGCCATTAAAAAGATACATCATTAGCAGGTTTTGTTCGCATTCATTCGCATTTATAGATATTATAATTTTATAATTACGTAAATGTTAAAGTATAATTGAGTTTGGCTAAAACCTTACTACAACCTGTTAATTGTGTTGGTATTATAGTGAGCAACTAGAAATCAAGGCCATGACATGGAAGAATGCCCAAACCTGAAGTCATAAAGGGGCTTAGGAAAAATAAAGAAATACCCAAACAGAAGCAAAGCATTCTTTGTGTTGTCTTTTTCCCCAAAAACAACCAAACGTGAGAGAAGAATCTTTCTTTTTCTCTTTTCTTCAACCTTTCTCTGATCCAAAGGAAGCGTAAAGACATGCAAGAGCAACACCCAGAGTTACAAAAACCGCACTACCCACAACCACTTCCTTTCAGTATTTAATAAAACATGAAGCAATAAACAAGAGAAAAACTACATACTCGCACATAAATAGTGTCCCATCTTTTTATGTACAGAAGGCTGTGAAATAAAGAGAGAAATTTCTCTAACATGTACGGCTTCATACAGATGCTTCACAAACTAAAGATATTAAATTCAAAAGAATTCTAGGTACAAAATTCATGTATCTTGCAGTGTGGAAAGCATTGAAACCAGTTATTTTAACACTATTTGGCCCAACATAAGAAGCTAGAATAATTCCCTGCTCCAAGCAAGCATTGTTGTGTTAACCAGTGAAAAAGCACTGGGCGTCCTCTTAAGAAGGCCAACCTTTCCATTTTCTCTGAACTATCAGAAACAGCTGATTTTAGGTAAATGCAGAGAAAGCAAAGAAGCATTTTAAAATGATTGAGTGATCAGTATATATTCAAAATGTTTCTTTGCTCAACATTTAATTACAACAGTCAAGACACATGTACCTTTAATACAACTTTGATGGAAAAATTACAGTGCAAAGAGAATGTCAATTGATGATGGTTATAAAATGTAGAAATGACCTCTCCCTGGTCAATCCACTTAAAGCTTGAGAATCATAGAATCATAGTATGCGTAGCTAACACGTTCTCCTAATGGTGGTGACCTCACTCTGGTCTGGAGCTAAAGCATGATTTAGTGGACTTCTAAACTCATCATTGACTTCCTCTATGTTGTTAATATTCTAGAGAGCTTTAAGTTTTTGATTAAAAAAAAAATTAAAATAACAATCAAATGTCATTTTATGTTCAGCCTACATTTTATGAACAGAAATTTGGATTCAGCCAATCTTTTAATCATTTACCAGACACTAGATATGACATATATAACCAAAATAACGTAGGTAATGGACCTTCCATTCTCCGTTAGCTGGCAAAAAGTTGGTTTTATGTAGTGTTATTCTCATCCAAGGTGCAAACGTCTTACCCCCATAATGTGTAATGATACTATTTCCAAGAAATCAGAGGACTTACTCAATCCAAACAGGACTTCCATCCAATTTTCATCAACGAACATGGACATCATTTTCTATTTCCTGAATAGATGCGAACAAGATTGATATAATACACAAGAGTTGCATTTCCAGGTATATTGCAGTCACCTGGATGAACAAGATCATGGGTGTTAGTGTCAAAGTACTTGTGCATGCATTAATGCTTCTACTTTGTATCATGCGCTAAGATAATTTAGTGTACAAAAAAATTTTGCATTGCTAAAGTTCTTTAAGTACCATGACAAGTAATGAATGAGCAAAATCATCCATTTATAGAGGAAACGAGTGGACATCATAAATTTTATTTGTCATATTGGCAAGTGACAGAAAAAGGGAGCAGTAAAGCAAAAACCAATGCCTGGAAGACCATCCTGATTATGGTCAAACACAGATTAATAGAGGTAAGAGAGAAATACAAAAAGGTAGTGGTTGTATTGTAGTACGCAACAATTCTCTCAAGCATGGCAATGTAGTAAGCCTGTTGCTCTTAAATGCATTCATTTTCATAAGGAATCCTTTAAAATTGTTAGTTAAGCAAGCAGAGGTCTACAATATCAATCATAATAGAAGTTCACCTGAAAAGCATCCTGCAGGTTCCGGCCCATATGCTAAATGTGGGGGAATCTGAAGCTTACGTTTCCCTCCTGCAAAGAGAATATCAACAGGATAAGCATCCCTTCAGGCAAACACATATTGAGCAAAACAGGAAACAACAGAAGCCCATCTGGTGTTTCCAAAACCATACCTACTTGCATTGGCGGTACTCCTTCACCACCAAGAATTCCCTGATCCAATCCCCTAATGACCTGGAAATTTTTAATAGGTAAAATATAGATAAATAAATAAATGGGGGATCATAACAGAAAAGGCAAAATTGAATGACACATTTGTGCTCCTAGTTTATCAATCTTTAAGAGCAGGATTTACATTATGAGGGGAAATTTTGAATTAATTTACTGTTAACTCACCCAAACAGGTTGAATTGAGGTTCGCTCTTTTTATATAATAATTATCACGAGCATTAATTGTTGTTATATGATTTTTCGATTAGGTTTTACTCCAGACTTGGAATTGTAATATGCCTTTCACCCTTGTGATCACACATCCCCATTACAATGAAATCCAAAAAGCCAATGGTCTTAAATTAGGTATTACATGATTCGCAGGCAGTAGCCAAGTAGTCTAACGACCAAAATTGGAGCAGAGGATCACATGGCCCAAAAATTTTGCTCTCTGCGCTGGAATTAACTATGCAACTTCTTTTATTGGGACTCTTTACTCATTTTGCACAGCTGTGCACTGTCAGTCAAAACATTTTTTTTGTTTGAAATCACTAAAGAATTCAACATTGTACCAGCATTGGTTGATTCAGAAGCAAATCTTCCTTATCTTAGAAAACACCCGGACCTCTATTGTAAGGCACTCATGAGTTGATATTACAATACTAAAATGACAAGGAAAACAATGACAAAGTATGGCATAGTCAATTCTCTCACCTCCCCAAAACTCCAAGATTACATTTGCCAATGTAAAGATGGACAAAGCATTTTCATCCAGCGCTTGTTAGGGGGTTTTGGTTCTTAAAACTAGTATTTGTTTATCTTTTCAGTAAATGCTAATTCTCACAAGTGGCCTGCAATATAAATGCAGTTGATGCAATATAAGGGAAGCCTGTTCACTATCAAATAGTGCAAGAGAAGCGGGTATCTTGAATCTTGCCACACTGATGAACAATGCCAGATAAACAAGTCACATACCTTTCCAACACCAATGCGCATGGTTAGAGGTCTACCCCGTTTATAGCTGCTGTCGAAGACTATCCCATCTGCAAATCTTGCAGTATAATGAACCTATATATAAAGGGAGGGTAAATGAAAAACATGGAGTTGCATAAGTACGTTTATCAGTAAGTTGCCACGAATCACAAGGCATTTGTTGCTGGTAAAGTTTCCTAAATGCAGGAGATTTAGCTCTTTGCATCTACAGTACTAAACAAATTTATAAGCAGGCAAGGAGCATCAAACAGTCTCTCGGTATTTACAATCAACCACAAAATAACCTAATAACTTTAATTATGTTTTTTTAAGTAATCTAACCCAAAAGATAATTCATTAGCGACTACCAAAATCTATGATTCACTAATCAGATACAATGCATAAAACGGAGAAAAATGGAAGGGAAGAACGATCAATTAAGTTCAATCCCTGAATTTAGAGCCCAAAATCAACAAGGAATTAAAGCACACCGCAGAGAGATTGATCAGATAATTACAATCACTGGGTTTGAGTTCTACGGGGTATATATCAAACAATCAAAGCAAAACTCCAAACTATTAAACCATAAACAAAATTAATAAGAATGTAATGCCGAAGTTGTTGAACTCACATCAACAAGCTCACCATATGGAGCTTCCTCACCAGGGCCCACAGAAAGATCACAATAACCGAGGCCAGAGCGAACATACGTGAAGTTGCATAAAGGGTCGGCTACAGTAGCATAGTACTCAATCCTGGTGGCATTAGCATCCAATGGTGTAAAAGCAAGAACTGAAGCTGCTAATAACCCAAAACCCACATCAAATATGCGCTTCTTTGTCGTGGAAACTGAATTGGAAGAGAAAGTTGGCTCTTTATCAACAGATAAACAAGAAACACAAGAAAATGGCGGTAAAGAGGAGGTGGGTTTATGGATTGTAAAAAGATTGGCTCGGGAAAAGATGGCTAAAGCAGAGAACGCCATTGATTTCAGTTAGGATTGTGGGGATGAGAAGAGAGGTTTAGCTTGAAGAGGGAGTGAGTGGTTTTGAAAAGTGGTTAAGGTTGGAAGTTGGAGTGACCGAGAGATGGGGCTTCAGGGAGTTTTTGGCCGTCGGATATGGATAGCATAGTTTTTCTTTCTGTAGATAAGCTTAACTTTCTGTAGATAAGCTTAGTACTTTCATTTAGAATTTAGGAATTTTAAATTTTAATTAGTGATTAATATTAAGTTTTAGTAAAATTAAAAGAAAGGGAATCATATTATACGTATTAGTTTCCTTGTCTCCTTCGAATTCAACGCCAAGATATGTCGTATTGTTTTCACTATGGTCCTCTATTTTTTTCTTATCTACCAATTTATTTCCATTATTATGAAGTATTAATTTCCAATCATAAAATTTATAAGCTACTCCGTTCTCTTTTATTTATCATTTTAAGTAAAATTTAAATTTTATTTATCTATTATTTTTAAATTTTTAATATAATTTAATTTATTTTTCTTTTTCAATAAAATTAAAATTAATTAGATTTAATAATTTAATTTTAATTATTTAATTTAATATTAAATTTAAATCTATTTATTATTTTTTAGTACTACTAAAAATAATAAAAGTAACATAAAAGAACGGAGGAAGTAACAATCATCAAAATAAATATTGGAAATCGTGGCCCGTTAATAAAGGAGAAAAAAGAAATTGAATTCTTAATTTTTTAAAAATTAATTTAATTACTCCTTCTATTCTCTTCTATATGTTATTTTTGAAAAAAATTTAATTCCATTTATTTATCACTTTTATACTCTCAATATAATTTAATTTATTTTTTCAATAAAATTAGAACCAATTAGATTTGATAATTTAGTATTAATTACATAATTTAATACTAAATTTAAGTTTATTTATTATTTTTTAATTATAGTAAAAATAATAAAAATAACAGATAAAAAACAGCAAGTATTATATTAATCTTTCTGTTCCATTCATAGCTGCTCCCTTTATCCCATTTTTAAAAATAGTTTTATATTTTTTTACGAAAATTAAGAAAATAATTAAAATATCTCAATTTTATAAAAAAATATAGTTATTGATTAAAATATCCTTTTATATTTTCAAAAATTTCATTTAATTTTAGTTAAAAGTAGAGAGTGATAAGAAAGATAAATATTTAATTAAATATATAATAAATATAGGTATATATATAAACTTATTTCAGAAATTTAGAAAAAAACACATTTAAATTGGGATGCAGTAAAATAGGAAAAATAATTTTTTAAAATGAATCAAAGAGAGTTTTCTTAAAGTTTTTTTCCATTCAAAGTAATAATTTTTTAAATTTGAAAAAATATTAATAATATATTTTATTATTTTATTAATATTATGCACAAAAAGAAAGATAACTAATAGAGTAAAAAATATATAATTATAAAAAAAATTAATAAAGGGATATTTTAATAAATTATAATAAATACTTTTATAGAATCAATGTTAGTTAATAATTCTCTTAATATGTTAATTATTAAAATAAAACCATGTTGTATTGAGTGTGTGTGTGATCTTATGTACTTATTGTGAATTGCTAATATCTATAGTTATTATTATTTTTTTGGTTAAAAGGGGTGAGGAAACTCACAAAACAAGCACGTTAAAAACTAGAGAAAGCATCAACCGCATCAAGGTGCAATCTAGAACTAATCTCTTGAGGGGGAAGGTTTAAGATATGGTAACCATGTGGAAACTTGTGTCCCAATTGGGCAATTTGATCTGCAGCAGCATTCGCCTCGCGATGGATATACCTGAAAGTGATATTGGGGAACTCTTTGGAAAGCTTCTGAATCCAATCGACTAGAGAGCGGCAGGAGACAATGGAAGGAGATATATTACCAATCATCTCGACAGCCAGCTTGTTATCATTCTCCACAATAATATTATTAAGACCCTCCTCCTTAGCCCGACAAAGACCATAATAGATTTCTCAAATTTCAGCCAAGAGCACGGGACAACTACCCAAATTGACCACAAAACCTGAACACCAATGTCCCAAATAATTCCTCAAAAGTCCTCCACAACTAGCGATGCTCCCTTTAGTAACTAAAGCGTCAGTGTTCAATGTGAGAAAGTTCAAAGGAGAAGACAACCAAACCATAATGGGAGCATTCGAGGTGGAGTCGCTGTTACCAAGCTCTTCAGGCGAGTCGAAGGTTCTTTGACAAGATTTTGCCAAAGTCAGGATATCATTAACTACAGAGAGAATTGGTTTACGTTTATTCTGGAAGATGAACTCATTTCGTTGCTTTCACAAGTACCAGCAAGCAATACTAAAGGCTTCCGGCCAAATAATGTCTTCGTAAATTCCCATGCAATTATTTAGATTGAGTTTCACCCATCCTTCCAAGCTAGTCAACTCCATAAATTGTTGAAACTGGACCCCAGAGAGACAGAAACTCCATAACTATTTTGTAGCAACACAGTCCAGTAAAACATGAAGACTGTCTTCTTTCTCAGCCTTGCAAAAATCGCAGACATTATTAGTAATGAGATGTCTTCTCTTTCTTTCCGAATTGGTCATGATACCATTATTTATCGTTAACCAGAGGAACATTTTAACTCTTTGAGGAACTTTAAGCTTCCAGATTCGATTCCACAGGGGATCAACAGCATCTGTATGAGATTCTACTAAGCTGGCATAAGCATACTTTATGGTAAAATCCCCAGATGAGGATAGGTCCCAGACCGGCAAATCTTCATTAGCAAGAGAGTTCGGAGGGCAGACTGCTGCAATCATTAAAAGAGTATGGGGAGAGAAAAATTCCTCAAACCTATTCCAACACCATCCAGCGTTGTCTTCAGCAAAAAAATCAACAGATTTGTTAATTAATGTTTCGGGAATGAGTTTAGAAGTCCTGTGAAACAGAGATGATTCAATACCCAGAACCCATTTATCTAACCAAAAGCGAGTTTTCCTGCCATTACCAATAACCCATCGAACATGATTGGACACTATATTCCAAACAGAACAAATTTCTCTCCAGACTGGAGTACTATTATGATGGGCAAGGGGACAAGCACTGTAACCATGGATGAATTTATACTTAGAAGCAAGAAAGGTAACCCACAACTGCTGCGACTGAGAGAGCAAAGTCCATGCCAGCTTCATAAGGAAAGTAGTATTAAGAGCATGGGTGCTTCGAAAGGAGAGACCCCCTCTCTCTTTAGGCTTCATCAACATGTTCCAAGGCACTAAGGCTAAATTGTGAGTGTCGGTCATTCCTCCCCAAACAAATTGCCTAGAGAGTTTATCAAAATCTGCACAAAGAGATGAGGGAATTCTAGAAGCTTGAATGACATAGGAAGGCATAGTAGACAAAACATTTTTAGCAAGGGTGATGCGACCAGCCATGGAAATATGAGAGGCCTCCCAACTGGTCAATCTACTTCTCATCCGATCGAGTATATAAGAATAGTGCTTCTTGGATACTCTGGAATGCAAGAGAGGCATGCCTAGGTATTTACCGAAATTCCTAACCTCCTTGAAGCCCAGCTTGTAACTCAGTTCATGACGGGAATGAACATCAACGTTTTTGGAGTAGAAGACACTTGTTTTATCAATGCCGATTTTATGACCTGAACATTCACAAAAGCTACTGAGGATTCTTTTGATCACCATAGTTTGATGCATATCTTATGTAATGGCCTCAACGTCGGACTGATCGTGAATAGTACTTTTCGACAGTGAATAGTGTCTCCGGGCTGAAAATGACACCCGAAAGTGAAAAAAATTTTATTGGACTATTGGAAATTACTAGTCACGAGTAGTTCAGGGTTGAAATTTGGAGTGAAATTGAGGTCAAATAGGCCTCCGAAAGTCAAAAGAACGAAAACCGAGAGAAATTAGGAATTAGGATTTTTAATTAAAATTTTGACCGTTTTGGTTACTAAAAATAGCAAATAGAGTCTAAAAATTATCAAAAATTATATATATGTATAAAATAATATTTAGATTATTTTGGTGGCAAAAAGTAAATTTTTCGGTCACACTGGTATTTTTGGCATCAGATCGATATGATTTATTTGGACCGATAAAATTGAATCGGACCCAAAACGAACTCCGATTGGGATGAAATTTTAGGTGTAGCCTATTTTTGATATTATATGAATAATGGAATCAAACTTGATGAAAATTGAAGTTGGTAAGTGAGAGAAATTAATTAGGGCTTAAATTGGGTAATTTTGGGCCTAAACTAATAAATAGTGTAAGGCCCACTTAAAGCCCAGCCCATAGCCCAATTAGAAGACCTATATAAGGTGAATTTCTCCAGAAATCTCCAGCAGAAACTCCTCTCTTCTTCTTCCCTATTGGTGGCCGAATTGCATCTCTCCCAAATTCCTCTCTTTTTCTTTCAATTCTTCTCCAATTCTCACCAAATCAAAGCCTCCTAAAGTGATTTCAGCCTCTCTAGATTGCCTTCATCAGCTCCAATCCTTGATTCAAAGAAGAACATCAAGAGAAATTTAGAGTTAAAGTTTAGGTGTCAAAATTAGGTATGTGAAATTATTGATTTTAATTTAGTTTTTAGGTGCCTACTACTAGTTTTGGGTGCCTAGAGTTCATTTTTGCTATCAAATTTAGCATTTGAGGTCAAATTAATTGAGTTATTATTGATGAGAATTTCGGTTGGTTAAGGAATCCAAGAAGAGGAGCAAGTTTCTCAAGCCAAAGGAAAGGGAAAGGAAGCCTAGGCAAGGCTAATCCATAGAAAAAGGTTTGTGACTAATTAATCCTTTTATTTCCCTAAGATTTAAGTGAATTTCCTTTAGGTTTCTTAAGGAAAATCTCATATAGTAAAGAAAAATTGAATATAATGCTATATTTATGTATTAGGGACTTAAATATGTGTATTAGAACCTTTGAATGAATTTAAAGTAATTTATATGGTATAGTTGTAGTAGAAACCGAATGATAATTCAAGAGAAAACAATGTGATTTTAAGTGATTTTAGTGATTTTCGGCATTCTAATGTTAATATTAATGTAAATAAGTAGTTATGAATTTTTAGAGAATTTATGGGAATTAAATGAATATTTTCGGAATAAATATTAATTAGGTAATAGTTGAAAAATGTGAAATTTGAATGAATTATGGCATAATTTGTTGCTTACATGGTGAACTACTGTGAAATATTTCGTAGTATGTGTAAATAAGATTGACTGTAATTATAAAGTATTGATACTGTATTGACAAGGAATGAAAAGTACGAAAAAGAATGAGAAAGTAGCTAATAAAAGGAAAATTAAGAAAAATTTGTGCCCTTAGAAAGAGTCAGGCAGTAAAACCTAGTTCAGGATATAATTGGCTGGCCATAGGGATATATATACCGCGGTGTAAGTCATGGCGACTTGCTTTACTATGGACGAATCACTGATCTCCATGGTATATTTATCATACGTACTGTCACATGTCATATGTTATATGAGGAATGATTCTGGGAGGTTATTTCTCATTCTGTTGTGGCCTTGTGGGGTCCACGTCCCGCATATCCGGTCTGAGAGTTTTCTGCCGGGTCTGTACTAGGGGCATATTGATAAGAAAATGTTAAAAGTGTAAAAGAGAAGCTAAAATGAAAGTTTTATATGAAAAAGGACTAAAATGAAAAGAATTTAGAAGTTAGGGGTAAAACGGTAATTTGCCTAAAAGGTGAAATTAATTGATAAAAGTAGCAAAAGAAATAAGTAATAAGGGTAAAATGGTAATTTAGTCAATTAATTGGATAAAAAGCCAACCGTATAAAGTTAAAGGACTAAAATGCAATTTTACATGAAAAAGATTACATGAAGGCTTAAACGGTAAATTATAAGTTAACTAATAAGGTAAGAGAATAAAATAAGGAATAAAAGGGCAAACTAGTAATTAAGAGGGTAAAAGGGCATTTTTGTAATAAATGAGAAGTTTAAGGACTAACTTGAAAAGATAAAGAAGTTTGTGAATTGAAAAGGGAAAGTAATCATTCATAAAACAAATATTGCTTTTAAAGAAGAAACATCAATAATACATTGTTTAAATCAAAATTCTTAATACATTTATATTATAGGGAAATACTATGATTTTTAGTCACCACTGGGCATGTATAATGCTCAGCACGTAGAATTTACTACGTGCAGGTACAGATAGTCTGGAGCGTGGGTACACAGAGGAAAAGTGAAGTTGAAGAGTTAAAAAGAACATTTTTGTGGCATGTATATATATACCTATCATGTGTTGTATATGAAGATAATACTGTAGCTATTATCGTATTATGTATTATTTATGGTAGTGTGGGGATATGGAATTGCAGGGAATGGATGAAATATAAGTGTTGCTTGATAATAACTGTGGATGTGTTATATGATTGATATAAACTGTTGTGCCTCTGAGAGGCTGTGTAATTGTCTGCTTTTCAGGGGGCTAGTTAAGAATATAGCCGTTATATTGTCAAAATTTTATTAAATGCATAGTAATTTCTGGACAGTTATAGGCTAATGATTAATGAAAGTTATATGCATGAAGGTTGTTAAGTTAAAGGAATTAAATGATGAAAAAAAAAATTCCGACCAATCACTTGTCCGATAAGACTGTTACAGTAAGGGTATTACATTTTGTGGTATCAGAGCATTGGTTTAGCCGGTCCTAAGATCGGAGTGAAAAGAAGTATGATTTAAATTCCTGGATATATATATATACATGCCAATTGTAAGTGATAAAGTATAGTGGAAATCTAATGTGTACCTGCTCCTTTCTGTTTTATAGTGTAAAGATGTCATCTGAGCGAGATAGGCAGGTGGGGGATGGTGAAAGTGAAGCTTCGATAGGTACTGGACAGCAGGAGGCACCACAACCACAGGTTTCTCCTTCAGCAGTGCCACCCCCACCTCCACAGCCAGACTTCCTTGATCTTATGGCTGAATATATCCAGCAACGACTGCAAGCGAGACCAGCACAGTCTTCTCAGACAGTTGTTCAAGTTCAGCCAGCTCCACCTAGAAGAAGACCCATTTTGGAACAATTAAAAAGGTTAGGAGCTGAAGACTTCTCTGGAATGGATCCTTTGACACCGTCTCAGGCTGAAAGTTGGTTGTTTAAGATAAAGAGGCTTTTTGAAATCACCAACAGTACAGTGGAAGAGAAGCTGGAAGGTATAGTTGCTTTATTACAAGGACCAGCTTTTGTTTGGTGGGATTCAGTTAGGAGGCACACCCCAGCGGATCAGTTGACTTGGGATTTCTTTGTGTCTCAGTTTGAGTTAAAATATATTGGGTCAGAATACAAGTTAGCTATGCAAGATGCCTTTTGGAGGCTTAGGCAGGGTAATAAAACAGTGGCTGAGTATGAGCGTGAGTTTGAGCGCCTCAGTGCATATCTTGATAAAAGTCAGACTACAGATGAAAAGCTGCGATAGAGGTGTGAGAGGGGATTGCATACCGAGCTCAGACAGATTATAGGGACCCAGCAGTACCCTACCCTGAGAGCCATGGTAGAAGCATCTATTAAGTTAGAGACTATCCAGACTAAACAGGCTGAGAGACAGTCTCGATTTCAGCAAAAGTGAAAACAAGGGCAGTCAAGCGGAAAGGGGGATCAAAGTAAGAAATCAAAAGGATCGTTTACACCTCAGAGTCGTCCACCAGTTCTAGCAGGACGGGGTCGGGGTAGTACTATGCGTGGCAGAGGTTCAGCTATACCAGCTGCCAGTACTCTTCGGGATAGAGACAGTGGGATAGCTGCAGCTTGTGATTATTGTGTCAAATTGCATTATGGGGAGTGCAGATTTCAGATTGGAGCATGTTTTCACTGTGGGTCCAGGGAGCATCAGATTAAAGATTGTCCGGCATTACCGACTACTTCAGTTGCATCTCCAGCATCAGGTACTGGGTCCTCTGCATCGAGAGGTCGTGGTAGGGGAGTGGCTTCCACCCCATCAGCCTCGAGACCAACTGGGCAGTCATCTCAGGGTCAGAGAAGATCTGCAGCCCAGACTTATGCTGTCAGAGCCAGAGAGGAGGAGGATGCTCCGGATGTGATAGTAGGTACATTTCTCCTATTATCTGATTCAGTTCATGCTTTGATTGATCCTGGTTCGACTCATTCCTATATTAGTACTGCATTAGCTCGGGATAAGGGGATGAAAGAGGCATGCTTGGACCAGGATATCTTGGTGAGTAATCCTCTGGGGCATAGCATGGTAGTAAATAAGATATACAGACAGTGTCCTATTAGTACCCAGGGACATGTATTCCTGGCAAATCTTATTGAATTGCCCTTCCATGAATTCAATGTGATTCTGGGGATGGATTGGCTATCCGCCCATCAAGCGACTGTTGATTGTAAAAGGAAAAGGGTCACGTTAAAGCTTGAAGACGATCGAGAAATTACAGTGGTTGGTGTGCGCCATAATTATTTGTTTGATGTGATATCTGCAACTGCAGCTAAGAGGTTGATCAGGAAAGGAGGTATAGCCTACTTGTGTTATACAGTGGAAGCAAAGAAAGATAGCCCAAAAGTGTCAGAAGTACCCACTGTCAGAGATTTTCCAGATGTGTTCCCTGATGAGTTACCAGGTTTGCCACCTGACCGGGAGGTAGAATTTTCTATTGAGGTTGCCCCAGGCACTGCACCCATATCCATTGCTCCTTACAGAATGGCGCCGACAGAGTTAAAGGAATTAAAGATTCAGTTACAGGAACTGCTTGATAAGGGATTTATAAGACCTAGTGTTTCTCCCTGGGGAGCACCAGTTCTGTTTGTTAAGAAGAAGGATGGGACACTTAGGCTATGCATTGACTATAGACAGCTGAATAAAGTCACCATAAAGAACAAATACCCTCTTCCTCGGATTGAAGACTTATTTGACCAGCTGAAAGGAGCGAGTGTATTTTCAAAGATTGACTTGAGATCAGGTTACTATCAAATGGGAGTAAAAGCTACTGATGTACCCAAAACTGCTTTTTGTACTCGATATGGCCATTATGAGTTTCTGGTCATACCGTTCGGACTTACAAATGCACCGGCTGCCTTCATGGATCTGATGAATAGAGTTTTTCATCCTTATTTGGATCAGTTTGTAGTGGTCTTCATTGATGACATTCTGGTATATTCTAGGACACCAGAAGAACATGATAAACATCTGCGAATTGTTCTACAGACCTTGAGAGAGAAGCAACTGTATGCTAAGTTCAGTAAATGTGACTTCTGGTTGAATGAAGTATCTTTCTTAGGTCACGTGATTTCTGCGGAAGGTATTAAGGTGGATCCATCAAAGATTGAAGCAATTCTCCAGTGGAAACCACCTACAAATGTGACAGAAATGAGAAGTTTTCTGGGGTTAGCCGGATATTACAGGAGGTTTATAAAGGGTTTCTCCACTATTGCAGTTCCACTGACTCGATTATTGCAGAAGAACACCAAATTTGTGTGGACTGATGATGCCAGGAATGTTTTGAGAAACTTAAAAGTATGCTGACAGAAGCTCCTATTCTCACTCAACCTGAACCAGGCAAGGATTTTGTGATCTACAGTGATGCCTCCAGAAATGGTTTAGGTTGTGTGTTGATGCAGGAAGGCAAGGTAATTGCTTATGCCTCCCGACAGCTCAAGACTCACGAGAAGAATTATCCTACTCATGATTTGGAGCTAGCAGCTATTGTCTTTGCATTGAAGATATGGAGGCACTACTTGTATGGTGCGAAATGTTATATTTATACTGATCATAAGAGTCTGAAATACTTGCTCACTCAAAGAGAACTTAACCTCCGACAGAGATGTTGGTTGGAGTTGATAAAAGACTATGATTGTTTTATTGACTACCATCCAGGAAAGGCTAACGTGGTGGCTGATGCACTTAGCAGAAAATTCATGACAGGTAAAGTAAATGATTTCAAATGAATTGATATAGGTAAGTGATATAGGTAATTGACTAATAGTTTTAATTGCAGCTCTTCGAGCTTTGAATATTAGTTTAAGTATGGCATCAGACGGAGCTTTGTTGGCGGAATTGCAATTGAAACCAGATTTTGTGCATCGAGTGAAAATGGCTCAGAAAGAGGATGATCGATTAAAAACTGTTATGGAAAAGATAAAGAATGGCAATGAAGGAGACTATTCTCTAAATGAAGATGGAAGCCTTTGTTACAAGAAAAGACTTTGTGTACCAGATCAGGAAGAACTGAAGAAGAACATCCTTACAGAGGCACACCATAGCAGTTATGCTATGCATCCTGGAGGTAACGAGATGTACCAGGATTTGAAACTTTATTACTGGTGGCCAGGAATGAAGCGGGATGTGATAGATTTTGTAAGGAAATGTTTGATATGTCAACAAGTAAAGGCTGAACATCAGGTTCCTTCTGGTTTACTTCATCCCATTTTGATACCGGAGTGGAAATGGGATAGAGTTACTATGGATTTTGTTTCGGGATTGCCTGTCACTCAAAAGAAACATGATGCTATTTGGGTGATTATTGATCGACTCACCAAATCTGCTCACTTTTTGCCAGTCCGGATGAATTATCCTTTGACCAGATTGGCAGAGATCTATATTAATGAGATTGTGAGACTTCATGGAGTACCATCCTCTATTATTTCAGACAGGGATCCCAGGTTTACCTCTCATTTCTGGAAAAGTCTTCAGGAAGCTTTGGGTACCAGACTCCACTTCAGTACAGCTTTTCACCCCCAGTCAGATGGTCAGTCAGAGAGAGTAATTCAGATTCTGGAGGATATGCTACGATGCTGTGTACTAGAGTTTGGTAACAATTGGGAAAAATATCTGCCTCTTACAGAATTTGCCTACAATAATAGTTATCAATCCAGTATAAAGATGGCTCCTTTTGAGGCTTTATATGGAAGGAGATGCAAGACTCCTCTATGTTGGACAGAGTTGAATGAAAAGAAATTGATCGGGTCGGATTTGATTTGTGATTCCGAAGAAAAGGTGCGAATTATCAAAGGCCGGTTGAAAGAAGCCATGGACCGACAAAAATCTTATGCAGATTTAAAGAGAAAAGACATTGAGTTTCAGGTTGGAGATAAAGTTTTTTTGAAAGTATCTCCATGGAAGAAAATCTTGAGATTTGGTAAGAAAGGGAAGTTGAGTCCAAGGTTTATTGGTCCCTACGAAGTACTTCAGCGAGTAGGTCCAGTAGCTTATCGCTTGAAACTACCTCCAGAGCTGGAAAAGATTCACGATGTGTTCCATGTATCCATGCTCAGGAGGTACAGATCTGACCCTAGCCATGTCATTACACCAGCAGATATTCAAGTACAATCTGATATGACATATGAGGAAAGACTGGTGAAAATCCTAGCTAGGGAGATTAAACAGCTGAGAAACAAGCAGGTTCCATTGGTAAAGGTCCTATGGCATCATCACAATGTAGAGGAAGCCACTTGGGAACCGGAAGCAACCATAAGACAGCAGTATCCTCTACTTTTCGAATCAGGTAAATTTCGAGGACGAAATTTATTTCTAGTAGGGGAGAATTGTAATGGCCTCAACGTCGGACTGATCGTGAATACTACTTTCCGACAGTGAATAGTGTCTCCGAGCTGAAAATGACACCCGAAAGTGGAAAAATTTTTATTGGACTATTGGAAAGTACTAGTCACGAGTAGTTCGGGGTTGAAATTTGGAGTGAAATTGAGGTCAAATAGGCCTCCGAAAGTCAAAAGAACGAAAACCGAGAGAAATTAGGAATTAGGATTTTTAATTGAATTTTTGACCGTTTTGGTTACTAAAAATAGCAAATAGAGTCTAAAAATTATCAAAAATTATATATATGTATAAAATAATATGTAGATTATTTTGGTGGCAAAAAGTAAATTTTTCGGTCACACTGGTATTTTTGGCATCAAATCGATATGATTTATTTGGACCGATAAAATTGAATCGGACTCAAAACGAACTCCGATTGGGTTGAAATTTTAGGTGTAGCATATTTTTGATATTATATGAATAATGGAATCAAATTTGATGAAAATTGAAGTTGGTAAGTGAGAGAAATTAATTAGGGCTTAAATTGGGTAATTTTGGGCCTAAACTAATAAATAGTGTAAGGCCCACTTAAAGCCCAGCCCATAGCCCAATTAGAAGACCTATATAAGGTGAATTTCTCCAGAAATCTCCAGCAGAAACTCCTCTCTTCTTCTTCCCTCTTGGTGGCCGAATTGCATCTCTCCCAAATTCCTCTCTTTTTCTTTCAATTCTTCTCCAATTCTCACCAAATCAAAGCCTCCTAAAGTGATTTCAGCCTCTCTAGATTGCCTTCATCAGCTCCAATCCTTGATTCAAAGAAGAACATCAAGAGAAATTTAGAGTTAAAGTTTAGGTGTCAAAATTAGGTATGTGAAATTATTGATTTTAATTTGGTTTTTAGGTGCCTACTACTAGTTTTGGGTGCCTAGAGTTCATTTTTTCTGTTAAATTTAGCATTTGAGGTCAAATTAATTGAGTTATTATTGATGAGAATTTCGGTTGGTTAAGGAATCCAAGAAGAGGAGCAAGTTTCTCAAGCCAAAGGAAAGGGAAAGGAAGCCTAGGCAAGGCTAATCCATAGAAAAAGGTTTGTGACTAATTAATCCTTTTATTTCCCTAAGATTTAAGTGAGTTTCCTTTAGGTTTCTTAAGGAAAATCTCATATAGTAAAGAAAAATTGAATATAATGCTATATTTATGTATTAGGGACTTAAATATGTGTATTAGAACCTTTGAATGAATTTAAAGTAATTTATATGGTATAGTTGTAGTAGAAACCGAATGGTAATTCAAGAGAAAACAATGTGATTTTAAGTGATTTTAGTGATTTTCGGCATTCTAATGTTAATATTAATGTAAATAAGTAGTTATGAATTTTTAGAGAATTTATAGGAATTAAATGAATATTTTCAGAATAAATATTAATTAGGTAATAGTTGAAAAATGTGAAATTTGAATGAATTATGGCATAATTTGTTGCTTACATGGTGAACTACTGTGAAATATTTCGTAGTATGTGTAAATAAGATTGACTGTAATTATAAAGTATTGATACTGTATTGACAAGGAATGAAAAGTACGAAAAAGAATGAGAAAGTAGCTAATAAAAGGAAAATTAAGAAAAATTTGTGCCCTTAGAAAGAGTCAGGCAGTAAAACCTAGTTCAGGATATAATTGGCTGGCCATAGGGATACATATACCGCGGTGCAAGTTATGGCGACTTGCTTTACTATGGACGGATCACTGATCTCCATGGTATATTTATCATACGTACTGTCACATGTCATATGTTATATGAGGAATGATTCTGGGAGGTCATTTCTCATTCTGTTGTGGCCCTGTGGGGTCCACGTCCTGCATATCCGGTCTGAGAGTTTTCTGCCGGGTCTGTACTAGGGGCATATTGATAAGAAAATGTTAAAAGTGTAAAAGAGAAGCTAAAATGAAAGTTTTATATGAAAAAGGACTAAAATGAAAAGAATTTAGAAGTTAGGGGTAAAACGGTAATTTGCCTAAAAGGTGAAATTAATTGATAAAAGTAGCAAAAGAAATAAGTAATAAGGGTAAAATGGTAATTTAGTCAATTAATTGGATAAAAAGCCAACCGTATAAAGTTAAAGGACTAAAATGTAATTTTACATGAAAAAGATTACATGAAGGCTTAAACGGTAAATTATAAGTTAACTAATAAGGTAAGAGAATAAAATAAGGAATAAAAGGGCAAACTAGTAATTAAGAGGGTAAAAAGGGTATTTTTGTAATAAATGAGAAGTTTAAGGACTAACTTGAAAAGATAAAGAAGTTTGTGAATTGAAAAGGGAAAGTAATCATTCATAAAACAAATATTGCTTTTAAAGAAGAAACATCAATAATACATTGTTTAAATTAAAATTCTTAATACATTTATATTATAGGGAAATACTATGATTTTTAGTCACCACTGGGCATGTATAATGCTCAGCACGTAGAATTTACTGCGTGCAGGTACAGATAATCTGGAGCGTGGGTACACAGAGGAAAAGTGAAGTTGAAGAGTTAAAAAGAACATTTTTGTGGCATGTATATATATACCTATCATGTGTTGTATATGAAGATAATACTGTAGCTATTATCGTATTATGTATTATTTATGGTAGTGTGGGGATATGGAATTGCAGGGAATGGATGAAATATAAGTGTTGCTTGATAATAACTGTGGATGTGTTATATGATTGATATAAACTGTTGTGCCTCTGAGAGGCTGTGTAATTGTCTGCTTTTCAGGGGACTAGTAGCCGTTATATTGTCAAAATTTTATTAAATGCATAGTAATTTCTGGACAGTTATAGGCTAATGATTAATGAAAGTTATATGCATGAAGGTTGTTAAGTTAATGTTAAGTTAAAGGAATTAAATGATGAAAAAAAAAATTCCGACCAATCACTTGTCCGATAAGACTGTTACAGTAAGGGTATTACATCTGCCTTGCTGAAGAGGATCAAATCATCTGTGAAAAACAGATGACTAATTAAGGGACCTCCTCTATTTAACTGGATAGGATACCAATGACCCTTTTTGACAGCTTCGTTTATACCTTGACTAAGCCTCTCCATGCAGAGAACAAACAAATAAGGAGAAAAAGGGCACCCTTGTCTGAGACCTCGAAAAGGAGAGAAAGCATCTGTCATGTTACCATTCCACAGAAGATGCGTGGAAGAAGCTGAAACACATTCCATTATGACATTAATTAGAGCAACTGGGATCTTCGCATCCATCAAAGTATCCTTGAGAAATCCCCAGTTAATCCGATCATAGGCTTTCTCCAAATCAACTTTGATAGCCATGAAGCCTGTTTTACCCTTCTTCAACCTCATGGAATGAATAACTTCCTGAGTAATGATGATGTTTTCCATTATATGTCTTCCTGGAATGAAACTGGTATGTGTTAGACCGATTAAGGAGGGCATAAGCTTCTTGAGACGGTTGGCAATGGTTTTAGTCACAATTTTATAAAGCACAGTACATAAAGCGATGGGACGGAATTGAGAAATATTCTTAGGAACTTCTACCTTTGGAATGAGGCAAAGGAGAGATTTATTCATGTCACCGTTTATCCTGCCTCCATTTAGAACAGGCAAAACCTCCTTGCAAACATCAATGCCCATTACGCTCCACTGAGACTGGAAAAATCCAGCTTGAATGCCATCGATTTCGGGAGCCTTCCACGGCTTCATATCGAACAATGCTCTTCGAACTTCCAAAGGAGAAAAGTCTTTAGAAAACTCTGACATTTCCCCCCCAAGTCGAGGAAAAAGTCCTCTAATACAGTATGGTGGACGGTTGTAGCACTCCTCAGTGTAGAGACATGAGAAATAGTTAACAGCCACGGAGCTCAACTGTAAAGGATCATCCATCTAAACACCATCAGAGTTCTGGAGATAATCAATGCGATTTCTCTTCCTCCTGCGAATTGTTCTTTGATAGAAGAAGGTGGTGTTTTTATCTCCACCTTGAATCCAGTCACTTCTAGATTTTTGAAGCCAAAGTAACTCTTCTTGGCAGAGCACTTGATAAAGTTTATCTTACAGCTCAATTTCTAGGTCCTCAAGATGTTGGGAATGTCTCTTGGTGAGGATTTTCTGAATGCTAGCAATGCAAGCTAACAGCTCCTTTTTCTGGTGAAAAATATTTCCAAACGTCGTTCTGTTCCAAAGCTTCAATTTCTCAGTAAAGCCATCAATCGATGCCATTATATTTCCATCTACTTTCCAGTTTCTCATAACAAATTCCTGAAAATTGGGGTGAGTTAACCAGGCTTGCAAGAACCAAAAAAGACGTTTAGTGTTAGCAACTTGAGTTTTACACAACTGCAGTAGAAGCGGTCTGTGATCGGAGGAGATTCTTGCTAAATGGGTAATGGCAGCATCAGGAAAATGAGAATACCAAGCTTTGTTACACAGTCCACGATCTAACCTTTCATAAAGGTGACCCCTCTTCCAAGTAAAATCTAGACCCCTATAACCCAAGTCTATCAGTTTAGAAGCAGAAAACCAATCCAAAAAGGCTTTGTCAATCCCTGTTCTATTGGAAGAACCGCCTTGTCTCTCCTTGGTGTATAAAAGAGCATTAAAATCACCCATTAACAGCCACGATTCCTCAGTAAACCTGTTAATCTTTTGAAGGATAGGCCAAAGTTTACTGCGTAAAGAAATCACTGGATGAGCATAAACCGCAGTAAAATGAAACCCACTTTGAACCTCAGGTTTGATATATAGGTGCACAAACTATTTGTTATTGATCAAGATCTCCACTTGCCAACTCTCCTTCCAAAGAATCCATATACCACCACTAAACCCCGTTGCCTCTACCCTATGAGAGCGAGGAAAGCCAATCTGTTTGATACATTTATCAGCGATAGAACCGCTAATTCTAGGTTCAAGGAGAACCACCAACTTCGGTTGATGATTCTTGATAAAGCATTTTAGAGTTCTAACGAATGAAGGGTTTTTTGCACCCTGACAATTCCAAGAAAATATAGACATGAATAAAAACAAAGCTAGAGAAAGAACCTTAAATGCAGCGCTTAGTCTTCACGTAAATAATGATCAAGAGGTCCCTCTTCCTTACTCGAGTCCTCCTTATTCTCAACGTTATCGTTTTGTAAAATATCATCCGATTCCATTGTATCAGTAGTTGAATAGGTGTGGCCTGCAGTAGGAACCTGAAGCTTGGGGTCAAGAGGTCTATTTTCGAAAAGTCCTGAGGGACGTGAAAATCCTGGAGGAATTTCAACAATATCAGAAGGTATGATAGTGGAGCCTGTTGTCTCCTTAAGTGGTTTACCCACCACCGTGTGTTTATCTGAGTTAAGCATCGAAGGTCTGGTCACTAGCTCCTCTTCGTTCTGCATAGTGTTCTTGAATGTAAAGAAATCTCCTAGGACAGGGACGATTTCCACGAGAGAGATTCTTTCTAGTGGACCCTCTTCTTCCGCGTGAAGCAAAAGTCTTTAACCCACGTGACTCCCACTTATCAGTATTCTTATCACTTTGTCCACCAAATAAAACATTACCAAAGTTAGGCAAATTCTCCTTATCTTTGTCAATGGAATCATCTCCTAAAACCACACCATTATCTCCATCCAACGCTATAAATCTGGAACCGCTCCCTACAATACCAGGATTTTTTCCTGAATTATCTCTCAAAACTCTTGGGTTTCGCCGTCTCTTTTCAACCACCATCCATTCGCCGAACTGACCGGAGCTAGCACCTTCAGTATTCTCCGACGTGCCTGCTTGGTTGTTCCCATCGTTATTAGAACTTTGTTTATGAGGGCAGAAGGTTTCGTAATGACCAACCCTACCACAGTGAAAGCATATTTCAGGCAAGTTTTCATACTCAACCTTCTGCGTTTCACCATCAATAATAATCATATAAATCAATGGCTGTCTCAAGTCAATAGTTACAGCCACTCTAGCAAACTGACCACGATGAAGTTCACTTGTATTGTAATCAATCTTCGCAACTGATCCTATAGCCTCAGCAATGGCTGTCAACACATTGCATGAATAATACTGTAAGGGTAACTCCGATAAGCGAATCCAAACAGTGGTAGAATTGACTGTATTGGTGGAGACTCTAAACCGAGACTCCCATTTCTGCACCAGCAAGTAAGCCCCATTGATAACCCACGGACCCTCATAAAGGGCTTTTGTGTAATCCCTATCGTTAGCAAACTGCACGAGGAAGAATCCCCTGCCGATATCCAGGATTTTAGCATTGGTGAGATTCCATAGCGCTTGAATCCTGGAGCTTAGAGCTTTATATCCAATCGTTTTTCCCAGGAGGCTAACAACAACTGCATTTCTTAGAGTGGTAGAGAGTTTGGAGCGAAGATTATCTGAAAAACTCACTACCGGGATGGTTCCAGATCTGTCAATGTTCACGTCTCCTGCTTCCATCTGAACCTCCATCGAATCTGTGACATCCTCCATGGAAGACTCCCTCACAGCACCATTGAGCACGCTGTCCCTATATCCAGAGGAACTAGAGTAGTCTGCTCTGCGTTTAACCTTTTTGGTTGCTCTATCAACGTCAGAAGGAGGCGTAGGGAACTCGCTGCCAGAGAGCGACATTCTCTCTACTGTCTTTCCAACCTATAAGATAAGTGTAGTCGTCCTATAGTTATTTTTTAAAACGATAAGTACTTATACAATAAAATACATGAACTTAAAAATGCAAAAAAATACTAAAATTGATATGCAAAAATAAGGAGATCCCAGATTTTGCTTGTGAAGGGTTAAGAAGTTTAGAAGGTTTAATGTTAAAATGCAATAAGTGTTTTCTCATGTCAACTACTTACATGTTATAATAAAAAGGCGTTAATAACCGATAAAAATTGTAGAAATTTAATGCAGAAAATGCAATTATTTCGGGAGCTTAAATATACTTCTTGCCAAATTAATTAAAAATAGCATAGAGTATAGTGTATATTTTTTTAAGAAGATATGTATATTAAAAAAAAAAGGGAGAGGAAGGGTGCACGGGAATAGATATGTTAATTTGGTCCATTCGCCGTTTTCCAGAACAAACTATTCCAATATTCGAGGTAAAATCTTCATCTTCGGGCACTCATTTTTGACTTTTCAAAACTCAATTTTCATCCTTTTACGGTTTTACCGCATCCCATAAATAATCCTCCCCTATTTATTCCATTATTTTCTTAATTTTATTTTCTTTTTAACAGAATCTGATTTTTCTAATTTTTCTTTGCAGAGAATTAACCCATTCCTTATATAATAAAGATAAACAAAATGGGACGTGTTAAACTTCCCATTAAAAGAATAGAAAACACCGCAAATCGCCAAGTTACTTTCTCTAAACGTAGAAATGGACTCATCAAGAAAGCTTATGAGCTTTCCGTTCTATGTGATATTGATATTGCTCTCATTATGTTCTCTCCTTCCGGTCGCCTCAGTCATTTTTCCGGCAAGAGAAGGTCTTTTTCTTTTTTCGATTTTACGATATTTTACATATAATACTTTATAAAAATTATTTGAATTTAAAATTGCAGGATAGAAGATGTTATTGCTCGTTACATATATTTGCTAGAACATGATCGAGTTTGGTATGTTTTTCTTACAATTTTATGTTCCAATTAGTGAAAATAATTCTGCAAAAATAGGAATTTTTAATTATTTTTTGCATTTTATTTTGCAGCAATGTTGAAAATAGAGAGGTAAGAAATGATTTATTGATATATGTTATTATTAAAATAATGTAATGTAAATGTAATTAAAGGGAATAAAAAGACTCAGTTTTCAGGTGATGTGGTATATAATTTAAATATCCATTGCAGTATTTACTCAACACCCTTAAGAAACTCAAAACTGAAAATGACGTGGCCATTCAAGCTACCAAGTACCGTTCTATCTCTCTCTCATTTTTATTTATTTTTTTGCACATCTAATTGATAAATCAATTTGCTGTAATATACACAGTAATATTTTTTTTCTTTTGACTTTTACAGTCCGGGGCCAAGCAGATCATCAAATATAGAGGTTAAAAGAAGAAGTGACTTTTGGTTATTAATTATGATTCTGAAAATTAATTAATTTGATTGCATAATAATTTATAGGAACTCCAGCATCAGGTATGTAATTTACAGAACCAGGTTCAGATGGCCGAGGATCAGATAAGGTTAGAAATTTAATTGTGGTGGATAAGTAATCTTTTTAAAGTATTTAACAAAGTTTATCTTTTATTTTTAGAACTGGAAAGCTTAATTTCTCAAATTTATTTTATTGGCAAAAAAAAAAAGGATATTTGAGCCTGACCCTCTAAAATTCACATCCATGGCTGAACTTGAATCTTGTGAGAAGAACCTTTTGGAGATTCTGGCTCGTCTCCAGGACAGAAAGGTTTGAATCTTTTTTTATTTTTTTTAATTCTCACAGTAATTATCATTTAGAAATTAATTATTATTTTCTTTTTTTTTTATTTACAGAAATATCTTTTGACTAATAATGCATCCAACTTTGATCCATCAACTGTCCAGGTAATCAATCAATTAAAATTAATCTTTCTTTTATTATCATTTTTCCCGGACTATTTAGAGAAATATCAAATATATATAAAAAATCCACTTTAATTACTAGTTTACAATCAAAGCAAAAATTACTAGTTTAGAAAATGCGACTTTTATTTTTTAGGTTTCACAACAGAAAAAAATACTACTGTTTTACGACAACAAATCATATAATACCATATATTTTTTATTTTAAGAAATAAAATGTCAATTTCAATAATTTTAGTAGTAAAAAAATATTTATTTTAAAAATATAGAAAATTTTCTATTTCAAAATTTTAAAGGTAAAATAAATAAAACTAATATTCAATCGGATTTTCCAACTATTTACAAAGTTGAATTTAAAAAAAAAAATAAATAACCCTTAACATTACTGCAGATACACTTACATGCACAGGAAGTTTTGCCAAGTTTCCAAAACGACGGAACAAATTGGTTACCAGAAAATGGACAAAATCCAAATTCTCAAATCTTAAAATCAGATTCGTCTGGTGTTCCTGCGAGGTATATATTAAAGAAAATTTATATTTAAATAATCAAAATAGATATAATATTTCAAATAATTATCTATATAATATTGATCAGCAATCAATCCTTGGATGGAATTTGTAATGGAGCTAATGTAAATGTGGATCTGTACAACTCAAGTAATGAATGCCTACCAGCTTGGCATCAAGCTTTCTCAACATTATCCTCCACTGAGCTACTTGCTGCCTTCATGCCTCCTAATTCATCCCCTCTAATTAAGGTTCTCTTTCATTAGTATCGATAATTAGTGTAATTTATATGAAATTAAGAGATGTTTTGATTACAGAGAATTGAATGACCTTTGCAGCTTGATAGTAATGAAGGGCCAAGCTTTAGTTGTATGTTGCAACAGCAGGCCACACCCACTTGCCAACAAATGCTTTCTAGCGGTGAAGATTCAAACTATGGGGCTTCTGAAAATGAGCTCTATCAGTTTAATGTGGAATGACATTTGCTATATATTTTTTGCTTTGCTTTGGTGATGCAGCCATTTTTATGAGTTCCAAAGATTTCACTGTAAGACCTACATCAAATTTGTAATGTATCATACCAACTGAAATTATGACTGAGTTGTTCTATGTACTCTCATTTCTCTCTCTGGTTTTCTTGCAAACCAGCTAAGCCCAACAAATCCTTGATTCAAGTCTACTTTGCATGTCATTTAACACTAATTATCCATATAGCTTTGAATCTGTTTACCCAAATCAATTACGCCGTATAAATTCACACACGCTTTCTCCTTTTTCACTTATTTGTGCTGCCATTTCAAATTTATTGAGAAATTGAGATATTTAAGTGGTTTTTTTTTTTTGGGCACTTGCGATTTTTCAAAGTGTTAAGGCCGATCGGAAAATTGCCGGCGATTTGATGGAATCCAGTATATTAAGGGTAGAGTTATGGAGATTATAATCCCCTTTTGATCCATGTTCAATTTGATGGATTCTAATTACTGCAGGTGCAGCCATAAATTAGTATTGAGGCATCAAAGAAGGAATCCCAATATGGGTTTTAATTCTTAGAAAAGGGAATTGATTTTTGATATCTGAAACCGATCCATACTGATACTGTATGTGAATGTTAATACCTCTCTGTTTAATTTCTTTCTTGTTTTGATTATCTTGGTTCATATATCTGTTAATGAACGAGATGCAGCTCTTATGTTTTTCGCTTTTTCTTCTATCAGTAGCAATATATAGGGTATGCTCATACTGAAATTTCAAGTATTAATAATATATATATATATATATATATATATATATATATATATACACACACACACATTTTAGTTCTTCAGTTCTTTAAAAAAAAAAAAAGTCAAATGATGTGTAAATGCATTTAAAACACACTGAAAATCAGAAATTAATGGTTTAAAAATATTCACTTTTTAATAGTTGAAATGTTTATTCAGTAATCTTGTAAGCTTGAAAATTTGATGCCAAATTTAAGTGCTTATTGATCTATTAGAGTAATTTACTTCTATGAAATCAATATTCCGTATTCTCCAACAATTAGGCAAAGAAAAAGAAAAGTCAGCTCAACATAGAAAAGAAAAGACAAGTGGTAAAATTTGAGTTAATTTCCATAAGATGTTGGGTTAAAAAACTATAAATGTATTTTAAGGTCATTAAAAAAGAAAAAAATATATATATAGAGGACTATATTCATGTGAGGTAATGCCTATATTGTAATACTGTACTGAACCATCTGTCTCAAAACTAATTCGCAATCGCATGATACCAAATTTGCGACTTGCCATATAACAGGATTTCTCGTTCATTCGGATAACTCCTTCACTGCAATACATATCATATACTATTACCACTGGATGACACGTGGTGAGATAACATCCGTTGATGGGATCTTATTTTTGTCGATTATCGTAAGTATTATCAAATTTCCCGCCATAAAACTAATAACAGAATCAAATAACGCACCCAGTAGTCTGGACATTCTCTCTCTTTGAGTAACCGTAACCGTCATATCTCCAAATCTCATTTACCGATGACACGCACTCTCACGCCCCAGCTCACATTTCTCTCTCTTTAGCTTAGATTCCACTATAAATATCTCCCCTCCCGGTAACCCTCTCTCCTCTCACTCTTGCGATTGAAAATCCTCTTTTAGTTTCTCTAATGGCGACTTCTCTTCCATTTTTGGTTCCCTTGATGCTCTCTTTATTCATCTTCCAAGCCGACGCCACTGAAGGCCTCGATTCCCACTTCCACCTTCTCCTCCGCCAATGTCTTTCCACTGCCGCCGCCACCACATTCGACTCCAACCTCATCTCCGCCAATGATCTCTAGCGATCTCCATGAGACCACATTGTTCTCTCACACAGCTCTTATTGGTTCGATACTCTCTCATCTCGGCTTCAACGAGCTTTCCATGGCCGCTCCTTCTCTCTCCTCGGATTCAGCCGCTGCTGCCTGGTCTGGTCCCTCTACACTCTTTGCTCCTTCTGATTCCTCTCTGCATACATGCTTATCCTGTTCCATTCCTAATATCCTCCGCGAACACATTGTTCCTGGCCTTTACACCATTGATTATCTTCGAAACCTCGCCTTTGGTACTAAAATCGAAACCCTAAGTCCGGGCCGTTGCCTCACCGTTACCTCCACTTCCATAAAAAATATTACCTCTTCATCCACCGCTGTTAAGGTTTTCATCGGTGGCGTGGAGATTACGCATCCAGATCTGTTTAACAACGGTCTTGTTGTTATTCATGGAATCCAAGGCTATGTGGCTCCTCTCTCGCCTTTCTCTTGCGATGTTGAGAGACTAAACTCGCTTACGTTCCCATTTCATCAGCAAGATCGTGTGTCTAAGCAGATTCACCACCAGTATCTACCGCAGCCTGCTGTCATGCGCTTGATGTTGCGAGACGCCATGCTTAGGCTCCGTAACACCGGCTTTAACGTTCTCTCTCTCGCGATGAGAGTGAAATACGGTGAACTTATTAGCTTAAGCAACATGACGATGTTCGCTCTCGACGACGCCTCGATCTTCTCTGGATCCCACTCCTTCATCAGTAGCATCAGGTTTCATATTGTGCCTAACATGTTTTTGACTCACGCTGACTTGGAGAGGCTTCGGGTTGGGACCAGACTCCCAACACTTGAGAGAGGACAGTCTCTGGTGGTTACTACTGGTGGAGAAGGCAATCCAGCGGTGTCTCCAATGAGGATTAACTATGTAAGAGTTAAAGTGCCCGATGTGATACGCAATATGAAGATCGTGGTGCACAGTGTGTACTTGCCATTTCCAAGGATTGATCCTATCGCTGCTGGTTTTGATGGAATCTTGGGGGAGCAATCGGATACTGGAAATCAGGCAGCAGCTGAGAGCGCAGCCTGTTCAGCAATTATGGACTACAATGGAAGTTGTGGTGATGGTCCGATGCCTCAAGTCAAGCCATCCGTGGATATGGACGATCACTATGGTCTGTAGGTTATTGATCCCTCATTTCTTTTTGCTGATGATGACATGTCCTGTGGATGTCTTAGTTCCTTGAATAACGATAGTCAAAATTTAATTTGCTTTTAGTTGTGAGGACTGTCACTAGCAAAATAGAATAAGTGGGGTTTGTACAAGTCTTATCTTGTGCATGCTCATTTCAGAAATTTCATCTGTTTTCAGTTTCATTTCCTTTTATTCTCTGTATTTGCTTATTTCTGCTTTGACTGTTGCATAGTTTTCGTTCTTATCTGCCAAGTCATATTTCATACTCCATATAGAAGTATTAATATTCATAAAAATAATATCAACCATGCATTATATTCATATTCATACTACATCCATGAAAATAAATTATCTAGGTGAAAGTCTGGTTTCTGCCTTTGCTATATACACATTGGAGTTATTGTCATTAGGCTTAATGCATAAAATAATAGCGTGAATTTCATGTTAAACTGGACTAATTAATAAATGACATGTGGCTTTACGGTCAATGGTGGAAGAAGACGGCTTTCCACTTCCGCCTTTGCTTGTTACCGTCTCTCCCTCTCATATTTTCTCTCTCCAACCTTTAAAAAAGATATATGTGAAGCCATCTATTCTTCAAATGATCTTTCCATTTTTCTTTCTTTGCTAATTCTAAACCCTGAATACCTAATCTTATAATACTCCTTCAAAGTACCATCGAAAACCAACAACAATAATCAATCAAAATGGAAAATAATCAAAGAATAACGTATACAAAACAAGAAATTCCATTTATTGCAGAATTCTCTAATTCTTTGAGAAGATCGAGCTAATATGACTTATTTGTGATGTTTAAGAGATCGTACCCTAAGATGAGCAAACATGCATTGAAGGACTACAAAAAGTGGAAGATCTAGCCACTACAAAGGGAAGGGGAAGATTTTAGAGACGGCGGGAAGTCTGTTGCTCTATGGAGCTAATTAGCAATGGACTAGCAATGGTTAATTATTGTATTGTATTATTTATCAACATTTGTTTTAATTAAATGAAAATGGACTCAATTACACACATATATAGTTAATTTACAACATTTGTGTCTAGCAATATATAATATAAGTATGAAAGTAATAAAAAAAAAATCTACTTCTAAAAGCTTCAATTCCGGTCCCGGAACTCCAATTCCTCCCTTCATTCTTCAAGTGGTTGGTGGGCCCCGCATTCAAAATCCGCAGCTGACACTTGCAGATTGGAAATCAACACCAATCTCCTAAATATCTCTCAAATCACACCAGTTTTCCAATATTTTTTTTCCAAATACATCAATCATAAAAAATTTCCCTATAATGTAAGGGTTCATTTATCATCTTTTTTATATAACATTGTTTATAAAATTTAAATTGTTTATAACATGTAATTGAAATATTTTAATTAATTTTATTGACGTTGATAATAAATATTATATCAATAAATAGAAAAAGAATATATATATATAGAAAGCAGAATTTTATAAAAATGGTCTTTCAAAAGCATAAAGAGTTGCAGAAAAATTATACTCATTAAAGAAAACCAAACTATAATAGATGAATATTCTACAAGGATAATGAAAACTCATTAAGTTTATAATTGTTTCGACAAAAAAAAAATTAAAGCTATTGCTAACTCAAATGATTTCACAATTTGCTAGTTAATTTATATGTTAAAAACAAATATCAACGGTTGATGCAAGAAGCCTTCTTTTTTTCTTACATATATTATTTTAATTTTTTTAGATCCACATGCCAATGAAAAAGTTAATTTTGATTTAAGTTGATAGAAAAATTTTACATGTTCATGCATCCAACCATTTTTAACTGAAAATCTACAATTAATAGCTGCTTACAGGCTCGGGAACACAGCTAAACACGTCCCCACTCTCTTATGACATCACAATCATCTACTCCTCCTTTTATGGACCCATATTCTCCTATTATCTAGTGACTTTGGTGCTGTCTTACCCTCCCATCAATTTATAATCAACAGCTTTTTTCAAAATAAAATAAAAAAAAAATGTAACCTTCAGAAACCGGCACCATATGTTGCCGGGTTCTGTACAAAAAAATATCTATTTTCATCCTGATCCCATATAGTCAGAAACCGGCACACATGATTGCCGATTTTCGACACCCTACTTTTTCAAATTATTTTACTCTAGCATCAATTTTCGAAATAATTATAGAACTTACTCCATTTTAAAAAAAACCCCATCCATTTATAAAATTTATTATTAATTAATTAATTAATTAAGTTAATATTCATACTCCTATATTATTTATAAAATTCAATTTTTAATTTATTTTATTTTATTATATTATAATGTATATCTATAAATACAGTTTATTAATTAAAGTATATCACTAATATTGAATGTATTCAGTTAAGTATATTAATAATTTAATTAGATTTTATTTGTTAATTGAGCTAGAGATCGAATCCAAATATTATCGAATTTTATCGATTTGAAATGTATCTGAGTGCAGTAAAAATTGAGTTCAAGCTGGACGATTCGGATTCAAATAAAGTGTTTCGCGAGTACCCTATCCATTGCCATTGCTAGTCTTGAGTTACTTTCAAACTTTGATCGGATATAAACTATATAATTTTTTCCATTACATAATATAACCAGTAGAAAGTAACTAGAAAATAATAGTTAAAGCCCACCCTCAATAATAATATTTGATTAAAATGTTGTCTTTATAAATAGAACAAATATCAACCCTCATTTCTAATTCAAATATAGATTTTAAAATATTTCAATACCATTTTAGTACTTATAACACTAAATTATCATTTTCTTAATTAAGGTACAATGAAAACTATATAATATATCCTCTCTTGAATTTTGATAAAGAACACTTGAATTGGAAAAAATTGCAAAAAAAAAAGGAAAAAAAAATCGTACATTCTCATTTCTGATTGTAATAAATATAGATAGATATATAAAACTTCGGTTGGCAGCATATTGCCAACGTTGATACACTGCCAATCCTCCAGGATAATAAATAAATAAATAAATAAATAAAAGCTACTTTTCTAAAATAAAGTTTATCATGACAAAATTTAGGGGCAGACCGATTAAAACAGTGCAAAGGAAGTCAGTATTCGAGTGCAGAAGGTACATTAAGTAGAGTAAGTAGGAAAACATTTCAGCCTGCAATTAATTAGTCAATCAATCACCATAAATTAATTAATCTGCAATTTTATTTGCTCTCCTTTCTACTTGGAATAATGGATATGAAGTTCAAAATGATCTAACAACAATAACAATTCTCTGTTAGGATAATTAAGACTTCATAAAATTTCTTGCCTAGTCAAACTGTCATCGCAACGCGAGGAAGCGATTTGAGAAGGGATGCAGATGGCTTGCGCACTGTGTGATTGAGTAAAAGCATAAGTGAGAAAAGTGTCAATGCTCCAGCCTGATGTGCAGTGCCAAGTGACACAGGCACGTAGGATAGAAGTGTAGATATCCCTAGAGTGACCTGTGATGATGAATTAACATGTTAACCCAGCCAAAACTAGTTACAATAGGACCACAAATAGAATATTACAGAAAGATTGTGGCATATAACCTGAAGTGCAGCTATGCCAACTGTGCTTCCAATCAAAGTCCGTACTGCTGGGTGTATGTCCAACTTTCTGGTGCACCACCACAATGCGCCGATTGAAACTAAGGTTGCAGATGCCAGAACACGGTGATCAAACTATAACCATAAAATAAAATATTGGGTCAATACTCATTGGTCAAGTTATTTGATATACAACTGTCAGGACAAGGAGAAAACATTTCAAATTTAATTCAGGAGCAATAAAAATGAGATTATATCTTTCTATCTTGATTAACATTTCACAGACTCCAACGAGTGGTGGGAGCCAAAATGCACAAGTAATTTCTCTATTAACTACAAGAATAGCAGAAACCAATTAACCTCTACAGTTCACCAAAAGTCATAAATAATTTGCCTTGAGGAATTGGTCCTTTAGAACGAAAAACTTTTGATTTGACTTCCGATTTTTTACCATATCTATTCAGAAAGAAATATTCCTAACCAAATCCTCTTATCTTTTCTCTGTTTTCCAAGCCATTTACTGTCTTTTCAGGGCAATAAAAAATTAAGAATAAAACTTGAGCAACAGTAAAGAAATCCAAGACTTTAACAGAACAGGTTTGCATGGAGGATTGCCTGCACAGTTGATGTATTTTCAAAGAAGTTTCGAACCAGTGGCTTCATTTCAAGTATGTCCTCAGGAATCCATCTATCACCCATCTTGGGAAAAGTGTTATATGCATGTCCCTGCATTATACAAGACAAACATAAAATAAAAAATATTACCAATCGTATGCTACATATCCTCATGAAAGAAGAGGCAACGAAACAAAACTATGAATACACATACAGCATCATTTCCAGCAACGAATGCCCCCGAGACAGCAGTAATTCCTACAATAAGGCTTACAGGAAGGACGAGTCTCTTCACTTTTGTGGCCCCACAGACCCATGTAAGTGATTCAGCAGGCGGTTCAGGCATCACAACAGAAAGAGCAGTCCAGAACAAGCCACTGTAAATAACAAATGCTGAAGTAAGATGAGCTGCAAGACGGTAAGGACTCACTCTTGGCTGAACATATTCAGATGCCGGCTCCTAAGGACAAAAACTACTCATGAGTATTATAGTCTTGCTTGAATTGCATGAAAGTAATAAAAGGGAGATAGTAACAAGTGTTCCTAAGGTAGCATACTGAAAGGTGATTTGCATGAGATTCTAAAAGCCACTGAATGAGAGAAGTCAAGTGTCTTTTACCTCTAAACCACTTTTGACCATCCACCAGCCAATTAGACCCTGCCCAGCACCAAGGGCAAAAAGACCAGAGAGCCTCAGTCCAAGTCCCAAGGTTATATATCCCTTTCGTAAAAAATAAGAAAATGGTAAAGCGAACATGAGACCCAGTCCCCTTCCCCACATGCGATGTGCATATTCCATCCAATATATAAATTTGAAATCTTCAATACTCATCCCCTTGTTTACCCTGCAACAGGCCAAAACCAACCGTCATTATGAAGTAGTTTAGCCAGCCAGCATAACCAACAAATTTAATACACAATGTACTGCAAAATACTATTAATGCTAACTGCCCATGAAGAACAAAAATAAGATGCAAATAATTATTTAAATTCCAATTAAAAAGGGATACATATGCCAGCTGCCCTTTGAGAATGTTTTGCTTCCAATAGTTTAGTAGCCAGTAGAAACTGTTGAGAATATTATGGGAAATTTTGGTCATAAAAAGGCGTTTGACTGTAAAATTAGAATTTTTAAATCAAGAATTGCCTATATATTACAAGATAATATCCCTTCCACATTTTAACTCATGTTGTAGCCATTCTTAATGCTATGAGTCTACAGAGTATTCTGTGCACTTACCGCTTATACTCAGGAGACTGTTTATATTTTTCAAACTCATCCAACCATTCTTCATCCGAAAGAGGAGGGAGACCACCACTAAATTTCCAATCAGTCATTGAAAGACCAGACCGAGTTAGCCGCGTGACACCACCAAGTACCACCATGCTAAAAACCCATGCAGCAGAACCAAAAAGCCATATTCCAACAATTTTTTGAGCACGGGCTCCCCCTGTTACAAGTAGTTTTAATCCCTCTTTACCTTCCACGCCAACAAATGCTGCAGTGGACATATTTCTAATATAGGAGAATCGATGGCCCTAAAACAATATGAGAATTATATTTATAAAATTCAGTTTTAAGCTCTCAAATGCTTAAAAATCTCAAAACAAACATAATATGCTTTATGGTGGCTTTATATAATTTTAAGCACAAATTTAATCGTCTAAATGAGGAATCTTTCATTCAAAGAGAAGGTGAAACTTGTAAACTATCAAACGAGGAAAGGATCATCCTTTTCTTTTTCATTTTATCAACCCATTTCAGATTTTCCCATACCATAAAATAACTATTTTTAATAGAAAGTATAACAGTAAAACTTCAACTTTCAAGATGAAGATGGAATATAACTTTCAGAAAATGCCTTTAATAGACATCCCATTTAGTTACTTCATAAAACAGCCACAATTTTCAAAAAAATGCCTTTAGTGAACGTCTCATTTATTTATTTCATAAAACAACCAGAAATTACCACCCACTATAAAATGTTACTGCATAGATCAACATATATTGACAAAGAATAGAAAAGTCATTGACTCTTGGTTTATATCATATATGCCACTAAAAACATTCATATTAGAAATTTTGAAAGAAGTAAAGCAGTTCACTTGGTGATTAGTTTAAAGAACTTCTCCCATCACAAACTTAACAAACTAAGCAATACACACACACACACACATGCACATAAATATAAAACAAAAAAGAAAAAGAAATATCCCCTGCAATAAACTATGCTCAGAAACTCATAGTGAAATATGGATTAACTTTATTTAAGATGAAGAATGTAATATAGATTCACAGTAAAAAATATTATTAATCAAAGTGAGCAAATATGATTAACCTCTATACAAATTAACACAGAGTTTCCTGAGTAATATAATTTCCTATGCGAAACTCAAAGTAAAGCTCAAAGGAAAATAGAAATCCAATCTCACAAGAGTAAGAAGGAAAAAAAAAAAAACAATTACCGCAGATGAAGATCTAAAGCCATTGAAGATGGAACTTGATGGCTCTTCCCTCACATCCTTCAAGGGCAACGTTCTTGCTCTGAAGTTGGAAACTATCGTATTAATTGCTCCTTTATTCCTCTTCAAGACAGAGGACACCAATCTGCTTTGAAACATTTCTCTCTACTCTCTCTTTTTTTAGGGGAAATTGTAGCGCAGAACCGTAGAGCTATTCCAAAATAGCCTTCAAAACACAAGAACACTTCATTTAATACTCGAGTTAAAAGAATACAAGCAAATCACTAAAACCGCACTGGCTTTAAGGGGCGTGCATACTGAAAACCGAATTACAGTGAGAATTGGAAACCGAAACCAAAATGGGAAATTTGGTCTATTCAGTTCAGGTAAATCAAATGGACTTATTCAGCCTTCTGAGATGGAATCATTTTGAATAATGTAATTCAAACCAAAAAAAAAAAAAGGTAAGAAATCTTATTATTTCATAGAAAGCATTTCACTAAGTTACTTTTCCTTGTCTATCATTTTTTTGCTGCTATCTGCTCAACTACTCTATTACTTTTATGATTATGAAGGGAAGAAAGACCGCTTCTGACAAGGCTGAGTCACATGACTTAGAAGAGACATAATTTCAAAACAAATTACATAATTATACAAATTTTTTCAAGTAACTTAAATAATTAATATGAGACATTATTTTATTTCAGACTTCAAATATGCCTGTGCACGGAACAAGAGACCATCTAATTGATATAGCTGAGAAAACCCATAATTACTTTGGTGTCAAAAGCCACTGTTTTTCTTTTAGTTAGAATATCAGTTTCAATCTGGGCTCTATTTGCAAGTCTCTAATACCAGTTTCAATCTGGACTTCACTTGCAACTTTCTAGTATATAATATCTATACCAATGCACCAAGTTGAATACAAATAAAATATAAGAACAACTTTTCCATTTTTCAATAGTGAGTTGTATTTTGTATATTAAGCAACATGGAGACTTCCCATCTCACACTAAGATTGATTAAGAAATTATAATTTGGCATAGAAATAGAGAAATAGATCCAATCTCTAATATTGTCTAATTTGATCCTCTAATCATGATTTGCTAAAGATTTTCATTTACTATCATTGGCTTGTTTAATTATGTATATCAGGCTAAAACCGTAAACGAAATACAGAAAGTATCAGGAATCAAATTTTAATTTATTGTATTACCATATATCAAGAAACTCTTCTTCTCTGGTCTTAGTCTGGAGTTGAGATGGCTTATGATTTTCAGAATTCGAACAGTGAAGATCAAAGCTAGTTGCGAGAGAAGATCAAAGCAATCCGAGTCGAAGAATCTGAACCAATTTGTTGCAAGAACAAATGAAAATCAATTGATTAATGAAATTAAAGAGAGATAGGAAAGAGAGAGAGAGAGAGAGAGAGAGAGAGAGAGAGAGCTTAGAATCATACATACCTAAAAATAGGACTTCAACTGGTGGGCGAAGGAGGCTCTGTGCGGCCAGCCAAGAAAGCTCCGATGGGGGAAGAGGTAGGCAACTGTCGAACCAACATAGGGTTTTGTGGTACAATTTAGGGTTTTTGGTAAAAAAAAAAAAAAAAGAAGCACATAAGCACACCGTTTTGACGAAAAACCGCATCTCGCTCAGCTCACCGATTTGCCCTTTTTTCAGGTTTTTCCGGTTTAGTATGATTTTTTAAGGGTGCTTTCAGATAATTTTGTTTTCTATTTTTTATTTTAAAAAAAATCAAAATACGTTTGTCAGATTTTTTTATTTTAATTTTTACAAAAATTTTAAAAAATAATTTTTATACTAAAAATAAAAATTAAAAATTTTTAAAATATAGTTTTTAGAATTTTATTTTCACTAATAATTTAATTACTTTATATTTATTATTATCATTGCTATTATCACCACCCAATTGCCATTGCCACTACCATTACTATCAGACCGCCACCAGCCGCCATCACTACAACCATCGCCATTATCACCACCACCAGACTATCGCCATCACCACCATCACATTGCTGATACTACCACCACCACTACACCGCCGCTACTGTCGCCGCCACCATCACCATCAGACTGCTACAACCATCGCTACTATCGTCGTCACCATCGCTATTGTCGAAGTTGCTGCTATCACTGCCACCAGACTACTGCCATCACTACCACCACATCTTCATTGTCATTACCATTATCGCTGTTGCCACCACCAGCAGATCGCCACCAAACTATTATTGTAATGGTTTCAACATCGGATTAGCCATAAATAATATTTTCGATAGTGAACAGTGCTTCCAGGGGTAACAAGTACACCATAAGGTAAAAAATATTTTATTTGATTATCGAAAAATATTGGTTATGATTAGTCTGAAGTTGAAATTTGAAGTGAAATTGAGGTTAAATAAGTCTCTAAAAGTCAAAAATACGAAAAACGAAGCGATTCGATTTAAAGGTTAACCAGATTGACCTCGGTTTGATCGAGCCTTTAAAAGTAAAAAATGAGTTCTAAAAATTACCAAAAATTACAGATCTTCCTAAAATGATGTGTAGAATATTTTGGTTGTAAAAAGTTAATTTTTGGGTGACACCGGTAATTATTGAATTAGATTGATCTGATTGGATTGGACAAAAAATGGACTCCATTTGGGCTAAAATTTTGTGTACAACCTAGCTTTAACATGATATGAATGATGAAATCAAATTTGAGATGGTTTGGATTTAATAAGTGAGAGAATTACAGAAAAATTTTATGTTGGGTTTAAATTAAGCTTTTAGGCTAGAATTAGTGGGCCTTAAGTTGAATCAATGCCCAACCCATTCAACCACTATAAAAGCCAAGTGGGAGCTGATTTTTTTGGTGTCTCATACTTATCTCTTCATCCTTTTCTTCCTCTTCCTTTGGCTGAACCACCATAACCACTATCTTCTCAAATTCTTCAAGCTTTCACTCTCTTTCTCACCCAAATCCAAGCATCCTAGGTGAAGTTCTATCTCCCTAGAGGACTCTCAAGACCTCTACTCTTTGATTAAAGTAAGAAAGGTGGCAGAAAATAAGTGTGAAAGTGAAAAGGGTCAAATTGAGTTAAGGAAAAATCAAGGCTTTAATTTTGTTTAAGGGTGTCTGTAAGTATTTTTAGGTAACTAAAGTTCATTTATGTGGTTAAATTTAGCATTTGAGATAGAAAAAAATGGTGTTTCTTATGTTAAAAAATTCAGCCCCTTGTAGATTTTCAAGGTGGTGGACAATCTTCTAAGGCTAAGGGAAAGAAAAAAGGAAGCTTAAGGAGGGTAAATCAAGTGAGGAAGGTTAGTGACTATTAAATCCATTTATTTTTCTTGAATTGGCATGATTTTCCTTTATGTAACTTAGGAAAATTTAGGAAAAAGTATGTATAATTGAAATTGAGCTTAGAATGATGATTTAGAACCTTGAATATGACTAATAGAATGCTCAATTTGATTTAAAAGGAAGTGTAAGTTGAACATCCCTTTATGACCGAATGGTAACCTAAGGAAAATCAAAACATATTTTGTGTATTTTTGATGATTTATGCCATAAAATAACTTTAGTAATAAAATATTGTGTCCATAAATTTTTGTGGAATTTATGAAAATTATTTGAATATTTTTTAGAATAAAATTAGACTATATAATAGGTGAATTTGTTGAATTATTGAGAAATAATTCCTTAATTAAGTCATAGTCAAAAAGACTAGTAGCTTCTCTGTGCATATATATCTATACTATTGGATTAGTGGCATTATAATTCGAAAAGACTGACGCCTTTAGCAAAGCGGGAAAGCACTCGACTAAAAGAAAAAACTCTCCCTCCTCCCCCTTGAAGGAAGTACACTTTCCTCTTTTCTGCAAGAGGATCGGCATTGGCATATACTATAAAATATCCTCAGAGTCCACCAAAAGAAGATTTTTAGAATATAGGGGCAAAAAGACTAGTGATAATGGGAACCCCAGACCTGTTACATAAATCCTACACTCGCTAAAAAGGGGGAGTCCACTACCTCTTTTCCTTATGCTGCTTTGTTTTTTTCAGAGTGAGTGCATTGATGTAGAGAAGGTTACAAGAATCCATTAGAGATGTAATTTTTTTTAATCAAAAGCAAGAGAAATAATTCCTTAATTAAGTGAAAAATGGTGAATTATTATAAAATAATTCACAAATTGTGCAAAAGTAGTGAAAAAGTTGATTGACTGATTTACTAAAATGAAAAAGTTACTGAAACTATCAAAAATCTGAAAAGTGAAGTAAGAAATAAATGAATTTTGTCCTTAGTAGTGCTCACATGGTAAAAATCTAGCTCAGAATATGATTGGCTAGCCATAAGGACACATATACCGCGGTGCAAGTCATAAAGACTTGCTTTGTTATGATGGGATTGTATGATCTCCCATAGTATCTTATATGTTCTGTATCATGTTTCGTGAGAAATGGTCTTCCGGGATCATTTTTCAGTCTGTATTGTGGCCTTATGGGGTCCACATCCCGTATATTCAGTTTGATGATTTTTTTGGGGATTGCACTAGGGGCATAAATATAAAAATGAGCTAAAAGTGCAAAAAGAAATTAAGAAAAAATGAAGTTTAGAATGAAAAAGGACCTAATTGAAAAGAAATAAAAAGTTTAGGGGCAGAATCATAATTTTCCCAAATATTGAGAGTAATGAGTAAAAATGATAAAGTAATGATTAAAAAGGGTAAAATGATAATTTGGTAAACAAACAGCCTAAAAAATGAACTTGGGTGAAGTGCAAGGACTAAAATGAAATTTTGCATGAGAATGATAAAATAAGGGTCAATTGGCAATTTGCATGCCAAGTAATAAATTGAAAATGGAAAATAAGTAACTAGTGGCAATTTTATAATTAAGTGAAGAATTAAGGACTAAATTGAAAATTTTTTTAAAATAATAGTTTTAATCTGTATTGAATGTAAAGTTCATTGATAATTGTGTTTTGATGAAATTTTAATGAATTTTGCATAATTAATGCAATTGTGCATGTTTGGAAAATTCTTTAATTTACAGTCACCACTGAGCATATTTAATGCTTAGCACGTAATTGTTATTATGTGTAGATTCTGAAGAATGTCTGGAGCAATAGTACACAAAAGAGCAAATTTTGAAGGAAAAAGAGATAGTTAAGAATTATTTTTGTATTGGCATGTATATATATATATATATATATATATAAATTTTGAGGAAGAAGAGTTGGTTTGCACTTGAACAGAGTTTATGTATTGGTAAATATATACCTTGATAGGAAATAGATTTGTATGAGTGTATATTGTGATGAAAATGAATGTTTGGAATGTATGTATACATTGTTTATAATTTGTTGTGCCCCTAAAGGACTGTAGATTGTCTACTTTTCATGTTTTAATTGGTGAATAGTAAATTAGACAGTTATAAGTCCATCGATAAGTTTAAATTATAATTATTATTATTGATAATAAAGAATTGGTAATTAAAGAATCAATTGGTTGAAAAAAAAATTTTCGGCTTATCGCTTAAGTTATCAATCAAAGATATAGTAAGGGTGTGACAACTGCCGCAGCTGCCAACATCGCCACCACCGCCTCTGTCTCTGCCGCCACTGAAATCATTATTATAATATATATGAATAATTAATATATATATATGAATAATTAAAAAATATGATATAGTTTTTAAATATATATATATAACAATTTTAAAAAAAATATATAATAAAAACTGAAAATAGTTTTTGGATTTTAAAAAATAAAAAATCTACAATTTCACTTAACGCCCCTTAACATTTTTGTTTTTATGTTGGTCCGATTTTCAAAACATGTCTACAATAGATACATGTTGTTTTATTTTTTTTAAATTATTTATTTATTTCTTATAAGCAAACCTTTATTCAAATTGATTAATTTATCCATTTGTTGACTCAATGCTATATCCACATCTTGATGATAATCAAATCTTAAATAAACTCTAGTATGAATTTTGTTCTAAGTTTATTTCTGCAGAAAATTCTATATATTATTTTGATGCAAATATTAAAAATGAAGATTATAATGGATGCATAAACAATCAAGATGAAGAATGCTTTAGTATATAGGAAATTAGGGTATTCAAATTTAAGATCAAATTGAGGCAAAATATATCGCTCATGTATATATATTTTAAGTTTTAAAATTGTATAAAAATGTTTTAAGTCATAAATTAAGCTTTTAGTTAAAATTGACTTCCTTTAGAAAATGTTTTAGAATTTGGTTCGTTAGAAATTTGTCATTAGAAATTAGTTTAGAAATCTGGACAGATTTCTAATAAAAAAAATATGTCTGGCACTACAGGATAAAATAACGGCTAGTTGGACTCAAAATTGGCTATTTTGCCCTCCAACGGCTATTTTTAGGATCTAGCACTTGAAATTATTATTTTTTTGGGTATAAATACATGAAGTAAGACCTATTAGATGGCCATATATCAATTGGAAAGAATTTTCAACCTCTTAAGAGATAAAACTTACTTCTTTTAAATCTCACTTTTCATCTTTGCACTTCATCTTTACATATTCTCCTCAATTTGATTATACTTTTGTTGTAATTATTTGTGGGGAATTATTATTGTGAAAGATTATGAGTTTTGGTTGGCTAGAACCTAAGGATGAATTTTAGAAAGTGTTTAAATCTTTTACTTTGAAAAAAAGATTGTGTGTAGATATATATAAGTTTGTATATTGGCTTTGACTTTTGTCCTTAAGAGAGTTAAGAGTGGAGAGTAAAGCTCAAGAGTAATTCTTGAGGAGTGGAGGTAGGTGTGACACGTGCCCATCCCTCAAAGCTTTTATCTCTTTTTTTTCAAGTCACCGACACCCGATTTCACCCCCGAAACTAAGGGATCGTCGAGTTCGAGTGAAGAAACCTCTGGCTTTTTAGCAGTTTGATCCCATTTTTAGGATCAGAACCAGGTTGAGGTTCCCCTTCTAGGCCGACGGTCGCTTCGTGATGGGAAAGAGACTTAACTCGACTTACCACAATCATAAATCTCGAAAGGTGTGACGTGGCACGTCAAAGTATCCCTATCTCATCACTAACGATCGATGACCGGGAGGCGTATAGTTGGGCAATATAAGGCTTAAATAGTAAGGAGTCACCACCCACTAGAACATTGAAAAAGAAGGGTCTTCCAACCTTATGAGGCCACAAACCTAGAGAGGGTCCGAAATTCCACTCTTATTTTTACCTTTGACAAATGTGATATAATGGCTTTCAAATTAATCGTGTTATCGCTTTTGTCTCATGCAAGAGTAGAGCAAATATAGAAATTAAAGGTGCATCCAACCATATAAGAAAGCAGTAAATCATGACATAAAATAAAGCGATAAAGACATCCATAAGTCTAGCAGTTCATTAGGACCCTTTGAGGTGAGGACTTTGGTCCTCACATGTGGATTATTGAAAAGGCATTTCATTGCGAGATCTTAAAGATAGGGACTGTCAGCTTAAGTTTTATTTATGAAATGTCCCATGTTATTTAATTATATAAAAAAATCATTTACATTATTAAAAGCTATTTTTTTACATGCGAGTTTTCTAGGCAAAAAGACAGACATCGATTTCATTTTATTAATGAAATATCCCAATTAATTACTATAAATATTTTTGGTGATGTTTTCCACTTGTGGTTGAAAAAGTATTTTTACAGTAAAGAGAAAGGATGGTAGACTTACCTGGAGTGCTTTCTGTTAGAGAGTATGCCTTAGAGCTTATATAAATAGGAATGTATTTCATATGTATGAACTCATTTTATTTATGAGAAGGCAACATTCATTTATTAATGCTATGTTTAATTACATGTGTTTGTTTATCTTAAATTAATAAATGAGGTCCTCGGTATTATAAACACGGTGCAAATACAATCATGAAAGAGTTTATGATATGAGATGTCTATTGCATGTAAATGTGATAATACCTAAAAATTCCTAGTCATAGTATTAACAAGATAAGACATTGTTAATACGGATAGACTAGAATATGTTATGCTTCTTGAAAGGTTCAAGCAGCGGTTCTCATAACTGTAATAATGAGAGATGATCAAAGCTAACATATGGATGCTTGTCAAAAGAACAAGTTCATTGAAGACTTACAAAGAGAATCCTCATATGGATATTAAATCTATGTTAGTAGGGAATTTCTTCATAGCAGTGGTGCAAATATCCTCAGACTTGAGATCACCAAAGTTATCTTAAGTAATGAGTGGTATACTTTGACTCTATAATTGCTTGCCTCCAACAGGGGGTGAACATAGTTAGGAGATTGGATGTATCATGACCTACTTGAAGGTAATTGAGTAATCGGTAAAGGATTCACCATCCCAAGTTTATAAAGGAAAATTATCTCGCATGATTCTATAATTGCCTTGTTCAAAGAATCTCTGGCCAGAGTAGGATGCAGAGGTGGATAGGGATCCATGATGGGGCATTTTTGATCAATGGTTAAATTAATAAAATATTCATTTTTTAGGTTCATATGAGTTGACATAAATCCATACTGAGAACCTAAATGAGATAAGTATGGTGAAAAGAGTAGTTGTACGGTAACTATTCTAGGAAAGGGTATAATAAAAACCAATTGATTTTTCCGACATTTGGGTAGTCATAATGCTTAGCTGAGCTCATGACTTGTATAATAATGTATTATGAATATCAATTAGGAATTGATAAAATGGTTTAAATGAGTTTAAATCATAAGATTTTAAATCATAAGAGTCATGGTTCAACTAGGATTCTTGCTGAAAAGTCCCAGTTTGAGTAGAACTCTTAATTATATATTATACTGCCAATATGGATAGAAACCCAATAGGTCACACACATATAGAGTAGGAAACAAAATGGTAAAAATGACAAGGATAATAATATTTGATATTATTATGGGAGAAGAAAAATAAATAAGAAAATAATTAATTAAAGTGTTTAATTAATTATGTATACGTAAAAAAGTTCACGAAACTTTTTGGAAATATTCTAAAATGATGGATCCAATTGAAATATTATATTTCATTATTAAATATTATTAGATTATAATTGTTATAGGGCTAAAATAATATTATTAGGTCTATTAGAGAAATAACTACTGGCCCAGAAAATTAGTTTCTATGCAAAAGCCCTCTAGAAAAAGCTTTCTGCATAGAACCTAGATAAAAGGCTTTAGAAGCTTAATTTTTGAACTAAAATAAATTAAATATGTTTCATAATAGTTATGAAGGTCACATATTTAATTTAGTTGGATTTGAAATTGATTTGGATAATTAAATTTAAGTGTGTGCACAAAGGCCCATTTTTATGGGTTAAGTGTAAGGTTTTTTATGAAAGGGCCTAGATTGGATTTAAATTAGGCCCAAATTAATTATTTATATTCCAACAGCCCATTTAGTATTTCTCTAGAAGTTTGAAAGGCCAAATCCCATTAAAAGTAGGCTTTTAAATTTAAAAGGCCTAAACCCATTAAAAGTGGTTTATAAAAGCCTAACACATGTGGGATTAGGTAAGATAAGTATTATCCTTATATATTTCTCCATCCCTATCTAGATTTCCTTGCTAGCTTCAAGGAAATTTCATGGTTCCTGTGTTTCCCATCAGACTTGGTTTATTTAGATCCTCTCTAGTGTGGATTACTGTTGGAGCTGTTCAAATTTGGATACTGTGGTTTGTGACAACCTAGTGGGAAGGAAAATTAACTGTTCAACAATCCTCAAAAGTGATTTTCATTATTATCTTTAACATATATATTGTATATTCATGGCAAGATCCTTTTGTTGGTTAAAAAATTTAAAATTTCGCTCATACATGTGATGTATTTAACCGATCTAAAACCAACACTTTCTTAGTCACATCCATGAAAGGGTTTATCCTATAGAGGCAATAATAATAACAACGACAATGACAACAAAAATAGTAATAATGATAATAATAATAAAAATGAAAAGAAAATATTTGTGAAATTAATTAACGTAAAAAAAGATAAAAAAAAAGATAAGGGTCCAGCGCGTATGTCAAAAAATGTATGAGGGTGCGTTTGATGACATATGATCGGCTCGTCTACTTTAAAAAGCAAGAAGACATACTTTGGGCCGTGCATCACTTGACGCGCGAGTACACCTGAACTGATACACAGCTGTATTAGCTTGATAACGGTGAGTTTTCTTTCCCTTTTAAAATAGAATCCTTGCTAATAGCAGATCCAAAAGGGAGCAAAACGGAGAAGTTAAATACAAAGTTGAACTTTTAAACCGGATTTTAGTTTGATAAAAAAATGATTTTAAAAGAAATGATTAAAGTGAAAATTAAAGAAGATGACCTAATGATTTCTACCACACAGCAACATACCTCTTTTAAAGGGTTTCACAACCTAAATCTAATAAAGATTAACATATAATAAAACTAACAGATGAGAAGAATGACAAAATTTATCGTAATTATTAAGAGTATTGAGAAAGGCCTTTTATATTACCTTCAGTGTACTTACTTGATTAAACTATCAAATGTCGGATTCGTGGACCCTTTGTAGTATTGAAATGGTCAAGAAATAGTTGAAGAATTGAGAGCTAAAAGCCAAAAACTCACTTTTGACTTAGAAAACTTTTAAAACTATTTGGAAGTTTCTAAGGTTTTCTTTTGAAAGCAGTGTTGACTCTTCTTTTCAAATCTCTAACTTTAGCCAAAATTAACTAACCAACCTTGAGAAAGAACTAGAGAAAGATTATAAAGGGTGAAGTGTATGGTCGTACCATGGGTATGCATGGTTGTACACTTCGGCGGTGCCCCCCATTTGCCCACTTGCCTTATAAGGAAGTCCACCACCATTTAAGTGTACGACTATACCATGGGTATGCACAGCTGTACACTCCAAAAGGTGGTCAACTTGCCTAAAAAGGCAAGATTCTTTGGAGTGCACGGCTGTACAACCCTCCATGCATTCCATGAAAAGCAAAAATCCTAATTTAAAGGCCAAATAATGAATATTCTTCGCATGTACAAGTGCGTAGGCCATAAATGCATGACATGCAAGGCCCTTACGCATAGATAACTCAAATTCCAGTTCCTAACTAAGGGTATATTTCATTGCTTGCCCACCTTGAGCCAATCTGCCGCACATGCCAAGCTCAAAAATATTTTAAAAGGCTTTCCAGAAAATAATTTTAATACCACTAAGAGTCAGTCATCCTCAATTTGTTGTCTTTAAATGAGCAGTTTTCCTCATTAGGTAACCCTAACAAAGGCCTCCTCAGGACCTAGTGCTTACAGTAGGCATTGTGGCTGAATCACTATAAATTATTTGTGTGTTCTGCTTTTTTACTCCGTTTTCTACCAACTACTATTTTGTCATATGTTCTGGAAATTATGTTTTCAAAATTCTATAAAATGAATTTCTAAAATATTCAAAACAAATATAACACACACATTTTTCAGAATTGTAATTGAAGTTTAAATTGAAAAAGGAACTTCCACAATCCAAGTGTACATTCTGTCTTGCATTGTCTACATTTGCTGTCAGAAATCTGATCTTGCATAAAATTCTGTTACATTAAAATTTGGCCAGAAAATTTCAAGACATCCAATTCACCCCCCCCTTTTTAGTGTCTGTCGGGACGTACACCATCCATCCAACAACATATATTATTTGGCTTGAAACATAAAATGCCCTCTAAATTTGCATCCTTTTGTCAAGCCGATTCCAAATTCAATACTATCCGGATTTAACAGGTAAACTTGAATGATAATAAATTATAATAAATGGTTGGATAAGCCAAGATATTATGCGTGGCCATTTCTCTAATGAAACAGTCCGATAGACGTAATTTAATTGGTAATCGAGATAAAGAGTCCAAAATTGTAAAGTGATGTTCCCCGGTGTTTCCATAGTGATAGAACCCTTCATGAATTCTAACTCAGCTGCAATAGGAAATAATCGATTTCCCTTATCCAATCCTCCAATATAGGAAGGATAAGTTTCTTTATATTAAGGATTCATAAATACACTCAAACTCTATTATGTCCTTCTATATAAAGATCTCTCTTAGAATATTCTCTTATCTTTTTTATTGATAATTTTTTACTTGATCGTTAGAATCTACCTTGTCAGAATTTCGTCGGAGTTCTGTGTTTTTAGGTGACTCTCTGGTCAGAAGCCCGAAATTTTCAAATAATCATCATTTGTTGCTATGAGTATAGACTTACCTGGGATGATGGACCTCCTTTTCGATTTAATTAGCATCCCTGCCCTACTAGAAAAATCAAGATAAGTAAAATCAATGCCAGCCCCCACTAATTCAATAGTTTTTCCCCCAAGAACTGGCTATTGCATTGGCAGCCCAGCCTGCCACACCTATTCTGCCCGTACTTGGTTTCATGCCACAAACTACCCAAGCTTTTTGTATAGCTTTATCTGCCATGGCAATATAGGCACCCCCACCAACATTCAATGTCATGGCCATAGACATCAAAAATCCCAGCTTGGAAGTAGCAATTAACATTTTAATACATTAAGTAAGAAACCCCATGACAACTTTATCGAGCTTATGTCCCAAGCACATAAATATATCAGGATGGATAAGGCCTACAAACTCTGACATAACTCTCAGTATAGGGACACAGAGATAAAGACATGTCACATAGGATGGGTTACAATGAGGGCAACGATGAAAGGAATGTCTCCAAGGCTATTAAAGGAACTGATAAATCTAATCGAACTTATATTGTCTCGACCCCATACTCACAAGATTGGAAGGAAGATCGATTTATGCCTTTGAACATGGAAAGATCCCAAATCCTTATATGGATGAAGCAGAATAGGTAAGTAAAGTGGCCTCAATCCATGCATAATGGGGGACCCCAATCGGGATCAATGCTTATATTGCGCCTATCACAAGGATAAAGGACACAAGATCGATGAGTGCAAGCAGCTCAAAAGAGAAATCGAAAAGTTAGTCTAGAAAGGAAAATTATCCTAATTTATTCAAGGAAGAGACAAAAAGAGCTGGGATCAATTCCTGAAGTTCCAATAAAAAAGCCCTTGTCGGAGTGATCCATGTCAATGTTGGAGGCAAACACCGTGACGTCTTTAATGATTCTAAGAAGCAAAAAGCTAAAAAAGTGTTCTTTTTGGGCATTACATTGCTGGCCTCCTTTTATACTATGCAATTCTCCGTAACTGATGAGGCCCATATTCAGCAACCACACACAAACTCCCTAGTATTGGAAGCTCTTATCCAATATTACTTAGTCCTATGAATCTTGGTAGACATAGGGAGTGCAGTCGCTTTAATCACTTTACAAGCTTTCAAAGCACTCAGAATATTACCTAACCTTTTAGAGCCCATTTAGGTACCTTTAATCAGGATATCCGGACAACTGAATAAAGTAAAAGTCTCTATCAATCTAGCCCTCTAATTAGGAGACAACACAATTGTTCGGGCATGCACTTTTTGCTTTATGGTGGTAAATACTCCCCTATCCTTCAATGTCATTTTTGGTCAACCCCTGTTAGTCGCAGTAGATGCCTATATTTTCATACATAAATTGTTGCTTAAAGTCCCAACTCAGGAAGGTACTGTAGTGCTTCGAGGCAATCAACACGTTGCTCAAGAGACCTATGTCACAATGTTGAAAGAGACAAAGCAAGCTTTATCGCTAGATGCAATGGATATGCCAACTAATGTAGCTCAAAAGCCCAAGCCATATGATGCTTTAAAGGATGTTGAGCTTTCGTTGGGAAAAAAGGGTCTAGATAGCTTTTAATAAAGGTAGGCCAAAAAGAGATGCGCTCATTACCATGCTACGTGAATTTGTTGACGTATGGCAACCCTCTGACATCACGGGTATAGCCCCTGAAGTAATGTCCCATTCTCTCAATATTTAGCCTGACAACAAACTTGTAAAATAGAAAAAGTGGAACTATGCCATAGATTAAAAACTGGCCATGGATGAAAAAACAAAAACTTTATTGAAGAATGGTTTTATTCGAGAGGTCCCATATCTAGATTGGCTATCTAACATGGTTCTAGTGAAAAAAGCCAATGGAAAATGGAGATTATATGTTGACTTCACTGATTTGAATAAAAGCTTGCCCTAAAGATAGTTATCCATTACCCAACATTGACCTTTTGATAGGCTCTACAGTGGGGTTTGAGGAATATGCTTTCTTAAATGCTTTGGTAGGCTACCATCAGATCCTAATGAATCCAGCAGATAAAGAGAAAACTTCATTCATTACTCATAGAGCCACTTATTGCTATCCAGTTATACCTTTCGGCCTCAAGAATGTAGGAGCCATTTACCAAAGGCTGATGAATAAACTTTTTACTAACCAGCTCAGTCAAAACATATAAGTTTACATGGATGATAAGATAGTAAAAATCAGAACCTGTCAAACTTGCCCATAAAACTCACAGAAACCTTTTCAACCTTAGGAAGTTTGGCCTCAAATTAAATCTGGAGAAATGTTCTTTTGGCGTACAATTCAAAAAATTACTGGGGTTTATTATTTCCAAGAGGGGAATAAAAGCCAATCCATAAAAAAATCTAGGCCATTTTGGAGATGGAACTGCTAAAATCTATCAAGGAGGTCTAAAAGCTTAATGGCAAGGTAACAGCCTTTGGTAAAATTTTTTTCTTGTTCAGTTAAATGTTGCCTTTCATTTTAGAGGATACTTAAAAATCTAAAGAACTTCGTGTGGACCTCAAAATGCCAACAAACTTTTGAAGCCCTAAAGTGTTTTCTTAGTTCTCTTCCCTTACTTAGTCGGCTCAAGCATTGTTTGTTGGGTTTAAAAAAATATATAATTACATCAAAAAAGAAACCCACTAGGATCCATGCAATTTAATTGATTCAATAGAAAGGGTGTAACGATTACCAACCTCTTGAAGTGCAGACAAATTGAATTTACAGGTGTGGCCTCACACTAAATGACACCCTCTACCGATATCTACATGTGAATGTGATGAATAGAATTGCCTGGGGTGCTAGCTCCTTTCTTTGGTTGCTAGGGTATAGTTTTTTCCTCTTTCTTAAAGTTACAGAAAATGAATTTTCTCCTCTCTAAGTGACGGCTGCCACTCTCTTTTTGTATGTCTAATTATTATTTAAAATATACATATCAATATATATATATATATATATATATATATATATATTTGACTTAATCCTAATTTAGAGAGAAAAAATTTTAGGCCCACTTTTCTTATTAAAATAAGAATAATAATATTAATCTTAAATATTATTATTATTTTATATTTATTTTGAATTTTAATTTATCACAAAATAAAATTTAAAATACTCGAATTAACCCTTAGTCCATTCATCACATTCTATGTGTGCGATCCAATAGCTTTATATTATATTGACAGTAGGCTGCAATCCCATCACGGGCCTATATAAGCGGCCTCTAGCAAGACATCATAACTACCCAAATAATATGAATATCAATAATTGGATTTTAACCTAATAGACCATGTTATAATCCCTTTGTCACATGATATCTTATTTGAACATAAGTCATGGTCCTTGTTAAACTTATATAATTCAAACATATAATTTCTCGATCATTAAGTAGACTGATAATATCAAATGATATTAATAGCTCCATCAATTCATTTGAGTACAACCATGCATTCTTAGTCCTACTTATCAAAGGGCCCAATAGATATCTCTATCATAAGAAAGGGATAAATTCCTTCTTGATTATTCACTATCCTCTACATGATTTTCATCATAACCAATCATAACCTTTATGATTATCTGATTAAAGATAATGTTTGATTATGTTAAAATACAAAGTTCGTCATGTAGGATATTGTGATAATCTGAAGTTTAGGGATCAATAACATAACTATTATGAGATCACTAATGACATTAACCCACGTAGTATCTCAAAACGAGTCTATCTAGTACTCTGTTCTCTAACAAGTACCTATAAGTTTAATTCATATCACCATATATAATCATCATATGATTATCAATCAAACTCATACTAGTCTTTATTTATCATTATTTCTTTAATGATTAATAACTAGGGATAGTCAAAATAACATTGGATTGTTATTTACAAATATTATTATAATATAACATGCCAATAATATAATGACATGAAGAATATCCAATTTTATAAAATGAAATGTGGCATTACATAAAAGACCAAATGTTTGGCCTAGGGCATAACCACTAACATTGTTTATATACTTAGCTATTTTAGTAGGAGTCGTTGGCTCGATTCTAGTAAAAAAGGAGGGCACACAATAGTTTTCCATTTATTATATGAGTAAAGTCCTGTAAGGCCCCAAACTACAATACCACATCTTAGAATAATTAGCCCTTGCCTTAGTTACCTTACAATTACACTACTACCTTACTTCCAGTCCCACATAGTTATAGTATGGATTGACTCAAACCTTAGAAAAGTATTGAAGAAACCAGAAGCATTAAGAAGATTAACTGAATAGGTAGCCCGCCTCGGCGAGTTTGAGGTTCGATATGAACCTCGGACATCCATGAAGCACAAATTCTCACTAACTTCGCGGTCAAACTCTATGCTCCTTTATTAGAGTAAGTTAAGTCCTCCTAGAGCTTTTATGTCAAGAGTGTTACTTGCTCTGAAGGAGCTAGCATCGGAGTTATCCTAATTAGTTCGTGAAAAATTCCCATTCAAGGGATGGCATGTATCACTTTCCCTGAATCCAATAATGTAGTAGAATATGAAGCCTTCTATTTCGTCCTACAGCTTGGCATTGAGTTAAAGCTAGATTCACTGTTAATATTTTTTTACTCTTAACTTATCGTCAGTCAATTGCTTGGCAAATTCAAGGCCAACAAACATACGATGGGCTATTACAAAAAGCTTATGTTCACTTTGCGAATTCAACTAGAGAAGGTTAGAGGCACAAAGTTAATTGAATAAATACCACGATTTGAAAACCAAAAGGCAAATGTTATAGCCAAACAAGCTTCCTTTAAGAGCACAATCCAGACTATCGACATTGTTTGGTCTATCATCTCTCAACCGACTTATGAAACTTACACGGTCTAACTACAATATACTATAAATGTTTGGTGCCTATAGATTTACTAGTACCTTTATGTAGGCGCTCTACCAGACGACCCGATACAAGCCGAAATGATTGTAAGATGTTTAAGTCTGTATGCCATCATTGATGGCAAACTTTATAGGACATCCTTCCCCCACCCTTGGACATTTTGCCTAAGTACATAAGAAGACAATTACATCCTTTGATAAATACAAAGGGGTATATGTGGGGCACACAAAGTTGTATAAATCATAGCTTAGAAAACTTTGCTTCAGGGGTATTATTGGCCTAAAATGGAAAGTGACACTAAAGAGCTTGTTCGAAAATGTGATAAATGTCAATTATTTGGCAAGATTGCACATTAAAAATTGGTGATATATGAACCTATACACAATCATTTGCTTTTTGCATAGCAGGCAATTAACATCCTTAGCCCTTTTCGTCAGGCCACTGGAAAATGGAAGTTCCTGGTTGTTGCAGCCGACTATTTCATGAAATGGGTGAAAGTTGAGCCATTGGCTATGATTATGCTTGCAAAAATAATTAAGTTCTTACAAAAGTCTATTGTCACAAGGTTTGAAATCCCACACACTATCATCAAAGACAATGGTAAATAGATTGATTGCTCATCTTTCAAAAACTATATTTTGAAATTGTACATTCAACTTTGTTTCACCCTGGTATGCCATCCTTAATCTAATGGCATCTGACACCCAACCCCCAAACCGTTATGGAAATGGGTTCTGGATGTTATATACGTAAATATTTTTTTAGGAAAAATTGGATAAAATTTCCTCTATATAGTCTTTATCCTCCTAACTGGTGTCTAGCAAGTATACTAAATCGGCTAGTAATATAGGAAAATAAGATTAAGACCCTGAATATCGTATCCAAGGGAACATGGATTGCTAAGCAAAATATCTATAATTAAGTTGAATGTATCTGAGATTATTTCCCAAATTTTGAATTAAAGGCAAGAAATAAACTAAATGGACAATAAAGCAAAGCAAAAACTAAAACTAGACTAACATAAATTAAACACAGAGCAATAACTGAAATACTTTTGCTAAAGGGACTATCTACCTCAACTTCCATTGCAATGACTCAAATCAAAAGTAACACAAGTGATTATGAAAAAACTAGATAAAGAAAGCCAAATATCTTAGTCAAGAATATCATTTTGAGCATTAAACCTTCTTATTAGGAATAATTCAATACTTAGCATGAGAATTCAGTTTTATACTCCTAGATCTTCATTAAATCCTCTTTTAAGTAAACTTAAATCGAACATATTTTTAGTTCAACTTTTCTAAGTATTAATCCACTCTTATCAATACATAATCAAATTTAAATTAGAAAATAACCATGCATCAATGGTAATGAACTAATCCAAGAACATGCATATCATAGATCCTACATTAATCAATCATTAACTATTAATTAAATAAATTAACAATCAATCTCAATATAGTCAAAGATAATAATTTGTACAAGAACTAAGAAATAATCAAACATGCACTGAATTAAAGCACAAATTAAGCCATTATAATAAAAATATGAGGGTTCAAGTATCCTTTAGCAAAAGAAAGAAAAACTACTTTCCAAACATGATTAAAACAAAAGAAAAATAAATAAAAAAGATACAATACTTATGAAGCTTCAAACTTGCTCTTGATGACTTATTTGTATGCCAGTAGAAAGCTTGAGTCTTTAAGAGGCTTGCAAACTAAGAAAAATAGAAAAACTAAGCTAAACTACTGCACAAAATTAACTAAAGAAAACTAGGTTAAAAACTAAGCAACATTCGTAATTATGCTCCTCTAATTCTGATGTTTAGGTGTGTTTTTATAGCTTGCAAAGAGGGAGTTTTGCTGGCTTTAAACTTCCTATTTCAGCGAAATAGAAGAATTTAATCGTAATTCCAATTATCTAGCTCGATAAAGTGAAAAACGCACTCCACAGAGTGGCCTTTTGTCCTTTTCCTACTCCATAGAGTGAAAAACTCACTCTACCGAGTGGTTGCTCTCTGGACTGATCAACAAAACTTCTCATTTTCCTTTTTAGGTGACTCGATGGAGTGAGTAATCCACTCCACTAAGTGACTAGGCTCCGGATTGCGTGATGCATTTTTCCTTCATAAAAACCTTCAAATGCTGAAATTACACTTTTGCCCTTGTAACTTATCTTTTTTTTTTTCAATTACACACCTAAAAGCACCAAATTAACCAATTAAGCTCATAAAATGCTACTTAAGAAATTAAACACTAAATTAACCAAATTATCCTAAATTAACATAATAAATGCATTAAGAACACATTAATAATATAGTATAATTCATACTTATCACCTCCTGTTACAAAAGAAAGAAAAATTCACACTTATAATATCCACCACTTTTCTTAAATGCATCAGCATCTAATTTCTCATCATTTCCCACATTCCTCAACCAAAACCATGCATAGAAAGATATATACATAAATATATATCTAACTATCATGAATCATACACTTTACTTAATGCATATGTTTCATTTAGTATTTAGAATTTGAAATTGTCAAGTGAATCCAAAAATTTTTCACTTGATACAAAAATTTGACAGGTAGAAGCCATATGTGATTTTCCACATATCTAAGTCTTAAACAACAAAATTTAAATGCCCAAGCCAAATTATCCATCACGAAGTTGAAGAAACCTCTCTGCACTTCTTATTAGATCCCTAGTTTGCTACTTGTCCCAAAATACCTATGCACTTACGTGCAGAAATAAGATTTCACGCTCTAAGCAAACTACTTAGTGGCAACCACTAAATTTACTTTTCCAAAAAAAAATTCTCATGCCAAAAGCTTTATTCATAATCTTTAAATACAGATATAAGTGTACAAAAAAATACTAAATAAATAATAAATAAATAATCAAATAAATAAATAAATAAAACTTAAAATCATCCAATATTTTTTTTAAATAACTAGTATTATATGAATTCATAAGTTATACATCCAAACACACATGTTTTTTAATTATAATTTCAAAATATATAAAATCTTTGTCATAATTTGACATTTAAGTTATTAAATAAAAGAAATTTGTTCTGTTGCCTAAAGTAATCGATGGACTAAGGCTTTTTAGGCCTGTTGACCAATGCTAGGCACATTACACATTTCTTTTCTGTAGGTCCTCATTGACCTATGGTATAAATTACAATCAATGTAACATCATTGTCATACCACCCAGCACAACATTACCCATCACACTGTCATACCATCCAATACACCGTTTTACTATCCATCGCACCAATCAGATTTTAATCCCTATGGTTGGCCAATTGTATCATATCTAGAAATTCCTATCATTTACTAAAGGCATTAAGCATTTTTCTCATCAATCTTTAATTTCCACCACATAAATAACCACAAAAAGAACAAATCTAAAAAAAACTATATCAATTGTGCATAAATAAATTATATTTTAAAATCAATTTTGTTCAAGTAAGGCACATAACTTGATACATATATATATATATATGTAAAGAACGTTTGTATCTATGTAGTTTTTAACCCTCAATTTACTTCAAATGATCTCACCATCAACTTTATGTCATGGCATATGTTTCAAATATAAACATAAAGGCAATTAATTAAGAAAAATAAGTTTAGTGGTTGCAAACCTTAATGAGTGGCAAAAATCAATCTCAATCTTCCAAAAGCACCCCTTAAAGTTAAGTTAAATCTTTTATTTCCTTCCCCTTCTCCTTATTCCTCAAATTTTCTTCTTCTTTATAAACACATTGATCAATTTCAACCAACTAACTTAAATTAATTCAAGAAATATACAAGAAATTAAAGCTTGCATTAGGATTAAACCTCAAAATTAGAATTTGGGTTTTTAAATACCTAACCCAAAATCTGTCTTCTTATTATTTATTTTTTTCTCATTACCAAGTTGTTTAGGACCTCTATGTCACTCTTCAGTTGCCGTTCAAAGTGGATGTGGCAGGTGGCCGGCGATAAGAAGAGATGATGGTGGTGATTTAAAGAGGAAGCAGAAAATACAAAGGAAGAAAATAAGAAGGGAAAGAGAGAGACACTACCTACCATATGCCAAAGAGAGGAGAAAGGAAGAGATGCCAACGACCGTTGGTTGCTGCTGGTGGGGAGAGGAGGTCGGCAATCGTTGGTGGTTGGCGAAGATAAGGAGATCGAGAAAAAAAATAGGGGCAGAACCAGAGGAAGAAAAAGAAAAGGAAGGAAAGAAAGAAATATTGGGTGTTAAATCCCCCATTTGGTCTTTTTTATAAATCCCTCTCTATTTCTTTCTAAATCCTTTCTTACAATTATAAAAACTTGGATCCCCATTGACTTAAATTTTAAACCCATTCCATTTGCTTAAATTTTTATTTAATTTATATTTGTATTTTATTTTATTTTATTTTTGATCTCATCTATTTTATTATCAACTTGATTATTATTATTGTTATTTGGATGTTCCAAAAATAGTTTAATTTAATGATCAAAATTCCATTAGCAATTCTTTTCGGGTCATAATATTTGGGGCATTACATTTCTTCTTTTTGTCTTCTTCATGGTTTCTTCTAGCTCCCAAGTAGCCTCTTCCTTTTTGTCATTTTTCCAAAGAACTTTCACCAGTGGGATGGTCTCATTCCTTAGTTGCTTCACTTCTCGTGCTAGAATTTGGATTGGTTCTTCATATGTCAAATCCAGCTAGATGTGTTTATCTCTAAGTTTTACAACATGAGATGGGTCTAATCAATATTTGCTGAGTATGGATACATAAAAAATGTCATGGATCTTTTTCAATTCACTAGGCAGATCTAGTCTTTAGGCTACTGGACCCATACATTCTATAATTTCATATGGGCCAATAGATCTAGGACTTAGCTTGCCCTTCTTGCCCAACCACAACACCTTCTTCCATAGTGATACTTTCAGAAAAATTTTGTCACTGATCGAGTATTCTATATCCTTCCTCTTCAAATTAGTATAGGACTTCTGACAGTCGGTTGCAGCCTTTAGATTATTCTTGATAATTCTCACATTTTTTATTTCATTGATTAATTCTAGGCCAACTATTTTGTTCTCCTTAAGCTTGGTCTAACATAACGAAGTTTTGCATTTTCTTTCGTATAATGCTTCATAGAGGAGCCATGTTGATTCTTGCTTGGTAACTATTACTATAGGCAAATTCAGCCAAAGGAGGATAACAGTCCTAATTACCTTCAAAATCTATTACAAAGCTTTTATGCATATCTTCCAATACCTATATCACTCTCTTAGACTGCCCGTCTGATTGAGGATGAAAAGCAATGCCAAATTTTAGCTTTATACCAGAAGCTTCTTGAAGTTTTTTCCAAAATCTCGAATTAAACCTTGGATATCTGTCTGATATAATGGAAGATGGAACTCAATGTAACCTTATTATCTTATTAATGTACACTTCTGCAAGTTTATTCATTGAATAATCAATTCTAATCGGTAAGAAATGTGCTGACTTCGTCAATTTATCAACGATCACCCACACCAAATCATACCTTTTCTGGTCTGTGGCAAACCACTGACAAAATCCATAGTAAAATTATCCCACTTCTATTTAAGTATTGTAATGGGTTGTAGCAAACCCGATGGAACCTGATGTTCAGCTTTCACTTGTTGACAAGTCAAGCATTTTTCCACATATTATGATACGTCTTTTTTCATCCCAGGCCACCAATAATGAGTTTTCACATCTTGGTACATTATAGTGCTACTTGGATATATAGCATATATGGTTGTTATGTGCTTCTTCCATGACCTATTTCTTGAGTCTTTCATCACTAGAAACACAAATTCTATCTTTATAATATAAACAATCTCCTTCTTTAATTGCAAATTCGTTATCCTTTCCTTATTGAGTTTGCTTAACAATGACAACGAGCTTCTCATTATGCCTTTGAGCCTCCTTGACTTGCTACAACAGTGTTGGTCTAAGCTTTAGTTCAGCTATAATGGCTCCATCACCTGCTAGTGATAGCCTGACATTCATAGCTCTCAAAGCTATACATGAAAGACCATAATTAGAATCTATATGAAATTTTGCTATTCATATAAATTTTCAAAATGTATACTAATAATTTAAAAAATTTACCTGTCATAGATTTCCTACTAAGCGCATCCGTTACAACATTCACTTTGCTGGGATGATAATCAATGATACAATCATAATCTTTTATCAACTCTATCCATCTTCTTTGCATCAAGTTCAACTCTTTCTACGTAGGCAAGTACTTAAGACTCTTGTGATTGGTATAGATATAACATTTTTCTTCATATAAATAGTGTCACGACACTTTCAGAGCAAAAACAATAACTGCTAACTCCAGGTCATGAGTGAGATATTTCTTTTCATATAGCTTAAGCTGTCTAGATTCATAAACAATCACTTTTCCTTCTTGCATTAAAGGACATCCCAGTCCATTATGCGATGCATCGCTATAAATCACAAAATCTTTCCCAGCTACTGGTTGATTTAGAATAGGCACTTCTATCAACATTGCCTTAACCTTCTCAAAGCTTTCTTGACATTTTTGCTCCAAACAAACTTGGCATTCTTTCGGAGTAATTTGGTCAGAGAAGTTACAATTAATGAAAACCCTTTAACAAATCTTCTATAGTAACCTGCTAAGCCTATAAAGCTTTTAATCTTTGTGGCATTTCTTGGCAGTTTCCACTCAAAGATAGCTTCGATCTTCTTGGGATCCACTCTAATCCCCTCAGCTGACATAGTATGGCCAAGGAAAGATATCTAATTTAACCAAAATTCACACTTGCTAAGTTTAGCATAAAGTTGTTTTTCTCTCAAGGTTTGTAAAACAATTATGAGCTATTCATCATGCTCTTCCCAATTCTTTGAGTAGATCAGTATATCATCAATGAAGACCACTACAAATTGATATAGGTAAGGATGAAAGATGTGATTCATAAGACCCATGAATGTTGTTGGACTATTTGTAAGCCTAAAAAGCATCACTAAAAAATAGTAGTTTCGGTATCTAATTTTAAAGGTAGTCTTATGCACATTTGACTTTTTCACTCTCAATGGTAATAGCCAGACCTCAAATTAGTCTTGGAAAATACACCAACACCTTTAAGTTGATAAAAAAATATCATCAATTCTGGGCAACGAATACTTGTTTTTCATTAAGTCTCAATGTTCCATCTTTTTTCTTGACAAAAAGTACAAATGCACCCCATGGAGATACACTAAGGTGGATGAAACACTTTTTAATAAGTTCATGCAATTGAATCTTTAATTCTTTAAGTTCTATCTGTGCCATTCTATATGGTGTAACAGATACAGGTGTTGTACCAGGTAAAACATTAATGGAGAATTTAATCTCTCTTTTTGGGGATAACCCTAGTTGTTCATCTGGAAATACATCCAGAAAGTCAAACATTGTAGGAATGTCTTTAATTTTAGGTTCTTATTTTTCGGTTTCAAGGAAATAAGCTAGATAGGCTTCACACCCATTTCTCATCAATCTTTTAGCCATGGTGGTAGATAACACATTAGAAAGATAATCCGATCTCTTTCTTTGTGATCTCTTCATCACTATTGGTTTTAATTATAATCTATTTAAGATGGAAATCCACTATTACTTAATGTACATATAACCAATCCATTCCAAAAATCACATCAAACTCATGGAATGATAATTCAATCAAGCTTGCAAGAAAAGTGTGATTTTGTACTTGAATCAGATAATCCTTATATACTTTATTTACTATTACGCCATGCCCTAAAGGATTAGTCATAAGGATCTCAAGTTCTAGTTTTTCAGCATCTAAAGCCCTTTCATGTACTACTAGGGTGCATATGTATGAATGTGTGGAGCCAGGATCAACGAATGAAAAAACATCACGAGTAAAGAGAGTAAATTTACTAACTATGACATTTGGTGAAACTTGCTCCTCCCGAGCTCTAATAGCATAAAAACATGTTGGAACTCTAGCCTTTGATTCCAAAGTTGTCTATGAGAAATTCCTCTAACTGTTAGCTCCCATGGCATCAGCTCTACCTCTATCTGTACCTCCTTGAGTAGTAGGTCCTCTAGTCTATAGGGTGGTCGGAGTTTGAAATTTAAGGTAATCTCTAGCAAAATGGTCCTTGGAGCCATATCTAAAATAAGCTCATGTCAACCTCCAGCACTCGCCTTGATGTTGCTTGCCGTAATGTTCACATAAAGAACTTACTCTGTTCGAACCCCTAGGTATACTGGCTATAGAGGTGGCCTGTTGACCTGATTTACCTAAAGATTTTTGACTTTAAGTTTTTCTCTGTGAATAAGCTTGTGACTGTGCTAAACCTTGGGATCCTTTAAACCTCTCGCTAGGGTCGAAAGCCAAGCCAAACTACCTTTGCCCTTAATTTCTCTTCTGTTGCCTCTTAATCGTTCTATTCTATTCTTCTACTTCCACAACTTCAATCTCAAGAGTTGCCTTTACTATCTCACTAAGGTTAGAGAATTTGAAACCAACAATGCCCCGTTTAATTTTCGTATGCAGCCCATCTTTAAACATTTAAAGTTTCATCTCCTTTATTGCAGTAAGTTCTGGTACATAGCGGCTTAGTCTATCAAACTCTCTTAAATATTTAGTCACCGTTTTACCTCCCTTTTTAAGATAAAGAAAAGATTTTTCCATGGACTTCTTATATTGGACCCCAATATATCTCTTCTCAATTTGGTCCAAAAAGAAATCCCAAGTGGGACCTGGATCAGGTATATCTCTAGAGATAGCTAGCCACCACTCATGAGCTTGCCCTTGTAGCAAAAAGGCCACACAATCTAATTTCTCCTAAGGAGAAATTTTCATGTGATTAAAAATTCTCTTTATTTTTTAGAGCCACTCTTTAGCTATTTGAGGAGTAATAGACGCATCACCATAAAAATTTATTGCTCCTAACTTTTTTATTTTCTCAAATTACCCCTCTGTGAAGGAGATGTTGGCTAGGGCTGGTAATGTGGCATAGCCTCCATTATCCTTTTGAATGCCTCATTCATCTTTTGGTAAAATTCCATTTAAGCTTATGGTATAGGTGGGACAGGTGGGGTAAGTGGAATAGTTAAGGTAGTTGGGGTCCCTGATGAATAACCTATCCTTGCATTACCTTCGACAATGACATAGGCATAAGTCTCCACCTCTTCTTGACCAGCTCTTCTAAAGCCTAATTCCATAGCCAATCTAAAATAATAAAAGGAAAAGATTTCATAAGATAAATGCATTTCTTATCAAACTTCTAAATTCCATGTACTCATGACTAGATCATACATTCACATTCCATTCACACTAAGAAAAACCCAAAATTTTTCCATATTCCTTTAATATGCTCAAAGCGTAACCTGTCAAATCCCTCATGTACGAGGCATTTCTTTTTAAATAAGTAATTAATGATTGTGTATGTGTGAATGAGGGTATGTATGCATAATGATAGTTATATGCAATTTATACAAATGCGCATGCACCATATGTATAACAATGTATTTTACCTCTGCCCCGATGTTCATACTTTTTTTTAAAAAAAAAATTGCCCGTATTAATAAAGGCCATTTGACAAGTGCACAAAGCGTATTTCCCTTAATATTCCCATTTCTCCTATCTAAGTTTAAGACCACCTAAATCTAATCTTCGATACCATCAAAATGTGACACCCAACCCTCGAACCGTTATGAAAATGGGTTCTGGATGTTACATATATATATATATATAAAATAAAACAAAATTTTCTCTATACGGTCTTCATCCTCCTATTACAAAAGAAAGAAAAATTCACACCTATAATATCCACTACATTTCTCATATGCATTTGCATCTAATTTCTCATCATTTCCCGTATTCCACAACCATAACCATGCACAGAAAGATATATACATAAATATATATCCAACTATCATAAAACATACACTTTACTTAATACATATGTTTCATTTAGTATTTTGAATTTCATATTGTCAAGTGAAACCAAAAATTTTTCACTTGATACAAAAATTTTACAGTAGAAGCCATCTGTGATTTTCCATATATCTATTTCTTAAACAATAAAATATAAATTCTCAAGCCAAATTATCCATGATGAAGTCTAAGAAACCTCTCTCCACTTCCTAGTAGATTTCTAAATTGCTACCTGCCCTAAAATACCTGTGCACCTATGTGCAAAAATAAAATTTCACACACTAAGCATACTGCTTAGTGGCAATGTAACGCCCCCAAATTTTTGTAATTTCCATGCATGACATGTGTAAAGTGTGAATAGTTAACTTAGATTAAGTTTTGGAGTAATTAGAGTTGAGTAGAATAGAAAATTTAAAAATAATGTATCGTTAATCGTGCCCGAACGGAGAAACTCGAGGATGGATGATCCAGTGGGCAGTATGAGTTTAATATAAAATATGAAAGTACATGTTAAATGGAGTACAATGATACAATTTGAGTGAAAATTGAGGTCAAATAGGCCTCCAAAAGGGTAAACAAAGAAAAATTTCCTGAGTCGGCATAGATTCGACTAGAAATTTTGACTGAATTTTTGGAGACCTTAGAGATCTCCGATTGACTTCATATTTTATATATATGTCATAAATAGTGTAGTGACACTCAGAAAACTAGAAAATAGCAATTCTGATGATCTCGGACGGACTGTACAAGCCGTCAAAGCTAAAATTATATTGAAAAAAAGTTTGAATGAGCTGAAATTTTTACCATATATTCTTGAATATATTGTGACACTTTAGGTAAAATTTAGAGCATTTTGACTTCCAGATCAAAAGCTCAATTTTCGAGGTGAAAAATCAAAATTGGATCATTTTAGGGGTCAAAATCGTGAATATGATCATGAAAATTCATGGAGGTCATTATTATGAAGCTTGGATCATGTGTGTGAAATTTTAGGATAGTAGGGTGTGTGTACATGCTTGAATGAGTGATAAGTGGCATTATTTAGAGCCATTAGATTTAATAGTTGCAAGTTGAATCTTGGCCTTTCATTTGGTACACTTAAAAAAACATATATAAGGACCAAAATATCATAAAATATCTGGAATTTTTGGCCATCTTCTCCTTTTTTCTTGTGAAAATCCAAAATCTTCATTTCATCTCTCATCTCACCATTTTCTTCTAACCAAGCCTTATTCCTTTGAATCTCCAGCCCAAAAATTTACTCTAAACTCAGAATTTATTCCTCTTTAACTTAGTAAGGAGCTGGTATCAAAAGGAGTCCAAGAACTTTAAAGATAAAAGGTAAGAGAAAGTAAGAGAAATTTTATGATTTTGTGAGAATTAGATGAGATATGTGGGAGAATTTTTATGAGCATGTAGATATTGATTAGGAGAGATGATTTATAGCTTTAAATGGCTTAATATTGTGGTAAAAACTTATGATTCTTGCTTTGTTATTTTTGGCTAATAGAAAAAAAAAGAGGAGGAAAGGCAGGTTTACAAGAATAAAGGAAAGGAGAAGGTGTAATCAGCCCTTTTCCCAGAAATTTGGAGGTTAGTGGATGCAAAAATACCTTTAATTTCGCTAATTTACTTGAATTTTCCATAATTTTTCTATTATGTAACTATGTCATAGGGCTTAAGATAGTGAATTAATTTAATATTAATTAATAATATGCTAAAATAAGTAATTAGAAACTTATATAAATTAAGAAAATAAATATTAAGTAGTATTTACCTTAGTAGCCGAACTAGGGTACTAAAGGTACCTTAATGTAAACTATTTAAAATTTGGGCATTTAATGTTATTTAATCAATTTAGTGCATGAGAAATGAAAATATGTTAAATGAAATGAAAAATGATTATTAGGGAAAATTATATCATAGTTAAATAATGTAAAAAATTTGATGAAAACTTGTAAAATTTTATGTGTAATTATCATTTACCACCATATAGTGACTTGAAATGGACATAAAATAATGTATGGCATTAATTTGGAACAAAGAATAAATTGTAAGAGGAAAATTCTTTGATGGCCGAATAAAAACTCTAATTAAAACAATATGTTTTGTTTAAATTCTTGTGATATAAAGCTTTCCTATGATGAATGCACAAGTAATGAGCTTATTTGAATAAGTTTGAGAGCATAATCTGATTAAAATAAAGTAATAAGAATAAATAATAAACATAGAAAAGTAAGAAAAGATAAAATTTAATAATGTCCTTAATGTACAGTGGGTAATTCTAGCTCTTGGATAGTATGGCTAGCCATAGAAATTTATTTCGTAAGATACCATGATTATATGAGATCATTGTTATAAAAATGACCATGAGATGTAAGACAGGATAACCGGCGTATTATATGCATTAGTACTGGGGCTTTGGTGTCGCGCTTAGTGGTGGGATCCCTTCAGTACACCCCCCGTATTTTACGTCCTGTTTATCCAGTTCGTGGTTCTCCACCGGTGTCACCTAGGGGCAAAAGAGTAATTTTGCACAAAAACTGGAATAAAAGAGTAATCATGATGAAATTTATGCCATATTAATAAATATGAGATAAATAATAAGAAAAATGTGATCAATATAATAATTAAGAGCAAATTAGAAATTACACGATTAAGTGAGGGTAAAAATGGTAATTTGAGACAAAAAGAGTGATTAAGGAAGTTAAAATGGCTAAATAAAGAAAAAAGGGTAAAATCGTAATTAATTAAAAGTTTAGGGACTAAAATATAAATTTACCATTTTTGAGGAATTTGAAGGATTAAAATGTAATTTGTACATTAGAAATTAAATAAAAGTCAAACGAAGTCAAATTTGAAGTCAAATTAAAGAAAAAGTCAACTTAGGGACTTAATTGCAAATTTTATGAAGTTTAGTAAATAGTTAAAATAAGATAGAAAAATTTATTATTATAATAATTTAAACTAATTAACGGAGGGAAAAAAATAGAACTTTGAGTAAATTGATTAAATTGCATTTGTTAAAAATAAAATAATAATTTGAGTTAAATTAACTAATAATATTTAGTTAGTGAAATTTTATGTAATTGCATCCAACACTGAGCGACTATGTTGCTCAGCGTGTAGTTTTATTTGACTGCGCGTAGGGACAGGTATAGGGAGACTTACAGTGAGAAAGCAGAATTTGGTGGCATATACCTAAAAATTTTTGTTGTATATATTTTGGTTATGTAAAAATAATTAAGATTTGTAAAATTATTGTGTAAGTATAATTGAAGTTAAGTTGTGGTTATATAAATTAAATTTTATATGCATACTATTTGAGATATGATGATGTATGATGAATGTGGGTGATTGATAAATTTAGAAGTGTTGAGTTGATTGAATGGAGTTTGGGTGTAAGGAAGATTGAATTAGAGAGTGTATTTTGACAATTGTAGGTTTTGGGATTTTTAAGTTTTTAGACGTTATGCTGCCAAATTTTTTAATAAAATTAATCAAACATTATAAGGTCACTAAAGGAAATAAAGAAATTATATTAGGTATTTATTTAAAGGAGAGTGTTATAGGCAACTACTAAATTTACTTTTCCAAAAAAAAAATTCTCATGCCAAAAGCTTTATTCATAATCTTTAAATATAGATATAAGTGTACAAAAAAAATACTAAATAAATAAATAATAAATAAATAAACCTTAAAATCATCCAAATATATATATATTTTTTAAAATAACTAGTATTATATGAATTCATAAGTTATGCATGCAAGCACACATGTTCTGTAATCATAATTGACCAGTGTCTAGCAAGTGTACTAGCTCGGCTATTAATATAGGAAAATATAGATTAAGACCCCAAATATCGTACCCAAGGGAACATGGATTGCTAAGGATAATATCTATGTATGAATTAAATCAATATGAGATTATTTCCCAAATATTTTTTGATTTAAAAACAAAAATTAAACAAAATAAACAATGAAATAAAAACAAAAGCTAAAATTAAATTAACATGAATTAAAAAACAAAACAATAACTGAAATTCTCTTGCTAAAGAAACTATCCACCTTAACTTTTCATTGTCATAACTTAAATTCAAAAGGAACACTAGTGATTATGGAAGAATTCAGATAAATAAAACCAGATAACTTTACTCAAGATTATCATTCCAAGCATTAAAATTCTCTTATTCAGAACAATTCAATACTTAGCATAAAAGTCTGAATTAATCCTCATAAATGTCTATTAAAGCCTTTTTCAAGAGATTTAACTTTCACCTATTCTTAGTTCTTCCTCTCTTAGTATTAACCAATAAAATTAATACATAATTATCTCATATTTCGGATAATAATCATGCATAAATATTAAAGAGTTAATCCAAGAACATACAAAATCATTAACTATGTCAAAACCAATTTTTAGTTATTTATTCAATAAACCAATAATCAATCTCAACACAATCAAAGATAAAAATATACTTAAAACCAAGAAATAATCAACCGATATTGAAATTTATCTCAAAATAAAGTCATAACAATGAAAATATAAGATTTCAAGAATCCAATAGCAAAAGAAGAAAAAAACTACTTCCTAAACATATTTAAAAACTAAAAACAAAGTTAAAAAGAAAAATAAAAACAGAAAAAACTGGAAAAATAAAGTAAAACTAAAACTAAAGAACTCTACTAGTTCTTCTAATTGGTTCCTCTAATTCCCTAATTGATCCCTTCTCTTTGGTGTTTAGAGTTGTCTATTTATAGGCAAAATATGTTGTAGAAGCCTTCTAAACTTCCTAAATTAGAGTAGGAAGAGAATCGTTCTTGAATTAGAAAAATCGCAAATCCTTTGCTTCATGGGAGACTCAACACGTGGCTATGTGTTTTTCTTTGTAAATCCACATGTGGCCATGTGTTCTTTTCTTCTCTTCTTCACGTGGCCATGTGTTCTTTTCTCCCCCCCCCCCCCCTTCCTCTCTCTTCACGTGGTCACGTCTCATTTTCCTTTGTACTTCACGTGGCCATGCATGAGTCTTATGGATCTCACGATCAATTATCTTGCATGAATTTTCCAATTTTTACACTTTTGGCCCATAATTACTTGCCTTTTTACAATTAAGTCCTTTTTTCTTGCAAAATAACCCTGAAAAATACCAAAATTAACAATTAACTCCAAAAAACATAAAATTAACCAATTAAACTCCAATCTAACCTAATTAACACAAAATTAACTCAATTAAACACCTAAAAACTTACTAAAAATACCATATAAATCACCATTATCAATAATCTCAAAACATATTAAATATTTTGTCATAATTTGACCTTTAAGTTATTAAATAAAATAAATTTATTCTATTACCCAAAGTAAATCGATGGAATTCATCATAAGGATACATAGGACTAAGGCCCATTTAGGCCCGTTGACCCATGCTAGGCACATTACACGTTTCTTTTCTGTATATCCTCATTAACCTATGGTATAAATTACAATCAATGTAACACCACTATCATACCACCCAACCACCCCACCACCCATCACACCATCATACCATCCAACAAACCATTTTACTGTCGATCACACCAATCAGATTATCATCCTTATAGCCAGCTAATTGTATGTTATCTAAAAATTCCTATCATTTACTAAGGGAATTAAGTGTTCTTTTCATCAACCTTTAATTTCCACCACATAAATAACCACAAAAAGAACATAACTAAAAAAAAAACTATATCAATTGTACACAAATAAACTATATTTTAAAATCAATTTAGTTCAAGTAAGGCACGTAACTTGAAATTAACTCCTCAATATCACACATTCTAACTAAATTTTACCAAACATAATCAATTAGACATGTGTGTGTGTGTGTGTGTGTGTGTGTGTATACACACATTTATACCTATGTAGTTTATCACCCTCAATTTACTTCAAATGATCTCAACATACAAACAATTTAATAATTTCTAAATAAATTCCATCAAATTTGTGTCATGGCATATGTTTCAAATATAAAAATAAAGGAAACTAATTAAGAAAAAATAAGTTTGGTGGTTGAAAACCTCAATGAGTAGCAAAAATCAATCTCAATCTTCCAAAAGCACCCCTTAAAGTCAAGCTGAATCTTCTATTTCCTTCCCCCTTCTCCTTATTGCTCAAATTTTCTTCTTCTTTATAAACAAGTTCATCAATTTCAATTAACTCAAGTTAATTCAAGAAATATAAATTTAAGGGAAATTGAAATGATACATGCAAGAAATTAAAGCTGGCATTAGGATTAAAACCCAAAATTAGAATTTGGTTTTTTAAATCCCTAACCCAAAATCTGTGTTCTTCTTATTTATTTTTTTCTCATTACTAGGTTATTTGGGACCTCTACATCACTCCTCACTTGCTGTTCAAAATGGAAGTTGTCGATGATGGGCAACAAGAAGAGACTACGACAATGATTTAAAGAGGAAGCAGAAAATGCGAAGGAAGAAAATAGGAAGGGAAAGAGAGAGATGTTGCTTGACACGTGCCGGAGAGAGGAGGAAGGAAAAGAGAGATCAGCGGCTACTATTGGTGGGGAGAAGAGTTCGACGACCGTTGGTGGTGGGGAGAAGAGTTCGACGATCGTTGGTGGTTGGGGAAGATGAGGAGATCAGGAAAAAAAATAGGGGCAGAATTAAGGGAAGAAAAAGAAAAGGAAAGAAAGAAATATTGGGTGCTAAATCCCCTATTTGGTTAAATCCCTCTCTATTTCCTTATAAATCCTTTCTTACTATTTGTGACGTGCACTGAACCCTATAGGCATTCAACTTGCTCTCGAAAGCTCGCTTTTAGGACTTGAGATCGAATTAAGATTTATTTAACTCATAAATGCCAGCCACTTCGCAATAAACAGGGATTCAACCTAATCCGCAATGCCTCGAGCCTTAAAAAGGCATGAGACAATGGCTTGGGGTATCTCCAATCATTTTTTAGGGCGTCTGTTGGGCACCACAAGACAGATATCATGGAGTCGGCACCTAATAAAATATTAAAAAAAGAGTTCTAACCTCATGAAGCCGAAATCGGAGATAATTTGAACTTCGCTCCTATTTATACCATTGGTTAATGTTATATAGATGAGTTTTAATGATTGATTTATTTTATCTCTTTTCTCAGATGGGTTATTATGCTAGAAAAATAAAAGCACACATAAGCATAATAGAAAGCGATAAAGCATACATAGAAAGCATCAAAATAGTAAAATAATAAATGTATAGATAAGATCATACATAAATCTAGAAATTAACTAAGCTTATTTGAATGAGGACATTGGTCCTTGCATATATGTTTATAAAAAGGTTGAATTTCAAGGTGTATTTCGAACAAAAAGAAGGCATTGAGCCTATGAGGCTTAATGAAATGAATCGTGTAAATTGATTAATTTAAAGTAGAAATTATTTGATGAGCTTTTAATTTAGCATTTGAGAAATATTTATATGCAACGAAAGAATAATAATGCTGAAAGAAAAGTATGTGTAAATTGGAATATTTATTAGATTGGGAACATTGGTTCCCTCATGCATATTTATAAAAACCTTTTGTGCAGTTTTTGGAATAAAATAGGACATCGGTTCATTTTATGTAAAAAATCCAATTAACTGAGTAGAAAATATTTAATGTGATTTTTCCTAATTATTGTGTAAAATTTCCTTTTTTACTAAGCTATTACATATTTATATGAAATGAAAGGAAATAAAAGGATAATTAAATACAGGCCCAAAATAAATAAATAAGAAAAATAAATCCTATACTATTCCCACTTCGTTCTCTAACCCAATTCACCATGCGGATGGGATATGTGCATTAAATAGAACAGAAAATAATGATGTGAGTTAATAATGAATTAAATCAAATAATAAATAAATAATTAGTTAACTCAAATAATTAACATTAAGCATATTGTATGAATCATATGATAAATAATAATATTAATAATAATAAGGTCAATAATAAATAAATAAATAAATAAGCAAAAATTAATGTGTGTAACAAATACATTCAATGTTAAATAAATACATGAATAAATACAAGAAAAATAATTAAATTAATAAAACAAATAATAAGTAATATTAGAAATCATAAAGAAATGAGTAAAAAAGGCAAGGGAGTGAGCTAAGGCCTTGACTCGTGGAGTGACTCAAAAATGAGTCATGACCTTGACTCGTGAGTCAAGGGAGTGACTCAAATGAGTCAAGGGAGTGAGTTAAGTGAGTCAAGGGAGCGAGTCAAACGTGTCAAGGGAGTGAGTTGCGACTCAAGGTCTAGGAACGTGACTCGCAATTCAAGGGCGAGACTCATAACTCAAAGGTATAACTTATGACTCAAGGGTATGACTCGCGACTCAAAGGCGTGACCCATGACTCAAAGGCATAACTCAACTCAGAACACGTATAAAAGCTGGAAAATGCCATTAATGGCTAAGAAAGAGCTCCTAAATTCATTTTTAGGTCATTTTTAAGCTAGAAAACACCCCCCAAACTCATTTTTAAACACGAATAACAAAATTTGTACACTAAAAACACAACTAAAAGTAATAAAATAGTAGATCTAGCAAAAATCATAAAAAGGGGGAAAATGAAAATTATGATATTAAATTCAATTTAAACACAATATTTACAAGGTTTAAGGCTCAAAAATATTACCTTTAGTTATAGGTTCCGTCAAAGATCAAAGAAATGAGTGTTTTTGGTTTTTCCCAATTTTTTATGACTTTTTACATTTTTTTTGTGATTTTTTTTAGTTGCAAAGAAAGAAGAAGAAGAAGAAGAAAAAGAAGAAGAAGAAGAAGAAGAAGAAGAAGAAGAAGAAAATCCTGTGGAAAGTCCTTCTACGTGGTTAAAAAACCCAAAATAAATATCCCAAACTGGATCAGACTAAGGGGATTTTTTCCCTAGGTTTTTTCCCCTGTTCCCTGGTATAAAATGCACTATGGGAGTGACCTATGAGATCCACTCATAGGTCAAGGCCATGAGTCATCCGTGAGTTAACAATGACTTATGACCTTTGACTTTTTATTGACTTTTGACTTTTGTCCTCCTTTTTCTTAGCCAATTGACCTCTAACCTGAAATATTTTGCCATTTTTAGGCCTAAAGATGACATTTTTTTGAAAAAGTGTCTATATAGACATTTGTTTCTCTATGTCTTAGCTTTCCAATTAATCAAAAATCACTTAATTTGGATTTATAGATTGGTATTTATGGCCAAAATATTGACGACTGCTCGTAAGAAATTTTTAGGGACAAAATTAATGTTCTCACTTTGAAAAATTATTGGAAACAATAGGTTCAGAATTAGGCATGCTCTCTTAATGAAAGTTGTTGAAAAATGAGTCTAGTTTCTATAAAAATTGGATTCATCTCAATATGAGCCCTACGGAGGGATATATGTTCGAAGTACTATAGACTGGTCTTGGTAGAGGAACATATTCGAGTAATCTATGTTCAAGGCTAATTTTGAAAATCTTAAGGGCTGAACTAGATTTAGATTTCTCATTAAAGTTTTAGATCTATGCCATTTTTGGCAGTAACTGCTCCCTCTCCCCCACGTTTCCCCAAAAATAGGGAAAGTAGGAAAAATAACTAAAAGTAATGGGATTTCACCCACTACCCACGGAGGAAAACTTAGGGAAATATAAGGGAAAAAACCAGGTATGATTTAGGAGCTTTAAAAAATTCTAGAAAAAATAGTTTTCTTTGAAATCGAATTATTCTCTAACTAAACCATTGAAGGCACGCTCATCGAAAACCCCCATTGGTCTTTTCAGTTGTCTTGTAGGTTGCCCTGGTGGTCGAAATTCCACCTGTCATCATATGATCCAGTGAGCGTAGAACATGGACCTCTTTCTAAATCTCAACCTAAACCTTACGCCATTAGAAACTCAGGCAGACTTAACTACTCACCCTGAAACACAACTCATCCCCACCAACAATGCTCTGACCTCGTCATCCCCTGTTGTAGCCATCTCTAACACATGCAACCTTACCTCGCAAGCAATGCAAGACCTACTAGCCCAACTATCAGGCATAGTTGCCTAAGCCAATCCCTCTTTCCAACCAGCTCAGCCTTACCCACCTACTTGATCCCCACAACTGTCGAATATAGATCCATTCTCATTGGTGGTCCCATTAGGCCTCGGATCAACAGTCACCTTAACAACTGAGTAGTTTGAAAGGCTTATTAAAGATAGGATGACCAGATACCATAACAAGAACACTTTGCAATACCATGGCAATTTTTGCTTCCCACTTTTCCGAGAAATCCTGGTCACCCCATTCCCTAAAATCCACCCCCCGAATTCACCAAGATATAATGGCAATGTCAACCCCCGAGCATATATTGACCAACTCCAACACACCATGCTAGTCCTGACTACAGATGATACAACACTATGTAAAATCTTCCCTCAGACCTTAATGGAATCAGCTCAGATCTGATTTTGCAACCTTCTCAAACACTCTATTGAAAGCTTTGACCAGTTCAGTGATATGTTCATCTCGAAGTTTGTAGCAGCAATCAGGTCGAATAAAGTGTCCACCTATCTGAATCGAGTAATATAAAAAAAGGGAGGATCCCTATGAGCGTATGTGGAAAGATTCAATGTGGAAGCAATGAACATAAAAAACCTCAACTTGGAAGTAGCCATCATGACACTCATAAAAAATGCAAGGTGTTAGGATTTTATTGATTTTTTGAGCAAGAAGACCCCCCATGACTCCATCGAGCTCATGTCCCGAGCGTATAAATATATCCGAATGGATGAAGCCCACCGCATGCACTTTAGTTCGTATGGTGGCTTGGAGATGGGAAGAGAAGGAAAGGATCCCGAAAGGTTAGCTCGGGATAAGGGAAGGAACAGCCGACAGGAATCCAGAACGTACAGAGAAAGTAGTTCGTCTAACCAAACATACATAAATGCCCAGCCTCAATTTGAAGATAGGAAGGAAGAAAGGTTTACACCCCTCAATAAGATCAGGGAAGATATCTTTGCCTGGATGAAGCAAAATGAAAAGGTTACTTAGCCCAGACCAATGAGGGAAGACCCCAACAGAGATCAGAAGCTCTACTATGCCTTTCACAAGGACAGAGGTCACATGACTGAGGAATGCAGGCAATTAAAATGAGAAATAAAATACTTGGTGAGGAAAGGGACCTTGGCGTAATTCGTAAAATAAGATGATAGAGCTAAGAGACAGGTCTCCCATGTCCACCATCAAACAGGAATCGAGGTGGTTTGAGCAAGAAAATGCCAGTCGGGGTAATCCATGTGATAGTAGGAGGGATAGCATGATGAGTCTAGGAAGAGAAAGGCCAAGAAGGTGCTCACCATAAAAAGGAGCGCTCGAACCCCGATCTGAGTAGTCTAGTTCACAACAGCTGATGGGTCCCATGTTAAGCATTCGTATAGTGATGCACTGGTAGTGAAAGCAATCATCCAGGATTTCTTAGTCCAGAGGATATTGATTGACACAGGAAGTGCGATTGACTTGATCACCCTTCAAGCATACAAGGCTTTAGGAGTGTCGGAGAATCACCTTGAGGAAGTCAACATCCCCCTCATTGGCCTTTTCGGACAACCCATCAAGGTAGAAGGCCTAAAAAATTTACCAATCTAGCTGGGAGATGATGTGATAGTTCGGACATACAGCACGAATTTCATGGTAGTTAACATTCCCTTATCCTATAATATAACCTTCAGCCAACCTCTGTTGGCCACAGTCGATGCTTATGTTTCCATGCAGAATTTGGTACTCAAGATTCTTACGGAAGAAGGGATAGCTATATTAAGGGGAAATCAAAATGTAGCTCGGGAGACATATATAAACATGTTGAATGAGGCTAACCAGGCCCTTCACCTTGACACAATGGACACACCTGACAAGGGAGATCAAAAAGTCGAACCAAGTGAAGTGTTACAAATAGTCAAGCTAGCGCCTGGGAAAAACATCCAGATATCAGCCAACAATGAGGGTTCAGATAAAAAAGTGCTCCTTTCTGTGCTCAAAGAGTTCATGGATGTATTTGCATGGTAGCCCTGGGACATTAAGATATCAAAAGATCTTATAACTCACTCGCTGAACACTCATCCAGAGTGCAAACCAATCAAACAGAGAAAGAGAAACTATGCCCTAGAGAGACAGTTGGTTGTGGAATGGGAGACGAACACCTTATTGGAGAATGGATTCATCAGAGAGCTCTTCTATCCGGACTGGCTAGCTAATGTAGTGTTTATCAAGAAGGCCATCGGAAAGTGGCGCATGTGTATAGATTTTACCAACCTCAATAAAGCATGTCCAAAAGATAGCTATCGCCTACCAAATATAGATCTCTAGGTAGACTTCATAGCTGGATTTGAGGAGTACGCCTTCCTTGATGCATCGGTGGGCTACCATCAAATTCCAATGAACCCAGCAGATGAGGAAAAAACTGCTTTCATCACTCACCGAGGTACTTATTGTTACCGGGTTATGCCTTTTGGCGATGGAGGTAAAACCTGACATGCTGGAGATTTTCTCTAACTCACAGCTAGTTGTAAGCTAGCTAAAGGGAGTGTTCGAGGTGAAGGAGAGCTTTATGATTTGGTACAAAGAATTGGCCAATTACAAAAATAGAATGAGCTAATCCTCATCTGGATATACATCGTCCATCCAGGAAAAGTCTAGGTTAGGATGCTTTTCTTTTACAGTGTTTGATAGCTTAGTGCCATAGGCCAAACACTTATCAGCTAGCAGCCACGCCTCATTCTCTTCATGCTTCGACAACTGACCTTCGAGCTCCGAACACTTCTTTTCCAGCTTTGCTTTCTCCTTCTTAATCTTATCAAGTTCAGCAATAAGGACTTGAGCATTCTCTTTCTCCTGGGCGATGGATGCCTCCAGCTTGACAAATTTCTTTGCAGCCTCTTCAGCCTTTCTCTCAGCTGTCAAAGTCTTGAGGAGAGACTCGTTTAGTTAAAAGTGTTCAGCTTAGCGGTAACTGCTCCCATAATCATTAACCCCTATAAAGAATGCCAAAAGAATGAGTGAGTTTAAATAATCACACAATAAGTAGATGAGCTAAAAAGGTACTACAACTCACCTCTACTTGGTGTCTTTTCATAACGGAGGAAAGCTACTCAGCATTCAAACCATAAAGGGGAGTCACCTCCCTTGGAACACAAGACACCATATGCGCGAAGGTGTTAAAATTGTCGCTCTTTGAAGAATAAGAGCTCCTCCGCTTCTCCCAAAACTTCGCAACCTCGAACACTAGCATCTGAATATCCTTCTTGAGGGACTCTTTTTCACCAGCCCCCCCTGCTAGAACCATTGCCTCAGACACAGTACCATACTCTCCTGAGGGCGTAATGCTCGCATCTAGTTTTATAGGTTGACTGACAGGAGCTCCCTTTGACAACTACTCATCAACGATCTCTACAATAGTTTGGTCATGAGTAACCTCTACTATCAGATTGGAGACAGGTCTGGCCACAGCAGGGGAAGGGCTACCACAGCCTAAGTGGTAGCTTTTTGACTTTTAGCTCGTATAAGCTCGGCTACTAAAATTTTGCCTCCTCTCTTCATGGCTATAAAAAGAAAAAAATTAACAACATGATCAGCTATGCCTAGCAAAGTAAATAAAAGGCTACCTTTTCTTCCATTTTCTCGGAATGAATCCAGAGACATAGGGGTCGAGCAAATTTTGGAGATTCCATTTCTCTCGAGCTAGCTCCCTCCATCAAGCTAGAATCAACTCTTCCTCATCATCCAACCACAAAACCATTGTCGTTGCGATTCACGAACCAGATCCAAGTAGTTACGAATGAGGAAGTCCTCGCATAGATTCTCTACAAGGAAATACCGATCTTTCCACTTCTTGAGGCCGTCTGGGTTACCACAAAAAGCACCAAAACTTGCTTGGGCCTATATGTAGTTATGATCCTCTGACCAGCTCGTAACCCAACCACGTGTATAGCTCGAAAAAGCTTTAATGTCAGATTGATACCGTGCTCCACTGCCCAAATTTGTAGAGCTGAGAGAATACACCAAGCATTTAGGCAAAGTTACCAAATGGATAAGTCAAAATAATTGAGCACCTCCACCTCAAAAGGGGTTAGGGAGAGACACACCCAGCCTTTACTGCGCCTCATAAATTGATAGCTTTCTCTTGTTAGTAAATGATGTGTTCTCCTTCTGAGAAGAGCTAGGCACACTAGTAAAATATTTCTCTGGCGACGTCACTTTACTAATGTGGGTTAATTGACGTGTTATTTGTGAATGTTTTTGTGAAGTAAATATCTAGGTTTAGTTAAGTTTTTATGTGAAACATGGTGCCTTTTATGTGTTTTTATTGTAAGTGTGTGTAGGGAGTAAAGGAGTTTCAACTAATGGAGAAAAAGGTAGAAAAACAAGCAAATGAAGGAAACTTGTTGCAAGCACAGTGGAGTCGTGAGCTTGACAAAGCAAGGAAGAAGAAAAGAAAAGTCAAACCAGAAGAAAGTCAACATTTGAAGCTCTGTGTCTTATTACGAGCGTGACAGGAGTCACGGGCGCAACAGATAAGGACGTTGGGTAGTTATTTTTTCAAAGGCACTTCAAAGGGACACCACTCTTCACTAAATGATGCCTACTTCTAGAGGGGTATTCTGAAAGACACAATGGTTGGAAACAAATATATATAAGAATTAGTTAGGGTTGAGATATATAAGTAATGATGTAGTGAAAAGAAAAGAACAATCTTTTTGTTTTTATTAATTTAGTTTTACTTAGTTTTGAAGAAGACAAGCAAGAGGAAGATTATCTACATAGAGAGCATAAAAGGGTTGAGAGATTTCTTTACTATCACTTATCTTTTTGCTTCTTCTTGTAACTAATAATTATATTTTCTTTAGGAACTTGAACAATAATATCTATGTCTTTATATTCTTAGTAATATACTTAATCTTTTATTGCAGATTTCATTATTAGTACTTTATGCATGATTACTAAAAGTAAGAATATGATTGAGAGATGTATTCCCTCTTTTAACTAATAAACATTCATTATTGAAATATTGCATGAGAGATTATGATATTGAAATAATTACTATAGGTTAGTGATTAATCTTAAAATAAGTTTATGTAATCAATTAACAATTAATGAGAATTAAGGGTTAAAATTACATATGCATGTCTTAAGAATAACTATTTCAGTTCGAGAGAATATATTAGGTCATTAATCCAACTTGGTTTGCAATATAAGATTTAAAATTCAAAGTAAGAGAATAAATTCAAGTTCAATTCATAACTTAAATATAAATCTGTAATTTGTCTTCTTTGATTAATAGTTAAGTAGGAATTTTTAGGTCTAATGTAGATGTTAGTTAATTTAACAATATAAACTATGAACATTGTGAACAAGATTAAGAATTGAGTATAGTGTGTAATTCCTCATCCATTCCCTTTGGGAATGATATCTTTAGTACTATAATTAATGAACCATGCGCTTGCAGATTTAACACAAATATTTACCAAACAAAACAGGGAGCTCGTCCTCCCTCACAAATGAACTAATACTGCCAACTCTGGGCAAATGACGAGATGTCCTTTTTGATGAAGATGAGGCTATCGACTACCCAAATTCAAATGGTGGGGCTTCACCAGAAGTAGATCCACCACTCACACTGGGAGCACTGTCAATTAACACTCTTTCTCCCTCTTCTCACCGGACTCCTCAAAGTACTCATCGTTGAACATAAAGGAAGAAGAATATGAGGAAAGTAACAAACCTGATTCAAGTCAATGGATTGCCAAAAAAGCAAGAAGAAGCAAATTACGGAAGCAAAAGCCCTTACACGTCGAGATCTCCATAGAATTTAGTCCAAAATAGATAACGCAAATGCAGAAGTGAGACAAAGTGCAAAAATGAAAAATGGAGAAAAGAAGAGGGTCTAAATAGGAAATCGGAGTTCATCACGAGCCGTAAACGTGGTGGATAATCTACAGTAACGGTCCTGTCATTATGACAGGGCAAGAAAAATGAAGGGCTGCTACAATAAATGTGGCCATTACGCAATAAAAGAGGAGGTCATTATGACCTGCCTTCAATGCCTCGGTCAGAATTGAAACGACACCCCCAGTCAGCATGAAAGAGCAAGTGATCACAAGCAAACATAAATGTCTATACCTTGGGGGGACTTATGATAACATGGCCTAACCCATAGTTCAACCAAATCTACGATGAGCCTGGAGTCTGGCACTAACTGCCCGAATCTCATTGAGCTCATAGTTCGAATAATTCGACTAGCAAAATAGATCAACTATGCATCCCCGAGAGCTCGTTTACCTTAGGTACTCGAAGAGCTCGGTAACACCCAATGTACCCAACTTTTGGTGAATCCCGCCATTTCTAGCAGTAATTGCTCTCTCTCCCCACATCTCCCCAAAAATAGGAAAAGTGGGAAAAATAACTGAAAGTAGTGGGATTTTACCGACTATCCACAGAGGAAAACTTAGGGAAATATAAGGGAAAAAACCAGGTATGATTAGAGAGCTCTAAAAAATACTAGAAAAAAAATAGTTCTCTTCGAAACCGAATTATTCTCTGATTTAACCATCGAAGGCTCCCTCGTCGGAAACCCTCATTGATCTTTTTAGTTGCTTTGTAGGTCACCCTAGTGGTAGAAATTCCACCTATCATCAATATTGTTATTTGGATGTTCCAAAATTGAGCTAAATTTTATGATCTAAATTTCATTAGCAATTCTTTTCAGGTCATAATATTTGGGGCGTTACATGGAAAGACCGAGGTAACCAATCGAACTATTCTAGCAGGATTGAAGAAAATGTTAGATGATGCCTTTGGCCTTTGGGCTGTTGAATTGAACAATGTGATATAGGCCTGCCAAACTTCCCATAGAGTTGCAACAGGTGTTACACCTTTCTCCCTCACTTATAGAGTTGAAGTTGTCATACCATGTGGGATTAGTGCCCCTAATTCGCGAACTTTGCAGTATGTGGTTGAAAATAATGAAGCCTACCTATTATATCACTTAGGTAGGTTGGAAAAATAGTAAGGGCTTGCCAGCTTCAACCTGTTGCTTATAAACAATGCATGATGTCCTATCATGATAGAAAGTTGAAACCAAAGTCCTTCCGGGTAGGAAAGCTCCATCCAAACTGGGAAGGCCCCTATCACAAATTGCCATTAGAGTCAGAAAGCTCCATCCAAATTGGAAAGGCCCCCTACCGAGTTCTTAAGATCATTAATCGAGAAGCTTATTGCTTTAAAGATCTCTCAGGGAAAATCTTGCTACACTAATAGAATGTCTCCAGCTTTAAGTTATATTATCAATAATTAGCTTAGTTCGGATGTAATGCCATTCGAGCCCCTGTGTTTGCTTCCTTATGATTAGTATTTTTTATTTTCTTATTTTTGGTCACCCTAGCTAATCTTGCAATTCGAGCAATTATCATGTTTATAGCTCGGATGAGCATTATTAATAAAGTTCAATGTATATATATCATAACTTTTAATTATTTTACAAATCTTGCTCAATATGGCCATAGTGCCACTTGAGCAGTAGTCCACTTTCATGCACCTAGATCAACTATACAGTAATATACGAATAATGAAAATCTCATCAAAAAGCAATTTAGAAAATAAAATAACTTCATTAAGTTAAAAATTGATTAAAAAAAATGAACAAGCAAAAATACAAGGGAAAAACACCCTTCAATCATCATTTGGATAAACCTTATCTATCCAAGACCAATCTAACCCAGGATGTTTTCCTTTCACTACATTAATCAATTTATTGCTGAATGAGAGACATCTACGAGCGACTAAGTCCACTGCCTTATCCTCCTGCTTGGCACATCATCTCTTCTCGAGCTCTGCCTTCTCATCCTGGCATTTCTTTAATTCCACACTAGAGGCCTGAGCTTCCTCTTTGCCCTTTATAAGGGATGCTTTGCCTCTGTAACCTTTTCTCAGCCTCGGTTACTTGTCCTATAGCCTCTACGGATTTCTTTGGGCTTTAGTTGCCCTCTTTTGGCATTGACAGCCTTGAGCTCTGCTTCACTAAGCTTAAATCGAAGCTCGATTGTAGCTTATTCCTCTTTTTGCCACTTTACAATTAGTTTATTCATCTTAGCAATAACTATAGACACTATAATCAGAGATAACCTAGATCAGGGTTACCTAATAATGAGGAACCATTTATACTTTTGATAAAGAGCAAGATCTCAAAGTTTCATCCTTGATTTCCACATTTCTATAAATGTTTTGTGGTTTCAACTTTGGTTTTTGAAGAGTGTTGAAAAGAATTTCAAAAACCTTGAGTTTTGCCTCTGATAGTGACAGACAATCGTCTATCATAAAGAGATGCCCGTCCATGGTTGTTTTCCTTCAATCCAGGTTAGATCAAAGGGCATTTTTTAAAATTTTAGGAAATCGTGTGAGGGACAACCTTCTGTCAAATACAAATGCCTATCTATGGGTTATTTTTAAATTTTCCACATTTTTCAAATTTGAAAATCTTAGATAAAATTAGATTTTGGAGAATCTAATCAAAGGTGGATTTTAAGGGATTAAAAATTCCATTTTTGAGGGATTAGATTTCAAGTTGATCTCTAACTCTTCTCCAGATATTTAAATAAAGACTATAATTTTTAAAAAGATGCTGACGGTAGACTTTTAAGGAAGAGAAATTTGATTCTCTATTCTTAGAAGTAAAAAACTTGAAGCAATCTTTCACATCAAACAAACACCTTCTTCTTTATCTTGAGCATGGGAATCAAGGTTGGAAGCCTAAGGCATAACTTTAAGATTTATAGAATTGCATTTCTTGAGGGTAATATTATGGGCCTCAATCTCTTCCTCTCTCTAGATGCATACAATTATCATGCAAACTAATTAGGTTTATTTTCTTTTTATAATGCCATGATCTATGTTTTTGTGTCGTCCAAACCTGTTCATTCGTGATTTATTTTTTGTCATGATGATTTAGCTCTGCTAAATATGTTAGAAGGCATGTTAACTTTTACTTTCTTCCATTGATGCATGATAAACACCTTAACTTGATTAATATATTTATATGACTTTTCTAATGTTAAAGCATGATTTAGATGTGTTTTCAATGTTATTCTTTAGTTCTGGGGGGGGGCTGGGCATGCTTTAGAATCTTAAGAATGCATGCTTAGAGTATGAATGAGTTTTCTTGTCTTTTTTATCTCAAAACTTGCTTTCTACCTTTGAATTTGAGTGACTGATGAGAAGAAGACCCGACAAACACCCATTTGTTAAAGTGACAGACGGGGCTTCACTGCGTCTTCTCCTCGTCTCGTCCCTCCTTGGTTGTTTGGTTTTTGTCCCTTTTTTTGGTTGTCCGTGGTTATTTCTTCATCATTTCACGTCTCCTTTAAGTGTTATTTTCTATTCACATGTTTATTTGCAAGGTTAGCCATTTTTAATGATATTTTTTCTTTTGTCTTTGCATGATTTATGTTCTGATCACTTAATACTTTATTCCAAAATGTGTTGTTTCAATTTCATTATTTAGCTTATTAATATTTTATGTGCTAATTCATTTGTTTTATATGTGTTCTTTTGAGAAATCATCCTTTATGTCTTTCGGAGTATATTGGAAGATTGGTTTACCTTGGAAAGACATCCCTCAAATGGTTTTGATTTCTATCCCTTTTTCTTTATTTTGCTTTATTTACTTATTTTTCTATTTATGTGGTTATTTATTTAGTTTATTTCATTTGTTTATCTTTTTGTACTTTAATTATTATTTTTCATGTATTTGGTAATAGTTTAGTAAAAAATGATTTTTTTTGGCACAATTAATAAAAAAGGACTTAATTGATTTTTACTTAATTAATTGGGCTTCTCAAAATAAAATAAAACAATGTCCACCTTTTTACCCCAAATTCACACATAAAAAAGAGAGTTCTATTTTTATCAAAATTGGAATCGCTCATCCTTTTAAAAATTGACAAAGGCTCTTCGTCTTTTCAAGACAACTAATACTCTGATTTATGAATGTATTTTAATTTTCTAGTTGGATAATTTGCTCATATAATAATTTAAGTAGTGGATTTAAGTTTTTTTTGTTTAGTTATTGCTTTCTCCACTTTTTAATTGATTGGTGTGTTTGTTTAATTAAATTATATTACATCATGTGAGAAGGAAGGTAGTGGATTAATATAAAAATATAAACTGAGATGCCAAGAGTGATGTCCTGAGCACCGATCTATTTGGGCATCAAAAGGTTGAGATTCTTTTCTTAATGTTCTGTTGGGTGCCAACTTCATGATACTGCCTCTTTGGGCCCACATTGGATGTCTTTATGGTTGACTGCCAATAATAAATTTGGTCTAAAACCCTAATCTATTGTGAAGTAGCCAATTTTATGAGTGATAACAAGTTTCATCCGATCTTGGACCCTAAAAGTAGGCCTTTAAAAAACTAACAAGGATCGAGCGGGCTCCGGCATGCATCACAATAATGGCACCACCTGTCGTGGATCCTTACAAATTAAAATAATGAGATCATAGGACTTAACAAAGAAAAAAGAAAAAAATGACTTAGTAAAAACTTACCTCCATTTAATGCCTCTTTATGATAGAGGACAACTGCTCGGCACTCAAATTTAGGAAGGGTGCCACCTTACTCAGCACACATGAAATTAAATAAGCAAAGGTGGTAAATGATGGAATATGACATGGTATGAATGTGATGATAGCACAGCGGAAAAACAAAAATTTTTATCATACATGCCATACAATTTCATGACAAGAATCGAAACATGCAATTTTAGAGTTTTAAACTTACAACTTTAGATGTCTTTAAAACTTGATTTTGATGATGACCAGCAACCAAGAAGGATATGTCCACCTTAGATCTTCACCACCAATGCCAAGGAACAGCCTTTACGCCACTCCCTCTATTCTCACACACACACTTGCAAAGATAGCTTAAAATCAAGAGTGCTAGCTCTATGATTGTGTATTCGGCAATGGGAATGATTTGAAGCCACAAGATCTGATCTTGTTCTTCCTTTAGGTTACTGTTTCAGCCCAAGAACACAAGAGAACAAGAAAGATTTCTATCCCCATGAGTATTTCGGCCAAGAGAGAAAAATAGCAAAATGGCATACCTTTTTATTCATTTAATTCATTAATATATATCACTTAATTTAGGTCAAGTGTGAGTGCCGAAAATTAAGTGTTAATTTCAGCCTCCATCACTTCCTAATTAAGAGATATATCTTAATTTGAATTCTATTAGAATTTAAATTCAAATGGCATTAGTCATTTAATCAAAACAAACTTACTTATTTAAGGTGATAGTTGCCGAATTCTACTAGTATTTTAGTTTGAATTTTGGCTACTTTAATTCCCTCTCAAGTATTATATTTTGATTAAATACAAATTAGGATTTAATACTCAATTAACTTAATTATACATAGATAATTAATCAATTGAAATTAAACCTAGCACATGCCAACAAATTTCTCTCGTGACCAACTGTTAACAGATTTGCCTAAAACAGCAAGTTGTTTTAGGCAAAAAGACAGTTCAACATATTTGCCTAAAACAGCTAGCTATTTTAGGCAAAAAACTTGTTTCACAGATTTTTCTAAAACAGCTAGCTATTTTAGGCAAAATCGTGGCTTAACAGATTTGCCTAAAACAACAAGCTGTTTTAAGCAAAATCGCACCTTGACAGTTTTGCCTAAAACAACTAGCTGTTTTAGGCAAAAAAACTATTTTTACAGATTTGCCTAAAACAGTTAGCTGTTTTAGGCAAAAATCTGTTTACCCATTTTATGCATTAATTTGACTTTAAATAAAAGTCCAAATTAATTCCCAATATACAATTTAAATAATTTAAGCCCAATGCTTTGTGTGTGATCCTATAGGTCCATTTAATGTTGGCAATGAATTAATAAATTAATTCAAAGGCTATATATATTCTCTAGCAAGATATTATAGCATTTCAAATTAAATGAAAATGCATATGGCATTTAGTGACCTAATGCAATTTTGTATAGTCCCTTACCCATAAATATCAGAATTAATATAAGGCATGGAACTAGTCATCCTTATATATATTAATTCCTTTCTTGATATTCCAGTGACACTAAACTCTCAGATAAATAATGATTACTCATTATTTCATCTCGGTATGGCCATACACTTCTCAGTTCACTGATCAAGTGGCCGATGATATTTTCTCTCTTAATGAGAGGGGTAATCCCTTCACTTTTCTCATGCTCTCTAACATGAATCAATGCATACCCAATCATACCCGTACTTGTCACTCTGTTACGAGTACGTTAGGTGTATGTCAAAGTACACAATAATTCATAAAGAGTTTCATAGAGATTTCAGGTCTAAGAACTCCGATACAAAACTTGCATATGAGAAACACTTATGACTTGTACCATGTAGTGTTCTCATGAGCGGATCGTATCCAGATACCATGTTCTTTAACATATATCTATGATCTCTGATTAACACTCTTGTCCTAATAATCCGTAAGACAGAACTCATAATATCTGAGAGAGCATACTAGTCTTAATTCATTGTTATTCCCATAACAATGACTGACTAGGGATGTTTAGAATGAAGTCTCATTTGTTTCAAGGTCTTACAACCATATGCCTCACACATGATAACTTAAACCGAAACGACATTCTTCGATAGTTTTATCAATTGATATGCACAGGAATACAAAAGATAAAACAAATGCCTCATTTTATTAACTAAGTGTTTTATTACAATGTATTGGGACTAGGGCTTACACTAACAGTCTCCCACTAGCACTAGTCCCAATTGGGCATAGCCCTAAGACCGAACGCTCTCAAATGAGCTTCGTGCAGATTTGAACGCAACTGTTTCGTCAAAGAATCTGCTACATTGTCTTCACTTGCTATCTTGCTAACCTTGACGTCCCCACGATCAATGATTTCTCTGATCACGTGGTACCTCCTGAGTATGTGTTTAGATTTCTGGTGTGACCGGGGCTCCTTGGCCTGTGCTATGGTCCCGTTGTTGTCACAGAAAATTTCTAATGGATCTATGATGTTTGGGACCACTCCTAATCCAGAAATGAAATTTCTAATCCAAACAGCTTCCTTTGCAGCCTCACTCGCTGCAATATCTCAGATTATGTAGTTGAGTGGGCAACGGTCTCTTGCTGCGAGCTTCTTTAGCTAACAGCACCACCGTTCAAAACATAAACAAACCCAAATTGCGATCTTATATACTGAGTGCTGGTCTGAAAAGCAGCATCGGCATAACCTTGTATGACGAGCTCTTTTTGACCACCATACACCAAGAAGTAATCCTTAGTCCTTTGCAGGTACTTCAGAATCCCTTTTACAGCAGACCAGTGCTTCTCACCAGGGTCTTGCTGAAACCTACTGGTTATACTCAGTGCATGAGCAACATCCAACCTAGTACATAACATAGCATACATGATAGATCTAATAGCAGATGCATATGGGATTCTACTCATGTTGTCCCTTTCCTCTTTGGTTTAAGGGCATTATTCTTTAGTCAAAGGAACTCCCAAAGCCAAAGGTATGTACCCTTTCCTTGAGTCTCCCATACTAAAATGCTTTAGTACTTTGTCTATGTACTTTTCTTGACTTAGTGCCAAAAGCCGATTCGATCTATCTCTATAGATTCGAATACCAAGTATTGTCTCGGCTTCACCTAAGTCTTTCATTGAGAAACATTTTCCCAACCATTGCTTAATCTTTTGCAATGTTGGAATGTCATTTCCAATGAGAAGGATGTCATCCACATATAGGACCAGAAATACTACTATGCTTCCACTAACCTTCTTGTACACACAAGGCTCATCTTCTTGTGCAATGGGTTCTTGTTCCACACCTTGTTATGAACTTGACCCCATTTCCAACTTATCCTCTACAAGAGTTTATGGCACTTGAATTTCTTCAAGTTCTATTTTACTCCCACTGTCTTTCTTGAGGAGGAACTCCTTTCCAAGAAAACAGCCTTGCGAGCAACAAATATTTTGTTCTCGGCTTGTGAGTAAAAGTAGTATCCCTTTGTTTCTTTGGGATAACCCACAAACAAGCAAACACTGGATTTAAACTCTAGTTTGTCAAATGTTAATTTCTTAACATTTGCTTCACAGCCCCAAATCCTGAGAAAAGACATATTGGGTTCTTTCCCAGTCCATACCTCATATGGTGTCTTCTTAACTGCTTTAGTTGGAGTACGGTTCAATAGAAACGCAGCAGTTTCTAATGCATAACCCCAAAAAGAGATAGGAAGATTAGCTTGACTCATCATAGATCGAATCATGTCCAATAGAGTTCGATTTCTCCTTTCGAACATACCATTCCATTGAGGTGTTCCAGGAGGAGTGAGCTGTGAAATAATACCACACTCTTTTAGATGATTGTCAAACTCTTGGCTTAAGTATTCGCCACCTCGATCTAATCGAATGGTTTTTATACTTTTTCCAAGTTGGTTTTCTACTTCGTTCTTAAACTCTTTGAATTTCTCAAAAGTTTCAGACTTGTACTTCATTAGATAGACATAGCCATATCTACTGAAGTCATCTGTGAATGTCACGAAGTAGCTAAAACCACCTCTAGCTTGTGTACTTAAAGGTCCACATACATCGGTATGTATTAGTTCCAATAAGTTATTAGTCCTCTCACCTTTCTTGTTAAAAGGACTCTTTGTCATTTTTTCATGCAAACATGGCTCGCATGTGTCATAAGACTCTAAGTCAAATGACCCAAGCACTCCAGTTTTGTGAAGTCTTGAAATACGTTTTTCATTTGCATGTCCTAAACGACAATGCCAGAAGTAAGTAGGGTTCAATTTGTTTGATTTAACCCTCTTTGTATTAATGTTGTATATGGACTCTTTGTTTTGTAAATCAAGGATATAAAGGCCATTTTGCAACATGGCATTGCCATAAGAAATGCCTTGGCGACGAATATGAGCATTGCCATTTTTAATAACAAAATCAAATTCATCATTATTCAAACATGAAACTGAAATAATGTTTCTGCTCATAGCAGGCACATAATAACAATTATTCAAAATAATACAAAGTCCGAAAGGTAAAGTGAGGTGATAGTCGCCTATCTCCATGGCAGCAACTCGTGCTCCATTCCCCATATGGAGGTCCACTTCATTCTTCCCAAGTAACCGCCTATTTCTTAGTCCCTGCACATTTGAACAAATGTGAGAACCACAACCGGTATCCAATACCCAAGTGGTAGAAATAGAAAGGTTAATTTCAACAACAAAAATACCAGAACTGGAAGCCTTGGCTCCATTCTTCTTTTGTTCTTCCTTGAAGAGAGCGCAATTCTTCCTCCAATGCCCTATCTTGTTGCAATGGAAGCAAGTGCTCTCACTCTCTTTGAGTTTTGGCACCTTGGGCTTGGATTGGGCCTGAAGTGCACTCCCAACTGACTTGGGTTTTCCCTTTCCCTTTCCCTTAGCGGGTCCCTTCTTAATTCCCTTTTGAACCATTAGTACGGGATTGGTCTTTCGAATGTTCTCTTCAGCATTCTTAAGCATCCCATGAAGCTCAATGACTGACTTGTTCATTGTATGCATGTTATAATTCATCACAAATGGATCATAAGCAGCAGGCAATGATCCTAAGATCAAGTCAGTGGCCAATTCCTTTGGCACTAGTACCTCAAGCTTCTCAAGAGTATCAAGATACCCTTTCATCTTAAGTACATGGGTACTAACAGGAGTACCCTCAGCCATCTTGCAAGAAATTAAGGCCTTTGTTGTCACGAACCTCTCGTGACGAGCTTGCTCTTGGAGCATCTCCTTGAGGTGCACCATGATCGCATAAGCCTCTTGGTCCATAATTGCTTTTGCAAGTCAGGCACCATAGTGGCTATCATCAAACAGGTCATATCATTAGAGTCACTTTTCTTGGTCTCAAAAGTTTCCTTTTGAACCACAGAAGCGTTCCTAGCAGGTTCCTCAGGTAAGGGTGCATCCAAAACATACGACTTCTTCTCTTGCTTAAGAACTATTCTTAAGTTTCGAGACCAGTCTATGAAATTGGTGCCATTCAATTTGTCCTTTTCAAGGACCGATCGCAATGAGAAATTGTTGTTTGAAGATGCCATTTTCAATCTACAATAAAATTTAGCAAGATTAAATGAGGTCTTATTATAATCCCACAAACCGAATTAATATCCCTTTAAATAATTCGCGTTAGTGATTTGATGTGGGCCAAGATCCACTTTTCATAACAACTTATTAGTCAAGCTGAGCCTGTACACCTAATAAGTTAAGTTACTTAGGTAGGAAAACTCCAATCATGTCTCGTACATGACTCTTGGATCAAATGGGCTAACATCTTAAGATGTTATAGCACAAACCCATTTATTAGTTGCCTAGGTCCGGGCATCCCTTTCCATGATAAGTCCAACCTACATTCACAACCCATGCCTCACAAAGATAATCGGGCGCATCTAGGACTCCTAGTCTACGTGACCGATGATCGATGCCTTGATATGTTTCGAATTAGGAAGGCAACTTTGTGACTTACTATTTTAGGGATTAATTTTATTACGGTTTACATGGCATACGCTTTGTCATCCATACATAGCATACATATATAAATAATTGCATAAAGTAAAGCGTGACAAACATGGGCCCAAAAACCTACAACTAAGATTCTATACTATTACATAAGAATCTTCGAGTTGGGCTTCTCCACTCCGGTGGGCTTCGTCTTGATTTACAAAGTCTTCAAGTATATTCTATTCTAAGAAATAAATGAAAAACTTTTACAACAAAATATAATGGCTCGCAGGCCATATTTAATTACAAAACCCAGGGCCTATGAATGCACCATGCATATCCATTCATCACACCAAATTAGCAAATAAATATACATAGCATTCATGGATAAAACAAAGTCTAATTTTAATTAATTTAGCCAAGCCCATTAATGAAAATTGTGTACTTGAACCTTTAAGAGATGACCCCGTGATGGGCCTGGGCCGAACCCTAATGGACTAAATCCTCTTATTGAATAAGTTCTCTTAAAAGCCCAAAATACAAACTAGTTAGATTTGTGCCATAAATCAACTCTAGTATAATTTCCAATTTTGCCATTTTTAATTTTATGTCATACAGCCCATAAACATTAAAAATACATATAATATGTGCTAACATGAATTAAAAATATAAAATCATGAAGAACACATATATAGTACACGGCATTCATGCAAAAACAAATAAACAACAAAAATTAGTTGCTTAATGCTTATGTAATGCCATAAAATGCACAAATATTTAAATCAATTTTATGAGTCATTTAATAATCTAAATAAGTCCATAAATATTGATTTAATATTCTATACCAATCTGATCTAAATGTGTTTTTACCATTTTAATCAAAACAAAACAAACAATGTTGATTAAACATGTAACAAACACAAACTAGTCATAGTTTTAAGTGATTTTAAAATTAATCAATTAAATTGTCGTGGACCAGAATTAAAACCAAATTTAAAATATGTCCAGACCTGATATTTAATCTTTAAAAATCACTTACAAACATTCCAAAATCATTTTTACATTTAATATTGAAAACTAGTTGTTAAACTAACAATTAATATGCCAAATAGCACCTAGTTTTAATATTAACATGTACCATCAGGTATTATTAATTAAATTCGACCATTAACAGCTCCTAAAACATCTTAGGACAGTATCTTAACATGTCATATTAATTATAATACCTATCTAATCAATTAAAATCGTTTTTTTATCAAAACAATGCAAAAAACTCAAAACAGAAAATTTCAGATTTGCATGTTTTCATAATGACAATTTTTAATTAATTTTTTTCATGCATCTAAAGCACTAAAATAAGCATGTTTAGGCTCTGATACCACTGATATAATATGACATGGTATTAATGTGATGACAGCACAGCGGAAAAACAAAAATTTTTATCATACATGCCATACAATTCCATGACAAGAATCGAAACATGCAATTTTAGAGTTTTAAACTTACAACTTTAGATGTCTTTAAAACTTGATTTTGATGATGACCAGCAACCAAGAAGGATATGTCCACCTTAGATCTTCACCACCAATGCCAAGGAACAGCCTTTACGCCACTCCCTCTATTCTCACACACACACTTGCAAAGATGGCTTAAAATCAAGAGTGCTAGCTCTATGATTGTGTATTCGGCAATGGGAATGATTTGAAGCCACAAGATCTGATCTTGTTCTTCCTTTGGGTTACTATTTCAGCCCAAGAACACAAGAGAACAAGAAAGATTTCTATCCCCTTGAGTATTTCGGCCAAGAGAGAAAAATAGCAAAATAGCATACCTTTTTATTCATTTAATTCATTAATATATATCACTTAATTTAGGTCAAGTGTGAGTGCCGAAAATTAAGTGTTAATTTCAGCCTCCATCACTTCCTAATTAAGAGATATATCTTAATTTAAATTCTATTAGAATTTAAATTCAAATGGCATTAGTCATTTAATCAAAACAAACTTACTTATTTAAGGTGATAGTTGCCGAATTCTACTAGTATTTTAGTTTGAATTTTGGCTACTTTAATTCCCTCTCAAGTATTATATTTTGATTAAATACAAATTAGGATTTAATACTCAATTAACTTAATTATACATAGATAATTAATCAATTAAAATTAAACCTAGCACATGCCAACAAATTTCTCTCGTGACCAACTGTTAACAGATTTGCCTAAAACAGCTTGAAAGACAGTTCAACATATTTGCCTAAAACAGCTAGCTGTTTTAGGCAAAAAACTTGTTTCACAGATTTGCCTAAAACAGCTAGCTATTTTAGGCAAAATCGTGGCTTAACAGATTTGCCTAAAACAGCAAGCTGTTTTAAACAAAATCGCACCTTGAAAGTTTTGCCTAAAACAGCTAGCTGTTTTAGGCAAAAAAACTGTTTTTACAGATTTGCCTAAAACAGTTAGCTGTTTTAGGCAAAAATCTGTTTACCCATTTTATGCATTAATTTGACTTTAAATAAAAGTCCAAATTAATTCCCAATACATAATTTAAATAATTTAAGCCCAATGCTTTGTGTGCGATCCTATAGGTCCATTTAATATTGGCAATGAATTAATAAATTAATTCAAAGGCTATATATATTCTCTAGCAAGATATTATAGCATTCCAAATTAAATGAAAATGCATATGGCATTTAGTGACCTAATGCAATTTTGTATAGTCCCTTACCCATAAATATCAGAATTAATATAAGGCATGGAACTAGTCATCCTTATATATATTAATTCCTTTCTTGATATTCCAGTTGATGGAATATGACATGGTATGATAATCATGATAGCACAGCGGAAAAACAAAAATTTGATCATACATACCATACATATCCAAAGATAGGAACGAAAACATGCAATTTTAGGGTTTTGAAACTTACAATAGATGATGCCTTTTATTCTTTGATTTTGTGATGTCCAGCAACCAAGATGCCTTTATCCACCTTAGATCTCGATCACCAATGCCAAGGAATAGCCTTTTGCGCCACTCCCTCTATTCCCACACACACAATTACACCGTCGGCTTAAAAACGAGATTGCTAGATCTCTTTTTCGGTATTGTGTAAGGGTTATAGTTTGAAGCTACAAAACTTGATTTTGTACCTCTTTAGATTGCTATTACTGCTCAATAACACAAGAGAATGAGGAACAATCCTTTCTCCTTGTGAAAAATTGAACAAAAGAATTAAGAGAGAGAGAGTCACTATTCACGAGTTACTATTCACGAGTTACTATTCATGCCACCAAAAAATTAGGTTTAGGGTTTTATTTCTTTTAATATATATGCTTATCCTTTGGCAAGTCATTAATCTGAATTCAACTATCCTAAGATAATTAATTCAAACTCTATCACTTCCTAAAGATAAGTAATATATTTTGAATTAAACTCCTTTGAATTTAAATTCAAATTTGAAATAAAACATAAGACATTTAAATAAATGAAATCACTTAATTAAATATATAAGTGATTTAATTTAATTTAAATTTCTTTAGGCTTTAATATTCAATTAACTTAATTAACACAAGATAATTAATTAATTGAAATTAAACCTTATGGGCTGAATTTCTCTCTCTCATGGACCAAAGCCCAATAGCAATATTATAACCCATTACATACATTAATTTGACTTTAATTAAAAGCCCAAATTAATGTCCAATACTTAATTTAAATATTTTAAGCCCAATGCTTTGTGTGCGATCCTATAGGTCCATTTAATGTTGGCAATGAATTAATAAATTAATTCAAAGGCTATATATATTCTCTAGCAAGATATTATAGCATTCCAAATTAAATGAAAATGCAAATGGCATTTGGTGACCTAATGCAATTTCGCATAGTCCCTTACCCATAAATATCAGAATTAATATAAGGCATGGAACTAGTCATCCTTATATACATTAATTCATTTCTTGATATTCCAGTGACACTGAACTCTCAGATAAATAATGATTACTCATTATTTCATCTCGGTATGGCCATACACTTCTCAGTTCACTGATCAAGTGGCCGGTGATATTTTTCTCTCTTATCGAGAGGGGTAATCCCTTCACTTCTCTCATGCTCTCTAACATGAATCAGTGCATACCCAATCATACCCGTACTTATCACTCTGTTACGAGCACGTTAGGTGTATGTCAAAGTACACAGTAATTCATAAAGAGTTTCATAGAGATTTCAGGTCTAAGAACTCCGATACAAAACTTGCATATGAGAAACACTTATGACTTGTACCATGTAGTGTTCTCATGAGCGAATCGAATCCAGATACCATGTTCTTTAACATGTATCTATGATCTCTGATTGACACTCTTGTCCTAATGATCCGTAAGACAAAACTCATAAGATCAGAGAGAGCATACTAGTCTTAATTCATTTGTTATTCCCATAACAATGACTGACTAGGGATATTTAGAATGATGTCTCATTTGTTTCAAGGTCTTACAATCCATGTGCCTCACACATGATAACTTAAACTGAAACAACACTCTTGGATAGTTTTATCAATTGATATGCACAGGAATACAAAGGATAAAACAAATGCCTCATTTTATTAATTTCAAGTGTTTCGTTACAATGTATTGGGGCTAGGGCTTACACTAACAATCTCCCACTAGCACTAGTCCCAATTGGGCATAGCCCTAAGACCGAACGCTCTCAAATGAGTTTCGTGCAGATTTGGACGTAACTGTTTCGTCAAAGGATCTGCTACATTGTCTTCACTTGATATCTTGCTAACCTTGACGTCCCCACGATCAATGATTTCTCTGATCAGGTGGTACCTTCTGAGTATGTGTTTGGATTTCTGGTGTGACCGGGGCTCCTTAGCCTGTGCGATGGCCCCGTTATTGTCACAGAAAATTTCTAATGGATCTAGGATGCTTGGGACCACTCCTAATCCATTAATGAAATTTTTAATCCAAACAGCCTCTTTTGCAGCCTCACTTGCTGCAATATACTCAGATTCTGTAGTTGAGTCGGCAACGGTTTCTTGCTTTGAGCTTCTCCAGCTGACAGCACCACCGTTCAAAACAAAAACAAACCCAAATTGCGATCTAGAATCCTGAGTGCTGGTCTGAAAAGCAGCATCGGCATAACCTTGTATGACGAGCTCTTCTTGACCACCATACACCAAGAAGTGATCCTTAGTCCTTCGCAGGTACTTAAGGATCCCTTTTACAGCAGACCAGTGCTTCTCACTAGGGTCTTGCTGAAACCTACTGGTTATACTCAGTGCATGAGCAACATCCAATCTAGTACATAACATAGCGTACATGATAGATCCAATAGCAGATGCATATGGGATTCTACTCATGTTGTCCCTTTCCTCTTTGGTTTTAGGGCACTGTTCTTTAGTCAAAGGAACTCCCAAAGCCAAAGGTATGTACCCTTTCTTTGAGTCTCCCATACTAAAACGCTTTAGTACTTTGTCTATGTACTTTTCTTGACTTAGTCCCAAAAGCCGATTCGATCTATCTCTATAGATTCGAATACCAAGTATTGTCTCGGCTTCACCTAAGTCTTTCATTGAGAAACATTTTCCCAACCATTGCTTAACCTTTTGCAATGTTGGAATATCATTCCCAATGAGAAGGATGTCGTCCACATATAGGACCAGAAACACTACTATGCTCCCACTAACCTTCTTGTACACACAAGGCTCATCTTCGTTCTTGATGAAGTCAAATTCTTTGACTGCCTCATCAAAGCGAAGATTCCAACTTCGGGATGCTTGCTTTAATCCATAAATGGATTTTTGAAACTTGCATACCTTCTTAGGATGCTTGGGATTGACAAAACCTTCAGGCTGTGTCATATACACATCCTCAAGTAAATTTCCGTTAAGGAAAGCAGTTTTGACATCCATTTGCCATATCTCATAATCATGATATGCAGCTATGGCAAGCAAGATCCTAATGGACTTGAGCATGACTACAGGCGAAAAGGTCTCGTCATAGTCTATACCATGAGTTTGTCGAAAACCTTTTGCTACTAGTCTACCTTTGTAGGTCTTATCAGCTTTTAGTTTGAATAACCACTTGCATTCAATTACCTTAGCACCTTCTGGTGGATCAACCAAGGTCCAAACCTGGTTATCGTACATTGATTGCATCTCGGATTTCATGGCTTCAAGCCAATTATCCGAGTCTGGGCTTTCAATAGCTTCTCGTTAGGTAGTAGGATCCTCACGATCTACTAACTCAATAGTGTCACTGTCAGTGATTAGAAATCCATATCTCTCAATCTCCTGACGTACCCTACCAGACCTTCTAGGTACTTATGTAATGGGTTCTTGTTCCACAACTGGTTGTGAACTTGATCCCATTTCCAAACCATCCTCTATAGGAGCTTGTGGCACTTGAATTTCTCCAAGTTCTACTTTACTCCCACTGTCTTTCTTGAGAAGGAATTCCTTTTCCAAGAAAACAGCCTTGCGAGTAACAAATACTTTGTTCTCGACTTGTGAGTAAAAGTAGTATCCCTTTGTTTCTTTGGGATAGCCCACAAACAAGCAGACAGTCGATTTGGACTCTAGTTTGTCAGATGTTAATTTCTTAACATGTGCTTCACAGCCCCAAATCTTGAGAAAAGACATATTAGGTTCTTTCCCAGTCCATACCTCGTATGGTGTCTTCTCAACTGCTTTAGTTGGAGTACGGTTCAATAGAAACGCAGCAGTTTCTAATGCATAACCCCAAAAAGAGATAGGAAGATTAGCTTGACTCATCATAGATCGAACCATGTCCAACAGAGTTCGATTTCTCCTTTCGGACACACCATTCCATTGCGGTGTTCCAGGAGGAGTGAGCTGTGAAATAATACCACACTCTTTTAGATGATCATCAAACTCTTGGCTTAAGTATTCGCCACCTCGATCTGATCGAATGGCTTTTATACTTTTGCCAAGTTGGTTTTCTACTTCGTTCTTAAACTCCTTGAATTTCTCAAAAGTTTCAGACTTGTACTTCATTAGATAGACATAGCCATATCTACTGAAGTCATCTGTGAAAGTCACGAAGTAGCTAAAATCACTTCTAGCTTATGTACTTAATGGTCCACATACATCGGTATGTATTAGTTCCAATAAGCTATTAGTCCTTTCACCTTTCTTGTTAAAAGGACTCTTTGTCATTTTTCCATGCAAACATGGCTCGCATGTGTCATAAGACTCTAAGTCAAATGACCCAAGCACTCCAGTTTTGTGGAGTCTTGAAATGCGTTTTTCGTTTGCATGTCCTAAACGACAATGCCAAAAGTAAGTAGGGTTCAATTCGTTTGATTGTTCCTCTTTGTATTAATGTTGTATATCGACTCTTTGTTTTGTAAATCAAGGATATAAAGGCCATTTTGCAACATGGCATTGTCATAAGAAATGCCTTGGCGACGAATATGAGCATTGCCATTTTAATAACAAAATCAAATTCATCATTATCCAAACATGAAACTGAAATAATGTTTCTGCTCATAGCAGGCACATAATAACAATTATTCAAAACAATACAAAGTCCGGAAGGTAAAGTGAGGTGATAGTCGCCTATCTCTATGGCAGCAACTCCTGCTCCATTTCCCACACGGAGGTCCACTTCATTCTTCCCAAGTAACCGCCTATTTCTTAGCCCCTGCACATTTGAACAAATGTGAGAACCACAACCGGTATCCAATACCCAAGTGGTAGAAATAGAAAGGTTAATTTCAACAACAAAAATACCAGAACTGGACGCCTTGGCTCCATTCTTCTTTTGTTCTTCCTTGAAGAGAGCACAATTCTTCCTCCAATGCCCTATCTTGTTGCAATGGAAGCAAGTGCTCTCACTCTCTTTGAGTTTTGGCGCCTTGGGCTTGGATTGGGCCTGAGGTGCACTCCCACTTGACTTGGGTTTTGCCTTTCCCTTTCCCTTTCCCTTAGCGGGTCCCTTCTTAATTCCCTTTTGAACCATTAGAACGGGATTGGTCTTTCGAATGTTTTCTTCAGCATTCTTAAGCATCCCATGAAGCTCAGTGACTGACTTGTTCATTGCATGCATGTTATAATTCATCACAAATGGATCATAAGCAGCAGGCAATGATCCTAAGATCAAGTCAGTGGCCAATTCCTTTGGCACTAGTACCTCAAGCTTCTCAAGAGTATCAAGATACCCTTTCATCTTGAGTACATGGGTACTAACAAGTGTACCCTCAGCCATCTTGCAAGAAATTAATGCCTTTGTTGTCACGAACCTCTCGTGACGAGCTTGCTCTTGGAACATCTCCTTGAGGTGCACTATGATCGCATAAGCCTCTTGGTCCATAAATTGCTTTTGCAATTCAGGCACCATAGTGGCCAGCATCAGACAGGTCACATCGTTGGAGTCGCTCTTCTTGGTCTCAAAAGTTTCCTTTTGAACCGCAGAGGCGTTCCTTCCTGGTTCTTCAGGCAAAGGTGCATCCAAAACATACGACTTTTTCTCTTGCTTAAGAACTATTCTTAAGTTTCGAGACCAGTCTATGAAATTGGTGCCAATTAATTTGTCCTTTTCAAGGACCGATCGCAATGAGAAATTGTTATTTGAAGATGCCATTTTCAATCTACAATAAAATTTAGCAAGATTAAATGAGGTCTTATTTATGATCCCACAAACCGAATTAATATCCCTTTAAATAATTCACGTTAGTGATTTAATGTGGGCCAAGATCCACTTTTCATAACAACTTATTAGTCAAGCTGAGCTTGTACTCCTAACAAGTTAAGTTACTTAGGTAGGAAAACTCCAATCATGTCTCGTACATGACTCTTGGATCAAATGGGCTAATATCTTAAGATGTTATAGCACAACCCATTTATTAGTTGCCTAGGTCCGGGCATCCCTTTCCATGATAAGTCCAACCTACATTCACAACCCATGCCTCACAAAGATAATCGGGCGCATCTAGGACTCCTAGTCTACGTGACCGATGATCGATGCCTTGACATGTTTCGAATTAGGAAGGCAACTTTGTGACTTACTATTTTAGGGATTCATTTTATTACGGCTTACATGGCATACGCTTTGTCATCCATACATAGCATGCATATATATATAATTGTATAAAGTAAAGCGTGACAAACATGGGCCCAAAAACTTACAACTAAGATTCTATACTATTACATAAGAATCTTCGAGTTGGGCTTCTCCACTCCGGTGGGCTTCGTCTTGATTTACAAAGTCTTCAAATAAATTCTATTCTAAGAAATAAATGAAACTTTTACAATAAAATATAATGGCATGCAGGCCATATTTAATTACAAAAACCCAGGGCCCATGAATGCACCATGCATATCCATTCATCACACCAAACAAGCAAATAAATATACATAGCATTCATGGATCAGACAAAGTCCAATTTTAATCAATTTAGCCAAGCCCATTAATGGAAATTGTGTACTTGAACCTTTAAGAGAAGACCCCGTGATGGGCCTGGGCCGAAGCCCAATGGACTAAATCCTCTTATTGAATAAGTTCTCTTAAAAGCCCAAAACACAAACTAGTTAGATTTGTGCCATAAATCAACTCTAGTATAATTTCCAATTTTGCCATTTTTAATTTTATGTCATACAGCCCATAAACATTAAAAATACATATAATATGTGCTAACATGAATTAAAAATAAAATCATGAAGAACACATATAATAGAACACGGCATTCATGCAAAAACAAACAAACAAACAACAAAACTAGTTGTTTAATGCTTATGTAATGCCATGAAATGCACAAACATTTAAATCAATTTTATGAGTCATTTAATAATCTAAATAAGTCCATAAATATTGATTTAATATTCTGTACCATTTTAATCTAAATGTGTTTTTACCATTTTAATCAAAACAAAGCAAACAATGTTGATTAAACATGTAACAAACACAAACTAGTCATTGTTTTAAGTGATTTTAAAATTAATCAATTAAATTATCATGGACCAGAAATAAAACCAAATTTAAAAAATGTCCAGATCTGATAATTAATCTTTAAATATCACTTACAAACATGCCAAAAACGTTTTTACATATAATTTTGAAAACTAGTTGTTAAACTAGCAATTTACATGCCAACTAGCACCTAGTTTCAAAATTAACATGTACCATCAGGTATAAATAATTAAATCCGACCATTACCAGCCCTAATAACATCTTAGGACAGTATATTAACATGTCATATTAATTATAATGCCTATCTAATCAATTAAAATCGTTTTTACACCAAAACAATGCAAAAAACTCAAAACAGAAAATTTCAGATTTGCATGTTTTCAAAATAACGATTTTTAATTAATTTTTTCATGCATCTAAAGTACTAAAATAAGCATGTCTAGGCTTTGATACCACTGATGGAATATGACATGGTATGATAATCATGATAGCACAACGGAAAAACAAAAATTTGATCATACATACCATACATATCCAAAGATAGGAACGAAAACATGCAATTTTAGGGTTTTGAAACTTACAATAGATGATGCCTTTTATTCTTTGATTTTGTGATGTCCAGCAACCAAGATGCCTTTATCCACCTTAGATCTCGATCACCAATGCCAAGGAATAGCCTTTTGCGCCACTCCCTCTATTCCCACACACATAATTACACCGTCGGCTTAAAAACGAGATTGCTAGATCTCTTTTTCGGTATTGTGTAAGGGTTATAGTTTGAAGCTACAAAACTTGATTTTGTACCTCTTTAGATTGCTATTACTGCTCAATAACACAAGAGAATGAGGAACAATCCTTTCTCCTTGTGAAAAATTGAACAAAAGAATTAAGAGAGAGAGAGTCACTATTCACGAGTTACTATTCATGCCACCAAAAAATTAGGTTTAGGGTTTTATTTCTTTTAATATATATGCTTATCCTTTGGCAAGTCATTAATCTGAATTCAACTATCCTAAGATAATTAATTCAAACTCTATCACTTCCTAAAGATAAGTAATATATTTTGAATTAAACTCCTTTGAATTTAAATTCAAATTTGAAATAAAACATAAGACATTTAAATAAATGAAATCACTTAATTAAATATATAAGTGATTTAATTTAATTTAAATTCCTTTAGGCTTTAATATTCAATTAACTTAATTAACACAAGATAATTAATTAATTGAAATTAAACCTTATGGGCTGAATTTCTCTCTCTCATGGACCAAAGCCCAATAGCAATATTATAACCCATTACATACATTAATTTGACTTTAATTAAAAGCCCAAATTAATGTCCAATACTTAATTTAAATATTTTAAGCCCAATGCTTTGTGTGCGATCCTATAGGTCCATTTAATGTTGGCAATGAATTAATAAATTAATTCAAAGGCTATATATATTCTCTAGCAAGATATTATAGCATTCCAAATTAAATGAAAATGCATATGGCATTTGGTGACCTAATGCAATTTCGCATAGTCCCTTACCCATAAATATCAGAATTAATATAAGGCATGGAACTAGTCATCCTTATATACATTAATTCATTTCTTGATATTCCAGTGACACTGAACTCTCAGATAAATAATGATTACTCATTATTTCATCTCGGTATGGCCATACACTTCTCAGTTCACTGATCAAGTGGCCGGTGATATTTTTCTCTCTTATCGAGAGGGGTAATCCCTTCACTTCTCTCATGCTCTCTAACATGAATCAGTGCATACCCAATCATACCCGTACTTGTCACTCTGTTACGAGCACGTTAGGTGTATGTCAAAGTACACAGTAATTCATAAAGAGTTTCATAGAGATTTCAGGTCTAAGAACTCCGATACAAAACTTGCATATGAGAAATACTTATGACTTGTACCATGTAGTGTTCTCATGAGCGGATCGAATCCAGATACCATGTTCTTTAACATGTATCTATGATCTCTGATTGACACTCTTGTCCTAATGATCCGTAAGACAAAACTCATAAGATCAGAGAGAGCATACTAGTCTTAATTCATTTGTTATTCCCATAACAATGACTGACTAGGGATATTTAGAATGATGTCTCATTTGTTTCAAGGTCTTACAATCCATGTGCCTCACACATGATAACTTAAACCGAAACAACACTCTTGGATAGTTTTATCAATTGATATGCACAGGAATACAAAGGATAAAACAAATGCCTCATTTTATTAATTTCAAGTGTTTCGTTACAATGTATTGGGGCTAGGGCTTACACTAACACCAGTGACACTGAACTCTCAGATAAATAATGATTACTCATTATTTCATCTCAGTATGGCCATACACTTCTCAGTTCACTGATCAAGTGGCCGACGATATTTTCTCTCTTAATGAGAGGGGTAATCCCTTCACTTCTCTCATGCTCTCTAACATGAATCAATGCATACCCAATCATACCCGTACTTGTCACTCTATTACGAGTACGTTAGGTGTATGTCAAAGTACACAGTAATTCATAAAGAGTTTCATAGAGATTTCAGGTCTAAGAACTCCGATACAAAACTTGCATATGAGAAACACTTATGACTTGTACCATGTAGTGTTCTCATGAGCGGATCGTATCCAGATACCATGTTCTTTAACATATATCTATGATCTCTGATTGACACTCTTGTCCTAATGATCCGTAAGACAGAACTCATAATATCAGAGAGAGCATACTAGTCTTAATTCATTGTTATTCCCATAACAATGACTGACTAGGGATGTTTAGAATGAAGTCTCATTTGTTTCAAGGTCTTACAACCATATACCTCACACATGATAACTTAAACCGAAACGACATTCTTGGATAGTTTTATCAATTGATATGCACAGGAATACAAAAGATAAAACAAATGCCTCATTTTATTAACTAAGTATTTTATTACAATGTATTGGGTCTAGGGCTTACACTAACGGTAAAGTCATCATTTATTTTGTTGTAAACACTCCTCTGTTTTTGCCCAAACCCTATCACCTCATATATCAGGGCTTGTAGATCTTTCTCCTATGAACAAAGGGCATCAGTCTCCGACCTCTCCATTTTAGTTGAAGGGGGATCCTACTATTGTGGCATCCAACCTATTTATTGCCTATTCATTCCCTAGCCCTTGAGGGTCATATGGGATCTCCAATACTCGAGGCATGGAGATATAGTTAGCTCTAGGAGTAGGCCTAAGTTTTGCTAGGCTCTTTTAAATGGCAATAAGGGATTCGATAGCCTTTTGCTATTTGTCCCTCATTACCTTAGCCAAGCTTGCTTTGCTCATCCTTTTTATTGCTATGAAAAAGTAAAAAATTTGCAATCCATTAGATTTATTTAAAAAAGAACAGAAAGTGAACCACCCTTCTTTCGCATTAGATTAGAAAGAAGAAGACTGCATTGTGATTGTAATCTAATATCTCTTTTTTCCCAAGTTAGCTTTTTCCATAGAGCCAAGGTACCCTCTTCTTCCTCCGATAACCATAGTTGGGCATCATTCTTATTGACAAATTGACCCCAAGAAGTGTGGAATGAGAAGTCTTTGCCTTTGCTTTCCACTAAAAAAATTGATTTTTTAGTTCTTTAAGGAGTCTGAGTTCCTTACAAAAGCGCCATACTCCACTCAAGCCTAGATATAATTATGGTCTTCATTAGCCATCAAGAGGCCCACCACATGAGTAGCTCAAAAGAGATTAATAATGAGGTTAATATCAAGCTCGATGATCCATACTTATAGGGCAGAAAGAGTTCGTTAAGCTTTGGGTGCAATTGCTCGATTGTTAAATCATAATAGTTGAAGAAGTCTAGCTCAAAATTTGTCAGTGGTAGATTTACCCCAGCATCAAAATCGACTTCATAAACTACTATACGATTCTTTTTGGGAACTTAACATTTGCTTTGAGGAGATGCCTAGTGCTCTAATCTCATATTTGTTCGAAATTTTAAGTTTCCCCTTTAAAGAGACTAGATGATCCCGTTTAATTATAGAGCCAATGTTTCCGACCCTAGGTAATCTTTTTGGTTCTTTCCTTGTTGCCCTTTTAGTTACCATGCCCATTCTTAAAGGCTGACTTTTGGAGGGCAAGCTCTCGTTAAAAGAACTAGGTATGCTATAGTCTAGCAACCCTTTGTATATTTCGACTCTCTTACTAGAATCCTTCGAAGAACTCATGATAAAAATAACAAGAACAAAAAAAGGAAGGGGAGAATGAACCTATAAAATAAGGTGTTATAGTCAAATAATGCCTTAAACAGAGTGATGGGAACCTCCTTGAAATTACAAGGATTGCTTGGCGACAAATAGAGTGCAGAAATTGGAAAACAAGAATTGAAGAGGAAGAAAATGCCAAATGAATAATCTAAAAAAAGAAGGAAATCAAAGAATATATAGGGCTCAGAGGCCACCATATCGAATACATGTGGATGGTAGGGATTGCATGTAGACAGGCTGTGCAACTTTAATTACCCTACAAGCAAGAAAAAAAGCATTGAGGTTAACAACCTGTGTTATTATCATGACTCAGCAGCCATTTATGTGACTTACAAAATGACACCATCTCATGCCATGAACGTCGATTTGCACTTAAATGATTGCTTTTTGAGATTTAAATTCCAGCTTAACTGGATGCAACTTCGCTAGTAATCGAGCTAAAGAGTTCGGAACTGGAAATTGATATTCCTCGATATTTCCATAGCACTAGAAACCTGTATGGATTCTAACTCTACTAGAACAAGAAATAATCGATTTTCCTTATCTAGTCTTCCAATATAAGAATGATAAGTTTCTTCTTATTGAGGATTTATAAATACACTCAAACTTTATTACTTACCTCTATAAAAAGGGCTAATGGGGAGGTTTAGGTATGTTCCCTCTCTCATAATATTCTCTTATCTTTTTTCTTTATAATTTTTAACTTGACCAACGGAATCTCCCTTATTGGAACTCTGCCTGAATTTTATATTTTAAGGTAACTCTTTAGTTAGAAACCTGGAATTTTCGAGTATCATCATTGTTAAAAAGACACATTTTAAAAGTAAATTTAATTAAGGTAGTTTATTAGTTGGTTCTATTCAATTTGAAGAATTGAATTAAAATTTAAAATATTTAGAATAATAATCGAATAAATTTTGGCCAATTCTATTCAATTTATTTGTTTTTTGGCTTTATAGACTTTTTTTTAGTTTTTAATCTAGATGAACTTATAGATTAAAATAACATATTTTCCTTAAAATACAACAATTTAAAATAATTAAAATAAAAATAATATACATAAATTTATAATAGGTATCAGTATGTAGCATTCAACATTTTTATTAATCAGGTGAAAAAAAGTGGCCTTGAGATTCAAAATAAATTGTAAATTTAAACTAAATATAACAAAGAGATAATGGCCTTTTTTTCAATGCCCTTTGTTAGTTCTAAAAGAAGGGAATTATGAAAAATACCCTTATTTTTTGTTTTCTTTTAAAAAATGCCATAGGGTTTTTTTACACGTTTCACACTTGGATTTTCAATTTCAAATATACCCATTTTTAAATTAAAAAATTTATGTATATCAAATATACCCAGTTATCTTACTATCGTGTTCCCTCTTAATTTTTAGAGGCGATTTTTCATCTTTAACAGATTTTCATCTCTGATGGTTCTTCATCTCTAATGGTTTTTATCTATTCTTTTAACTTCATTATTCGTTTTTTAAGTTGTTTGGTTGATATCGAGAACTTGTTAGAGAGTTATTGCGATTCATCGAGTATTTGTTTTCAGAAGTGTATTCATCTTTAATTAATCGCTGGTAAGTATATCATTTTATATTTTTCACTTCATTATTGTTTATTTATTTTTTTGATTAATATTTATAATCTTTTTAGTTTTTTTTACGGTTGTATTGATTTTTTTATTGGCATTTTTTATGTTCATTGATCTTTGTTGTGTTGATTTCTTGTTTACGATTGTATTAATTGTAAATGATGATTTGTTGTTTGTTTTTTTGGTTGTTTTTGACAATGTGTGATTAATCGATACATTTTTTTAGTTATCTTAAGTGAGATGAATGAGATTTTGCATATATATTTCGATTGTTTGTAAGTTGTACACATTATGGATTGTTAAGTCATTATTTGTTTATAAAGTAAATACAGTGTATTAGTTTTGGAAATAGTTCATTATACTATATTAGATATTAGTAAAAACTAAGTATATTATTTTAGGTTTTAGTAAAACTGAGTATATTTAGTTGGAAATTACGTACTGGAAACATTGTATTAGGTTTTAGTAATTCAATGCACTGTATTTTCTTTTGAGAAAAGTCAATATATTATATTTTATTAAAAAAATACAATGTATTTTACTTTTTATAGTACTCTGTATTTTCTTTCATAAAAGGAAATACACTATATTTAGTTGCTATAAAGTTTAATACAACGTATTTAGTTTTTATGAAAAGAGTATACACTAGACTTAGTTCAGTTAGAAGACTTGATACACTGTATTGTATTTTTAAAAAGAAAATACAGTGTATTACAAAAAGGAAAATACAACGTATTTTGTTAATACACTATATTGCAATGTTTTAGGCTTTTATCGAAAGCTAATAATATGTATTTATTTTATATTTAAAAATTTCATAAATTATATTCAGTTTTATAAGGTGTAATATAGTTTATCGGGTTTTATGAAAAGAAAATACAATTTATGTAGTTTTGTTAAAAGATAATATGCTGTATTTATCTCATTTACAGAACTGAATACAATGTAATATTACATTGTGTTTTACAGTGTATTACATATATGTTTTGTGTTATACATGTTTGATTTGTTTTTTTTGTTTTATGTTTATTGATTAAATTTTTTGAATCAAATTATAAATTGTGATGCACACCGAAGATAGGTTAATTTTTTAGGTTCGCTCTCGAGGGCCTGCTTTTAAGGCCAGAGACCGGAAGAGGCTCGCTTTTAATCATAAACTAGCCACTTCGCAATAAAAAGGATTGATTCCTAATTCTTACTGACGGTCAACCCATGAAGGCGTCTACTAGTGGGCTCAAAGAGGCTGGTGTCATGGAGTCACCACCCAACAAAACGTTGAGAATTGAATCTTGACCTCATTTTGATGTCCAAATAGAGACTAATATTCGAGACATCCCTTTTATTAGGCATTTTGGTTAGGTGTCAATTTATGGTTGAGTTTTAGAATTGATGCTCTCTCCTCTTTCACACAATACATAAAAATAAGTAAACACCTAATTCAAGTAAATAAAGCAGTAAAAGCAATAAAATAAACCTACTTAACTATTACAGAAGCAAATTATCCCGAAGAATATTCCAAGGCAAGATCAATACACATACATAAAACGGGTTATTGATTCAATTTGGAAGCATTGGCTTCCTCATGCATTTTTACAAAAAAGGCATTTGTATGGAATTGGGTAAAAAAATAGGACTTTGGTCCATATTTGTTAAAAAAACTCAACTTATTTACTAGAAAATGCTTTAAATGCCTTTTTATTTTAACGTGCTCGAAAGAATCCCTTTTTTACTAACTATTACAAACCCGAAAAATAATACATCCAAAAAATAAAATAGCCAATAATGGTAAAAATAAATAAATAAACAAACAACACCATAATAAGTAAATAAGATGAAATCCAACGTAACCGGGGAGTGGAGATGATGACCAGTGTGGGAGCACGACTTCCCTAAAAAAGCCATAAGCCCTCCACAACCATAAATATATCAATTACTAAAAAAAATCACATAAAAAAAATAAATTTGTATTTATAATAAAATAATTATATGCTTATTTATACAAACAGATCAATTATAGGTACAGGAATATAGGTACAATAACAAAAATACGTCAAATAACTTATAAATATTGTAGGAAATGAATAAGTGACACAAAAAATATATAGAAGCCTAAAATATGTGCAAAAGTATCACAAAATACCCTCTAAGGACGGCCAATAGGAGTGAGGGATGACCACCACAAGAGCGAGGGACGGATAGGAAAATGGGATTGAGACATCCCATCTCTCGGATGAGGGACAACCATACTTCAATCCATCTTTTCATATGTCACATCTGGAACAAAACAGAAATTGCCAAAAACATGGCAAAAGTGTAAAATCATACAAACAAGTTTCTAGCCCTACATGGGCCATATTTAAGCACTAAATCATACCAAAACACATTAAAAACACCTAAACATGCATCATACTATGTTAAAAATACAAAATTATAACATATAAAGTGAGGGAGAAAGCTTTACATGCACAACAATGAAGGAACCTCAATAACCCTATCTTGCCTCTAGCATATTAGGCAAATTAGAAATGAATTCTACTTTGATAAAACATGCATATTATTCAGATATAATGATTAAAATGAATTAATTCAATTATAAACAATCATATGAACATGTGAATGAATTGTAGATGGAGAAAGTAAAATGAGCCTAGAATATTATTCTCAGAAGATATTCTGACTCTATGAATTTTATAGTCCAAATCTTTACTCCGAATCGTACTCTTTGATTCTAAAAACAAGTATGAAATTTGATTTGAATGAATGTGTATTTGGAGAAAGATTACTAGAGCAAAAAATGCCTTAGAGAGAGAAAGAAATTAAACTTTCTCCTTCTCTAATAGTTGCACCTCAAAAAAAGATTCCTTCCCCTTCTCAAAACCTTAGATTTTTATTTTTATACCTAAAGAAAGTTTTAATACAATTCCAACTCAAAAATCACCAAATTTGGAGATCAAATCCTCCAAATCCGGAACCAATCTTTTTCAGATAAACCTTCCCTTTTGAAAATCTAGAAAAATATGGAAAAATCTAGGTTTCAAACCAGAGAAGGGCGTCTGTCAATGAAAAACAGCCGTTTCTCATCATTAAACCTCAATTTTCCAAAAACACCTCGAGTTTACATTACATAAGACAGAAAGGCCCATAGATGGCCACTCCTCAAGTGATAGTCGGCCGTCTGTTACCACTGGAAGTCCAAATTTGTAATGGCCTCAACACCGGGTTAGCCGTAAATAGTATTTTTCGATAGTGAATAGTATTTTTCGGGCTAAAAGGTACACCCGAAAGTGAAAAATATTTTATTGAACCATTGGAAAATATTGTTAATGGTGAGTCCGAAGTTGAAATTTGAAATAAAATTGAGGTCAAATGGGCTTTTAAAAGTCAAAAATACGAAAAATGTAGCAGGTAAATTTTTATTATTGGGATACTAGCTTATTTTTGTATAAATGATTAAAAATAGAAAACGAATTTCAAAAATTACCAAAAATTGCAGTTAAGCCTAAAATAACATGTAGATTTTTTTGGCTACAAAAAGTAAATTTTTATGTAATACCAGTATTTTTGAATCGGACCAATTTAATTGAACCGGATCGATAATGGACTCTGATTGAGCTAAAAATTTGCATGCAACCTATTTTTGGGTTGATAAAAATTATGAGATCATTTTTGAAGTGATTTGAAATTGAAAAGTAAAAGAAATGAATTATAATTTATTATTGGGTAGTTAATGAGCTTTGGTTAATTAAATCAAGCCCAAAACCAAGCCCAAAGCCTAAGCCCACAATTGAGAGACTATAAAAAGGAAGATTTCTCTTTAATATTCCAGAACTTCCCACATTTTCGGCAGATTTCTTTGTCTTGGTGGCCGAACTCCACTGTTGTCTCTTCTCTCTAAAAATTCTTCATCTTTTCTTGATTATTTTCTCTTGATCCAAACACCAAAAATGATTTTTAGCCTCTCTAGTTGCTAGATTTAATCTCAAATTAGAGATTGAAGGAAGAAAAGCTAAGGAAAACAAGGACATAAGGCATGGAGGTCAATTTTAGGTAAGTGAAATCTTGGTTTTTAATTTGATTTCAAGGCACCTATAGATAGATTTAGGTGCCTAGAGTATGTTTTTATGATTATTTTGAGCTTAAATGATGTTTATCTTGGTGAATTTGGAGGTGAAAGTTTTAGCCATGGAAGAAATTTGAAGGAAAAATGATTTTCATGGGTTCAAGGATAGGAAAATAAAGTTTGTGCAAGGATAATGGTAAGTATGAGGTTAGTGACTACTAAATCTTAGTATTTTCTATTTAATTTAATGATTTTCCTTAGGGTTTATTAAGGAAAAAAATTGTATAATTGATTAATTTTTAAGTTAATTGCATAATAGTGAAATTGGCCCTTAGTTTAGCATGATAGAATATTTAATTGAAAAAAAAATTGTAAGGTAATTTTATTAAGGTGGCCGAAATTCATTGTGAAGAAAAAAAATTATATGTTAAGTAATTAAATGAATTTAGGCCCTAAATTGATAATAAATGTTAAATAATGCCTTTATAAATTTTGGTGGAATTTATAGAAGTTAAATGAATATTTTGGGATTTTTTATTGAATATGTAATTAAAAAAAATAAAATTGAAGAGATATATATGTATAATGAAATTACCCTTAAATAATGTAATTGAACTTAATTAAGCTTAAATGTAAGCTTAATTAACTTGAAATAAATTTTAAGAAAAAATTCCTTAATGGCCAAATCACATTCTTAAAGAAAAGAATGTGTACATTAAGTATTTTTTTTATGAAATTAAGCATTAGATTAAGGTAATGCATGAAATATAATGTCCATGAATTTTTATGAAATTTATGGAATTTATTCAAGATTTTTTAAGTTAATTATAAGGGTATATATATAATGTATAGGATGAATTATGGTAAAATAATTCAAAAAATGAGTAAAAATGATAATAATTGAAAAATAATGTTCACATAAATTTTTATAGATTTTATGTGATTTATGAGTATATTTTAAAAATAAATATTAAACATGCTTAAGTGCAAATATTGAATTATTGAAAAATAATTCAATAAACAAGTAAAAGTGATTCAATTAATGTAAAATTTATTTATATGTCGTATAAAGAAAATGGAAAAGGTTAAGGATAAATTTTTGAAAAATAAAAAGTACAGTGAATAAATAACCGTATTGAATTATTACCAAATAATTTATAATTCGAAAAAAAATGGTGAATTATTATAAATAATTCACAATCCATATTAAAAGTAATTCGAATTCTGAACCACCGCAAATTAAAGCCGAAAAAGTAAGAAATTGATTAAAAGTCAAAAAGGAATAAAATGAATGTAAAATGATAAAATATTGAATTATTGAGAAATAATTCAATAAGTGCCAAAGAAAGGTAAATTATAATGATGTAATTCACAAACTATGTAAAAAGGTATTGAAAAAATATTTGACTAAGTAATGAAAAAGACTCTGAAAAGACAGTGTAGAATAACCGTAGTGAATTATGAAGACATAACTCACTAACGGTATAAAAGTACAAAAAAAGTGAATGATAAAATGTACCGGTTTAAAAAAATAAAAAATAATAATAATAATAATAATTGTGAAAAAAATTGAAAGTCTGAAAAGTTTATGTGAAAAATTCCTATGGTGAATTATTGTCAAATAATTCCCAAAAAGTGGTTAAAAAAAGGGATAAAGTGATTGAAAAGATTGACTAATAAATTATATCGATTTAAAGAAAAGAATCTACAACTGTTTGAAATTTAAAAGTATTTTGAAAGTTCTGTCAAAAGAATAAGAAAATGACTGAATGTCAAAAGCACTAAAAAGAGTGCGATCGACAAAAATATATTGTTTAAGAAAAAGAAAGAAATTAAATGCTTTGAAAGTCTGAAAAGTATTTTGAAAATAATTGATTGATTTTGTCCTTAACAATAGTCAGGTAGTAATAGTCTTGCACAGGATATAAATGGCTAGCCATAAGGATGCCTTATACCGCGGTGCAAGTCATGGCGACTTGCTATGCTATGAACTAGATCTTTGATCACCATGGCATTCTCTGTCTCTATTCTCTACTCTATAAGAAATGATCCCTTGAGGATAATTTCTCTCTCTGTTGTGGCCCTATAGAGTCCATGTCCCGCGTATCCTTTCTGAGAGTCTTGTCATATTGCATTAGGGGCATATTGGAAAGAATAAATCAGAATTTGTAAAAGTAGACTGAATGTAAAAGTTTTGAATAAAAGAACTTACTTGAATGAATTAAAAAGTTCAAGGGTAAAAATATAAGTTTTTCCCAAAAATTGAAATTAATAAGCAAAGGTGAAAAGAGATTATTTTACAAGGTAAAATAGTAATTTAATAATTAAATAGCCCAAAAATATGCTTATATAAAAGAAAAGTGGTCAGTTTATAATTAAAAATTATGGATTAAAATAATAATCTGTTAGATGAAAAATTCAAAAAAAATCTAATATGAACCTTTGTAAGCCAAAAGTTAACTGAACGTAAAAAAAAAAAAGTAAATAGACAACAATTCTATGATTAGAAATGAAAAGTGCCAAGTTGCTATAAGTAGGTACAAGAACTTTTGTATAGAAAAAGGAAGGAATTAAAGATATAATTGTAAAGTATTTCTAATTAAGTACATCACTTTGCATTAAATGTTAAAAGCTTTGATAATTGAAATCTGACAAGTAGTTTAAAAAGTCCGAGTAGAATGAAAGAATAAATAGCGAAATTGACATTTTTGCTATTAAAAGAATCATGTTGCAATTAATGAATACATAAAGCATTGCATTGAAAATCTGTCATTACCGTGGCAATTAATTATGTAAATCGTTTCATCAAAATAAGATTGTACTGAATTAATTAAATAGAGAATTTTACTTGAAAAGTCAAGTCATACGTAAAAGTTAAGTAAAAGTAAAAAATAGGAAAACAAAAATATCAATTTTACCATTAAATGACAAAAAGAGAATATTCTAAATTAAGTGAAAAGTTTAAATTAAAGTAAAAAGTTTACCAAAGTTTTGGTAATGATCTAAAAAACCTGTGAAAATGATTAAAAGCAACTTTTGATAAGACAGCATAATAATTGGCATAAATATGATAATTTTGCTTAATTTGAAAATTCTAAGATTGGTAGTCACCACTGAGCATATCTAGTGCTCAGCACGTAGTTTTTACTACGTGCAGGTTCTGAAGAGAAGCTGGAGCATGGTACACAGAGGAGTAAATTTTGAAGAAAAGAATTGCCTGTACTTCTAGGTATTTTGGCATGTATATACTCAGTTAATAGTAGTGAGATTTGATTGTGTTTGTTTAACTATCATTTTGTGATAGTAATTAATGACATAACAGTGAATGGCTATGATTGGTATGCGAATGATTGGATGATCGGTATCTGTTTTTTGTGTTCTTCTATCATGCCTTTTGAAGGCTGTGTTATTGTTTGATTTTTTTTCAGGAGGTTAGTAGTAGGTATTTGTTCTTCTACCGAAATTCTGACACATTGATGACTTAAATTTAAATAAGTTTGAAAATTGATATAAAAAAAATTTCGGCCAAATTGCTTAGTTCTATTTCGAAAATGACTGTTTTGTTAAGGGTGTTACAAAATTAGGATTTTTTTTCTTATTTTGTTAAAATAGTTGGAAATATTTGAAACATTTAGAAGATCATGAAAATCTTTAAAAAAAAGATAAATTCATGATCAGAGCTTCTAGATCTGAACCTACTGTCAGTAATAAACTATTTCCTCATTATCGAATAACCTTTATCTAGGCTACCTGGGGTCATAGTGTCTACATAAACATAATATATGTTACTATTTGTAGTTAAATATGTCATATTCTACATCTTCTTGATCTTGCAAGTCTTCTCGATCTCGCAAAATAAGAGGTCCTTTTGAAATATTAAAGAGGATAAAGAAGCCAGCAGCGCCAAAAAAGGCTAGTGATGCATTTGTTGATCTAAAAGACTACTGTAAAGGGAATATTTCTTTTGTAATAAAGAATGATGTTCTTGGGTTAATTACTAGAACAATAAATGACAATCAAAATAAGATTTTTAGAGAATCATGTTTTGGATATTTTTTGGACATGCCTACAGTTGTGGCTCAAGGGCAAGTCGTACATTCACTATTGTTAAAGGAGATTTGTACAAATAATGATGAAAAATTATCTGTAAAGGTAAATGGTGTAGTTTTGACATTTGGAATAGCTAAATTTGTTATTGTTACCGCTTTAAAGTGTAGTAGAGGGCTTGACTGGTCAAAGTTATCAAGCAATGGTAGTTCTTTGATTGATAAGTATTTTTCAGAAAATGTGAAAATCTCAAAGGTTTGATAGGCAAGGTTTTGTAAAGAGCAAAGTATAATTCATATGAGGATACAGTGAAAATTACAATATTATATTTGGTTCACTGCTATTTACTGTCGGACATAGGGGTTAAGATGGTGAGTAAGAAGGAAATTGTTGTAGTTAACAATGGAGCATAAACAACAACAATTATCCATGGGAAAATGATGCATTCAGTATGACATTAAAAAGTATAAAGGGAATTTTTCAAAAAGGTTTATGTGGGAAGATGTACTGGCTAAAAGAATATCCATTGGCTTTTTTGGTGTGGTTTTATGAGTGTTGTGATAAGATTGATGCAAGTTTTGGCATATCAGTTGGGGATGGAATTCCTCGAATTGTGAGTGGAGTATTTCTCATGTTCGTCAATTGAAGAACGTTGAGACTAACGTTTTTAATAACCAGGTAATTATTTTTTCAATTATTTTTTGAGTTTTTTTTAATATTGTACATAATGTTTGTTCATTAGATTAAGAACAAGTGAATACATTATGTTTTTTAGGTTTAGAAAATGTATTATATATAATTGTCAATACAGTGTATTAGATTTTTTTAAAACTCAATACAGTGTATTAAGTTTTGGCAAAACTCAACACATTGTATTTAGTTTGAGAAAAAAGAGAATATATATTTATATTTTTTATTTTAATTATCATTTTTTGTTTTTTTTTTGTTTTAGAAGGTAAAAAATATTTAACTAATAGATGATGAGATTAAGGGTTTGGTCGGATATAACAAGGAAGAACATACTGAGTCAGAGTTTGAAAGAGGTTTAAGTAGCATTTCAACTCCTACACTTGATGATATCCCAAAGCTTACTACTGATGTTCTAGATCCTACTGGTGATCATCCATCAACATTTTTCCTATATCTGAGTAGGAAAGCTGTGATTTTGAAAAGGATGTACCTGCTTATGACATAAAGAAGCAGATAGAGTTAATGTTATCCAAGCAGTTGGAATTTAGGCAAGAGATTAAAATTATGAAAGAATATATATATCATTTGAAGAATGATTTGAAGGCAGAAATGGCAAAGATTCATGAAGCAATTTATGGAATTTCTCAAAAACTAGATTATGCTGCTAACACTCAGGTAATTTTTTGGTATTTGAAACATTTTATATGGATTTTAAAATAATAATTATTATATTATTTTAAATCATAAATTTTAAATGTCACCAGGGTTTTGCTAGTTCCCTTTTTGAAAGAGGATAAAAAAATAAAGAGAATGAAAAATATGTACATCATTTTTTTGATGAAGAGAAGGATATAGATGCTGATAAAGACATTAATGATAACCAAGTAACAAAAACTGAGCAAGAAACTATCAAAGAAGTAAGTTTTAGTATTTTTGAAGTTTTTTTTTATATATTTCTATTATGTTTGAATTAGTTTATTACATTGTATTCATTTGTGCTAAAAGAAAATACAATGTATTATCTATTGATGGTAATTCAATACACTGAATGAGAGTTTATAAAAAATTAAAAAACTCTATTTATTTTGATATACATGGGAAAGAAATTATAGTTTTTGATATTTTGTGATAAGATAATACAATGTATTAAGGTTCATCATAAGAAAATACACTATATTTTATTTATGTTCAAAATTAAATACACTGTATTTTAGTCAGAATAGAAGAAAATATAGTGTATTGAGTTTCATCAAAAGAAAAATACATTATATTTTATTTATGTACAAAAAGTAAATACACTGTGTTTTAGTCAAAAGAAGGGAAAAATGTAGTGTATTAAGTTTTGTCAAAATAAAATACACCGCATTTTAGTAAAAAAAATACAATATATTGAGTTTCGTAAAAAAGAAATTACACTGTATTTATTTATCTACCAATTTAAATACAATGTATTCTAGTTAAAAAGAAAAGAAATTACAGTATATTGAGTTTCGTCAAAAAGAAATTACATTGTATTTATTTATTTCCATTAATAAAATACAGTGTATTTTAGTTTTTTTATATTATTTCCTGTTAAATAAGTGGAAGCTTCCAGAATTTCAAAAAGTAAAGTATCATATTTTCATCATTTCACTTTCTCAAAGCATAAGCCATTAGGTGTACTAGGCTCATTGTCCTTCATACTCGTCCACTACATAGTACATTGAGTTTGTGCTCAAACTGAATATCAAAATGATGTTTTAATTATATTACTTTTTTTAAAGGATGTCGTGGAAAAAAGGCAAATGTCTATTTCATTCATAAGGAATATGGGTGATGACACATTTGATTATATGGTTTATGCTGTAATGATCAAACTTAGTGAGCAACAAGAAATAAATATATGTTAGTGTGTGTGTGTGTTTTCAAATACAATATTTTTTATTTTTGTTATAGGATTTACATGATAGGGATAAACAGATTGTGTTAGTATCGGAGCCTGTTGGTTATTCATCTGAAGCTATAAAAACATCAAGAACAAGATGAAATAGTGTCAGAGCCTATTGATTATTCATTCGAAGCTGTAGAAAAACAAGAAGAATATGGAAAATATACATGTCATATTTTTGGGGAAGAAAAGGATAGGCATATTGAGAAAGATGTTATTCATAATGAAGGAAAGAAAACAGAACAAGATGATGGAAAACAGGTAATTTTTTTATTATTTTTTATTTTTTAGTAGTATTTGTATAAATATGAATAACCATTTTTTTAGCGGTATTGGTATGCTCAATAGCTTTTTTTGTTCCAAGTATTGTGTAGTTCGTTTTAAAATGTATTTAGTTTTTATGAAAAGGAAATACAATACCTTTATAGAAGGAAATACATTGTATTTAGTTTTGTAAAAAGATAATACAATGTATATTTATATTTCAAAATAGAATGTATTAATGTTCATCTACAAGTTTATTAAGTTTGTACAAAAGTTAATACATTGTATTAAATACAGTGTATTATAATATGTAATAAAGTTTATTCAGTTTATAATAAGAAAATATAGTGTTTTGGGTTTTGTCAAAAGAAAATACAATGTATTGAGTTTTATGAAAAGAAAATACAATATATTTATTTATGTAGAAAAACAAATTGAATGTATTTTAGTTTTATAGTGTTTAATATATTGTATTTTATACAGTCCATTGAGTTGTGTGAAAAAAATGCAGTGTATTGAATTTTGTTGAATACTAATACACTATTTTTACTTTAATAAAATCAAATACAATGTAACACCCTTACTATAACAGTCTTATCGGACAGGCAATTGGTCGGAATTTTTTTTATCCTTTAACTTAATCATCATCATACATATATGACTTTCATTAATCCTCAACCAACTGTCCGGAAATTTACTATGCATTTAATAAAATTTTGGCAATATAACGGCTATATTCTTAACTAGTCTCCTGAAAAGTAGACAATTACACAGCCTCTCAGAGGCACAATAGTTTAAATCCAACTATATGACAAATCCACAGATATTATCAAGCAACACATGCATACCATCCATTCTCTGTAATTCCTCATCCACATACTACTATATACAATACAAAGTACAATTACCGATACAATATTGTTCTCGTAAAACAAAACATAATGGGTATATATATATACATGCCACAAAATATTCTTTCTAGCTTTTCAGCTTCAATTTCTCCTGTGTACCCACGCTCCAAACTATCTGTACCTGCACACAGTAAATCCTACGTACTGAGCATTAAACATGCCCAGTGGTGACTGAAAATCATAGCATTTTCCTAAAATATATATGTATATCTTTAATAATTTTGATTTAAGTTATGTATTATCGATTTTTCTTGTTTAAAAACAATATTTATTTTATTAACGACTAACTTTCCATTTAATTTACAAACTTTCTTATATTCTCAATTTAGTCCTTAAACTTCTCTTTTATTTCAAAAAATGCCATTTTATACTATTAATTACTAGTTTGCCCATTTATTCCTTATTTTCTTATTTTACCTTATTAATTAGCTTATAAATTACTGAATAATCCTTATTTTAACCTTTTTCATGTAAAATTTTATTTTAGTCCTTTAACTTTATAAGGTTGAGTTTTTACCTAATTAATTGATTAAATTACCATTTTACCCTTTTTACTTATTTTCTTTTTCACTTTTACTTATTAATTTCATCTTTTGGGGAAATTACCGTTTTACTCCTAAACTTTTAACCTCTTTTAATTTTAGTCTGTTTTCATATTAAACTTTCGTTTTAGCTTTTCTTTTTATACTTTTAACATTTTCTTATCAATATGTCTCTAGTACAGACCCGGCAGAAAACTCTCAGACCGAATATACTGGATGTGGACCCCATAGGGCCACAACAGAATGAGAAATGACCTTCAATAATCATTCCTCATATAATATATGAACATATGACAGTACGTATGATATATATTCTATGAAGATCAATGATCCAACCATAGTAAAACAAGTTGCCATGACTTGCACCGCGGTATATGTATCCCTATGGCCAGCCAAGTATATCCTGAACTAGGTTTTACTGCCTGACTCTTTCTAAGATCAAACAGATATCCAAAAGTCAAAAATACGAAAAGGCAGCGAATCAATTTTTATGATAAAAAGGTTGACCTGAATTTGACTGAATTTTTAAAAATAGTAATCGAATCCCAAAAATTGTCAAAATTTGTAAATCTTACTAAAATTTCATATAGAATATTTTGGAAAAAAAGTAAATTTTTTGGTGACACCGTAGTTGTCGAATCAGACCGATTTAATTGAATCAGATTAGTAATAGACTCCGGTTGAGCTAAAATTTTGCATATAATCTATTTTTGATGTGATAAGAGTGATGAAATCATATTTGAGGTGATTTGGACTTTGTAAGTGGGAGAAATTAATTAAAGTCATTTAATGGGCTATTAATGGGTTTTGGTCAATTGAATTAAAATTGCTAATGAGTCCAAGCCTATCAAGACCACCTATAAAAGGCTGAAGAATCTGTGGAGAACCAAAAAATTCCACTATTTTCTCCTCCCTCTTCTTGGCCAAATCCTTCATCACCAAAAACCTCTCAATTTTCTTTCATTCCTCTTTTAGTTCACACCAAATTTAGCCCTATTTAAGTGAGTTCTACCTCTCTAGAATAGTATTTCAACCTCTACCCTTTTATTTGTGGAAGAGAAGCCAAGGAAATTAAGAGATAATGTGTGAGGTGTTAAAGGAAGGTAAGTGAAATTCATAGATTTAATTTTGTTTCAAGGTGTCTACTAATAATTTGAGATGCCTAGAGTTCATTTTTGATGTTATTTTAAGCATTAGAGATCAAAAACTTAAGGTTTCTCATGGTTAAAAATTCGATCATGGTAGGTTCACAAGGAGAGTATCAAGCTTCCAAAGTAAAAGGAAAGGAAAAGAAAGTCTAGACAAGCTTAAGCCTAGAAAAGAGGTTAGTGCCTAATAAATCATATTATTTTCCTTAGTTTTGAGTGATTTTTCTTTATGTAACTTGGGAAAAAATTGACAAAATGGTGTGTGATTGAAATTGACATTAGAACATTGCAATTAAACCTTGAATAAGCCTATTTGAATGCTTAAATTAATTTTTAAACCATTGCATGGTGGACTTCTTAGCTTGGCCGAATACTATCCTAAGGAGAAATAAGGTTTAGTTTATGTAATTTGATGAAATTAGACCATAAAATGATGATAGAAATGAAATAATATGTCCATAAACTTTTATAAAATTTATGAAAATTAATTGAATATTTTTAAGATGAAATTTGATTATATATTAAGTGAAATTGTTGAATTATTGTGAAATAATTCATTAAACAAGTGAAAAATGGTAAATTGTGGTGGAAGAATTCACAAATTGTGTAAAAAGTATTGAAATGATTGGCTGATAAAATTTTGTATTGAAAGAGTAATTGAAACAATTAAAAATCTTAGTAAAGAATTGAAATTAAGTGAAATTATGCCCTTAGCAATAGTTAGGCAGTCAAAATCTAACTCAGAATATAATTAGCTGGCCATAGAGATATCTGTACAGCGGTATAAGTCATGACGACTTGCTTTGCTATGGTAGGATCATTAATTTTCCATAGTATCTGTCTGTTCTGTTATCTGTTTTATGAGAAATGATCCTTTAGGGTCATTTCTTAGTCTGTCTAGTGGCCCTATAGGGTCCACATCCTGTATATCTGATTTGATAGTTTTGCCAGGATTGTAATAGGGGCATAAATGCATTAATAAGCCAAAAAGTGCAAAAAGATAAGTAAATGTGAAGTCTGGAATGAAAAAGGGCCTATTTGATATAAAATGAAAAGTTTAGGGTAAAATGGTAATTTTTCCAAATGATGGGGTCAATAAGCAAAAGTGATGAGAAAATAATTAATAAGGTTAAAATGATAATTTAATACACCAACAGTCTAAAAGGTAAATTTCTATAAAGAAAAGGGACTAAAATGTAATTTTACATGAAAAGGTTAAAATGAGGGTTAGATTATAAATTGTATGCCAATTAATAGATTAAGAGTGAAAAATAAGAAAAATAATGGCAATTTTGTAAATAGTTAGTAAAAAGGGTAATTTTGAAAATAAGTGAAAAGTTAGGGACTAAATTGACAAGTTATCCAAAGGTTACGGTATCAATTTAAAAGTGTTACTGATATTGGTAAAAAGTGCTCTTTTATAATAAAATAAACCATTTTGTTTAATTATATTTATGTAAAAAATTATTAATTTTAGTTATGCGTAGCTAAAATAATTATGCATGTTGGGAAAATATTTCGATTTATAGTCACCACTGGGTATAATTAATGCTCAGCACGTAGAAATTTACTGCGTCCGGATATTGCAGAGCTGGAGCATTAGTATGCATAAAGGGAAGAATTTTTGGAATATGGCAATAATTTTGTATTGGCGTGTGTATATATAAATTGTAAAAGCTAAAGTCAAAGAACTGGTTTGTAATAATAAAACATTGGTAGATATATGTATATGCGAGCTTGAGTTGGATAATGAAATGGATGTATATATTATTTATGAATTGTTGTGCCTTTGAGAGATTGTGGCTTGTCTTTTTTTCAAGTTGATTGGTAAGTTTTTAAGACGTTATATTGCCAAATTTTATATTGGTGAATTGTAATTTGGATAGTTATAGGTCATCGACAAGCTTAAATTATTATCACTACTATTTGACAAAAAGAATTAGTAGGTAAAGATTGTGTTTGGTCGAAAAAAAATTATGGCTAATTGCCGTAGTTAACAGTCAAAATTATAGTATGGGTGTTGCAGCTATCGTGTCCATATTGTTATTATATCAGGATTATCTGTACATGGATGTAAAATAAATCAGAATATAACCTTAATTTTTGCACGAGAGATGATACATTTTGTTTCGAAATATAAAAATATTATATTGTATAGCATGTAATAAAATGTACAAAGTATTTTTAAAGTGTAATACACTATTTATTTTTATACATTAACTAGATACAGTGTATTATCATTTAACAAACCTCCATATACTGTATTTTATTATCACAAAAAATCAGTGTATTAAGTTTCGTAAAAAGAAAATACACTATATTTATTTTATATAAAGAAGTAAATACCTCAAATTTTAGTAAAAAAAAAAAGAAAATACAGTGCATTGAGTTTCCTCAAAAGAAAAAACACTGCGTTTATTTATGTACAAAAGTAAATACACTGTATTTTAGATAAAAGAAAAGAAAATACAGTGTATTGAGTTCTTCAAAAGAAAATATATTGTATTTTTTATGAAAAAAAGTAAATACATTGTATTTAAGTCAATAGAAAATACAATACAATATATTGAGGTTCGTTAAAAGAAAATACACCGTGTTTATCTATGTACAAAAGTAAATACACTGTATTTTAGATAAAAAAAAGAAAATATAATGTATTGAGTTTTTTCGAAAGAAAATATACTCTATTTGTTTTATGGAAAAGATTAAATACACTGTATTTTAGTCAAAAAAAAGAAAATGCAGTGTAAAAAAATACAGTATATTGAGTTTAATGAAAAAATAATACACTATATTTATTTATGTATAAATATTAAATACATTGTATTTTAATCAAAAGAAAAGAATATACAGTATATTAGATTTCTTAAAATAAAAATACACTGTATTTATTTATATATAAAAAAAAGTGAATAAAGTTATGAAACTAAATACACTGTACATTATTTTCACAAAAGTAAATACACTTTATTTTTTTACACAATAAAGTGTATTTTCTTTCAACAAAACTTAAAGCAGAGTGTAATTAGCTTTCGCTACAAGCTAAATAGACTGTGTTAAGCTTTTAGGCTTTGTAATAAGAATAAAGTTAAAAAGATATCACATACATAATAATGCAATAGACATAATTCACGACATGCAAAATCATTATTTAGAAATTTAAGTAAATTGTGAGGGAAGTAGCAACGATTTTAAGTTTTGTAATGCAAAAAAATATAAAATTAGATTGCAGATTATGGATTATGTATATTAAATTTAACCAAATGCTATTATTTTGAATTTTACATAAAAAGAATGATAACAAAGAATTAGCAGAATTTCAACATTTACATTGATGCAATCGCAAAAAGAACGAGAAAAGAAAATAATATTTGATCGCAGAAAGAAGATGAAACTTACATTTATCGCAGGAAGCTGAAGATATTTATGAAATCGAAGTGCTCTCAATTTACGATCTCTGAGAAACAATCGGAGGATTATAATGAGAATGATTTGAATATTCGTTTATGGATCAATGAGAACGATCATGTATTTTTGTTTTTGAGAGAGAATCGTGTTTGAATTGTAAGTGTTGAAAGGAAAATTAGAAAAAATATGTTTCGGGTATATTTGAAAGAGGAATATTGGAAAAAAAAAAGCAATTATGAAACAAAAAATTTAAATTTGGGTTTTATAGAAACTTGAAAACATGCGCGAACATAAATGATTTTTTTTGTGGCATTTGTGTAGAAACCCTTTCTAAAAGTGGGTCAAATTCTAATTGTCCAAAAGCACTTGCCGCCACTACCAATAACATCAAACAACTTATATGCATTGCTCCAAGTGGCTAATTTGGAGGAGAATTAAATTACATTGGTAAAAAGAAATCAGAATTAGATTAGTGAAGATTTATGTTTAAACAAAAACTACAATAAAGGAAACATACTAAAAAAGAAAATCATATAAGCCCATTTTCACTAAAGAAGGTAAAACAAAAGTATAAAAACATCTAAATAATGAAAAAGAAAACTTGCTATAGATAAGGTATTTATCACTTATCAATAAAAAATAATTTTACAAATCTTTCTTTCATCCTCTTTCTACATTGGTGTTTTGTAGGGGTGAATAAAAATCGGTTAATCGGTCAATGAGCAAAAAAATTAACCGATTCATTAATATCGGTTTTTCAAAATCATTAATCATTATTTGGTTAACTAGTACATCAGTTTTGATTTTTTTTATTTGCTTAACTAGTATTTTTCGGTTAACTATTAAAATTTATAATATAAAATTATTAAAAAATAGATAAAATTCAATTTAATTTAAAATGTGCAGAATAATTTAAAATAAAAATCACAAAACATACATAATTTACTATCCAAAATTCATATTTAACAAATTAATAGCTAATATTTAAAATAGATTTGATATATAACGAAAATGAACATACTTGATGTTGAGTCAAATAAAATTTTGGATAATATAAAATGTTAAAATATAAATTCTAAAATATAAGTAAATATAATTAAATGTTATTATATATGATAAAAAATAACATATATAAAAGTTAATAAGTTATTATATATAAATATTACTATATAATTAAAGGGAAAGACATAATATAAATTTAGTTTAAAATATTATATAAATTTTATAGGAAAATATAAAAAATTACGATATAAAAATAAAAAATATTTTACGTAAGTTATATATATATATATATATATATATATATATATATATATATATATATATATAAACTGGTTAACCGTAAACTAACGATTAGTCGGTAGCTAAAAACCGAAACCATAACCAAAAATAAAAAATATAAAAATTAAAAATTATAATCCAATTCATCGGATCGATTAATTAAAAAAATCGATTCAATTTTGCATGATTTTTTTTTGCTCATCCCCAGTGCTTTGTACACTTTAATGTTTGACCTTTTCTATTTGGAATCAATTAAACTTATATTTGATGAATTTTTTTTGAAAGATGTTTGATGAATTATTTTGATATTTTTATTCACATTATATTTTTATAATTCATATTTTTATATTTTAAGAATTTAATTTGATGTTAAATCTTTGTTTTAAATATTAAATGATTTAAAAATAACATTTTTAATTAAATTAATGGCTGATAATGAATAAATTATTTAAGTTTTTTTTTATATTTTATATAGTATTGCTTATTATGTATTTTCAAATTTTTTTATTAAAAAATGATAAAATCCGATTGCATTCATTCGAACTTATCTAATTATGATTTAATTAAGCATTTGATTTAATATTTAATTCAATTTTAATAGCACTCTTGAATAATTTACTATGTTGTTCCATTATGCCTAATTGCCAAGCACAGACATACACATATGCCAAACTATCCGATATATTTATTACATTTAAAGCTATTAAATCAGACAGTCACAAAGTCAATTACACTAAAATTATAAATTTTTTTAAAAACACTATTTATACGCTCAAAAATTTCTAATAAAGTCAACTTGACAACAATACAGTACTACAATAATTTAGGCTCTTAGCCAAACTTAATTAGGCACATTAAGATTTATAGAAGCAACCATCGGTTCCACGTTGTCTTAGACCGGACCACGTGAATACCTACTTATTTTTAATATAGTATCGAGATGTAATTTGATATGCACATATCCATTGATTTAATAATTCAAATGTATAGGCGCGCGTGCATTGAATTATTACATTATAATATGGCTATTTGCAAAAATAAAAATTAAAATTAAAAAATAAAAAATAGCCATAAATTATAATTATTGGGTGATAAATATAAACAGAAGAGAATCAGAAAAAATATTCTCTATATTCTAGTTAGAATTGTATACAATATGGTACAATTTACAAATTTGTAAATCTCCTTATTATTTTAAAATTTTGAATATTATAAAAATTAAGTATTATTATTGTCTTAAAAATTTGGGATAATTCGATATAGTTTTTATAAAAATTCGGTACAGTTAGGTTCGGTATTTCACTTCTTTCTGTACTAAATAATACAGTATAATACAATCTGATACTTTGGATAATTTAATATTTTTAAAAATTTATAAAATAAATTAACACAATGATAAAGAAAAATATAATTAAAATATTTGAATAAATAAAATAAAAATTTAAGTCAAAGTGCAAAATTTAAAAATTAATATTCAACAATATTTTTTTTTGCATTATGCTGACACTAATTTAAGGATTTTGAGCAATATCTAAAAAAATAACACATAATTTAAATAATTAGACCACAAAAAATCTAAATATTAAATATACAATTTAAAAATTTATGCGAATATATTAATTATCTGATTTAAATTTTTCAAATTCTTCAGTTGATACATCTGAATCTAACAGTATAGCGGGTCTCAACCAATTTTGGCGATAGATGAGAATTTCAACTGTAATCAGAGTTAAAAAAAAAAACTTCTAAATTTATCTAAAATCTTCCCTTTAGTGATAAAAGCCGATTTAGAAGCCACAATCGATTACTGAACAACCAAAATATCTCTAACAACTTCAGCCAAAATTAGATAATTTGACTCATTCATTTTCCACCAACTTAAATTTCAAAATCAAGAGAATTTTTTTTCTAATTTATTAGTCAAATAAGCATTCAAATCACCTTAAGATACAATTTGCTCCTTATCCTTATTTTTCAAAAACTACGCATCAATATCATCATCAATTTTACCAAAATTTAGAGGTAAGGCTTCAATTTGATTAGCATTAACTTCTTTCATTTTTTATGTTTTTCTATCAATCCATTCAAAACGGCTATCACTTTAAAAACTAATTTCTCCGACTCATGCTCAACATAAAAAACTGCATACTTTGAATATAGAAATTTCATTTTAAATTTAGAATCAAAGACCACAACTATGAAAATAATGACATTCATCTTGCTATGAAGTGGCCGATGAAGCAAAAGGGGCAAAGTTTCAACGAAAGAAAGAGATTGTAAAGGGGCAACTGACCTAAACCTAATGCTCCCTTTTAATTTTTTTACCTCACTCAAATAATTCATTTTTTAATATTTTAAAAAATTATAAATTCTTTAACTTCAATTTTTAATTCCCTCTTTGAACTCAAAGTACAAAATATTCTCACATAAAAATTTTGAAGTTTAATTTTTAATTTCCTCCAACATAAAAATTTTAAAGTTTAATTTTTAATTCCCTTGATAAATTTTTAATTTTTTATTATTTTTAAATATAAAACTAAAATTTTTATTATGTATAATAACTATATTTATAATTATATTATTAATTTACTTACTCATATACGTATTGTGTCTATACTTCATTGAGTTGGTAAATTTTATGAATTGATAAATTTCATTATATATAACAATTGTATACAATTATATTATTAATTTACATACTCAATTACTTATATAGATATTGTGCAAAAATAGATTAATATTAGTTGAGTGGTACAAAAAGTAAATGAAATTAATTAGTAAAATATTTATATACTTCAATAATTACATCAATTGGTAAAATTTTGGTATATATGATAATGATATATAATTACATTATTAATTCACATACTCATATAGGTATTGTGCCAAAAATAGATGAGTATTAGTTGAATGATACTAAAAGTAAATGAAATTAGTTAGTATGGTTATTATATACTTATATAACTATATGATTTGATGTATTTTATTATATATTATAATTATATATAATTACATTATTAATTTAAATACTCAATTACTCATATAATTATCAATAAATCACAAAATTTTATAGAGATGGGGTATCTCTGTGTCGGTGTGGACAAAAGGATTGGCTTGGTAAAGTGGGGCTAATCCCGATCGGAATGTCGTTGGTGGAACCTGCAAAAAAGGTGTTTAGCCCACTTGTTCCGAGCTTTAACAATCCAATACCTAAGTTAGTGAAGGGCAAAAAAGCTCATTAGAGAGAGAGAATTTACATTATTTAGAGAGAGAAATGTGTGTTCTTTTTAGAAAGGAACCTACTATTTATAGAGCTGGGGAGACTTTGAGCAATCTGTCGAATAGTTATTTTACTCTGCGGCAGGTATTGCCTACTCTTATAGGTAACGATGATTAGATGGTGGTGTGTGTCAGAAGACTCCTGTCTGTCAGGGAGAGGTTCAATCTGATCGGACAGCTTTAATCCTTGTGTTTAGTTCCTCAGTTGATGGAAATTTTATGAGCCTTTGTCTTGAGCTCCTTTTGGACTCTTTGGGCCCTCAGCCTTTTATATTTTTGGGTGTTATCTCTTTTCCCCCATCGATCAGTTCGATGAAAAATCGAAGTGGCGACACTGCAGCTATGCTAGCTTGTTTGATGTTTCTAATGACATAATTTCTTTAAATAATATGATAAGTAAGCCGATCGGGATAGATCATCGAGCAGAGCTAAATGAGTCGTCAACCTTGTGAGGCTGAAATTAATACATCGACTACGATGAATCGTCAATCGGATTTAATGGATCATCAGCCTTAAGAGGCTGGAATTGGTATGTCAATCGGGATCAAAATTTAATAGATCGTCATCTTTGAGAGGTTGGAATTAATACATTGGTTGAAATAAGTCATCGATCGGAATTTGATAGATCGTTAGCCTTAAGAGGCTAGAATTGATACATCGATTGAGATAAGTCATCGATCAGAATTTAATAGATCGTCAGCCTTGAGAGGCTAAAATTGATATATCTATCAAGATAAGTCATCGATCAAAATTTGATAGATCGTCAACCTTAAAAGGTTAGAATTGATACATTGATTGGGATATGTCATCGATCCGAATTTGATAGATAGTCAGCTTTGAGAGGCTGGAATTGATACATTGATCGGGATAAGTTTTGGATCGAAATTTGATAGATCGTCAGCCTTGAGAATTGATACATCAATCGGGATAAGTTGTTGATCGAAATTTGGTAGATTGTCTTGCAAAATACTTTTCATTTTTATAATCATGGATTATAGGGTTTGCTATCTCTAACATTTCTATCAGAGGGCTACAAACGTGAGGCATTGCCGATCATCGCTATCTCTATTTTCTTCTTTTCTTACTGATAGCCGATTGGACTACGCTGTACCTCTTTCGGGGTCGATCATTTTTACGGAGATCGAGAGTCTTGGCTTTTTGAGCCATCTTTTATCTCTTCACTTTGCAATTGTCATGGGCAGATAATTTTTTAATGATAATGGTCAAGGGGGAGCGAAATTACTTGATAAGATTGTCGGTTGGCCGATGCTTGTAACAGTAGTTATTTAGTGCATGTTTTCCAAAGAGGGTTTGCAGCATGGTGATAAGATTTTAATCACATGATGACCTATTTCATGCAGATCAGTCTCCCGACAATTTGTTTCATCAATCAGTCATTGTAACATTTCCAGGTGTCATTTTGCTTCTCCTGATTTAATAGTGGTTACTTCGTTTTCTACACTTTGATGGTTGATTTCCCCTCTTGATGCTTTGGTTTTCGGTCGTACCTTAATGAGATTTAACACTTGGTATTTTCATTAATTCCTTTACAAGATGTTTGGAGGTGTCTATAAAAGGGGGTTTCTTTCGTTTTTCCTCTTGCGCTATCTTTTTCTATTTTCTCTCGTAATTTCTTTTGTTGTTTCCTGACCGTTAATTTTTGATGATGAGACCTCCAAACCTTCCATTTTTGTGCTGTTGACTTTCCCATTTTAGAAAGATGAATGAAAAGTAAGGCCTTATATTGTCTGGATATGGCTTGCGATAGCAAGTCATACAGCCTCCTACCTTTTGTCGTCCTTCCCTCTTAACCCTGGACTTTCTACTGATTATGGTAGAGGATACATGTTTGTATTTTTTTCTCCATTTTTTGATGTTGATCTGTCATGAGGGGTGGTCTTGTTGCAGAGGTGGCGGCCGAGGTGGCAGTGCAGCTTTTGTCCTTTTTTCTCCATGCAGTCCTGCTTTTTCGTCTTGTAGTCTTGCTTTTTCTTCTCTTCTTCTCTTTCTTTTATTCTTTTTTTTCTCTTTTTTTAGGAGAAGGGGAGCAGGAAGCTCTGTGGCTATGTACTTTTTTCGAACAGAAAAAGTATTATCTATATACTTTATACTTCGAATGAATTTTATTCCTCGAATGTTTCATATCAAGTCTTTCATATGTTTGGCATTTTTGACAATTTCAAGTAAAAAGATATTGCTAAAAAATTGTAAAGAAGTAATGGTGATCAAATGGTACTTATCTTTAGAGAGATTGAGCCACCCTGATTAGTTTGCTCTTTCGAGATTCGCATTGTTAATACCGAGTTTTGCTTGTCAATTTTTAGGGTAGATGGGCTGTGATATGACATGGGGTAGGCTAATTTCTTAGGTTCTATAGTGTGCCAGTGGATTAGTGAAATCAGGGGTCCTGTCAATCTGATCAGACACTCTCTGCTCTATTACATTTTTCTTCAGATAATTTTTGAGTTTTGGATCGAGACCTGCTCAGACTCGAAGATAGCCTAGCATCTTTAGAGATCATCCTTTGATTGTGCCTTTCGATGAACGGCTACAGGTGGCCATTTTTTGTATTTTCTTCGGTCTTTGTGGTCCATTTTTTGTTATGACCATTGATTGTTTTTGGCTTTTTCATTGTAATTGCCACGTATTTCTTCATACTATAAATATAGCTGGTTGTTCATGCTTTTTTTTTTATTTCTACCACTTGCTATGCTCCTCCATGGGGCTTTTTGATTGCTTTGTCATAGCGTTGCCTATAGGTTAGTATGTTTTTCCATTTCTACTGCTTTTTACTCTCCCTTTCTCAGGCCATGGTTAATCTTCTTTTTCTTTTTAGATTCCATAGTGCCTTGACTGCGAGATGTTTGCAAAATCTTTTGATTAGACATAGGTGTTGTATGTGATGCTTCCAATAAACTTATTTTACTATATTTTGCAATGCGTACATCGATGTATAAGCAATGATGGCTTTCGTCAATCTTGCGATCGGGACAACAAATATTTTCTTTGATATTTTGATCAAAATAACGACCATTTTCATCGATCTTTCGATTAGGACAAACAATGATTTTCATCGATCTTTCGATCAGAATCTCCACGATTTATTTTGATTTCTCGATCGGAATAAGAAATATATTCCAGCTTGGAAATGAAAGTGTGTGCTTTTAGAGCCTTTTTCATCTTCAGACACTTTTCTTTTAAGGCTAGGCCGGGCTTTTATTGCCTTTCGCCTTATGTCATTTGGGGGCACAATTTTTGCATCTTTTTCTCCTTTCCCATCCAACACCCCTCTAGTTGTCTTCATGCATAGGGAGCTGTGCCAGAAGTTATCTCCTTTCGAAGTCTATCTTTTCCAATCCAACTTTCTCTTCTCAGTATCTTTTAAACTGGTTGAGCTTGTGAAAGGAAAGGCACTCCCTAGATAGTCTTTTAGCTCTAGCGTTGGGCCCCACCTGATTCTTCTGGAGACATAGAGGGGGGGTGGCTATTTCATCCCCCCAAATATCTTTCCCAGTATGCTACTTCTGGGAGTCTCCTGCACCATTTGTGTGGCGAATCGAAAGAGGGATGTTCTGCTTTCTTTCAGTCATAATGCATGGCTTTTCGCTTTCTTTCAGTCTTAGGGTTTTTCCTTTCTCTCCGTGGTACTCTGTGTAGTCTTGAGAAATTTTATAAAATCCACACATTTTATCTTTTTCTTTGTGGTACTCTGTTTAGTCTCGAGGACTTTCACAGAGACCATATATTTTGTTTTTTGCCCCATAGATCGCAAGAGCTAGATGTTTTAGCTCAATTATCGACTCTCAACGAAAATATCAAATGATAAATCGTAAAATTTTATAGAGATGGAGTATCTCTATATCAGTGTGGACAAGAGGATTGGCTTGGTAAAGTGGGTCCGATCTCGATTGGAATGTCATTGGTGGAACCTACAAAAAAGGTGTTTAGCCCGGTTATCTTAGGCTTTAACACTCCGATGCTTAAGTTAGTGAAGGGCAAGAAAGCTTATTAGAGAGAGAGAATTTGCATTATTTAGAAAGAGAAAAGTATATCCTTTTTAGAAAGGAACCTGCTATTTATAGAGTTAGGGAGGCTTTGAGCAATGTTTCAAACAGTTGTTCTACTCTACAGCAGGTATGGCCTACTCTTGTAGGTAACGGCAATTAGACGATGGCATGTGTCAGAGACTTTTATCTATCATGGAGATGTTCAATTCGATTGGATAGCCTCGATCCTTGTATTTTGTTGACTTATGTTCAATTCGATTGGATAGCCTCGATCCTTGTATTTTGTTGACTTTCATGGGCCTTTGTCTTGGACTCCTTTTGGAATCTTTAGGCTCTCAGCCTTTTATATTTTTGGGTGTTATAAGTTATTGTGCAAAAAATAGATGGGCACTAGTTGAGTGATACTAAAAGTAAATGAAATTATTGGAAAGGTAATTATATACTCATATATTTACATTAATTGGTAAAATTTATTATAAATAATAATTGTATACAATTATATTTTTAATTTACATGCTCATATAGTTATTATACCAAAAATAAATGATTACTATTTGAGTTACATTAGAAATAAATGAAATTAATTTATCAAATACTTATGTGATAAATTGCTTAACTTACATATCTATATAAATATTTGTACAAAAAAATATGAAATAGTAGTTGAATAACATTAAAGGTAAATTAAATTAAATATAAATTATTTTAGTTACATATTTATATTCATATAAATACAATAATTATTATAATAACTAAATTTATCTTATTAATAATTAAAATATTTAGTTTAATTTATTAACTAATTATTATCTTAATTTTGTGCATTAAAATATATAATGCAAATAATTATGAAGTTAAATTTATATAGTACATATAGAATAGAAATTATAAATAATATTTATATATAAATTATTAGTATTATATATAATAATTAATAGATATCAATTTTTTCGGTACAATTCGATACAGTTTACTACGGTTTTCAATCCGATTCTAGAGAAAATATCCAGATCCAATCCAAATAAAGTCAACGGTATAGTTCGTTTCGATTTTATTCAAAAAGTCAACGTATAATTCGGCTCTGAATCTTTTTTTTTTTGTATTTCGGTTTGGCACAGGAAGATTAAGATTCGTGAACACCCCTAATTCTAATAAAGAATAGACTAAAAGAAACTAACTATGGTTAAAATGATAAATATTCTATAATTTTCAATAAATAAAAGAAAGAAAGCAATCTAATAGACCACTTGTGAGTGAGTTGGAAAGTTGAATTTCCTCCAATAGGTTACCAACTATGGCCTTGAACTTCTAGTTTCACCACAGCCCATAATAGAAGAAGGTAATTTTCCAACTCTATCAATGCCTTCTTCAAAAACCACACCCATACCCATAAAGAAATGTGATTCAATATGGCAATGAAACAACCATACACCTGGATTATCTGTCCTAAATCTAAGAGCGGTCCAGCCATATGGATGAACCGGAACCGTATTCTTCATTATAGGATTTTCCAAATTATAATTCTTAGGGTCCTCGTACATATCGAACTTTCCTTTCCCATATCCTAGCACCCAAAAATCATGCCCATGTAGATGCCAAGGATGTGTCTCGCTCGTATTGTTGGTCATGGAATTAGCATTCTGCAGTATAATATCTACTGTTGTATTGAACTCAAGCCTATAAATCCCATCACTAGTTGTTGCATTCTTGTTTTCTGGAGGTTTATTGATGTCATAACTCAAGAAATCATAGCCAGTAGGAGGCTGAACTTGGCTAAAGACATGAGTTAAGTTCTTTTTCAAGGCTACAAGGTAAGGTGTGTGGGGAAGATTGAAGGACACATTATTGACTGACCATTTAGTATACCCATTTACTAAGTTTTGTGTATTAAGCATTACTATGGTTCTTTGTAAAGTTAGGGGTGGTTTGTGGATGTGATCTTTGTGGGCTTTGATGGCTAGACTTTGAGCAACTCTTGGATCCACATTGTTCCACATGGGTCCTGGTGGTGGAGTTGTTGGTGGGTATCTTCTTGGATGGTTTGGGTAGTAATTCAAGATGGCTAGTCCCGGTGGAGCTGAGATTGTGGCATTTCTACTAACAACATTTGTGCTCATCCAATAATTTCTTGATGGGCTTTGGTCAGTTTTTAGTATGACTGAGTATGTCTCCCCTGAGTATATGAACAAGTTTTGCACTACAAATGGCTCCACATAGTGCCATCAGCTTCAACAACAGTCATATTATGTCTCTGTATAGGAATTTAAACATCATATCAGCAAATGGTTAATTAACTAATCGAAGAATTTGCAAAGCTAAGGTGACAAATTATACCTCAATTTGGAAACTAAGGGCCGATAAGGCAGTCAAGCTAGAAACCCTGAGTCTGTATGTTTTTCCAGGGACAACAGTCATCACATAGGGAAAGCATTCAGGATTTGTAGCATTACAGAGATCAGCTTGAATGCCTGGAGTTGAGCAATTAAACACTCCTTTTCCTTGTATCAATAATGACTGAGAACAGATCAAAAACACATCACCAAATGCAATTAATTAATTTTACATAGTAATATTATAGTTATATTATATGGTTGATGATCATATTTACCTTAGGCTCCCCCACCCAACCAAAGGGAATTGAAGCCAACCCGGTGGCTTGTTCATAAGTACTTTTATGATACCAATCATTAAGTATAATACTTCTATCATAATCATACGCAAAAGGCTCAGATTCTTCCTCTCCTACCGATACTCGAATAGATCCGTATAGCCCTGCTTCTCTTTGCATTCCATAGTGAGCATGATACAAGTATGTTCCAGGCTGCATTCAGAAATTTCATCATTCAATAACTATTAACAATTAATCTATCACTATTGATTGTTAAAACAAAAAGTTTAGTTATGCTCACTCTGTCGACAACAAACTCATATTTAAAGGTCTCTCCAGGCACAATTGGACACTGCGTCACCCCTTCTGTTCCATCAAACCAAGGACTTCCAATCTGTGTTTAAGTAATCAATTAATCATTAATCCATGCAACCAAAACCCAGTAGTTGCAGAAGCAGAAGCAAAAAGATTGGTAATTTATGAGTAAAAAAAATCATACCTGTCTAATACCATGCCAGTGAATAGCAAGATTTTCAGTAAGCAAACTGTTCTTTACTTCAACAATGATGGTATCATTTTGTTGAGCCAAGATTGTGGGACCTGGAGATCGTCCGTTAACTGTAATAACTAACTTCTTATAGCAATCAGGAGATTTGTACTCATACTTAACTTCCCATTTGTAATGACGAACTTTGGCCTCAGCTATTTGTTGTAACGGCAAGCAGGTAAATAATATTATTAACGAAGCCAGTATTTGTCTCCCCATTCTTCTCCTGATCTTATATCGGAAATGCTTCTTATTTCTGCTGTTTTCCTGATGAGATTTATATGCATTGCAATTACAGCTGGTCAAAATAAGAAAGCTAGGAGAAAGTTTATTGAAAGCCACTAAAAGGGCCTAATTGGAATAAACAATTTCTTCATTCGTAGAACAAGAGTGCATTAATTTATTTTATTTTGAAGATTTAATTAAAAAATTGAATAAAAATTAGAACATTATAAAATTTTTGGGCCTCTTATAAAAATAAATTAATATTTGGATATGTTTATGGGGTCAATAGCCGCACTAAAATAATTGTTTTACTGGTTCATAACACAGTTGCTTAATTGACGTTCTAATAAAGAACTAGTAAATTGATATTAAAGTAATTAGCATGACAGTAACTATGCTTCCACGAAATTAAGACGAGGCTTTCTCTTTTTTCGTCTTAATTTCGTGGAAGCATCTTTGCTTTAGCTTTATCCCTATGATTGATTCCTCTTCTGTCGTCTGTTGAAGACATCTTCCTAAAGTTAAAAATAACTATTAAATTAACAAAAAGAGACAATGAAATATATAATAAAAAAAACTAGAAAACACCGCGTTTGCGATGCTTTTTCCGAAATTCTCCAGCTCCAAGGGTTGTTTTTTTTTTGGCGTACAATTATCAAACACCATCCTTGCACTTCATCTTCTGCTTTATTTTAATTTATTTTAGGGAAAGAGCGCATCGAAATTAATGGAAAAACAGTCTAAAAGATTTCTGGACAAGTTATATATTAATGTATTTTAGTAATACCTGTTTTTTTTCCAATTAATAAAATAATCTCAAACCTCAGAATAAGAAAATGATATTTTTCCTCTTACACGTATGATAACTCATTTATTTGCATACGTTTAGTAGGAGAACCATGCCTCGGAGTTGACTGTAAATTAAGAAACTTAAAATATGGCCAATCCAAATTAAAGCAACCATGCAAATGATTCGAGGACCTACTTGCAATAAACAAACCATGCCTCGGAGTTGACTGTAAATAGTGCAATATCCGCTTAATAGCTGCCCAATTAATCTCTGCGTGATTATGCTAAATTAAGTGACTTTGTTTATAGAGTAGGCAAATATTTGTCCTTTTTTTTTATCAGCGGATAGATGGGATGAATACCCAGTCCAAGCAATGGAATCATCAGCAAAAACCTTCTTCTTCCTCGTTATATTTTTTTAACATATTTATCTTAAATTTTTGTTATAAATGTTAAATGACTTAAAAATACTATCTTATTATTAATATTTTATGATGAATTTATTTTTCCCTTTAGGGAGACCAGAGGATCCCCCTTAATTTCAGAGCTGATGCTTCCAACCATAGGTAATATCCTTGGTTCTTTCCTTGTTGCCCTTTCAGTTACTATGCCCCTTCTTAGAGGCTGACTTTTGGAGGGTAAGCTCTCGTTAGAAGTGCTGGGTATGTTATAATCTAACAACCCTTTGTATACTCTGACTCTATCACTTGAATCCTCTGAAGAACTCATGATAAAAATAACAAGAGAATGAACCTATAAAATAAGGTGTTACAGTCAAAATAACGCCTTAAATAGAGTGATAGGAACCTCCTTGAAATGCAAAAATTGCAAAAGAAGAATTGGAGAGAAAGAAAATGCCAAATGAAGTAATATGAGAAAAGAAGGAAACCGAAGCATATATAGGGATCGTGGGCCACCATATCAAATACACGTGAATGTAGGGATTGCATGTGGACAGGTTGTGCAGCTTTAATTACCCTGTGAGCAGGAAACAAAGCGTTGAGGTTGACAGCCTGTGCCATCATTATAACTCAGCTTCCATATCTGTAACTTACGAAATCACAACATCTCGTGCCTTGAACACGTCGATTCGCACTTAAATTATTGCTTTTTGAAATTCAAATTCCCGCCTAGTCATGTTACCAACATAAATGTCATACACCAAGGTGGACTTATGATAACAAATCATGATAAATGGTCCAGACAAGCCAGGCTATTTTGCGTGGCCATTCCTTAGATGAAATAGTCCGGCAGATACAACTTCACTGGTAAGCAAGCTAAAGAGTCCGGAACTGGCAATTGATGTTCCTCAGTGTTTCCATAAGGATAGAATCCTTTATGGATTCTAACTCTGCTGGAACAGGAAATAATCGATTTCCCTTATCTAATCCTCCAATATAGGAATGATAAGTTTCTTCCTATTGAGGATTCATAAATATACTGAAACTCTATTACTTGCCTCTATATAAAGGGCTAATGGGGAGGTTAAGGTATGTTTCCTCTCTCATAACACTCTCTTATCTTAGATAATTTGATTTTATTTTGATACAAATATTAGTAAACTTGAAGTTTACTAATAGATACAAATATTAGTAACAAGTTTACTAATTATTGTGCAAATATTAATAACCTATTATTTACCAATTATATAAATATCAGTAAACATTAAGTTTATTGATTAAGTGATATTAATATCAGTAAACCTGAAGTTTATTGATTAAAGTAAAATTCTTATTGTCACAAATATTAGTAAACACAAAGTTTACTAACTGTTTGATATTAATATTAAGAAACTTGATATTTATCAATTGGCATAATATTGATATAATAAAATAGCAAACTTGAAGTTTACTAATTAACAATTGATTATTTGGCATGACTGATTTGACCATTTCGGATCAATTGTAATGCATAAATTATTAAGAATTCATATATATATATATATATATATATATATATATATATATATATATATATATATATATATTAAAGAACCAGAAGTTTCTTTTAGTTAAATTTAAGGAATTCTCATGACCTATTTGTTCTCAAAAAATATTATTAAGGTATCACTAGCTAATAAAGGGGCTGAATTTCCTTTATTCTGAAATGAATAAAGATAATATATGTGGGCCCACTATCCACCATGTGAAATACTTAAATATTTTTTAAAAATGCATCAATAAAATATTCACATGTGTGTTTATTATCAACTCACAACCTGCAGTTTGTGAGATTATTCAAATTAAGTGCATAACTTTTAGAATATTCAATCAAGATATTTTTTTTTATAATACTAGTGATCGTATGTCATGGCTAAAAGATTATTATAAGCCCTTTGTACATGTTCATACTCCAAGGTCTAGCTAAAAATATTAACTACATGCCTCCGGTTAATTACTAGATATTTTTATGAGAACAATAGTGTCATTTTTATATATGGATATATAATATTGATGTAAGCAATACTTACATGCATTATGCCAATAAAAATCATAAATTTCTCAATTGCAATTTTAGTTGAAAATTGCATTTTGTTTAATATTTTTCCTAATATAAGGGGAAGAAAGCAGCTAAAATAAATATATACATTATATATATTTTAGATCCTCATATCATGAACCTGAAGTTCAAAAGATGAGTTAATAATGATGATAATGTATTTATTAGTGTGTAGAAATTTATTAAATCTCATTTGCATTAGCTGCAAATGCTTCAATTCAAAATAATGTCCCACTACAAAAAAAAAAAGGAATTAGCGATGAAAAATTTCGTCGCTAATTAAATATGGTGACGGAACGATGGTTTGTCGCTATTTGGCCGTCGCTGGCGATTTTAGCGACAAAATTCCGTGGCTAAAATTAAAATCCGTCGCTAATTAACCCCTAAAATCAGTCACCAATATATTAAGAATATTTTTGTGACGAAATATTTCGTCGCTATTTTTAGTCGCTGAAAATTTGAACAATTTTGAGACAGTTTGGCGTAATTTACTTTCATTGCTAAAAATTACCGACGAACTTTGGAGTCGCTGTTAGCGTCGCTAATAAATGTTTATTTTCTGAATTAGCACATTTTTAGCGACTAATACACTCGTCGCTATTTCTGTCGCTATATTAACAATGTTAAATTTTTGAATTTATTTTTTTTACATATAATTAAACAATACGTTAATTCATTGTTTACCTAATATTTAATAGAGACCATACATAAATATGTAAATGCAAATCCAAATGTAATTTATAAATTTATAATATAAAACATAATATCAATTCATAACTAATATAGAATTATAAATTACTTGAAGTAATAAATGACTTTGTGACTCCACAAAGTATAATCCTAAACAATAAACAATAATATTAAAAATAATATCCAAATTAACATTAACGATAATGTTCAAATAAAACAATCAGTAAATAGTGGCAATGGCAATTTTAAAAAGTTCCACGATTGTCGGATGGAAAATCATTATGTGGATTATCTCCTTGCGCACCTGAAGGGGAAACATCATCATGTGTAGGTGTTGTAGTATTAGGATGAACAGGTGGTTGTTCAACTCCCAAGTGAGGAAGTAATGATCGAATAGTCCGTGCGACAATTTCCTCAACATCTTCCTTTGTTAATAATGTCACATTCGAATTGGAGGCATTGCTTGTACCGGCACAACTTGATGTACCTGATGGAGAAACAACAGGCGGGACATATGAGCCAAGTCCGTATACTTTTTTCCTTTTATTACATCGTGCAGCCTCACAAAACAAATCAGACTCATCCACAGATGATTCATCTTGCGATCGCTCAGATCGAAGTTGCTCATACCTCTCCTATAAAACCACAACAATTTTTAACTAGCATAAATATTAGAACAACTGATTATTGACAATCATTTGCCATTTAAATAACTGTGAAAACTAAAACAACTGTATTTTCCATGTTACTTACATGCACCTCCCTGCTACGATCGACCACATATGTCTTTCCAACATGATTTATAGTGTATGTGTGTGCAGGTAGGCCTCGGGAATTGTAGGTGGATGACCATACTCCTTCTCCTATATCATTTGCAATATAAGCAAAACTATTAGAATAATATATTTATGTCAATTTTTGCACTCAAACAATACTCTCTTATTGTAAGAGTACTACCACCAAGAATCATCACTAAACATGTCTCCTGACATAAAGACAAAGCATGCCATGCAAGTAGCTGCTACTTAAAATCACTGCACTTAAATCAAGGAAGCCAAAAATACATACATATCAAACTTCAAGTGCAAATATCCATCATGGAAATGCAAAATACATACACTTGCATGCTACTCAAAATCACTTCACTTAAATCATGTAAATCCAAAATACAGAAACATCAAACTTTAATTGCAAACATAATTTCAGTTTAGTCAAATCCTGATATCAATTAGAAAACATTATGCAAAATAACATTATCACTAACATTAAAGTACAAATTGACATTCTAGTTAATATATATACTTACCAATCGCGAGATATGCTCACTAATAGAAATCGTTCCACCAGTATATGATCCAGGAGCTTTGTCTTCATTTCCTCCATAACGATTGAGCTTTTTTGTCTTTGACACTTGAATGCGCGTAGGGAGATTGAAAATTTGATTCCACCTAGTCCATACTGGTTCTGGAAAGTCTTTTGCCTTTTCTTTGGACACCTTTACATTGTAAACGTAATCCTTATACCTTTGAGCGGCCTTTATCTCCCAACCTATCCGAATGAGACTATTGATTTCAGCATCCCAGCGGCAATTTTTCTGAAATTATATTAGCAGTAGTTTATTATTAGTGATAATTATACATAATATAACTTAAATGCATAATGGTTTATGAAAAAATATATACGTATACCTTGAATTCTCCCTAGTAAAACTCCTTGATTTCTCTTGAAACCTCCTTCTAACTAACTCCATTGATGTCTGTGCGCTGATGAAAGCTCATGGTTATAATCCTAGAGCATTGGGAGGAAGGTTCCAACCTGCAAATTATATTATATAAAAACAGAGATCAAGTTACAAATGTCTTTTTCACTTGTTCAGAATTTGTTGAGATGAAAGAACTCACAATCCCTTTGGGTTCACTGTTATGTACAATTTGCCATTGTTTGCATTACTTTCCTCACGTGGTTGATGTAGTGTTATTGGCAGTGTGAGGACTTTGAGTTGATGCTGAAGCATTACTAGAATTTAAAGGATCAAATGTTGGTAGATTGACGATAATATTTGGTGGGTTATGTGATCCACTTGGAAGATCTGTAACAGGTGGGGGTGGTGTAGCCGTTACTGCAGGGTCACCAAGGATTTCTGGCATTTCTCCATAAGGTGGATTAGTTGAATCCATTCCGGATCTACCTTCGTGACGTCCTCGACCACCACTTGCTCTTCATCTACCACGACCCATACCTGCATAACATCCAATGATTTCATTAGTTCATTATATATAACATAAATGTGGTTTAAAATGCCAAATATGAAATATAATAAATAGGTTTAACATGTACATACATTATTGCTTAACAGTTTACACTTAATTAGTCACTATCTGATGAATATTGAAATTCCTCTTCATCATCTTCATTACTATCATAATCTGAAAATTCTTCTTCATCTTCGTCTTCCACTTCAAGTTCTTGCACAATTCTATCAATAGTGTCAATTTCAATAACATCTCCCGAGGGGTCACGCAAATTTATATACTCATCAGTAGCAACATCCATATTGATTTCATGCACACCAACTTCTTCAGTTTGGTATGCATTGGAAAATGCATCTGTGTCATCTCTAACATCTGATGTCTCAATGATCTCCCTTGGCTTAACTAAGAACACTGCTAACCAATTTGCTCTATCCAATCTCCAAGTAGGATATCTAGCATAATACACTTGAGTTGCTTGCATTGCTAGGATAAATGGTTCATATTTGTTGAACCGACGATGTTGGTTAACATCAACCAATCTGTATTGGCTATGAACCTTAACACCCACATCTAACGTGGGATCATACCATTCACACTTGAATAATACAATCTACTTAATTGGTAATAAAGGGTACTCTATCTCTATGATTTCCTCAATCCATCCATAGTAATCACCAATATTATCACCTAAGTTGAACCCTTTTACACAAACTACATTGTTCATTGAACGTCTACCAGAACTATGACTTTTAGAGTGAAACTTGTATCCATTTACAAAGTACATCGAATAGCACTTCACTCTCTGTAATGGTTTTTGTGACAAACTACGGATATAATCATTGTCAGTTCCATTGTAACGGACCTATTATGAAAACAAAAATATCCAAGTTATCATCACTAACAATTTAAATGATATTTATGTATTATACATAAATATTATGATTGGCTTACATATAATTCGAACCAGTTTGTAAAGTAGTGCTCAATATTTGCATCTATTTGAGTTGGCGTCAAACCAGGGTGCTTTCTTGTAAGTTTTCACAGTAAATGCTTCAATATAGTGAATTCCAAATAAATTAAAAACATTAAGATATGAACCATGTTAATATCGTAGCTAAATAAAATATATGATTATTATATACCTCAAGAATGGATTAACCTCATCACAGTTTAGTAGAATATAAGTATGAGCTGACTTATATTCCTCTGATGTTAGGGCTAAATCACGAAGTTGTCCACTAGTTAGGCCTTGGTATGTGAAAATTGTTAAATTTCCATTTGTGTTTTCTCCACAATCTCCATCATCATTACGACGAAGTCGTGTGTGTCGAGTACTGACATGAGGTTTAAAGTAATGTGAGAAAAAATTGGACGACTTGGATAGCAAGTATACATTGCAAATAGATGCCTCTACTGATGATTTGTTTCCAATCTTTTTTTTAAGAGTTCGAAGGAACCTGCCAATGGCAAATATAGTTTATCAATACTTTCTTCTAAACGACCAATTATGCATTACTTTAGATTCATAGACAATTACCTCTCAAAAGGATACATCCATCGATATTGCACAGGGCCAACAATTTTTACTTCATATGGTAAGTGTATCATTATATGCTCCATTGAGTCAAAAAATGCCGGAGGAAATATCTTTTCTAGTTTGCAAATGATATGTGGGATGTTTGATTCCAATGCATCAATGTCATCAACATGGAGAGCAGTGGATGTCAAATCCTTAAAAAATAAGCTTAGCTCTGTAAGAACCTGCCACACATTTGTAGGAAGCAATTCACGAAAGGCCACGGGAATCAATCGTTGCGTAAATACATGGCAATCATGGCTTTTCATGCCAAATAATTGGAGTTTTGTCATGTCAACACAACGACCCAAGTTGGAAACGTAACCATCTGGAAACTTGAGTTCTTTTAACCACTCGAACAATACTTCTTTTGATTTCTTATCCAAGGTGTAGCAAGCTTTTGGATATTTACCACTTTCAGGATCCATTGCCAACTCTGGACGACAACAATATCTTTCTAAATCTAAACGTGCTTTTGCATTATCTTTAGTTTTGCCTTCCACATTTAAAACCGTGTTAATCACATTGTCAAAAACATTTTTCTCAATATGCATGATATCAAGATTGTGTCGAATCATGTTTGTTTTCCAGTAAGGTAAATCCCAAAATATGCTTCGCTTCCTCCAACCACAAGATTGACAAATGATCCCATTAACCTCATATGCATCAATCTCAGTGATTTTAACTAGACCCCACTGATCAATTTCTTATAGAATTTGCTCCCCAGTTTTAATTGGTGGTGGTGGCATTATTTCAACATATCCCCTTCTGAAGTTTCATCTATTTCTCCTGAATGGATGATCAGGCGAAAGAAACTTCCTATGATTATTGAACCATGTTTGTTTGCCACCACTTTCAAGTCTAAATGATTGTGTATGTTCCATGCAATATGGGCATGCATATTTCCCACATGTACTCTAACCAGACATCATAGAATATGCGGGAAAGTCATTGATTGTCCACATCAGTGCAGCTCGCATCTGAAAGTTTTGCTTTCTTGACACATCATATGTTGACACTCCATTATCCCACAATTCATTCAACTCATGAATCAAAGGTTGTAGATAGACATCAATTTTTTGCTTTGGATTTTTAGGGCCAGGTACAATAATAGTTAAAAACATGTAAGCCTCCTTCATACACATCCAAGGTGGTAAGTTGTAAGGCATTAGGATTACAAGCCATGAAGAATATTTCCTACCATATTGACCAAATGGCTGAAAATTGTCTGTGCACAACCCCAACCTGACATTTCTAGCCTTAGCAACAAACGATGGATGAGTTTCATTGAATTGCTTCCAAGCTACAGAGTCTGAAGGATGTTGCATAACCCCTTCATTTTGGATATGGTTATGATGCCATCTCATATGTGTTGCTGTCGCTTTTGACTGATATAGTCGTTGTAACCTAGGGGTCAGCGAAAAGTAATACATCCTTTTATAAGCTTTGGCTCTGTGTTTGTGACATCTTACATGCATTTTCAATCTAAGGTGATTACAAAACCGGTAATGAGTCAAGTTATCATATTCTCGCCAAAACAACATGCATTCCTCATTGCAACAATCAATTTTTTGGACAGGTAAGCCTAAGCTTCTAACAAGCTTTTTTGTTTGATAGAAATTGTCAGGCAATATGTTGCCTTCAGGCAAAGCTTCTTTAATCAATTGGATGTTTGCATCAAAAAACTTCTCCGGCAGATTAAACTCAGATTTGGCATACAAAATTCTTGCAACTACCGAAAGCTGAGAATGATTCTGATAACTGGGATACAACTTCGCATTACCAGATTTAAGAAGATCATAAAATTGCTGACATTGTGGATTAGGAGTCTCATCTACAGAATTCACATTAACATTTGATGGACCGGCTTGGTCAAAATTGTAAGTAGTTTGGTCTTCTGAATTAAAAGGTTGCCAATGGTTGTCGGTATTAAAATTAGCTCCGGCTGCATCCATAACCATTTGCTGATATGGATTTCTTACCTCAAAACATGGTACTGTTTCATTGATTATTTCATATGGATTTTCATCGTATGCCATCATGTCCATCTCTCCATGGCAATTCCAAACTAAATAATCCAAAACAAATCCCTTGCTGAAGAGGTAATTCATAACAGTGTCCACATCATGGAACTTTCGATTCTTACATTTCATACATGGACACCTTATGTGGTCCCCACTCATTTCTTCAAGATGAGAAGTGGCAAATTTAATAAAATATCCACTCCATAAACGAATGAGGAATTAATCCTTCCTCCTCGATCCCATCGATTATACATCCAACTACGATCTAAGGATTCCATTTAGTCTACATTTATCAGTTTTAACAAAGTCAGAAAAAAAAACAAGAAATTTGCTACATGTATAAAGTATGAGAAGATACCATCAAAGTGCAAAACTTGTAACATCAACATTCATTATACATTGCAAATTATTTCATTTTAATGTCAAGTTATTCTATTTAATAGTTACTGATTAATCTCTTTTACTTAATCCCATGCATAGCAAACAAATTCATCAAATGCTTTTATAGACTAAGTGGAAAGAGCAAATGTTATAGCAACATGCAACAATTAATGGGTGATATTGCAAGTACATCATTTGAAACAAAGGCAAAACATACCACAGTCAAAAAAATTTTAGTAACTATGAGCAACAAACAAACTGCATGTACATCAATAGTAACAAAGTCAAAACAAAATAGAATCTTGAAAATTATATTAACTATCAGCACCAAAGAAAAAAAACAAAACAGAACAAAGTCATTAAAATTTAGTCAAACACAAACTGTGATCATCGTAAAAAAAACTGTGATCACCGTAAAAAAACTGCAAGTACAGCCGTAGAAACAAACATAAAACATAACAAAGTTATAAATGTTCTGCATAAAGCAGAAATATGCATGTCCAGCAGTAGAAACAAAGAACAGAGTGCAGAAACAAAATCTCTGCCTATAAAACACAATTTTTTTAATTCATATAACAGAATGCAGAACCTTCCTTTTGTAACAGAGCACGCGGGGCATTTTTGAAAGTTGAAATTTGAAAAATAGCAATTATGAAAGACAAAATTTACAAAATAGTATTTAACAAAGTTGAAAATATTAGAGTGCATATATATATATATATATATATATATATATATATATATATATATATATATATATATATATATATATATATATATATATTTGGGGTGTTTATAAAGAATCTTATTCTAATAGTAATTAAGAATCTTATTAATGTCATGCAACCCCTGATGAAAAGAAAATAATCAAGTCATATACCTGATAGCAACCATCAAAAAACCTAATAATACTCAACAAACAAAACAGAGGAAGCAAACAGAACCGAACAAAACAAAATAGCAGCAGATGCTCCAAGATTCCAGCAACCCAACTACAGTGGCCACTATAATTTAAGATAAAGAAGAGCTTACCAATGTAGGCAAGAGTAAGAAAGCTGCAAATGCCACCAATAAATGATGCTATCAACCAGTATCCGCACCAACCAGTCAGAATGCTGCAAATACCACCGAGCTGCTACCTCTTACCCTGTGAGAAAAAGAATAACCAGTCAGAATGCTACAAATACCACCGAGCTGCTACCTCTGATTGAGATGATACTGTAACTTAGAAGACATGGATGCAATTAATCAAACATTTTGAGAAGTTTTAATAATACAAGCACACCAAAATAGGAGTTGACAATAGTAAACTAAGTTACCGTTTATTGGGTTTCCATTCAAAAAAGCACCTTTTTCATCGATGCCTGCGAAAAGCTACATTGTACAATTTTGAAATGTTAGTTTCTTGGAAACTATCGAGTTTTCATGACACAAATCATATGGTACTACAATACTTGGAAGGTATTTTTGAGTGATGCTCAAAAAGTAAGACAGAGATGCACTACACAAACGAAATGGGGAATGACCGTGACAAAATCTCTCGTTTTCTATTTCTATAATGATTCTTCTTATCTTTAGAAACTATTAATTTGATATGGGTGCCATCTAATGCACTTAAACAACCTTATAAAAATGAAAATGTTTAGATGTTAATAGGTTATTTGTTTTTTAATTTCTAAGCTAATTTACAGTTATTAAAAGTGATTACCTAAAAAAACTTTCAAAGCATTTCCTTACAATTTACTGTTACTAGTTTGGGATCCACAATCATCATAGAGTACCATTTTAAAATGACAGACAAAACCCTATGACAAACCTTACTAATGGTTTGTCCTGATCTAGTCCAATAAGACTTTGATATCTATTTTTCATACAGTGTGCTCATATGTTGAGAAAAATAGCTACCATCTCTTTTATTGTGACATAGCGAGTTTCTTTCAAGCCAACCTCCTTCAATAAATTACATAATATGATAAAAGTTTTCTTATCCATTCTTATAGTACATATTGAACTTCTGTCATTATAAAACAATTTGTTAAGTTGCTCCATTTGTGACCTCATTTTTATATTAATTAGGTCTTTACTAGGATTTCCTACTTTAGAGGATGAAGAGCTAACTAAGTTCAATTCAGAAATGGTTGTAACTGCTGTAACAATACTAACTTGAGCTCTACACATCCAACAAAGTACAATTATCAACCATAACAATCCTTCAGGATCATCCTTCATGTCTCATAAATCCTCATCCCAGACAATGTCAATCTTGTTAAGGTCCAAATTATCCATTACAACTACAGATATATGAGTAAAAAAAAAAGTACATAGATCAACTCCACATTACAAAAGTTGAAAAAAACTGTCAAGTTTATTTAAATCCAAAAACAAATTAAAGGTAATATAATCACTATAATTTGATAGTTTACTATCCAAGTGAAATAATGGTTCCCTGTCTAAAAAATCATTTGTGTGACCAAAATCAATATATGCAAATTAAAACTTTCATGCAAGCAAATATACATTACAGAAACTCTAAAAGCACCCATTGATTAATTAATGATAACGACCATTCTCGGATTAGCGTATTTGAATCTTAGATGTGGGGTTTGATTCTAATAAATTATTAATTATTTCAACTGTCCAAGAAGAAATTTATTTCATGCCTTTGCACGCGCATATATATATATATATATATATATATATATATATATATATATATATATATATATATATATATATATATATATTACGTGACAATCACAATATAACTTATCCTTGTGAGAGGTAAAAATTCGAATCCTTATAAGCTAAAAAACCTTGGTTTATTTAGTATTTTATGGAAAAAATTAAGTTAAAATTAACTTCACAAAACTTAGTCTAATATCATGATAAATCAATACCGATTCAATTGGTATTAATTAGGAGCAGTGGAGAAAGTGAAGTGCCAAACGTCAATTAAATTTAGCAGTGGAATCATTGCTTGTGTTACCTTTTGCATAGAAAATTAAGTTAATCTCTATATAACTTTCCATAGAAATCTATTTTATATATAAATGCAAGACACAATAATGAAAGGCAATTATTAATTCAAAAGTCTAATCAAAAGATCAATTTTACAGCTTATGAGATATTTTTTTAAACTGCCAACATGAGAATAGGCAGCTGGGGATTTATTTATCACGATTCATTTGATATATATATATATATATATATATATATATATATATATATATATATATATATATATATATAAGGAGAAAAAAGAGATATATTGTGAATTGGTATTAACACGCCCACCACATAAACACAATAAACACATCATTTCACTATTCCCACTATTTGCCTCTTTAAGCATCAGGTTTAAAGATTAATCGTGAATTGGCATTAGCACAGTAGCCGAATGAATATAAATAATCATAGAACAAACACTAATTAGAGCAAGGATATGCAGGACCAAATAAAATTCTGAGGTTAATTTACGATTGGAATTAAGAACACAAAAGATAAAACAATGTCCAAATTAAAATAAGAGACTATGAAATTAAACTTGAGGAATAAATACCTTGAGGCAAATCTAGAAACAAAGTTCGGTAGATGAATTGGTGTGACTATTCTTCCAACGAAGAGTTTGAGAAGAACAGAGAATGAGATGAATGTGGATAATTTAACAAATCCCTAGAAATGTTGAAAAATTTAGAATAATTTTATTTTATTTTCATTCCAAATGTTTCAAGTTTAACAAACACTAACTAAGAAAAGGATAAAGCATCTCAATCCGGCAAACTGATAGTAAATCCGAATGCGTGCTCTGCATCAAACTTTTTTCGGTAGAAGTATGAGTTTTAGGACATCTATGTTGCCGGTGAAGATTCCAACAATAGCTAGTGCGGCTGCACCTATTGGATCCATCCATGACCCCAACTCGTACCATGGAAATTTCCAAAAGAATAAATCAAAATTATGATATATGTGTATATTTTTAATTAATATTAGAATATTTGGTAAAATTAATAAATAAAATTATAAATTCCTTGAATTAATTATTTTTTTTGTGATTTTAATCCTCAATTTAATTGAATTAATTTTTAATCTTAATTAGTAACAATAAATATGTATTTTTATTTTTCATTTATATTATAATGTTTGAAATAATTGAAATTATAAATTTTTTAAAAATAGGCAAATAATATCATATAAAATATTTTTTAAAATTATTGAAAATAATTAGCAAACATTAATATGTATAAATATTTTTTATTAATTTTATAATGTTTAATAAAATCAATAAATATAATTATAAATTTATTTAAAAATTTAAATTAAAATAGATAAATAATATAATATAAAATAAAATAATTTTAGCGACTAAATTTAGCGATTCATTTCCGTCGCTATTTTTCTGAAATTAATTAACGGACATTAAATTTAGGAAACAGTGTTAGCGACAAACCGTTTCGTCGCTAATTCAGTCGCAAAAAAAGGAGCCAATCTTTGCAGCCAAAAATTAGCGACTGTTTTTAGTGTTTAGTCGCTAATTTTATGACAAATTTATTTCCACGACGAAAACTATATATAGTCGCTAATCCGTCGCTAATTTTCGTCGCTATTTCGCTTTTTTTTGTAGTGTCCTATTAGAACAATTTACCTTATAAGGTAAATTATTCGGTTTCAAATAAGAATAAAATTTTTGAATGGCAAGGAGCAAATAAATTCATATAGTCATATTATGGAGGCGAATACTTCTGAAAAGACCTATGACATAACTAATTTTTTAAACCCCAGAAATTATTCAAGTATCTGAAATTAAATAAGAGATCTCAATATGTCATTTATTTTTAAAAAGAAACCGAAAATGATAAAGTTGTCGACAATATTTCTGTATAAAAATATTGATGTTGATATTTTCAACATTGTGAGGATCTTAAAATTAAATTTGTTAAAAATACAGATATTAATTGCATTCAATATGAATTTTTGGACCTGCAGTTTAAAATATTGACAAATATGATGCCAAAGGATTGATATTCATGCAATAAATAATAAAGTCATAAAATAAGATTTATTTTATGACATTTATTGCAATGGATTGGTATTGATTGTAAAAATGCATATATTTTTTTATAATGAATGCAATAAATATTTACTGTTTGTCAATTTAGTAATATCTTAGTATGTAAATTGATACTATTTGCATATTTTAATTTCTTAAGGATTTATCATGCCTGAAGCATATAAATATTTCTAAAATTTTTTTTATATACATTGAATTTTATGTATATGATTATTTTATCTATTATTATAGTTTATATTACCGAAACTCTTGAAGAGTTTAAAATATTTTAACGAATTTTGGAAACTAATTTTTGTCTCCACTTTAAGATTGAGTTCTATTTGATTGAGATAATAAATTTTTATAATGTGATTATATAGTTATATATTATCTTTCATTGAGTACTCAAATGGTTATAAAGTCACTAGATATAACATATTTTATGATCATATATTATTGGTATTGATGCTTTATGTAATCATGCATTATATGGTAATTGTCAAATTATTACTTAAAATTACTTATTGTTTTGAAGATTTTAGTTCTCTATATAATCATATATGTTTTATTTGGATAATTTTATTATCTTTAAGTAATTCTTTAGAAATATTTGAATTAAATTACTAAATGCATTCATTTGTTATAGTTATTACATGATTACGTTGTATATATGTTATGATCAAATTATTTTATTTGTTTCATTCCACGAAGTGAAAAAAGCAATATAAAATTATGACCATAAAAATGGTATGTTCAAGAAAATTATTACTGTATTATTATTTTTCACCACCATAAGTGGTTGATAATTAAAAGAAAGAACAAGAATGGTTAAGAAAACTATTTGAGAATGGATAACTTTTTTTTTATATGGTATAAAACTATATTGATCGTGTACCTGTTGTACATATGACTATATTATTAGGTTTTATAAAATTTCTCATCTTAAATAAATGAAAAATGTGTAGATAAATTTGTACATGCTTATGTACAACATGTGATGTTATTTTTCAGTTTATGCAAAATATATCCAGAAGATATGTGGCTCATTTTAGAAAAAGAGCTTTATTATATATCGAAACTCTATATACACAAATTTAAAATTGTGTACCAATATTATTATAAGGGAAAAAAATACATGTTGTACTCTTTTTTCCTTAAATAAGATTTTTTTCCACTGGGTTTTCCTATGAAGGTTTTAATGAGACAACTTATGATGTGTATTAAAATATTCTGTACTCTTTTTTCCTTAAATGGATTTTTATCCCATAGGATTTTTTTCTAGTAAGGTTTTAATGAGGCACAATACGTATTAATGGACATTCAAGGGGAAGCATGAACTATAAATTTCATGATTATGAATGTCCATAACCCTTTTAAGATTGATAGCATGACTTATCAAATGAAAAAAAGCAAAACAATTATTGCCCATGTATGATATTTTGTAATATTCTCAATGATTTTAAAAGTCCGCCAGAAGCGTGACAGATCTTTTAATGGGAAAGATATCAAGCTTTGAAAGAAAATGAAATGAAAATTTTTAAAGTAATACTCTTGAAGAGATAAAAAGAAACATAAATCAACAACTCCATATTTCTAGAAAAACAACCCTAAAAGTGGTTCTAGTAATGGTAAATTATATGAGATGCAAAAATGGATGATAATTGTTGTTTATAATGTATATTCAGTTGCTTATGAAATATAATACTAATGAGTATGAGTCTCTAATTATCGAAAAATATCGATATCAATGTGAATAGCAAAATAAATTCATACAAAATATTTGGATTAGAAGTCCAAACACCAGAAGATGTCAAATTTTTAGCTATAAGAGTAGTAATTATTGAATTACTCAATGTTAGCTATTCATAAATTTTGTTGAAAACTCATGTGGTTGAAGGCCATAAATCAATACAATAAAGCAATGTGTAGCTTATTGTTCAAGAACGACCAAGAGCATTGAAGTATGAAAAAATCAGAAAGTTTTCTTTAGCAGCAAACTAGCTGATCTCTTCATCAAGACTATACCGACTTCGATTTTCTCTTCACCAAGACTATACCGACTTCAATTTTTAGAAAGCACATAAACAGTATTATGATGTTTCAGTTTAAGAAAATATCGTAATTATTGTATTTTTGAGGGAAAGTATATAGCCTGTGAATACTGTACTCTTTTTCCTTTGCTAAGTTTTTATCCTACTGGGTTTTTCTTAGCAAGGTTTTAACGAGGCATATTCATAGTGCATGGATATTTGGATAACTATCAAACTCATCTTTTTCTCAATTCTAGTAGAAGTCTATCTTTTCTATTTTATATCTATAAATATCCCATTGTGGTTATTCAGTATACACAATTAATAAGAGAAAATTCTGTATTCTACTAGATATGTCTTTACTTTAATTAGTTTTACAGCACGTTATCAGCACGATAGCCTCTAATGATTATTGAAATTCGATGGTTTACGACAACCCGGCTCGAAGGAATCAGAAATTATAATTTACAAGATTAAACGGTAAGTAGATTTAATTCATAAATTTTAAATTATTTTAATTCTCATAAGTTAATGAGATTTATTAAGGGTTAAGTAATTCTACCCTACAATAAATAATTTTAAAAACTTCAATATACGAAAATATTAAGAATTGAGAATAGTATTTTCTTGTTTCAAAAAAAAAAAAAGAGAATAGTATTTTCTATTACCAAGGACATTAACATGATTTTAGTGATTTTTTTTTTCATAATTGCAATTTGATTCTTGCTTAATTCTATGTTAATCATTATATTAGATATAATGAATATATTTTATGTAAAGCCATATTTGGTTTTCAATTTTTTATATGTATATTGTTGGTATATGTAATACAATTATTTGAAGGCTCCAAAAGAGTTATAATGCAATTATTTGCATACAATTTATTGCGAAATATATTATTTCTCAAATATGTCCTGCAGACATTTATTTTCAAAAAAAAATATTCACTGAAATGAATATCATTTTTAGACTGAGAGATAAATACTTGAGATCCACTTGGTATAGCATTAGTAATATATTTTTTCAGATAATTTGATTTTATTTTGATACAAATATTAGTAAACTTGAAGTTTACTAATAGATACAAATATTAGTAACCTGAAGTTTATTAATTATTGTGCAAATATTAGTAACCTATTGTTTATCAATTATACAAATATCAGTAAACATGAAGTTTATTGATTAAGTGATATTAATATCAATAAATCTGAAGTTTATTAATTAAAGTAAAATTCTTATTAACTGTCACAAATATTAGTAAACACAAAGTTTACTAACTGTTTGATATTAATATTAAGAAACTTGATATTTATCAATTGGTATAATTTTGATATAATAAAATAGACCTAAAGTTTACTAATTAACAATTGATTATTTGGCATGATCGGTTTGACCATTTTGGATTAATTATAATGTATATATTATTGAGAATTCCTATATATATATTTATTAAAGAACCAGAAGTTTCTTTTAGTGCAATTTAAGGAATTCTCATAACCTATTTGTTCTCAAAAAATATTATTAAGGTATCACTAGCTAATAAATGGGCTGAATTTCCTTTATTATGGAATGAATAAAGATAATATATGTGGGCCCACTATCCACCATGTGAAATACTAAAATATTTTTGAAAGATGCATCAATAAAATATTCACATATGTGTTTATTATCAACTCACAACCTACAGTTTGTGAGATTATTCAAATTAAGTGCACAACTTCCAGAATATGCAATCAAGATATTTTTCTTGATAATACTAGTGATCGTATGTCATGGCTAAAAGACTATTATAAGCCCCTTGTACATGTTCATACTCCGAGGTCTAGCTAAAAATATTAACTACATGCCTCCAGTTAATTGCTAGATATTTTTATGAGAACAATAATGTCATTTTTATATATAGATATATAATATTGATGTAAGTAATACTAACATGCATTATGCCAATAAAAATCATAAAATTTCTCAATTGCAATTTCAGTTGAAAATTACATTTTGTTTAATATTTTTCCTAATATAAGGGGAAGAAAACAGCTAAAATAAATATATACATTATGCATATTTTAGATCCTCATATCATGAACCTGAAGTTCAAAAGATGAGTTAATAATGATAATAATGTATTTATTAGTGTGTAGAAATTTATTAAATCTCATTTGTATTAGCTGCAAAAGCTCCAATTCAAAATAATGTCCTAGTACAATTTACCATGTAAGGTAAATTATTCGATTCCAAATAAGAATAAAATTTTTGAATGGCAAGGAGCAAATAAATTCATATAGTCATATTATAGAGGCGGGTACTTCTGAAAAGACCTATAACATAACTAATTTTTTAAACTCCAAAAGTGGTTCAGGTACCTTAAATTAAATAAGATATCTCAATATGTCATTTGTTTTTAAAAGGAAACTGAAAAGGATAAAGTTGTTGATAACATTTCTGTATAAAAATATTGATGTTGATATTTTCAACATTGTGAGGATCTTAAAATTAAATCTATTAAAAAATATAGATATTAATTGCATTCAATATGAATTTTTGGACCTGCAATTCAAAATATTGACAAATATGATGCCAAATGAGTACAATTGATATTCATGCAATAAATAATAAAGTCATAAAATATGATTTATTTTATAACAATTATTGCAATGGATTGGTATTGATTGCAAAAATGCATATATTTTTTATAATGAATGCAATAAATATTTATTGTTTGTCAATTTAGTAATATCTTAGTATGTAAATTGATACTATTTGCATATTTTAATTCCTTAAGGATTTATCATGCTTGAAGCATATAAATATTTCTGAAATTTTTTTTATATACATTGAATTTTATGTATATAATTAGTTTACCTATTATTATAGTTTATATTACTGAAACTCTTGATGAGTTCAAAATATTTTAACGAATTTTAGAAACTAATTTTTGTCTCCACTTGAAAATCAAGTTCTATTTGATTGAGAGAATAAATTTTTATAATGTGATTATATGTTTATATATTATCTTTCATTGAGTACTCAAATGGTTATAAAGTCACTAGATATAACATATTTTATGATCATATATTATTGATATTGATGCTTTATGTAATTATGCATTAGATGGTAATTGTCAAATTGTTAAAATTACATATTGTTTTAAAGATTTTAGTTCTCTATATAATCATATATGTTTTATTTGGATAATTTTATTATCTTTAAGTAATTCTTTAGAAATATTTAAATTAAATTACTAAATGCATTCATTTGTTATAGCTATTACATGATTATATTGTATATATGTTATGATCAAATTATTTTATTTATTTCATTCCTCGAAGTGAATAAAGCAATATAGAATTATGACCATAAAAATGGCATGTTCAAGAAAATTATTACTGTATTATTATTTTTCACCACCAGAAGTGATTGATAATTAAGAGAAAGAACAAGAATGGTTAAGAAAACTATTTGAGAATGGATAACTTATTTATTATATGGTATAAAATTATATTGGTCGTGTAGCTGTTGTACATATGACTATATTATTAGGTTTTATAAAATTTCTCATCTTAAATAAATGAAAAAAGTATAGATAAATTTGTACATGCTTATGTACAACATGTGCTGCTATTTTTCAGTTTATGCAAAATATATCCAGAAAATATATGGTAAGGATATCCAAAAGATATGTGGCTCATTTTAGAAAAAGAGCTTTATTATATATCGGAACTTTATATGCACAAATTTAAAATTGTGTACCGATATTATTATAAGGGGGAAAAAATACACGTTGTACTCTTTTTTCTTTAAATAAGGTTTTTTTTCCACTGGGTTTTCCTATTAAGGTTTTAATGAGACAACTTATGATGTGTATGAAAATGTTGTGTACTCTTTTTCCTTTTACTAGATTTTTATCCCATAGGATTTTTTCCAGTAAGGTTTTAATGAGACACAATACGTATTAATGGACATTCAAAGAAAAGCATGTACTATAAATTTCATGATTATGAATGTCCATAACCCTTTTAATATTGATAGCATGACTTATCAAATGAAAAAAGGCAAAACAATTATTGCCCATGTATGATATTTTGTAATATTGTCAATGATTTTAAAAGTCCGTCAGAAGCGTGACAGATTTTTTAATGGAAAAGATATAAATCTTTGAAAGAAAATGAAATAAAAATTTCTAAAGTGATACTCTTGAAGAGATAAAAAGAAACATAAATCAACAACTCCATATTTCTAGAAAAACAACCCCAAAAGTGGTTCTAGTAATGGTAAATTATATGAGATGCGAAAATGGATGATAATTATTGTTGATAATGTATATTCAGTTGCTTATGAAATATAATAATAATGAGTATGAGTCTCTAATTATTGAAAAATATTGATATCAATGTGAATAGCAAAATAAATTCATACAAAATATTTGGATTAGAAGTCCAAACACTAGAAGATGTCAAATTTTTAGCTATAAGAGTAGTAATTATTGAATTACTCAATGTTAGCTATTCATAAATTTTGTTGAAAACTCATGTGGTTGAGGCCATAACTCAATACAATAAAGCAATGTGTAGCTTATTGTTCAAGAATGGCCAATAGCATTGAAGTATGAAAAAAATCAGAAAGTTTTCTTTAGCAGCAAATTAGTTGATCTCTTCATCAAGACTATACCGACTTCGATTTTCTCTTCACCAAGACTATACCGACTTCAAATTTTAGAAAGCACGTAAACTGTGTTATGATGTTTCAGTTTAAGAAAATATTGTAATTATTATATTTTTGAGAGGAAGTATACAGCCTGTGAATATTGTATTCTTTTTTCTTCGCTAAGTTTTTATCCCACTGAATTTTTCTTAACAAGGTTTTAAGGAGGTATATTCATAGTGCATAGTCATCCAAGGGGAAGTATTGTAATAATTATGAAATATTTGGATGACTATCAAACTAATCTTTTTCTCAATTCTAGTAGAAGTCTACCTCTTCTATTTTGTATCTATAAATATCCTATTGTGGTTATTCAGTATATACAATTAATAAGAAAAAATTCTCTATTCTACTATATATGTCTTTACTTTAATTAGTTTTACAACAATTTTTAACTTGACCTTTGGAATCTCCTTTATTGAAACCCTGCTGGAATTCTGTGTTTTCAGGTGACTCTGGTTAAAAACCTAGAATTTTTGGATAGTCATCATTGTTAAAAAGATACATTTTAAAAATAAATTTAATTAAGTTGGTTTATTGGTTGGTTCCGTTCGATTTGAAGAATCGAACTAAAATTTAAAATATTTAGAATAATAACTGAATAAATTTTGGCCAATTCGATTCAATTTATTTGATTTTTGGCTTTATAGGCCAATTTTTTTTTTAGTTTTTAATCTAGATGAACTTGTGGATTAAATTAACATATTTTCACAAAAAACAATAATTTAAAATAACTAAAATAAAAATAATGTATATAAATTTATGTGTTATATCTCTAATAAATGCTAATAAAATTGCATTAAAAATACATACAATTAAAATAATATTCAAAGGTATCAGTATGTAGCATTCAACATTTTTATTAATCTGGTGAAACAAAGTGGTTGTGAGATTCAAAATAAATTGTAAATTTAAACTAAATATAACGAAGAGATCGATAATGGGCTTTCTTTCAATGCCCTTTGTCACTTCCTGAAAGTGGTTCAAAATCTGATTTTCCAAAAGCACTTGCCGCCTGATAATGGTGAATTATATTATATTTTTAGTGTGTTTTTAGGTATTTAATTACGTTAATTTTGTGTTAATTAGGTTTAATTTGAGTTTAATTTGTTAGTTTTATGTTTTTGGAGTTAATTGTAAATTTTGGTGTTTTTCAAGGTTATTTTGCAAGAAAAAGGACTTAATTGTAAAAAGGACAAAGATTTGGGCCAAAACTGTAAATTTGGAAGTTTAGGCGAGAAAACAAGCTTCAGTCCCGATCCTTGACACGTGACTATGTGAAGGCATTGAAGAATTTGAGCCGTGGCCACGTGAAGAAGTATACATGAAGATGCCGTGGCCATGTGAGGAAATAAGTAAAGGAAACAAGGAAGACACGTGACCACGTGGATTCCAATAAAGGACCACACGTGGCCACGTGTGGAAGATTGCCTAGAAGTCACGTGGGCACGTGTAGAAATACACAGGGAGGAGCCATGGTCACGTGATCTGATTCTCCAATTGCGCGAAGGATTTTCGACTTCCTGTTTTGAGCAGAATTCACTTCCTATTTGGTTTCTGCAGTTTTGGAAGAAATCTACCACGTTTTTGCTTATAAATAGAAGGCTTAAACACCAAAGAAAGGATCCAGTTTTAGAAATTAGTTTAGGAATTAGATTAATTAGGGCATTTTTCTTTAGTTTGTTTTTACGTTATTTTTTTTTTCAACTTTGTCTTTAGTTTTCAATTATGTTTAGGAAGTAGTTTTTCTTTTTTTGCTAATGGATTCTTGAAATCTTACATTTTCATTGTTATGACTTTATTTTGAGCTTAATTTCAATATCGGTTGATTATTTCTTGGTTTTAAGTATATTCTTATCTTTGATTGTGTTGAGATTGGTTGTTGGTTTATTGAATAAATAACTAAGAATTGGTTTTGACATAGTTAATGATTTGCATGTTCTTGGGTTAACTCTTTAATGTTTATGCATGATTATTATCCGAAATATGAAATGATTATGTATGAATTTTATTGGTTAATACTAAGAGAGAAAGAACTAAGAATGGGTGAAAGTTAAATCTCTTGAGAAAGGCTTTAATAGACATCTAGGATGATTAATTCAGACTTTTATGCTAAGTATTGAATTATTCTGAATAAGGGAGTTTAATGCTTGGAATGATAATCTTGAATAAAGTTATCTGGGTTTATTTATCTGAATTCTTCATAATCATTGGTGTTATTCTTTGAATTTAAGTCATTACAATGAAAGTTAAGATGGATAGTTTCTTTAGCAAGAGAATTCCAGTTATTGTTTTGTTTTTAATTCATGTTTTAGCTTTTGTTTTGTTTAATTGTTTATTTTGTTTAATTTTTTCTTTTGAATCAAAAACATTTGGGAAACAATCTCGGATTAATTTAATTCATACATAGATATTATTCTTGGCAATCCATGTTCCTTTGGGTACGATATTTGGGGTCTTAATCTATATTTCCCTATATTACTAGCTGATCTAGTACACTTGCTAGACACTGGTCACCACCACTACCAATAACATCAAACAACTTATATGCATCGCTCCAAGTGGCTAATTTGGAGGAGAATTAAAGTACATTGGTCAAAAGAAATCAGAATTAAATTAGTGAAGATTTATGTTTAACCAAAAACTACAATAAAGGAAACATACTAAAAGAGAAAATCATGAAGGCCCATTTTCAATAAAGAAGGTAAAAAAAATAGAGAAAATTACCCCAAATGCCAAGTTTTTTATCCTTTTTTCAAAAAATACAACATTTTTTATAATATTTGGTTAATCTTACTTTTTAACTTTTATTTTCAAAAATACAATTTTTTCCTAGTTAAAGAAAAACTGCCCCTCACTCTCCCTTATCAGCGTTCTTGTTCTCATTCTCCTCCTTCGGTGATCTCTTTCTCGTTCCACCATCACCTGTATTTTTTCTTTCTCCGACAATTTCTTGTACTCTCTCCTTGGTGCAAGGTATTGAAATTTTAATCGAGTTATTGTTTGGTGCATGGATGGAAGAGATCTGAATATTTGGAGATCTATGCTTTCTCCCTCGAAAATCCCTGAGTAGCAATATGAAATTGGCCTTCATCGTCCGACTTGTCCTTTCCTTTCTCAAAATCGTCATTCACCATCACATTACAAAAGGTTTGTATAACATTTTGGTTCCTCTTGTTGGTTTTTTTTTAGTTTACAAAAGGTTTGTATAACATTTTGCTGATTCTTTTATTGTGATTTTGAATTGATTATTGTGTTTAGCCTTCAAGATAATTTAAAGTTTGCATTTTTATATGTGTACATGTAAAAATAGATGTAGAAACTCAAGGTGATTTTATCAGGTTTTTGATCAAAGAAGTTGAGACCGTTGCATTTTACGGAGATTGAAAATGTTGTGCCTTTTGTTTAAAATTCCATTTTTCATTCATTATCACCAAATATTGCATCTGGTTTAATGCTTAATCTCAGTTTAAGAATTAATTATCTTGGTTTAATGTGTAGGTACAAGCACTTCAATTGGCCTGAGCATGAGGCAGATGCATTTGAAGCTGCATTTGCTTACTACGATCTCAAGAAGTTAGAGTCAAAAGCTTCATCATTTCGAGACATGATAGACAGCTATGTGGGCCTGCTTTTAAAAAGATGCAAGCTTTGCTTGAGAAGTAAATATAATTTGTGTTTTCTCCTGCAGTTACATTAGTTGTTTCCTTGGATGGAAATCTGATCCAATTGTTGTTGATTGTTACAGATTAGAGCATAGTGTGTATAATCTATCAAGAATGAGAGAATCAGCCATAAATAGATATAAGGGTTTTAAAATTCCAATGGATAGGATGCCTGAAACACGAATTGTAAGCCAGGTAAAAATAATATGCTACGATTGAATGCCATCAATGTGTATTGTGAAGAGATAATATGTGGTTTATTTACATTATAAACTAAGTATACAGCTAATCCTATTTTAAGTATAATACAAGTTAACACACAATATACAGCAAGTACCCAGTTTATATATCATGTGTACATGGTGTATACAACTAGTACTCACGCTATGTACATATAATACACATGCTATGTACAGCTAGTATGCACGGTGTGCATTAGATGTGTATTAGATGTATAATAGTTGTGTACTAGATGTACACAATGTGTATAACATGTACACAATGTGTACAATATGAACGTACTGTGTACTAGCTGTACACAGTGTGTACTACTTGTACACATAGTATGTACATCTACTACACACAGTTGTACAAATAGTGTACATCTAGTACACATGGTGTGTACATGCTGTACACAGTGTGTATATCATGTGTACACCATGTGTACTAGTTGTACACACTGTGTACATCCAGTACACATAGTGCGTATATGATGTACACAGTGTGTATATCATGTATACACCGTGACTACTAGTTGTGCACACAGTGTGTATATCATGTGTACACCATATGTAGTAGTTGTACACATAGTGTACATTCAGTACACATAATGCATACATGATGTACACAGTGTGTATATCATGTGTACACCGTGTCTACTAGTTGTACACACAGTGTGTACATCTAGTACACATAGTGTGTATATGTTGTACACAGTGTGTATATCTTCTGTACACCGTGTACAAGTTGTACATACAGTGTGTACAACTAGTACACAGTGTGTACATACTGTACATAGTGTGTATTTTATTTGTACACCGTGTGTACTAGTTGTACATACTGTGTACAGCATGTGTACACTATGTGTATATCTAGTACACAATGTGTATATCATGTGTACACGTTATGTACATGTTGTACACACTGTGTACATCTAATCTAATACACCGTCTGTACAATTGATGGTTTAATATACCATTTCTCAACAACCGGTGTCAAGTAATGGATTTCACCTTCATATACTATAATTTCGGTGTCAGTTACGGTAAACTCTTCAATATCCTCCGTTAAAAAATAAATCGAAAATAATATTAAAAAATACACTACAAATTCTGAATTAATATTACGTTTAGATTTTATATGAATTAATATTTAATATCTCATGTTCGAATGTGCCTCTCAATCTTCAAATTAACTTGCTTTCTTTGATGTATATACAATAATTTTATTAAACGTAGCATGCTTGTATGGATAGGCATTAAAATTAGCCGCAACCACTGCCTTCTTGACGTCCCGATTAGGATACCTTTATGGCTTTACATATTTTAACTACAAAAAATGGTTTCACACACTGAAAAGAAATGATTTTGACAGATTTTTTCAAAGACTAAAGCACCCAATAACTACACTCAAACGTGAAATATTACAATATTAATCCTTTTTTATTTTATTTTCCATAAAAATAATATTAGCAGGCAGGTGTTTTATTTTGAATGAAATTTCAATTGCAATTGAGAAAAGAATATTCTTTCAAGGGTGGCTAGGCTAGGTGCAGCCAGTGGAGTGAGTATTGATGCTACACCATTTTTATGAAACTGCCATTTGTCAATTGCCACTTTCTTTGACGGTAGCTTCTCGACTATAAAGGAGTTGTCTATCCTTAACTGCTTCCAATCATTTGATAATATTAATAAATAATAATATCTTTATACATAGAAAAAAAAAAGAAAAAGTAAAAGAAAAGCAAAAGCGAAAGGCAGAATTAAAAGAAAAGAAAAGAAAAGAACAAAAGAAAAAAAGTATCTTTTAATCCCATAGCTGGATATGCACAAACAAAGAAATAAAACGCACAAATTAATTATAAAATTTGTATTCTCTGTTGGCGTGTGAATGACGATCCAGAACAAGTGAAGCAATTTTTTTGACGTCGTCACGGATTATAATTTTATTTAATCTTTATTTTTAAAATATTACATGAATTTTAAATAATAAATGTCTGAAAATTGATGCACACACTATATATTAGATATATATGGTATGTACATTACGTACACACTGTATATAGCATGTATACATAATATATACATGATATATATACTGTGTATATCATGTATATATTATGTGTACTAGATACACACACTGTGTATATCATGTATATATTATGTGTACTAGATACACACACTGTGTACAGCATGTACACGCTGTGTATAGCACGCACACACGGTGTGTACATGATATACACACAGTGTATAGCATGTACATATTATGTATACTAAATGTACACACTGTGTACAGCATGTACCTACCGTATGTACGGTGCGTACTAGATGTAGACATTGTATATAGTATATACACACTATGTATACTAGATGTACACATTGTGTATACAACTAGTACATAGTATGTTCATGTTGTATGTACACACTGTGTACAACATATATATATTATGTGTACTAGATGTACACACTATGTACAGCATGTTCACATGATGTGTACTAGATGTACACGTTGTGTATAGCACATACATATGGTGTCTCCCAACTTTCAATTAATCTTAATTGATATATGATATTTTGGTATTTAGTTCGAATGTTATTGGCATATGATTAGAACAGTTCTCCTAACTCAATTTATAAACTAAGAATTGAATTTGATTTCGCTTAAACTAAAAAATTATTTTATATACAATTTTTTTTTCTTGCAAATTAAAAATCCACGTAGATATGTTGCTCTAGGAATTTAATTCTGGAGCTCTCTCCACATAAATCCATTATATAATTAAATTACACCTAACATTTCAATAAAAATTGACCTCAAATTCCACCATGGATGATGTTAACAAGAAGTTTTGAGTATTAGTGTAGCAATAAACATAAATTTTCAGATATTGTCATGAGTATGCTTAGCAAAATGGGTAAGATTCACAGTCACAGCTACGCAATCCCTTAAAACAAAATCAGTTGAGAAAAAACAAACTAACGTTCAGATTGCGGTTTGTGATGGCGTGTGGAGTTGGAATTTTCAGGGTGATAATTACCCTTCATAATTAACTCATGTTCGGTATCTGAGGTGGGACTACCAATTCTCTACAACAAACAACATGGCTAATTAGAAAAGGCTGAAATTTCTTGTCTACACCTGGTGAATATATATAAAGCCAGCCAACGATAGTTTGGCACACAATTTGGCTTTGGTGTAGTTTAGACAAGAAATAGTCAAGTTCATTCTCACACTAAGTAGTTAACATTCTATTTGTATACGATGATCCGCTATATTCTCAATTGACAATGTATTAATGACTTTTTCATGAATAAAAGGGACTAAATGATCAGAATTCTAGCAGGCAATTAATTAGGGATCGAGCTTTAGAAACCCAGTGCCTCTAGCCTAATCATATTTATGATTTATCGAGTTTTTTTATTCATTCATTCTTTAGCCATTTTGCTGTAAAGAAAATTTCATATTCAGATGAACAAAGAATCTCCAAGAATTTCAAAAATCTGGAAGGATAAAAGCAGAAGAGCTACCACGAAATCATCAAACATGCAACTTTCTCTATCAAAAGAAAATTCGGCTCCGAGCATACCTAAATTGGGAATTGTATAAGTTGCTGCAGTCGATGATGGAAATTGTATAAGTTTCTGCTTTTGCTTCTTTCTAAGGAGCCAAATGGCAGTAAATGGATCGACATTAATTATGAATTATGTCCACCATGAATAGAGTTCCATCGTTAGACACTCTGCTGCGAAGACGGAGGCTAAGAAATGTAATAAGAATTGAAAAGTTGTATTTTTTGAAAATATAAATTGTATTTTTGTTATTGAAAATTTAAAAAATTGTATTAGTGAAAAAATTATAGATGCATTGTATTTTTTGTTATTTTTATTTTTTTTTTTGTATATTTTTGTAAAAACCCCAAAAAAATATAAAAACATCTAAATAATGAAAAAGAAAACTTGCTATAGAGAAGGTATTTATCACTTATCAACAAAAAAAATTGATTTTACAATTCTTTCTTTCATCCTCTTTCTGCGTTTACTGTTTTGTAGAGACGAAAATAAACCAGTTAATCAGTCCATGAGCATAAAATTAATCAGTTCATTAATATTGATTTTTCAAAATTATTAACTATTAATCAATCTATCATATTCAGTTAATCAGTTTATCGGTTTCGGTTTGATTAACCAATATTTTTTGTTAAGCATTAAAATTTATAACATAAAATTATAAAAAGATTAGACAAAATTCAATTTAATTTGAAATGTACAAAGTAATTTAAAATAAAAATCACAAAATAAACATAATTTACTATCCAAAATTCATGTTTAATAAATTAATAGCTAATATTATAAAATTAATTTGATATTTAATGGAAATTAACATGCATGTTTCTAATTCAAATAAAATTTTTGATAATATTAAATGTAAAAACATAAACTATAAAATATACGAAAATATAATTAAATGCTATTATATATGATAAAAAATAACATATATAAAAATTAATCGGTTACTACATATAAATATTACTATATAATTAAAGAAAATGATATAATATAAATTTAGTTTAAAATATTATATAAATTTTATAGGAAAATATAAAAATAAAAATATAATTTAAATATATTTTAAAGTATTATTTTATAGAAGTTTTAGAGAGAAATAGAAAAAAGATAAAAATTTTTAAAAGTATAAAAAATAAAAATAGTATGTGTGTGTGTGTATATATATATAAACGACAGGTTAATTATGAACTAATGGTTAACAGGTACCTAAAACTGAAAACGTAACAAAAAATCGAAAATATAAAATTAAAAATTATAACCAAATCCATCAGATCGATAAATTGAAAAAATTGATTCGATTTTGCACGATTTTTTTGCTCAACCCTAGTGTTTTGTAAGCTTTAATGTTTGACCAATTCTGTGCTGGACTCAATTAAACTTATATTTGATGAATTGTTTTTCTTTTTTTTTGAAAGATGTTTGATGAATTATTTTGATATTTTTTATTCACATTAGATTTTTATAACTCATATTTTTATAATTTATGAATTTAATTTGATGTTAAATCTTTGTTTTAAATATTAAATGATTTAAAAATAACATTTTTAATTAGATTAATGGTTGATAATGAATATATTGTTTAAGTTTTTTATATTTAATATATGATTATTTATAATGTATTTTCAAAATTTTTATTAATAAAATTGATAAAATCCAGTTGCATTCATTCGAAGTTATCTAATTATGACTTAATTAAGTATTTGATTTAATATCCAATTCAATTTAATAACATTCTTGAATAATTTACTATGTTGTTCCATTATGCCTAATTGCCAAGCACTGACATACACATATACGCCAAACTATAAAAAACGTTATATTACATTTACAGCTATTAAATCAGTCAATCACAAAGTAAATTACATTAAAATTATAATTTTTTGTAAAAACAACTATTTATAAGCTCAAAATTATCTAATAAAGTCAACTTGACAACAATACAGTACTACGATAATTTAGGCTTTTAGTTTAGCCAAACTTAATTAGGCGCATTGAGATTTATAAAAGCCACCATTGGTTCCACGTTGTCTTAGACCGGACCATGTGGATGCCTGCTTGTTTTTAATATAGTATCGAGATGTAATTTGACATGCACATGTCCATTGATTTAATAATTCAAATGCATGTATATTAAGGTCACGTTTGATTTATTGAATTGCACGTAAGATAGTATAATACAATATAAGTTAATATAAATACAGTGTTTAAAATGTTTTCTGGAAGATTTAATTTTATAAATTTTCTTTTAAAAACTATTTATACGCTCAAAATTTTCTAATAAAGTCAACTTGACAACAATACAGTACTACAATAATTTAGGCTTTTAGCCAAACTTAATTAGGCGCATTGCAATTTAAAGAAACTAACTATGGTTAAAATGATAAATATTCTATCATATTCAATAAATAAAAGAATGCAATCTAAGTGAGTGAGTTAGAAAATTGAATTTCCTCCGAAAGGTTACCAACTATGGCCTTGAACTTCTAGTTTCACCACAGCCCATAATAGAAGAAGGTAATTTTCCGACTCTATCAATGCCTTCTTCAAAAACCACACCCATACCCATAAAGAAGTGTGATTCAATATGGCAATGAAACAACCATACACCTGGATTATCTGTCCTAAATCTAAGAGCGGTCCAGCCATATGGATGAACCGGAACCGTATTCTTCATTATAGGATTTTCCAAATTATAATTCTTAGGGTCCTCGTACATATCGAACTTTCCTTTCCCATATCCTAGCACCCAAAAATCATGCCCATGTAGATGCCAAGGATGTGTCTCACTCGTATTGTTGGTCATGGAATTAGCATTCTGCAGTATAATATCTACTGTTGTATTGAACTCAAGCCTATAAATCCCATCACTAGTCGTTGCATTCTTGTTTTCTGGAGGTTTATTGATGTCATAACTCAAGAAATCATAGCCAGTAGGAGGCTGAACCTGGCTAAAGACATGAGTTAAGTTCTTTTTCAAGGCTACAAGGTAAGGTGTGCGGGGAAGATTGAAGGACACATTATTGACTGACCATTTAGTATACCCATTTACTAAGTTTTGTGTATTAAGCATTACTATGGTTCTTTGTAAAGTTAGGGGTGGTTTGTGGATGTGATCTTTGTGGGCTTTGATGGCTAGACTTTGAGCAACTCTTGGATCCACATTGTTCCACATGGGTCCTGGTGGTGGAGTTGTTGGTGGGTATCTTCTTGGATGGTTTGGGTAGTAATTCAGGATGGCTAGTCCCGGTGGAGCTGAGATTGTGGCATTTCTACTAACAACATTTGTGCTCATCCAATAATTTCTTGATGGGCTCTGGTCAGTTTTTAGTATGACTGAGTATGTCTCCCCTGAGTATATGAACAAGTTTTGCACTACAAATGGCTCCACATAGTGCCCATCAGCTTCAACAACAGTCATATTATGTCCCTGTATAGGAATTTAAACATCATATCAGCAAATGGTTAATTAACTAATCGAAGAATTTGCAAAGCTAAGGTGACAAATTATACCTCAATTTGGAAACTAAGGGCCGATAAGGCAGTCAAGCTAGAAACCCTGAGTCTGTATGTTTTTCCAGGGACAACAGTCATCACATAGGGAAAGCATTCAGGATTTGTAGCATTACAGAGATCAGCTTGAATGCCTGGAGTTGAGCAATTAAACACTCCTTTTCCTTGTATCAATAATGACTGAAAACAGATCAAAAACACATATCACCAAATGCAATTAATTAATTTTACATAGTAATATTATAGTTATATTATATGGTTGATGATCATATTTACCTTAGGCTCCCCCACCCAACCAAAGGGAATTGAAGCCAACTCGGTGGCTTGTTCATAAGTACTTTTATGATACCAATCATTAAGTATAATACTTCTATCATAATCATACGCAAAAGGCTCAGATTCTTCCTCTCCTACCGATACTCGAATAGATCCGTATAGCCCTGCTTCTCTTTGCATTCCATAGTGAGCATGATACAAGTATGTTCCAGGCTGCATTCAGAAATTTCATCATTCAATAACTATTAACAATTAATCCATCACTATTGATTGTTAAAACAAAAAGTTTAGTTATGCTCACTCTGTCGACAACAAACTCATATTTAAAGGTCTCTCCAGGCACAATTGGACACTGCGTCACCCCTTCTGTTCCATCAAACCAAGGACTTCCAGTCTGTGTTTAAGTAATCAATTAACCATTAATCCATGCAACCAAAACCCAGTAGTTGCTAAAGCAAAAAGATTGGTAATTTATGAGTAAAAAAAATCATACCTGTTTAATACCATGCCAGTGAATAGCAAGATTTTCAGTAAGCAAACTGTTCTTTACTTCAACAATGATGGTATCATTTTGTTGAGCCAAGATTGTGGGACCTGGAGATTGTCCGTTAACTGTAATAACTAACTTCTTATAGCAATCAGGAGATTTGTACTCATACTTAACTTCCCATTTGTAATGACGAACTTTGGCATCAGCTATTTGCTGTAACGGCAAGCAGGTAAATAATATTATTAACGAAGCTAGTATTTGTCTCTCCATTCTTCTCCGAATCTTATATCGCAAACGTTTCTTATTTCTGCTGTTTTCCGAACTGATGAGATTTATATGCATTGCAATTACAGCTGGTCAAAATAAGAAAGCTAGGAGAAACCATATTGAAAGCGACTAATAATTTACTAAAATCAAAATGGCCTGATTGGAATAAAATATATCACCCAAACAATTTACTTTATATAGACGACAATTCAAAACATTAGTTGGATTATGCATATTTATTTTATTGGACAGTACAAATTAAGGTCATGTTTGGTTCACTGTATTGGACATAGGATAGTATAAAATAATACAAGCTAATATAAGTACGATATTTAGAAGAATTTTTGAAAAATTAATGTTGATATAATATAATACAGTACAGGTCTCATTATTCCACATACACTGTATAAAATAATACACCATAAATTCTTAGGTTTCTGTAATACGGTAAATATCGTATTAATACTAAATACCATTCAACCACCATTATTGTTGCTGCCGCAACCACCACCACACCCTATCGCCGCTGCCAATACCACCACCACTATCGCCGCCGCCACCACCACCGCCTCCACCACCACATTGTTGCCACCGTCACCGCCATCGATACCACCACAACTACCGCCATCACTATCATCGCCACCACCATCGCCTCCACCACCATATCATCGCCACCACCATTGCCAAGCTACTGCCGATACCATCACCATCATCATCGCCATCGCCACCCCTGCCGTTGCAATGGATAACACCACCACCACTGCCGACATCACCACCCCCACCACCATATCGCCTGACACCACCGCCACGCCGTTGTCGACACCACCACCACTAGAGCCATCACCATTGCTACCACCGCTACCACCACTACCACCATCACTGTCGCAGCCACCACCGCTCCTTGCCACCACACCACCGCCACCCCCTGCCACAACCACCACACTCTCACTACCACCACCACATCCCTCCACCTCCACCACCACCACCACACCCTCACCTCTGACATTACCACTGCTGGTTACACCATCACACTGCAAACGCTGTCATTGCCACCACCACTGTAGCCGCTGCCACCACACCCCCACACTACCTCCGCTACCGCCACCACACCATCATCACCACTACCACACCACCGCCACCATCATATCGTCGCCACTGCCACTACCACTCAGTCGTCGCCACAATCGCCACTGTCATCACTATTGCTGCAATCACCGCCATACTGTCGCCACTACCATTATCACATTATAACCAAATCTTCAAACTTATAATATTGAATGTATAAGCTAATAACAATTATATAAAAATTATATTATAATTGATAAATTATTTTATTTTTTGCTCAAATATTTCATCAAATTCATCGTTTAGATTTTTTCATTTTTTATCTAATTTTAATTTTAAAAATGCCGATCTTTCTAATAATATATAGTAATTTCTCATTATTTTTTATTTTTTAATAAAAAATTGATGTATTAAAATTTATATTTTATAATTATAAATTTTTATCTAAATTAGTTACAATAAAATTAATTTAATTGTATCTATTTTTAATTTTTTTTAAATAATATATTACGATATTATGCAACAAATACAATAGATAATAGTACGAGATAATACAAATTTGTACCAAACATTGTATAATATAATACAAACTAATACTGTACAGGCTAATACTATACAAGCTAATTGTAACATCCTTATCAGAACAGCAACAATATTTATACAATATTGAGTCAATTTCCCGATAATAAAAATTGACTCGCTACCTTTTCCATATTTTTGACTTTTCGAGATCCATTTGCCCTCGGTTTCACTTCAAATTTCAACCCCGGACTCACTATGACCAATATTTTTCGATGGTCCAATAAAATATTTTTCACTTTCAGGTGCACTTTTTGGCCTGAAAAATACTATTCACTGTCGGAAAATACTGTTCACAGCTAACCCGGTGTTGAGGCCGTTATGCTAATATTATACATATTAATACTATATATGTTAATACAATACAGTGAACCAAACGTGCCCCAAATATATGTTCATACTGTACGTCAATTCAATATATATTTGCCAAAAAAATAAAATAATATTTTTCATTGATCATTCTCCCAAATAAATGAGTTGTCATTCATACAATTTGCCTAATTTTTGCATTAAGTTAAGAAATAATGTTGTGTAGTTTTATCCTAAAGTCAAGGTGGACCCATTCATAGAACAAGAGTGCATTAATTTATTTTGTTTTGAAGATTTAATTAAAAAATTGAATAAAAATTAGAACATTTTTAAAGTTTTGCCCCTCTTATAAAAATAAACTAAAATTTGGATTGCTTTACGGTTTCACTGATTCCTCTTCTGTCGTTTGTTGAAGACATCTTTCCTAAAGTTAAAAAGAAAATTATTAAATTAACAAAAAGAGACGATGAAATATATAATAAAAAAAATAGAAAACACCGCGTTTGCGATGCTCTTTCCGAAATTCTCCAAGGGTTGTTTAGCGTACAATTATCAAACACCATCCTTGCACTTCATCTTCGGCTTTATTTTAATTTATTTTAGGGAAAGAGCGTATCGAAATTAATGGAAAAACAGTCTAAAAGATTTCTGGACAAGTTATATATTAATGTATTTTAGTAATACCTGTTTTCTTTCTAATTAATAAAATAATCTCAAACCTCAGAATAAGAAAATGATATTATTCCTCTTACCCGTATGATAACCCCAACCCACACTTCCTCGCTACGATTATACATGGAGAGTGCAGATATTTAGCGCAACTACACACCCGAGCCGAAAATTAGCTTAAGAGGAGCCGCACAAGTACATGTGACTGAAGTTTTATAGAAACATGTGAAAGGAGTTACTCTGTCAAATACCAATGAAAATTGATTTCAAAAGTAATTTGGTGTGCACGCTTTTATAGTGTTCAATTTATGTATGTGCAATTTAATAATACAAATACGCATACTAGATCTGGTAAAATTGATCCAAATTCATGGATCGATCTAAATTCATCTAAAAAAATTGACTCAAATCCAACTCAATTCACATAAATATCCATTGAATCAACCCAAAAGTGACATCTTTTATTTTTCAACTCAATCTAATCCAACCCAATACTCAATGAATCAACCTAAAATTAACTCATCTTACTTTCCAACCCATTGAATATTAACCCAATGTGTATTTTCAAGTTTCAAATATATTGATCCATTGGGTCAACATGCACACCAATGATAAAGAAGAATAGTTAGAAAGAAGAGGCGATTGGCTCAAAGTATAGTTTGTCAATCCTCATTAAAAGTGATAAAACATAATTCATCTTTATTTGTAAGAAGGTGAGTTGACGGCTGAAAATCCGATCGGATGACAAAACCTACAAGAAGGAATGCCCAGTCGGATTCGGGTGTTAGCACTCCAAAACTTAAGTTAGTAGCTTTTAGAGAAAGAGTGCTTAGACAGAGAGTTTCAGATATTCAATACCTGAAGCCATTGTGTTTTAAGCTATTTATAGGAGTTCTTTGGAGGGATACCTAAGTACCTTGGAGAGTGATAACCGGTAGTTGGAGTAGGTGAGCGGCGATATGACAGGAAACAGGTGGATAGTATGGACGTTGGTTTGTATCAGTGAATTGACAAAACGTACTGTTTTATCAGTCCGATCAGACATTACGCCTTTCCGTCTTGTCTTTCAGGTCACGCTTTGCCTTTTTATCATTAAGCTTGGGCCATGTCAAATGTTATTGGACCAACTGATTGAAATTTTGGAGATATATTTTTTATAGTTATCAAAAAGAAATCATTATTTTGGTTTTTTTTATTAAAAAATATTATTTTCAATATGCGAAGCTATGAAGTAGAAAAGTTTACAAAATGAAAATGTTATAATTTATATTGAAACTTACGAAAATTTGATGACCTGAGCTTTTCTTTTTGTGTATATTTAATGCATTAATGGTTGTTTCTCTTTTACATTTTTTTAGCAAAGATGATAGCTAAAGAAAACAATTGACCCAAAAAAAACTAAAGAAAGATAATTAAAGAAAACAAATTAAACTAATGGACAAATAGATATTTGTTGTTGAACTAATGGACAAATAGATATTTTGTATTGTCTATTAGCAGCCTTTGGCTGATAGATGTTGAGGCCATGCCCCTAAAATTTCTCCACCTCTGAAATTTAATTACTAAATTTAATTATATTTATATAATTTAATTTTAAATTATATTTAATTTTAATTTTATCAATTGTTAAAATTTATATTAATTTAATTTGTAACTAAATTTATATTTTTAATTATTAAATATTATATTTCAATTATAATTAATTATTAAATATTATATTTTAGTTATAATTAAATTTTTTAAAAAAATAAAAATATTTTTATGCGGGGATTGAGATCTCCGCGGGGACGAGAACGGGGAGAATTTTTCCTCCGAAATATTATTGGTTTCCGTCCCGCCCTTGCGCGGGGGAGTAGGTGGGGAGGCACTCCCTGCCCCGCGATCATCCCTACTCTCATGAAGCCTTAGGGTGAATTCCTCACATTGGAAACTTCGCTCGCTTTTTATATTATTCGTGCACCCACCTACTTAAAAATATTATCTTATTATTAATATTTTATGATGAATTTATTTTTCTAAATTATTTTTAAAATTTTATATAGTGATATTTTCATAATATTTATATAAAATTTAAAAATAATATTATTTAAAAAAATATGATTGATTCAAACAAATCGGTTGAACCACAAATTCTTTACTTTTTCAGTTATTTATCTGGTTCGATTTTAATAACATTAAAAATTTTAAAGACCAAAAAAGCAATTTATTTCCTGAAATTTAACAAAAAAAAGTAATTAATTTCCTAATATTTATTTTAGTGTAATGTTCCTCCAAAAGTTTATAAATTAAATTAATATCACTCCAAAATTGATAGATTCATTATTTTGATTATTTTTTATTAGTTGACTACTAACGTGAAAAATGTTATTAAAATTAGACTGGATAAAGAACCGACAAGGCTGGAGGTTCGTGGTTCGATCGGTTCAACCGGATCTTTTCTATTTTTAAAATATTATAATTATTATAATTTTTTAAATACTATTGTATAAAAATTAAAAAAATATTCATCAAACATTAAATATATATCACAAATATTCTAATAATAAGTTACAAAATATAATTTTAATTTTATTATTAAAAGTGATTAATTATGAATTTTTAAATATCATAGTTAAAAACATAAAAATACAATCATATCATGAAAATAATTTCATGTTTAGATGGAGTACTAATGAAGTAAACACAAAAAATATTAACCTTGTATAGACGAGTATAATTATATTTAATTACAATAAATTCAAATAGATAATAAGTATATTAAATTATTAAGTGACATTTTTAGAATTTAAAATACTCATTTTTCAAATAAATAAATAATAAAAATTTAATATATATATATATATATTTGAAATTTCATTATTTATTTATTTAAAAAAATTAGTATTTTAAATTCTAAAGATATTGCTTAATAATTTAATATACTATTACAATGATCCAAATAGATAATAAGTATGTTAAATTATTAACGTCAATATTTAAAATTTAAAATATTAATTTTTTCAAATAAATAAATAATGAAAATTTAATATATATATATATATATATATATATATATATATATATATATATATATATATATATATATATATATATATATATATATATATATATATATTTAATTACAATGAATCAAAAATAATATAAGTATATTAAATTATTAAGTGATATACTTAAAATTTAAAATATTAATTTTTTCAAATAAATAATGAAAAAAAATATATATATATATGGGTGAGTGAAAATATACAAAAAAAAATGATTTTTTACACTTTTGAGCGAAAAATTTCATTTTATCCGGTTCTTCAATTCAACCCGATTTTTTGATTCAATTCAATTTTTTATCAATTCGGTTTCAATAGTTGAATCAACCAATTGGCATGCAGGTTTGTGGTTAAACTGATTCAACCAATCAATTCGATCCGATTTTAATAACTATGCGTGAAATCGAAATTGATACGTCATAAGTCAATTCATAACACGTCATACTTTATGTGCCAAAAAGAGTGTTAAGTATTAAGATTGAAGGTAAAAAAAATCCTAAAATATTTCAAAAAGAGCAATTTATTCTTTAAAATTTACAAATTACGGTAATTTAATATTATGTTAATGTGCCACACTTATATCATATAAGCAATTAATTAACGAAAAATAGTTAAAATAATAAATTCATCAATTTTGAAATGACATTTTTTTAATTTGTAAAATTTTAAAAAATATATTATATTAAGATAAATATTAAAAAATTAATAAATTTTTTATAAAAATTCAAGTGGTGAATTAGAATTCCAGCCATTTAAAAATCTAAAAGAATAGTCAACAACTTGGACTTTTTTTATTAATAATGTTAATTGATAGGAGTATTTGAAAATTGGTGTCAAATGAAATTTATTTGGGAATATGGTGGATGAATCCACAGCCCTGTCCAGCGGCATCAGACTGGTAGGACCCACAAATTTGACTATTAAATTTAATAAAAGCTTATATATTTGGCTGGGATCAGTGTATAACCAAAGAGTCACTAGGGATTTAAAGAGTAAATAACCGAAAGCTAAATAATAAAGTTTTTCTCCTGTTATTTCAGCCAAAATTAAATACTCACAAATCAGTTCTATTCTCATCATCTGCTTCTTTTTATTTTTTTTCAGAAATTCCAACTATTTCTATTAGATCGATATGGGTCTTGTTTTAGTTACAATTCGGTTTCAATTTGCTTCCAACATATCACGCAACTTGCGACCAATGCTCCGACTCCTACCATTTTAAATATATCTTTTTATATTTTTAGGAAAAACACAACCATTTTAGCATTTTAAATGCGCTCTTTGGGTGTTATTTTTGGTCTCTGTACTGGTTCTACTTGCATAGAAGTTCTATCATGCAATTTTGAGGATTGTTGGCCTAAGTTGTGAGTTCTACTTGTTGGAATTTACTATCTTAGATGTGCAACCTAAACATTTGCTGACTGGATAACCTTTTGTTGGTCTAACAGTTTTAACTTGCTTATATTTTAGAATATAATTAGGGTGTTTTTGTGGCACGAATTTGCAAATGAGCAAAGACAGCAACCATGTCAAATATTCAATTATTGGCATCAGGATACAAAAATTGACAACACAGATCACTTGAAATTATATGGTTTATTATTTAATATGATACTCTGGGGGATAATAAAACTTATTCAGTATTTTAAGTAATTTTTAGCTATACATACTATAAATTTTATATTTTATATTTATAAATTAGATTATGATTTGCATTTATATATTTATGCATTGTCTCGTTCAATGTTGCGTAAAAAAATTGAAATTTTATTATGGGTCCCACATGTTTGTCTGCTTTTCAAAATTTTTTTATAAATTAACATTATTTATGAAAATATCCCCAGCAACTTTTGATTTTTGGAAATTAACTAAGATGTGAGATATTGGACTTTGAATTGTCAAAGTTGGCGGCCAACCAACGCCATTTTGGGCAGCCATTCCGCGTACCCAACAATTTTCTCGTCTTCTTTTCCACAGGTCTATTTATTAGTTTCAGGACAGGTTGTATTAATGTGCAACTTCACGGTCAATACATATATCCGTAATTAAAGTAATTTTGTTTTTATTAGAAAAATTGTTAAGCTGCATTTTCTAGGATGGTGTGACTCACTTTCATTTCCATCTTTTATTTTCACTTGCCATATTTTCTTCTAACAAAATGACTTGTACCCAGTAAACTATTGCAACGTGTTACCATCTTTCTCACTTTTGTATTTTTTGTATTGACGAGATGGAAAGACTCATTTTCAATTAATTATCGACTATCAAAAAAAAAAAAAGAAGATAAATAATCGTGTGAAGATGGATTCCACGGTCAAATCAACAAATAAAATTAATCAAAATCAATAGATTTTTTTATAATAGACAAAATTTCTCTAATTTGATCATGACTCTATAATTCTATTCATCGGTTATATGTAAATCAAAAATATGATTATAAAACAAAACTATAAATGTTAAATGAATTCCGGTGAATACTGATATTGAATATGAGTATGCTATTTAAAAAAAGTAGCTCCAAAATTATCAAAATGTTGAAATTTTATTATCCTAAGAAAAAGTAATTAGTAAATTCATATTCAAATTTTATATACAACTATATCCAACAAAGGAGTGATGTTGAGTTTTAAATTAATTGAATAATAAATGGATCAAAACTTTATAAATTATAAACTAGTTTGATAAATCCTTTTTATTTTTATTTGTGTTTTTTACCACTTATGACTCATTTTACTAGTCCATTGCAAAGTGAAAGGTCAAATTCTTTGGAAAAAATACACACACACAAACGATCAAATTTTCGTAAATGGGTTAGAAGAGTATTTATTCCCCAGTCCGATTTCATGCTTTTATCATCTTTTGTTTAACTGATGCTTTTCTCCATTCAAAATTTCAATTCAAAAATTTTATTTTCATTGAGATAATAAATTATATTATTATCCAATTATTATGTACATCAAATTTTAGATAATTTCAATGGTGGTCATATAAATTTACACTAAAGGTCTACTTGGAATAAAATGATTGAAACATGGAATTCATTTATAAATGAATTATTACGCTTAAAATAAAATATCTAAAATATACAATTGAAAATAAATTTCTTATTTTTATAATTGAAATAAATGAATAAAAAATATATTTCTATTTTATTTCTTAAAATATCCTCAATACCAATTTTGTAACATTCTATGTCCGATCAATTAAAAGATCCGGATACCGGATATCACACTTGGATTTGAATTCCTTTAATAGGGCCAATTCTAGAATTTTACTATTTTAAACACATTATTTATTCTATGAAATGTTCGACAGAATTTTCCTGAAATTCCTTAAAACCTCCTATAAGAAAAAAAAAATTTGTCCAAAACATTTCTAATATAATCTATCCTACCACCCATCTTCAGTTCAAACTTCAACATAGTTTCCTACCCTTCTCAATAAACAGTCAATCAAAATTCCACCTGTCAAGTTAACATCACATATATATCTTTATTCTCGACCAGATCTATACAATTCCATCACACAATTATCACAATTACAACATTTATTTCCTAAAATCGACGAAACATCAATATTGTTCACTACAAGAAAATTGTAATTTAGCAACGAAAATTAGCATTTTCCATTGCTAATAAAAAATAGTAACGGAAATTAGCAACGGAAATTTTGGTTGCTAATTCGGCAGTTGCTATTTTTAGTAACGGATACATTATTCCGTTGCTATTTTTAGCAGCGGAAACATTTTCCGTTGCTAAATTCACAAATAATAAAAACATTAACGTCGGTAATTTCCGTCGTTAATCCGTCGCAAAAAATTATTCCAATTTTTAATATCAAAAACCCATGATTGACAGGTAAGAAAAATTCAGCAGATTCTCCATTTACATATTTGTATTTAAAAAAAATTGTACTATCACAAACAGCTGGTGCATATGGACAATTTCCTGAAGTTAATAACAAGTGCAAATTAGATACCTTAACATGAGCAAATCTTCACTTGAAGAATAAAAAATGAAGAAACATTTCAGAAAGGGAAAAAAGTTACTAGATAGGATCTTGCTGACACTTGTAATAAGTTTTGTGAATGAAAGCAGGCATCCATAAAAATCATGATTTCCTTTCAGTCCAAGCAAATGATATCATACCTCCATTTGAATAAGAAAGAAGAACTTAAAGATATAAAACAACCCCTCAAAGATTATTTCCACTCTACCAAATTGAAAACTACACACAAAAATGGAAAAAAAATTCTGATTTCAAATTCCAAATAAGAAGCTATGTGATAAGTTTGAATTAAGTTTAAAAAAAAAACCTTACTTCAAAGGGATGCAACTAACCTTAAATTTCATTGAAATTCAATGAAAGCTTGGGCAATATTTAAAGTGGAATTAAAAAAAAATTCACTCAAGACCTACTCACCACGTCATATAGGAAAACCCAAATCCACCTGCTCTCCAACTCCAAAACAAGTGCAGCCAATCTTTCAACAAGAGGAGGATGAGAATAGTGATATGCCGAATACCAAGGATCTGTGTTCATCGCCGACAAATTTCTTCCTGAAAGAAAGTTGGTTCAATATTTCAGTAAATATCATTTCCAGATAAAACTCCAACCAAGTCTCTCTCTCTCTTTCTCTCTCTGTCTGTTTTTTTTTGGTCGATACAAAGATAAAAAAGAAATGATAGTATTTATAAATCACCTTCCATAATTCCAAAAATGTAAGGATCTGCATTGGAAGCATAACAATATGATCTTACACTAGCTGTGGCTGTTTATCCATACCCTTCCATAATTCACCCAAACACTAAATGAAACATTAAATTCTGCATAGTTTACTTCTGCCAAAGCTTTTTCATCAAACATGCAGTGAGATGATTACAAAAATCAAAGGTAATGGAGAAGAAGAGTGAGAAAAATACTCATAGAAAACAACACCCACCAGCTTAAGCATATACTGAGGTTCAACCATCTGTCTTAATGTTTTCTAACTGGAAAAGTGATGAATGATTAAGATACAAACTAATGCTTTGGTTCCCTCCCTTGGTAAAATATCAAAAAGTTTCAGGTTCCCATACTTTGTAGAGCATTTAATAAATGCATTCTTCATTTGATATTCTCATTAAATATTTCCCTTATTAAGGCAGTTAGCAGCATGACTGTCATAATGCCAATGAAAAATATTATGTGAATTTTAAACCTTGGCATCAAATCGGCTCAATTATGGGCAATATAAACCATGCCCAAGTTCTCTTTAGCCTTTTCAAAGTAGATGGGCAATTTACATAATATACATGCATTCAAAGGTCATATACAACATGACCTCTTCACAAATTTACCACTACTGCGAGTCAAAAGAAAGAGAAATCAATTGAATTAAAAATTGAAAATAAGCAAAAAAAGAGCAGAATCAATCTTTCATAAAACACTTATCTGCACGGCAATGAAAGAGTATATAGTATGATTCAGTTTCCAATGCCCAAGTTCATGAGCAATCACAGCTACAGTTTCCTCATCATTTTTGCACTGCAATACATCAAAATGTAAAGACATTCATTTTTTAAAGAATTAAATTCAGTTATATGTCACTTTTTTTTTAGAATTTGAAAAATTACTAAAACAAGAATTAATGGAGGTTTATAATATTTTTTTAAAAATAAGATTGGGCAATCTTCCTCTTTCTCCGTAGCATGGCTTCCCCCCTTATCATAAGCTTAGCTGATTTTAAGGAAATTTATTTTTTTTTGGGAAAAAAATTTGATTCTGCATAAGTGCAGGCATTTATTCTCGTTGAGCATTGACTTTGTAAACCCACCAGAGACACCGGTTAATACTTTTTGGAATAAATTATACTCATAGTATATGAATTCGCAGACTGCTTCTTAAAATAAAAAATTGAAAAGGATAAATATTTTATATTTTTATAGGAGAAGAGAACATCATATTTTATCTCATATATATATATATATATATATATATATATATATATATATATATATATATATATATATATATATATAACTCAGTAAAATAAGAAATTAATACTGAAAAGTTGATATTACAGGATCTTAATGATATTACAATTAGGGTTGAGGCTACAACATACACAGAAATAAACAAGACTTGTTTTCTTCAAAAATGAAAAGAAATTACTACTTTTTGAATCAAGAAATTTAAGGAATTATTTACACTTGAAAAGATAAATACCAACGAAATTTCAGATAATCGAGTTAATAATTTTGAAAGAGAAATTGGAAAAAGCAATTTCAAGCTCAAAGTCTAAAAGGTTTTACATAGAAGGATTGAGAAACTTCATACAATGCGGAGGAATATCCAGGTTTATTTTTGTTCCTGAACTGAAAGTGTTGTGTTTCTTGGGAATTAATTATAGCTAAATGGAGACAGGCATTTAACCAAAGTGTAAAAGGTAGCCTCTTTAGTTGTACAGGATAAATATAAAAATACGACAGATGGAGTCTTTAGCAGAATTTAGGTCAATGCTTTAATAAGATCATACGCCATTTCCATCTAATTGCTATCATAATTAGACAACTTACAATAATTATGAAAGGAACAGTCTTCTGATTTCACAAGATCATAAACAACTTTTCTTTTCCACAACATACAAGTCAAAATCAAAACATACTTTTTTTCTTTTGATTATAAAAAGAAAGTAAGACACAATAATAAAAGCATTAAAGTAAACATACCTTGGGATATTACACCGATTTGGCTCCTAAATTTTAATGTAGTGATAAAAGGCAGATATTAAAAGTGAAATCCCAAGATGATTCAAACACCACAAAATCACAAGCCTTCCGAATTTGCCACGAAAGGAAAACACAGAAATTAACCAACAAAAACCCATCATTTCTTTTTAAAAATTGAGTATTCAAAACTTCAAAAACATGGCGAATGAAAGATGGGTCCAGATAGAATGAGCAAAAATTGCAATAAATTTTGATGAGCAAAAAATTGCAATAAATTTTGATTACAACCAAAGAATCTAATCATAAATTTTGAAACTTGCCGGCCTTGATCTTGGCAATATCAGTTAAAAAATGCAACGTATTAGCTTGTTCAGAGAATATGACAACGTAATGGAAAAAAAGATACATACTGGGCCACCAAGATATTGATATCCAGCAAGCTCAAGTTCTTTCAAGATGCCATCCTCACCTATCACATAAACCTAAAATCATGCAGAGTTAGCTGTTTTTTTTATCATCACTACCATACAGCAAAGGTTGAAAATTTAAGGCTGTCATTACCTTTTTGTTTTTTGGGAAATCAATGGACTTCAAGTATGCAGCAGCTGCAAAAGAGGATGCGAAAATTTCCTCCTGAAACAGTTTCAATGTATTTCTATGTTCAATTATAAATTCACCAAATTCAACTCAATCAACCTAAGAAAAGAAAAAAAAAAGGCTCATTTCAAACTGACCTCATTGACGTTCAGACCAAGTGTCTCCAACTTCTTACCATATTGTTTCCTGGATTTTGTCGAGTTGTTAGTCACAAAAACCAACCTCTTTCCCTGCACAAAATGTGAGTTTTTTTGCTTCAAAATATCCAAGATTTTGGGATCCCATATTCATCGATTACCCATTAAATGAAAACAAGATAAGATTAAAAATTAGAAAAAGAAGAGAAAAAAAGGGTCCTTACCGTCACAATCAAAGATGAAGGTCTCAATAGAGTCAATAAGTTCATCGGCGTTCTTCAAAGGCTGAGCTGATGCTCTGGTCTCCATTTGGTGTTTGTTATAGAAAATGAAGTTAAAGAGAGCCTTTTGAGGCCCAAGAATTTGGGGATTGTAGGAGTAACAATAGCTACAGAAACAGAGGAAAAGACTACATCTGTTCTGCTTTGCATCTCTCTCTCTGTGGCAAATAGAGCAACACAGCCAAGGAAGTAGGCTGAAGAAATCCAGCTTTAGAGAGGTGGCGCAGAGCAATTTCTCATTATATTCATCAAAGAAACCGATAAAAGAACCAGAGACATAAGGAAACTAAACAAACCTAAATCTCAAAGCGAATTGGATGAGAAAAACTTCTAAGAAAATTACGCAGAGCAATTGAATAAAAAAAAAAGAAAGAATACCTTATAGAGAGATGGCGCAGACCAAAAGCAGGAGATAGAAAAAGAAAAAGAAGAAGAAGAAAAAAAAAAAAAGAAATCCCCAGTAATAAATCCCTTGCAAATTCAAGCCCTAGCTTTATTGTAACAAACCAAAAGGAATCGGGTGACGCTGCTAGTCACGTGCACATAGCTCACCACCATTTACTGAGAGCCCAACGGCGAAAAACCTCAGGTACGAAAAGTGAGATATTGAGAAGAAAAAAATGGCAAGGGGCGGAGGCAGTGGATGAGGAAGAGAAATGGCAAGGGATTAGGGTTTTTTTTTATATATAAGATGTTTTTATAGGGGGTTTTGGACCGTCGGATTTAGGGTTTCTTTACTAATAATAATAATAATAATAATTTGCTTCCAAAAAATTAAGAAAGAAAAATTCTAAAAAATTAAGAAACAAAAAATTAAGAAAGCAAACTTAACATTAAATTAAATTAATTACACAGAAGAATGGCTGGGAATTACTTTGTACTTTATAGAAAAATACCTAAATGCCCCTCATTTACCAACGGAATTTAAATTTCATTGCTATTTTAGCAACCGAAAATAAATTCAGTTGCTATTTAGCAACGGAAATATAATTATAGCAACCGAAAATGATTTTCGTTGCTATTTAGCAACCGAATTATATTAGCAACGGAAATTAAATTCCGTTGCTAAATTAGCAACAAAAAAACATATTCCGTTGCTATTTTTCGTTTCAATTTTTTCCCATCTATTGGCGCCTTAATTAGCAACGAAATAGTGATTCCGTTGCTAATTTTAGCGCCAAAAATTTCTTCCACTTTTAGCAACAGAATATAACCAAAAATTTTTTCGTTGCTAAATCAACAAAGTTTAACCAATTTTAGCAACGAAAATTATTTTTCGTTGCTAAATAGCAACGAAATTTGTTTTTCGTTACTATTTTTCCGTTGCTATTTCTAGATTTTCTTGTAGTGGTTACAAAACTAATCTTGTGTACATGCCAAAATAAAATAATAATAATACAATTAAATTTAGTTTCCTCACTCCGATCCAACTCCTTGTAACAGCCAGCTGCAGTCAATCCCAACCTTTCTTGTACATAGGTTAATCTCCTTGGTTCTCAATCTATGTGCAGAAAAGAAACCACATGCTAAGCTAAAGACTTAGTGGTGACTACTAAATTTACCTCTCTAGTTGCACAATTTTTTTTAAAAAAATACATTAAAAATATTCACATACAAGATCATAAAATATGTATAAATGTCGAAATTTCTACACTTAAAATGCACATGAACATAAATAATCAATATTGAATTTTCACATGTAATTTGTATAAATGATTTCTTCAAAGTGTACTTAATTGCCTAGAAGTTATATAAGATTAAATAGTTAATAATAATTGGCATATTTACAGTGAAACCGTTATTATACTAAACTGTCATTTTCAAGATTGGCACCTTAATTCACATAAATTATTCACTAAACAGTACTAATTGGACATGAATATTAAATCTCAAACCTTCACGCACAATAGCATTCACACACAAACTTGTAGGTGTGTGTGTATGTATATATATATGTTCTTAATTGTATTAGATTATACCAAATTACATAAAGTATAACTAACCATAAAATAAATAAATTATTTATTTATTTTGTTCATTAAAATGTTTTTATAAGAGTTTTACTAACTTGTTCATTTTCGGTATTTGCCTCCAGTAAAACCTAGTGGAATTGCGTCGAGTTGAATAAATGGAATCCAAATACGGGATCGAGTTCTTGGAATCATTCAGCCTCTTTTTAACAATTTTCTACTTTAATACACATGATTTTTTTATTTTATACACACACACACACATACAGATGTAGACCAAACTCTCAGAGCCATTCGGCCCATGACTCAAACTAATTATATTCATCGAAAAAGCTCGTGGAGTCATTCAATTCGGTAATACGTGTCAAGACACAATACTGCTAATTTCCTAATTGGCATACCAACCTTATCCCATTATTCCAATTCTTATCTAGTTTTACTAAGAGCAAATATAAAATCATCATTAAACAAAATAAATAATATCATTTATATATATTAGAATTACATATCCAAGGTTTTTGTCATTTTCATCATCTTTAAAAACTTCATGTCATTGTTATTTCTTCTTTGTGCCACCAATTATGTCATTTACTATCATAGGCGCTGTAGTACTATACTAATCATTTGCCAATCTTAATTTATCATCCAATCTGTGGATTTCTCATTAATCACATTATTCGAGTTATTCACATAAATTCCTAGTCATAATTTTACATTAATAATGGCATTGATTATGCGACCCTTTTCAGTTCACACAGTCATTATCAAATTATACACACTTTATAGCCATGCATTCTCTAATTATAATTTTAACTTCTCAAAAAGGATAATTCGAAATGATAAAATATTAACAAGCCAAGAGGAAATGCGTTCTTAGAATTAAACAAATTCAAGTCTCTTAAACTTTACAAACCAAACTGAGTAATTAAAACAACTAGTTTGCTAAGTTAACTTTAACTAATTAAACCTTGTAATCCGCTAGCTCACCAAAGTTTAGACTAATTAGTTCCCTTTAAATTTTAGCCACATGCTGAACCAATCAATAAGTGTACATAATCAAAATTTTCACACTTCCCATTAAATTATACATGTTATTTTGTGATACTAAATACACATTTATAATTACGTTTTTCAATTAGTTTCTTATTTTACCAAAAGCCTGTCAATATTTCTAGTTGACCAATTAGGCTAAGCATAGGAAGAATTTAATTTTTTTTTGGCCTAATACATCTAATTAACTTCACATTCAAATTCCCAATAAACAATACAAAATAATCTACCAAAATGAAATTCAATCAATTTAAATCTTGTAATTCATTAGCACACCAAGGTTAGCTTAGCTTATTTCTCTTATCTTTGAATCTCATGTTTAACCAACCTTTGAAAGCATTTAATTAAATTTATTTATTTATTTATTTTGGGCATTAGAATCATCAATTAGGTATGTAATAAGTCTCTATCCATCAGCTATACAATTTGATTTTTTTCTTGCAAGTATAAAAGCTGATAATTTTGACTAATCTTGGCATCACACACACACATATTTATAAAATGTAGCTTTTCAGCTTATAAATAATGATAAGAACACTAGGTCCATTTCTAGTGTTGACAGCCAATCTATATAACTAAATAACAAGTTCACATAACATGTAATTTACATCATCTCAAGTTCCATTTACATGTCAACCAATATTACTTCGGAAGATAAATAATTAAACCTGGTTTTTAGCTTAAGTGTGACATAGTCATAGTAAAATTAAATTAATAATTGTTAAGCCAAAGCAGTAGCTAAATAAAAAGGGCACATGTGCATGCACCACCTAGCTATATTATTGAATATTTGTTAAAATTGTTATTTTTGTTATACATGCAGAATCGAGTTTGAACTTAATTAAATTTTTGTTATACATTCATTTCCTCGTTATTATTTTCTATTTAAATATTATGGGATAAACAAAATACTTAAATTATCAACAAATTATTAAAACTCATAACTGGATCTTAAAATAGCAAAACTCAAACAGCAAATATATTATTCCTGATAAATCACACAACAACCAAAATTCAATTCAAAAAATAAAACAATTCTTAACCAATTTCAGAATTTATTTAAATATATTTTTACGAAGGTAATTTTGGTAGTCACATACCAGTTGAAGTCAAATTCCTGCATATTTCCTCATTTTGATCCATTAATGCACTCGGCTGCATGAAGATGAACACGCCTGAAGGTAGCTAACATTGAGAGGAGTCCAACGACGGTAGTCACTGTAACACCGTTATTAAATCTTTGACTGTTGACTAAAGCGATAAGCTGAATTTATTTTTCTCAACCAATTAATTCCCTAACTATCAATTCTTTTCTATTAATAATAATAATTGCATTTAAACTTGTCGATTGACCTATAACTGTCCAATTTACTATTTACCAATTAAAAATTTGACAATATAACGTCTTAAAAACTTGACTATCCAACCTAAAAAGCAGACAATCCACAGCCCTTCAGGGGCACAACAAATTATAAACAATATATACACACATTTCAAACATCCATTCTCATCATAATATACGCTCATATAAATCCATTTCCTCTCAAGGTACATATTTACAAATACATAAACTCTGTTCAAAAGCAAACTAATTCTTCTACCTCAAAATTTACTAAATATATATACATATACATGTCAATACAAAAATATAATTCTTAACTATCTCTTTTTCCTTCAAAATTTGCTCTCTTGCATACTATTGCTCCACTCCTCCAGAATCTATACGCAGCAACAACTACATGCTAAGCATTAAATATGCTCATATAAATCCATTTTCTGTCAGGGTACATATTTACAAATACATAAACTTTGTTCAAAAGCAAACCAACTCTTCTCCCTCAAAATTTACTAAATATATATACATATACATAATACAAAAATATAATTCTTAACTATCTCTTTTTTCTTCAAAATTTGCTCTCTTATGTACTATCGCTCCACTCCTTCTTCAGAACCTACACGCAGCAACAACTGCGTGTTGAGCATTAAATATGTTAAGTGGTGACTATAAATCAAAGAATTTTTCAGACATTCACAATTGCATTGATCATACAAAATTCATTAAATTTTTACCAAAACATAGCTATCCATGTACTTTACATTCAATACAGATTAAAACTATTACTTAAAAAAAATTCAATTTAGTCCTTAATTCTTCACTTAATTGCAAAAATGCCACTAGTTACGTATTTTTTTACTTTCAATCTATTGATTGGCATACAAATTACCAATTGACCCTTATTTTATCCTTCTCATGCAAAATTTCATTTTAGTCTTTTCACTGCACCAAAGTTCATTTTTAGGTTGTTTGTTTCCTAAATTACTATTTTACCCTTTTTAATCATTACTTTATCCTTTTTATTTAATAATCTCAATATTTGGAAAAATTACTATTTTGTCCCTAAACTTTTTATTTCTTTTCAATTAAGTCATTTTTCATTCTAAACTTTATTTTTACATTTCTTTTTGCACTATTAGCTCTTTTTTACATTTATACCCCTAATGCAATCCTGTCAGAAATCATCAAACCGGATATATGGGACGTGGACCTTACAGAACCACAATGCAGACTGAAAAATTACCCTGAAAGATCATTTTTCACAAAATAGAATACATAACATATCAGATATTATGAGAGATCATACAATCCTACCATAGCTAAGTAAGTCACCATGACTTATACCGTAGTATAAGTGTCCATATGGCTAGCCAATCATATCCTGAACTAGATTTTGACCGCTTGACCACTACTAAGGGCAAAATTCACCTATTTCTTATTTCACTTTTCAAACTTTTGATAATTTTAGTAACTTTTTCATTTTAGTAAATTAATAAGTTAACTTTTTCACTACTTTTGTACAGTTTGTGAATTATTTTATAATAATTCACCATTTTTCACTTAATTAAGAAATTATTTCTGAATAATTTAACAAATTCATCTATTATATAATCTAATTTTCTTCTCAAAAATATTCAAATAATTTTCATAAATTCTACAAAAATTCATGGACACAATATTTGATCAATAAAGTTATTTTATGGCATAAACCATAAAAAAAATACACAAAATATACTATGATTTCCCTTAAGGTACCATTCGGCCATAAAGGGATGCTCACCTTACACTCCTTTTTAAATCAAATTAAGCATTCTATTAGTCATATTCAAGGTCTTAAATCATTATTCTAAGCTCAATTTCAATTATACACACATTTTTCCTACATTTTCCTAAGTTACATAAAGGAAAATCATGTCAATTCAAGGGACATAAATGGATTTAATAACCACTAACCTTTCTCAATTGCTTTACCCTTCTTAGGCTTCATTTTTCTTTCCCTTAACCTTAGAAGATTATCCACCATCTTGAGAATCTACAAGAAGCATAAGAACCACCACTTTTTTGATCTCAAATGCTCAAATTAACTATATAAATGAACTCTAGAAACCTAAAAACACTTGTAGGTATCCTTAAACAAAATTAAAACCTTAATTTTTCCTTACCTCAATTTGACCCTTCTCACTTTCACACTTGTTTTCTCTCACCTTTCTTACTCTAATCAAAGAGTAGAGATCTTGAGAGTCTTCTAAGGAGATATAACTCCACCTAGGATGCTTGAATTTGGGTGAAGAAAAGACAAAAAGCTTGAAGAAATTTGAGAAAAAATGGCTATGGTGGTTTGGCCAAAGGAAGAAGAAGAGAGGGCTGAGGAGATAAGTATCAAACACCAAATATTTGCTTCCACTTGGATTTTATAGTGGCTTAATGGGTTGGGTTTTGGTTCAACCAAGGCCTACTCACTTAAGGCCCAAAATCCCGAATTAAGCCCATTATACCATTTTCCTGCAATTCTCTCACTTTTCAAATCCAAATCATCCCAAATTTGATTCCATAATTCTTATCATGTTAAAAATAGGATCTACACAAAATTTCAGCCCAATCGAAGTTCATTTTCGATTTGATTCAATCATATCGGTCCGATTCGACAATTACCTGTGTCATCGAAAAATTAAATTTTTACAATCAAAATATTCTACATATCATTTTAAGAAGATCTATAATTTTTTTATAATTTTTAGAACTCATTTGTTATTTTTAAAGGTTCGGTTAAACCTAAGTTAACCTAGTCAATCTTTGAACCGAATCGCTTCATTTTTTATATTTTTAACTTTTAGAGGTCTATTTGATCTCGATTTCACTTCAAATTTTAACCTCAGACTAACGATAATCAATATTTTTTATGATCAAATAAAATATTTTTCATTTTCGGGTGTACTTGTCACCCCAGAAACATTATTCACTATCGAAAAATACTATTCAAGGTTGATTCGATGTTGAGGCCATTATAGTTACGCGCCCAATGGACTCCGTTCATGACCTAGATCTACACTAGAAGTCGTAGATACATTTGTCACTGATCTGCTTAGTTTCAGTGAGTGACAATTGGAGGAAGATGTCGCTAAACTCGCCAACCACCAGGAACACACACACGACGCTTGTGTCGCCGCTCATCACCGGAGATGGCGGGAATTCCATGAGGAAGCCATCAGGTTTAGAGAAGAAGAAAAGGGAGATAAAGGCATCGGGCTCACTATAGAGAGAGAGAGAGAGGCTGATCGGTACGATGGAAGGTGACGGAGGGACAGCGGCACTACTGCCTACGGCAAACGGTGCCGGTGAGGGAACCCATTCCCTCTTACTCTTCCCTTTCTCTTTTTGTGTCTTTTTCCTCCTTCTCCCACTGCCACTTTTTTTCTTTTTATTTAATTGTTAATTCTTATTTACTTTTCATGGCCCTAGTACTTTATCCAGAAAATTTTAGGAATTGTTGCTTTATTTTGTTAATTTTATTATTATTATTAGTTTCTTATTGTTAGTTACTAAAATATATTTTAGTTAAAATTATTATTATTAACTATTTATTAATCTATTCTTATTTTTTATTTTTATTTTTATTTTTTAAATAGCCATTTGTTTTATCGAGTCATTTCTAAAATTGGGTTGGTCCAACCACGCTATTTGAATTCTTATAACTTGGGGTGTTACAAATTTGATGCATTTTTTGATAATAACTCCCATAATAAGCAAAAAAAATAGATAAAATTCATATGCCCTCAAATTTTATATTTATGAGATGAATTGTAGATATTTTTAACATTGAATCAAGTTTATAATATACGAGTGGCTTATTATAATAAAATGATACCCTTCTTGACATTTGAGTCAATTTACCATCAAAATTTTATTAATTTAAAATATAGTAATATTAGACTTCTAATATTTTTAAAATATTTCAATTAAATAAATTTATCCATAATTCTATTAAAACTAACTAAAATATTCATTTTTATTAAAAAACCAAGTTTTGGATTTTATATTAAAAAATTAATAATAAGTTGTTATTGTTTTTATTATTCATGATTACTTTGTTTAATTTTTATTACTTTGAATAATAATAACGACAATAAAAATAATGATGATGATATTTATTATAACTGATAACTATGAAAAATATATTCTTGAAGGCTCAATTAGTGTGGCCCAATAACATTTGGGATGGCCCAAGTCTACTAGCAAAAAGGCAAAGCGTGAACTGGAAGATAACACAAGGAAGCGTGGTGTCCGACCGGACTAATGGGACAGCCTATCCTATCAACCTACTGGCACAAGCCAACGCCCATACTCTCCATCTACTTTCTGTCACATCGCTGCTCACCTACTCTGACTGCCGGTTATCACCCTCCAAGGTACTCAAGTACCCCTCCAAATAACTCTTATAAATAGCCTAAAACACGATGGCTCCAGGTATTGAACTCCTGAGACTTTCTCTCTCCTTTTAAACATTCTCACTCTAAAGCTACTTACTTAAGCTTCGGAGTGCTAACGCCTGGATCCGATCGGGCACTCCCTTTTGTAGGTCCAACCGTCCAACCGGCCTTTTGACTGCAAGCTCTTCTTCTCACGAGATAAAAATATTTTAAACTTTATCATTTGGTGCTTTCATTGAGAGCTATGGCAGATTCAAGATCTTATGAACATGCAGCTCATGGAGAGCATAGTCGCAACAACCAGGACAGATTTGAACCTTTAAAGCTAAGAGAAAGATCTTTCAGATCACCAGTCGGAGGTGACCTCCTCCTAAATCTCGATGATTTGGTTTCACAACAACAGGAGAATGTCCCTATTATTGTAGGTGGCATGTGCGCTGTACTTGGTCACCTCACTGAGAGCGTAGTCCAAGCCTTGGAAATGGGAAAAATACCCAGAACTTTCGAAGGCGGTCAAGAAATGATTTTAATGGCCGAAGACTTCGAAAGAAAAAGGAATAGGGGGATTTTCCTGAGAGAGCCAAACGCTCATAATGGGAGAAATACAGGTGCTAGAATCACGAACATACATGATAAGGGGAAGAAAATGATATTTTCAAACAGAGATGCTCCTCATATCCCCAGTAGATCGTACACTTCATCTTTTAATGAGCAAGAAAGATGTGTGCCCAGTCACCATTGCTTCCAAAGGACAAAAGAAGAGTTCACTCCAGCGGCGATGAGCAGCGAGGATGAATGGTTTAAATAAAAGCTTGAAAGGTTTGGATTAACGGAGCCAATTAGAGGGATGTCTGAAGGGAATGCTTGCAGTGGCACCTCCCCTATCTGTAGGGAAATTATGGAGTCTAAGCTGCCTCCCAGATGGAGAGATGTGGCAATGGGCAAATATACAGGTAAAACTGATCCTGCCATTCACCTTGCGGAATTTTTGACTAAAGTGCAGGTATACACCTTCGATGAAAGGATTGCCTGTAGAGTTTTCCCAACTACACCGGGAAGGGATGCTTTGAAATGGTTCCTCGAACTCCCTCGTGCATCAATCACCTCTTTCAAGCAACTCAAGGAATTGTTCTTGATGTGATTCCATACGTGAACAAGCGCATCAAAGTCGGTCAGCGACCTGTGCAACCTTTACCAAAGAATAAATGAAATTCTCAGAGATTACATCATTCGCTTCCAAGTTGTAAGGTCGAAAACAGGGGATTTAAGCATGGAGCTAGCATCAAATGCTTTGGCAAAAGGCATCGTGGATCGTCCATTTATCGAATCACTGACGGCAAGACCAACAAGTAGTTTTCCCGACCTAATGGATAGGGTCAGGCAATGCGTCCAGCTAGATGATGCTCTCAGATCCAATAGAATCTGAAAAACTAACATAATGGACAGATTGCGATATCTAGATGGTCGGCCATTCAATAGAACCCCTACTTCTGATCGAACAGAAGGGAAGCTGAAATGGTTGGTCTTCTCGAGGATTTCAAAGAGGGGAAATGAGGATGAACAGAACAAACCTGATAGCCGTAATAGTCGATCGGCTGGGACTTCTACCCCCATCAGTTTCGATTCCTTCCAAATGCCATTGAGTGCCAAGAGAAAACATGGGAAAACTAATCGACTCAAAATGGCCAAGCAGGAGGAGAAGCAGTGGAGGCAGCGACAAAAGTCATGAGCTATGTCACGTAGACTGGATGCTTAAAACGATGAGCAAAAAAGCTCCTCTATATCGTCCAGCGAGAGAAAGGAGGTGACTGGTTCAAACAAAACTACCAGCATGAAAAACTAGATCAACATGGATGAATTGAAGAGATCAGCAAGCAACAATAAATCAGGTGCAATTGTTACAATTTGAGTTTTTAAAAGGCATTTGTATTAAATTTGAATATTCTCTTATTCCCTTGTAGTAAGTGCTGGAATACCAGTTTATCTTAGCATTACTTGTTTTGCCATTTAAAGATATATTTTCAAGTGACAGCAATAAAAAAAAGGGGGGAGGCTACAACATGCAAAACGCTGTTGAAAATGTCAACATCATGACGTACGCAAAATAAGTGTCTCCACAAAGTAAAAATAACTTAAAAACAAAAAGTAGGTATGTGTCCAAAATTCACAAATTCAATACTTATCATTTGAGAAAACTTATTAATTCTCTAGCAAACCAATTTTTCGAATCGAATCATTTTGCTGTTGGGAGCTCGAGATAAAGGCCTTGAAGGCCCATAGACCTCACCCTGATCAGCTGTTATTTCGCCACCGCCAAGAGCGGATCAGAAGAACATCCATCCCTAGGAGCGGATCGGATGGTATTAACGCCACTGCTAAGAGCGAATCAGAAGAACATCCATCCCCAAGAGCAGATCGGATGGTATTAATGCCACTGCCAAGAGCGGATCAGAAGAACATCCATCCCCAGGAGCGGATCAGATGGTATTAATGCCACCGCCAAGAGCGGATTGGAAGAACATCCATCCCCAGGAGCAGATTGGATGATTATTAGCACCATCGCCAAGAGCGGATCGATGTTATGGTTGCCATCGTCAAGAACAGATCTGATTGAAAAGGTGTGAAAATGCCTCGATAAATTCTCATTCATTGCCAACGACGACTTTGAAAATCTCTCAGACAACGTAAGCAGCCGTAAAACGAATTGGTAAGTATTTATAAAGTTATTTGCAGGATAATATTATAAAATTTCTATTCTTGATCACGTCCTTATCAATGAATCTGGATCAGTGACTTTCTCGACATTCTTGAGCCCTCGATCTCAAAGATTGAACTGCGTCAAGGGGGACTAACGATAATACCCAAAATAAAATTGACCATAGGGCCGACTCATTAAAAGCCCACGAAGAGGCCTAAAGGGATTGGAAATGAAGGCCATGGTGCCTATAAACCCCCTCGAGCAATCATAACTCCATCATTAGGCTCGATGTCCATCCCAAGCGTGAAATAAGAAAGCTCCCCCTTATCATAAAATTCATCTACTAGGTTGGACATTATTCTTGAAGCCAAGTTGTAGGATGCCTCAATTCGATCTCCATTGACCTGGTTACCAAGTTTGACGTCCATCCTTATAATCGGCATCGCCATCTTAATTTTGGTCAGGTAAAAATACCTCGATCCAAATAGGTAACTCCCTACAAGCATATAACTCCCTTGAATTTTTAGAATGAAAATTCCCTGTTTGGTACAACCTATCTTTGATGGTTTAATGCTTATCCCGAGCTCGGGATGTGAAGGATGCTTGCACCCATTCAGTCTCCATCAATTAATTTGCTAGATTCCATGCCTATCCTGAATCCAAGATACGAAAGCTAAAACAATGAAAAGCCATTTGTTGCGCCTGATGTAATAAATCTGGGTCACAATTATTGACTCAACAGTTTGTTTGAACATTCGATTGTACTGAGCAACTATTGATAGAATTGTATACCGCAATGATTGAAAAGGCAAACCGACGTTCAGGGAGTATTTTTCCTTAGATGATTTCATACATTCTTCATGAATGACTTACACGATTCTCCCCAGTCAATTTAATATTTTCCTCTCAGCTGATCTTATGATGAATATTGATTGAAATAAGAGTTGCAGTCTATAGATACGATCGAGAGGAAGCTCCACTATTATATATGAATAATTCTTACATAGTGGGGACAAAATCATTACAGCAAAAAGCTACGCTTCTATATTTACTATTTCTACACTAAAATTGGGCCTTGTAGTAGCTTTAGCGGGATATTAAGAAGATTCTGCTGTTTTTTCGGAGGCATTCTCTACCAGAAGGAAAGTTGCAACATCGAAACTGATCTCTGCATTAGTGTTTGATCAAAAAGATGCAGATTCTTGAGGGATTCTGTAACTGTCTTAGTTGATCCATGATATATCCCTTTTAGGCAAAAAGCCCTTTCTCAAGCTTCTTTCTTTGTGCCACCTCCTTTTTCAGAGCAGCCTGCAATGAATCCCGCTCACCGCATAGAACATCACGCTCAAACTTAGCCTTGGAACATTCAACAGATATACGGGCCACGTCACCTTTGAGATGGTCCACTTCTTTCTGCCGAGCTTTCAGATCCTGAGAAAGATGGGCGGACTCCTCTTTCAGCTTTTCAACTTTCGATCGGGCAAGCAGAGACTCCTTTCTCATTGAATCGTATTTGGCCTCCGCTTCCCTTCTAGCCCGATCGGAATCTTTCCATTTCTTTTTACAAAGGTCAGCTATGCCTTGCAAGTGCAAACCCCTTTTTATCAACTGAAAATTAGATAAGTGAGCGAAGAAAGGTTGGGCAATCAAGAGGATAGCGGACCGCAAAATGAATGTTTGTTTAGGAACAAACATTTTAAAAAAATACCTCCAGGCTTTGCCGTTGAAAAAGGCTGCGTTCTTGGGGCAATATGTTGGGATATCCCATTGCTTTAAAATCATCCTTTTAGAGCATACCTCGGCACAAAAAGCTTGTGACGGCCCTATTTTCAATAGACCATCCATCGCCAAACTGACCTTTTAGAATTTCTCCTAGTGATGTGGCACGCCTTTCAGAAATTCTTGCAGTAACGCTCCTAATGGACTCATCTTGAAGTGGCTCATTGCCTTTGGTAGCGACCCTAGAACTTGCAGCAGCCACTAACTTAATAGTCTCTCCCTTAGCTCTCTCTTCAGCTCTCCTTTGTGCAGTTTCACCGCCTGGGGGCACATTGATTTTAACTGACCCCATTTGAGATAGTATGGGATGCTCCTCTTCTGCATCCGTTTCTGTTAGTGTAAGCCCTAGCCCCAATGCATTGTAATAAAATACTTTAGTTAATAAATGAGGCATTTGTTTTATCTATTGTATTCCTGTGCATAGTAATTGATAGAACTATCCAAGAATGTTGTTTCAGTTTAAGTTATCATGTGTGAGGCACGTGGTTGTAAGACCTTAAAACAAATGCGACTTCATTCTAAATATCCCTAGTCAGTCATTGTTATGGGAATAACAAATGAATTAAGACTAGTATGCTCTCTCTAATAAGTTGAGTTCTGTCTTACGGATCATAAGGACAAGAGTGTCAATCAGAGATCATAGATACATGTTAAAGAACATGGTATCTGGATTCGATCCACTCATGAGAACACTACATGGTACAAGTCATAAGTGTTTCTCATATGCAAGTTTTGTATCGGAGTTCTTAGACCTAAAATCTCTATGAAACTCTTTATGAATTACTGTGTGCTTTGACATACACCTAACGTGCTTGTAACAGAGTGACAAGTACGGGTATGCTTGGGTATGCATTGATTCATGTTAGAGAGCATGAGAGAAGTGAAGGGATTACCCCTCTCTATATGAGAGAAAATATCATCGGCCACTTGATCAGTGAATTGAGAAGTGTATGGCCACACCGAGATAAAATAATGAGTAATCATTATTTATCTGAGAGTTCAGTGTCACTGGAATATTAAGAAAGGAATTAATATATATAAGGATGACTAGTTTCATGCCTTATACTAATTCTGATATTTATGGATAAGGGACTATGCAAAATTGCATTAGGTCACTAAATGCCATATGCATTTTTATTTAATTTGGAATGTTATAATATCTTGCTAGAGAATATATATAGCCTTTGAATTAATTCATTGCCAACATTAAATGGACCTATAGGATCGCACACAAAGCATTGGGCTTAAAATATCTAAATAAAGTATTGGACATTAATTTGGACTTTTAATTAAAATCAAATTAATGTATGTAATAGGCACTATAAATGCTATTGAACCTTGGCCCATGAGAGAGAAATTCAGCCCGCATGGTTTAATTTCAATTAATTAATTATCTTGTATTAATTAAGTTAATTGAGTATTAAAGCCTAAAAGAATTTAAATTAAATTAAATCATTTAAATATAAAGTGAAGTGGCCGAAATTCCAAGATAAAAATCAAGGAATTTCGGCACATGCTTATTATTTATATTAAGTGATTTTATTTAATTAAATATCTTGTGTTTTATTTCAAAATTGAATTTTAAATTCAAAGGAGTTTAAATCAATATATATTACTTATTTTTAGGAAGTGATTGAAGTTGAATTAATTATCTTGAGATGGTAAAATTCAGATCAAACACTTGCCATAAGATAAGGATATATATATGAAAAGAAATAAAACCCTAAGAGATAACTAAGTTTGGCGTGAAAACCCTAGTTTCTCTAGGTTTGGCGTGAACTTCTCTCTCTCTCTCACTTAATTATTTTGGCTAATTTTCACAAGGAGAAAGGATTGTTCCTCATTCTCTTGTGTTCTTTGGTAGTAATAACAACCTAAGAGAAGTACAAAATCAAAATTTGTAGCTTCAAACCATAGCCATTACACAATACTTAATTTGAGAGCTAGCAATCTTGATTTTAAGCCATCGATGCAATTGTGTGTGTGAACATAGAGAGAAGTGGCATAAAAGTTTGTTCCTTGGCATTAGTGGTAAAGGTCTAAGGCTAAGATATCCTTCTTGGTTGCTGGTCATCATCAAAATCAAGTTTTAAAGGCATCTAAAGTTGTAAGTTTTAAAACCCTAAAATTGCATGTTTTCGATTCTTGTCATGGAATTGTATGGCATGTATGATCAAATTTTATTATTTTTCGCTGCGTGATCTTTATGTGCATACCATGAAATATTCCATCAGTGGTATCAGAGCCTAAACATGCTTATTTTAGTGCTTTAGATGCATGAAAAAATTAATTAAAAATCGTTATTTTCAAAACATGCAATGCTGAAATTTTCTGTTTTGAGTTTTTTTGCATTGTTTTGGTGTAAAAATGATTTTAATTGATTAGATAGGTATTATAATTAATATGAAATGTTAATATAATGTCCTAAGATGTTCTAGGAGCTGTTAATGGTCGGATTTAATTGATAATACCTGATGGTTCATGTTAATATTAAAACTAGGTGCTATTTAGCATGTTAATTGTTAGTTTAACAACTAGTTTTAAATATTAAATGTAAAAACGATTTTGGCATGTTTGTAAGTGATTTTTAGAGATAAAATATTAGGTCTGGACATATTTTAAATTTGGTTTTAATTATGGTCCATGACAATTTAATTGATTAATTTTAAAATCACTTAAAACTATGACTAGTTTGTGTTTTGTTACATGTATAATCAACATTGTTTGTTTTATTTTGATTAAAATGGTAAAAACACATTTAGATCAGATTGGTACAGAATATTAAATCAATATTTATGACCTTATTTTAATTATTAAATGACTCATAAAATTGATTTAAGTATTTGTGTATTTTGTGGCATCACATAAGCATTAAACAACTAGTTTTGTTGTTTGTTTGTTTTTATATGCATGCCGTGTATCATATATATGTTCTTGATTTTGTCTGTTAATTGATGTTGGTATATATTATATGTATTTTTAATGTTTACGGGCTGTTTGACATAAAATTAAAAATGGCAAAATTGGAAATTATACTATAGTTGATTTATAACACAAATCTAACTAATTTGTGTTTTGGGCTTTTAAGAGAACTTATTCAATAAGAGGATTTAGTCCATTGGGCTTCGGCCCAGGCCCATCACGGGGTCATCTCTTAATGGTTCAAGTACACAATTTACATTAATGGGCTTGGCTAAATTAATTAAAATCGGACTATGTTTGATCCATGAATGTCATGTATATTTATTTGCTTGTTTGGTGTGATGAATGGATATGCATGGTGCATTCATGGGCCCTGAATTTTGTAATTAAATATGGCATGCGAGCCATTATGTATTATTGTAAAAGTTTCATTTATTTCTTAGAATAGAATTTACTTGAAGACTTTGTAAATCAAGACGAAGCCCACCGGAGTGGAGAAGCCAAACTCGAAGATTCTTATGTAATAGTATAGAATCTTAGTTGTAGGTTTTTGGGCCCATGTTTGTCACGCTTTACTTTATGCAATTATACATATATATGCATGCTATGTATGGATGGCAAAGCGTATGCCATGTAAGTCGTAATAAAATGAATCCCTAAAATAGTAAGTCACAAAGTTCTCAATTATTTAAAGGGATATTAATTCGGTTTGTGGGATTATAAATAAGACCTAATTTAATCTTGCTATATTTTATTGTAGATTGAAAATGGCATCTTCAAACAACAATTTCTCATTGCGATCGGTCCTTGAAAAGGACAAATTGAATGGCATTAATTTCATAGACTGGTCTTGAAACTTAAGAATAGTTCTTAAGCAAGAGAAAAAGTCGTATGTTTTGGATGTACCCTTGCCTGAAGAACCTGCTAGGAATGCCTCTGCGGTTTAAAAGGAAACTTTTGAGACCAAGAAGAGCGACTCCAATGATGTGACCTGTCTAATGCTGGCCACTATGGAGCCTGACTTGCAAAAGCAATTTATGGACCAAGAGGCTTATGCGATCATGGTGCACCTCAAGGAGATGTTCCAAGAGCAAGCTCGTCACTAGAGGTTCGTGACAACAAAGGCCTTGATTTCTTGTAAGATGGCTGCGGGTACTCCTGTTAGTACCCATGTACTCAAGATGAAAGGGTATCTTGATACTCTTGAGAGGCTTAAGGTACAAGTACCAAAGGAATTGGCCAATAACTTGATCTTAGGATCATTGACTAATGATTATGATCCATTTGTGATGAATTATAACATGCATGCAATGAACAAGTTAGTCACTGAGCTTCATGGGATGCTTAAGAATGCTGAAGAGAACATTCGAAAGACCAATCCCATATTGATGGTTCAAGGGGGCATTAAAAAGGGACCCGCTAAGGGAAAGGGAAAGGGAAAGGAAAAACTCAAGAATGACCTGGCTCGGTTCAAGTTAAGTGGGAGTGCACCTTAGGCCCAATCCAAGCCCAAGGCGCAGAAGCTCAAAGAGAGTGAGAGCACTTGCTTCCATTGCAATAAGATAGGGCATTGGAGGAAGAATTGCGCTCTCTTCAAGGAAGAACAAAAGAAGAATGGAGCCAAGGCGTCCAGTTCTGGTATTTTTGTTGTTGAGATTAACCTTTCTATTTCTACCACTTGGGTATTGGATACCGGTTGTGGTTCTCACATTTGTTCAAATGTGCAAGGGCTAAGAAATAGGTGGTTACTTGGGAAGAATAAAGTGGACCTCCGTGTGAGGAATGGAGCACGAGTTGCTGCCATGGAGATAGGCGACTATCAACTCACTTTACCTTCCGGACTTTGTTTAGTTTTGAAAAATTGTTATTATGTGCCTGCTATGAGCAGAAACATTATTTCAGTTTCATGTTTGGATTTGGATGAATTTGATTTTGTTATTAAAAATGGCAATGCTCATATTTGTCGCCAAGGCATTTCTTATGGCAATGCCATGTTGTAAAATGGCCTTTATATCCTTTATTTACAAAACAAAGAGTCCATATACAACATTAATACAAAGAGGGTTAAATCAAACGAATTGAACCCTACTTACTTCTGGCATTGTCGTTTAGGACATGCAAACGAAAATTGCATTTCAAGACTCCACAAAACTGGAGTGCTTGGGTCATTCGACATAGAGTCTTATGATACATGCGAGCCATGTTTGCATGGAAAAATGACAAAGAGTCCTTTTAACAAGAAAGGTGAAAGGACTAATGGGTTATTGGAACTAATACATACCGATGTATGTGGACCATTAAGTACACAAGCTAGAGGTGGTTTTAGCTACTTTGTGACATTCACAGATGACTTCAGTAGATATGGCTATATCTATCTAATGAAGTACAAATCTGAAACTTTTGAGAAATTCAAAGAGTTTAAGAACGAAGTAAAAAACCAACTTGGCAAAAGTATAAAAGCCATTCGATCAGATCGAGGTGGTGAATACTTAAGCCAAGAGTTTGACAATCATCTAAAAGAGTGTGGTATTATTTTACAGCTCACTCCTCCCGGAACACCACAATGGAATGTTGTGTTCGAAAGGAGAGATCGAACTCTGTTGGACATGGTTCGATCTATGATGAGTCAAGCTAATCTTTCTGTCTCTTTTTGGGGTTATGCATTAGAAACTGCTACATTTCTACTAAACTGTACTCCAACTAAAGCAGTTGAGAAGACACCATATGAGGTATGGACTGGGAAAGAACCCAATGTGTCGTTTCTCAGGATTTGGGACTGTGAAGCACATGTTAAGAAATTAATATCTGACAAACTAGAGTCAAAATCCACTGTCTGCTTGTTTGTGGGTTATTCCAAAGAAACAAAGGGATACTACTTTTACTCACAAGCCGAGAACAAAGTATTTGTTGCTTATAAGGCTGTTTTCTTGGAAAAGGAGTTCCTTCTCAAGAAAGACAGTGGGAGTAAAGTAGAACTTGGAAAAATTCAAGTGCCACAAGCTCCTATAGAGGATGAGTTGGAAGTGGGATCAAGTTCACAACCAGTTGTGGAACAAAAACCCATTACACAAGTACCTAGAAGGTCCTATAGGGTACGTCAGGAGATTGAGAGATATGAATTTCTAATCACTGACAGTGACACTATTGAGTTGGTAGATCGTGAGGATCTTACTACCTATCGAGAAGCTATTGAAAGCCTAGACTCAAAAAATTGGCTTGAAGCCATGAAATTCGAGATGCAATCAATGTACGATAACCAGGTTTGGACCTTGATTGATTCACCGGGAGGTGCGAAGGTAATTGAATGCAAGTGGCTATTTAAACTCAAAGCTGATAAGACCTACAAAGGTAGACTAGTAGCAAAAGGTTTTTGACAAACTCATGGTGTAGACTATGACGAGACCTTTTCGCCTGTAGTCATGCTCAAGTCCATTAGGATCTTGCTTGCCATAGCTGCATATCATGATTATGATATATGGCAAATGGATGTCAAAACTGCTTCCCTTAATGGAAATTTACTTGAGGATGTGTATATGACACAGCCTGAAGGTTTTGTCAATCCCAAGCATCCTAAGAAGGTTTGCAAGCTTCAAAAATCCATTTATGGATTAAAGAAAGGATCCCGAAGTTGGAATCTTTATTTTGATGAGGCGGTCAAAGAATTTGACTTCATCAAGAACGAAGATGAGCCTTGTGTGTACAAGAAGGTAGTGGGAGCATAGTAGTATTTCTAGTCCTATATGTGGACGACATCCTTCTCATTGGGAATAACATTCCAACATTGCAAAAGGTTAAGCAATGGTTAGGAAAATGTTTCTCAATGAAAGACTTAGGTGAAGCCGAGACAATACATGGTATTCAAATCTATAGAGATAGATCGATTCGGCTTTTGGGACTAAGTCAAGAAAAGTACATAGACAAAGTATTAAAGCATTTTAGTATGGAAGACTCAAAGAAAGGGTACATACCTTTGGCTTTGGGAGTTCCTTAGACTAAAGAACAGTGCCCTAAAACCAAAGAGGAAAGGGACAACATGATTAGAATCCCATATGCATCTGCTATTTGATCTATCATGTACGTTATGTTATGTACTAGGTTGGATATTGCTCATGCACTGAGTATAACCAGTAGATTTTAGCAAGACCCTAGTGAGAAGCACTAGTCTGCTGTAAAAGGGATTCTAAAGTACCTGCGGAGGACTAAGGATCACTTCTTGGTGTATGGTGGTCAAGAAGAGCTCGTCATAAAAGGTTATGCTGATGCTGCTTTTCAAACCAATACTCAGGATTCTAGATCGCAATCTGGGTTTGTTTTTGTTTTGAATGGTGGTACTGTCAGCTGGAGAAGCTCGAAGCAAGAGATCGTTGCCGACTCAACTACAGAATCTGAGTATATTGCAGTGAGTGAGGCTGCAAAAGAGGCTGTTTGGATTAAAAATTTTATTTCTAGATTAGGAGTGGTCCCAAGCATCCTAGATCCATTAGAAATTTTCTGTGACAACAACGAAACCATCGAACAGGCCAAGGAGCCCCGGTCACACCAGAAATCTAAACACATACTCAGGAGGTACCACCTGATCAAAGAAATCATTGATCATAGGGACATCAAGGTTAGCAAGATAGCAAGTGAAGACAATGTAGCAAATCCTTTGATGAAATAGTTATGTCCAAATCTGCACGAAGCTTATTTGAAAGCGTTCGGTCTTAGGGCTATGCCCAATTGGGACTAGTGCTAGTGGGAGATTGTTAGTGTAAGCCCTAGCCCCAATGTATTGTAATAAAAATACTTTAGTTAATAAATGAGGTATTTGTTTTATCTATTGTATTCCTGTGCATATCAATTAATAGAACTATCCAAGAATGTTGTTTCAGTTTAAGTTATCATGTGTGAGGCACATGGTTGTAAGACCTTGAAACAAATGAGACTTCATTCTAAATATCCCTAGTCAGTCATTGTTATGGGAATAACAAATAAATTAAGACTAGTATGCTCTCTCTAATAAGTTGAGTTCTGTCTTGCGGATCATAAGGACAAGAGTGTCAATCAGAGATCATAGATACGTGTTAAAGAACATGGTATCTGGATTCGATCCACTCATGAGAACACTACATGGTATAAGTCATAAGTGTTTCTCATATGCAAGTTTTGTATCGGAGTTCTTAGACCTAAAATCTCTATGAAACTCTTTATGAATTACTGTGTGCTTTGACATACACCTAACGTGCTCGTAACAGAGTGACAAGTATGGGTATGCTTGGATATGCATTGATTCATGTTAGAGAGCATGAGAGAAGTGAAGGGATTACCCCTTTCTATAAGAGAGAAAATATCATCGGTCACTTGATCAGTGAACTGAGAAGTGTATGGCCATACCGAGATAAAATAATGAGTAATCATTATTTATCTGAGACTTCAGTGTCACTGGAATATCAAGAAAGGAATTAATATATATAAGGATGACTGGTTCCATGCCTTATACTAATTTTGATATTTATGGGTAAGAGACTATACAAAATTGCATTAGGTCATTAAATGCCATATGCATTTTCATTTAATTTGAAATGCTATAATATCTTGCTAGAGAATATATATAGCCTTTGAATTAATTCATTAATTCATTGCCAACATTAAATTGACCTATAGGATCGCACACAAAGCATTGGACTTAAAATATTTAAATAAAGTATTGGACATTAATTTGGGCTTTTAATTAAAGTCAAATTAATGTTTGTAATGGGCATTATAAATGCTATTGGACCTTGGTCCATGAAAGAGAAATTCAGCCCACATGGTTTAATTTCAATTAATTAATTATCTTGTATTAATTAAGTTAATTGAGTATTAAAGCCTAAAAGAATTTAAATTAAATTAAATCATTTAAATATAAAGTGAAGTGGCCGAAATTCCAAGATAAAAACCAAAGAATTTCGGCACATGCTTATTATTTATATTAAGTGATTTTATTTAATTAAATGTCTTGTGTTTTATTTCAAATTTGAATTTTAAATTCAAAGGAGTTTAAATCAATATATATTACTTATTTTTAGGAAGTGATTGAAGTTGAATTAATTTTCTTGATATGGTAAAATTCAGATCAAACACTTGCCAAAAGATTGGCGTGAAAACCCTAGTTTCTCTAGGTTTGGCATGAACTTCTCTCTCTCTCTCACTTAATTATTTTGGCCAATTTTCACAAGGAGAAAGGATTGTTCCTCATTCTCTTGTGTTCTTGGGTAGTAATAGCAACCTAAGAGAAGTACAAAATCAAAATTTGTAGCTTCAAACCATAGCCATTACACAATACTTAATTTGAGAGCTAGCAATCTTGATTTTAATCTGTCGGTGCAATTGTGTGTGTGAACATAGAGAGGAGTGGCGTAAAAGGCTGTTCCTTGGCATTGGTGGTGAAGGTCTAAGGCTAAGATATCCTCCTTGGTTGCTGGTCATCATCAAAATCAAGTTTTAAAGGCATCTAAAGTTGTAAGTTTTAAAATCCTAAAATTACATGTTTTCGATTCTTGTCATGGAATTGTATGGCATGTATGATCAAATTTTATTATTTTCCACTGCGTGATTTTTATGTGAATACCATGACATATTCCATCAGTTTCGTCCTTTGATAAGAGACACGATAAGGGGCACTGACCCCCTAATAAAGGCTGATTAACAGTAGGCATCAAAAAAGGCTAAGGGGGACGGGAGATCGAAGCACCGGCGAAAGGTGTGAAAGCCTGCGCTTCTGAATAAGACACAAGTCTTCTCTTTTTTGATTTCCTCTCTTCCCTAGCTGCACGTTCTACTTCCATTTTTGCCTGAGCTTGGTCGGCCAGCCGTTTAACAATATCGTCTCCCTTAGCCATCACACCTGCAGCTGCGTTATAAAAGTAAAAGATAAGTACTCTCTCCAGTTAATGTAGACTTAATAAATATGCAATACATGATGTTCAATATCCATTTAGCTTTAACGTTCATGATCTGCGTCAATGTCGATGTTAGAGTCTGAGGATCCGATCAAAGTACCAAGAAGATGGTTAGAATTATATGGTTTTCCATGTCCTTAACATCGATCTCCATGTAATGTAATGATGCTACGAAAGATGAAGAAAATTAAACGGTAGGAGTTGCCCACTTACTTGGGTAATTTGATATCCTTGTGAGAAATGCTGAAATCTTCAGATCCTTGGAGTACGAAGCCCGAAAACTTTTTGCATAGAAAGGATAAAAAATAGACTTTGCGAAGAGAATTCGGCAGAGTTCTATTAAGAATCATGGAAAAGGCATATAAAACTTTCCTATTTATAGCTGTAAAAGCTTTTAGAACTCTCCAAACGCCTCAAAAATCGAATAACCGCCATGCATCTCTAAGCCATCATGATGGTTCTGGAAAAAGAGGCGTCGCCCTTGACATGCGCATCGATAATAAATACATAACAGTTTATATAAACAGGTGCGACTTATTGAATTTAGACCAATTTGAAAACTCCTGCCAAAAAGACCTTCTGACATGGTTAATCTAATGTTCATAAAAAATAGGTGTAGGCACAAGAAACGCCAAAAATGGGAAGCCTACATCAAATTAGGAAAACCTCCTACGAAATCTCCAAAGTACTTATAAACTCGGAACCCTCGCAGGGCCGGTCGTTCCTAGAAGTTGGAATATCGAAATGCCCAAGAATTACTGAGTATAATCATGTAATAATTGACATCCAACAAAGAGAATATTTCTTATTTTTTCTTCATCTCTGGAAAAAGGTATGCTTTATTTTTTTTGTTTTTAGACTTTGTTTTTGTTTGCAGGTTGTTTATCTTACTCCAATCAACTGAAATCCCGACTGATGAGTAATCCAAGTCCGATCAAACCTCTTAGCATCAGGAATACGAGACAAGATCTCATACCGATCGGCTGGAGAGTAATCCGTCGCCTATAGTCGACTAAAATATCTCTTGAAAAGACAATCTCCACAAAACAACTAAGGGCTTTGACCGATCGGCCCGTGTTATCGAAGTTTGCTAGGCTTGACATAGCTGAAGATGTGAGAGTTGGAACCTATTCGCTTGCGAGATAAGCCCTCTTGTTAGGCTCAACGTTCGTTCTGGGCTAAGGGCGCGAGTCGCCGAATCTTTAGAGTAATATAAAGACCGAAAGGTCATTCGCCATGTGTGATTCTCTAATGAATGACCGATCGGATAGTATTTCAATCAAAATTAAAAGATTGAAAAGTCGTCCATTGCACTTGATGTGATAAATCTAAGATACAACTTTTGCTTGAATGGGAAGGCATGCTTTAAAAAAAAACTTTGGTCGAATCAAGCGATCACCGACCTAAGATGGTTGGGCACTAGAATGCTCAAAAAGCACATAGAAATTCAGGAAGTATTCTCCTTAATCAAATTTATGCATTCTCCACATGGGATCTTCATATATTGTCAGTAATTTTTTTTTCTCATAAGTGATTTTCATGATAAATTTCGCTTAAAATGAAAATTGCAATACAAAGACGTAATCAAAAGACAAATTGACTTTCATATATGAAGAGTTCTTACAAAAAAAGAGAAGAAAAAACTATGTTTCGGAAACTTCGTCGGAGTCTGATCAGTCAGAGGCAACAATCTAAAGATAATGTAGATTTTGAGGCTAATACTGAACAAAATCGAACGTGTAGACAGCCTTGATGATGATGGTCTTCCTTACATTGGTGCCAATTGGCCGATTGGCGATGAAGTAATGGGAAAGTGCACATAATCTGACCAAGATCATAGTATAAAATTGAAAAGCGCTGAAAGAGGCATGGCCCAGAAAATTATTTTGACTTCCCATAACAAGGGACAAACTCATGATATACTGCCACTACAACCATGCTTGCAAATGGCGAGTGAATGGTTTACTACTTTTACCTCCAAGCGTTTCCCTATTTTTTACCAGGGAATTTAGGCGAATCATTGCAGACACCCTTGCGAGAAGATCATATTGTAAAGGGATTTCAATCACTTTCTCCTCCATGAGTTTTGAAGGACGAGCCATGATCCCATGGTTTTCATAAGTCTCAAGAAAACACCAATCTATAGACTTTATGTCTCTTGAAGCCATCTCTGATAAAAAAAAGGAAGAAGAGGCAGGAGATATTATAGATAATGAATTACTTGGTTAATCTCATTGAAAAAGCATGATAAGAGTTTTGCACTTTTTTCAAGGATGGCTGAAAAATAAGACAAAATCATCCCAAAGCCATCTATTTATAGTCTCCAAGCTTCTAGAATTCGCCAATCACCTCTCTGCTGAATAATTGCCACATGTCTCCAATCAACAAAATGCATAGCGGAGAGCGAAGCGTCGCCCTCGAAGCATGAGCCAGTGTTAAATGCGTAACGGTTATCCAAAATTGACGGATGTAACTCCTCAAATTGGGCACTTCCCAAAAATTCAAAAATCCCGCCAAAAAAATCGAATAGCACCTCACCCGATCGGACTGTTGGAGGGGGTTACAAGTGATAACTATGAAAAATACATTCTTGAAGGCCCAATTAGTATGGCCTAATAACATTTGGGATGGTCTAAGTCCACTAGCAAAAAGGCAAAGCGTGAGCTGAAAGATAACACAGGGAAACGTGGTGTCCGACTGGACTGATAGGACAGCCTGTCCTATCAACCCACTGGCACAAGCCAACGCCCATACTCTCCATCTACTTCTTGTCACATCGTCGCTCACCTACTCTGATTGCTAGTTATCACCCCCAAGGTACTCAAGTACTCCTCCAAATAACTCCTATAAATAGCCTAAAACATGATGGCTCCAGGTATTGAACTCCTGAGACTTTCTCTCTCCTTTTAAACATTCTCACTCTAAGGCTACTAACTTAAGCTTCGGAGTGCTAACGTCTGGGTCCGACCGGCACTCCCTTTTGCAGGTCCAACCGTCCAATCGGCCTTTCGATTGCCAGCTCTTCTTCTCACGAGATAAAGATATTTTAAACTTTATCAATAACCATATTAATAATAATTACTTAAAATAAATCAAATTAAAAAAATAATTATATCTTTAAAAATCAATACAAATTGACTTTAAAAAATAAAAAATAAATTGTTATTCTCAAAAATATATAAACAAAAAATTTTATATATATATATATATATATATATATATATATATATATATATATATATATATATATATATATATATATATATATATATATATATATATTTGAGTAGTATACGGTGAAAAAATTTGAAAATAACAATTTAATTTTTATACTACAATAAGGTATTATAGTTTTTTTCAAATTTTGGTTTCTTGAAAATACTGGATTTATTTGTAAATTTTATTTATTTTAATGAAATTTGGTGAATGCATAATAAATTTCATAAAATTTAATTTATAAAATTAATTTTTATTTTTATTTTTTATATTTTAAATATAAAAAATTAAAATTAAAATGAATTTTATAAAATTTTATATAATTCATTTATTTTAAACTGAGCCTAAATAACATTGTGGTAATAGTTTTTCAATTGGTCACAACAAAAGTAATAAAACTATTATTTTGGGACTAAAATGTCAATTTGAGCAGCAAAAGCGTAATTAGAATTAACCGTTGGTTCAGTCAGCATTGATCCTTCTCAAACTTTCCAACTCAGTAAAAAAGCAATAAATGCCATGTGGCAGAAAAAATAAAAGAAAATCTTTTATTCTTATGCTTTATATTTTAAAATCGATGTCTTTGCATAAATAAACATAAACCTATTTTAAGTTAATAATTATTTGCTCCGTAAATTAGGAAACGCATATGAAAAATAGTATGAACATAAGGGTGCGATCGGCGAGATTGTAGGTTTTTATTTTTTATTTTTAAAAATTCAAAAACTATTTTCGATTTTTGTTATATATTTTTTAAAAAATTATTTTTATATATTTAAAAATATTATCATACTTTTTTAATTATTTAAGTATATTTTTTAATTATTTATATATATTATGATAATAATTTCGATGGTGGTGGCGGCGGTGGCAAAAGTGGTAGTGACGGTGGTGGTAGCAGCGACGGTAGAGATGATGGCAGTGGTGATGTGGTGGTGGTGGCAACAGTAGTGATGGTGACAGTGGTGATAACGGTAGTGATGGCGATAGTAGCAGTGATAGTGGTGGTGGCAGCAGTGGTAACAATAGTGGTGGTGGCGGTAGTGGCGACAATAGTGGTAATGACGACAATGGTGGTTGGTGGTGGCAGCAACAACTACAACAATGTGGTGGCAGTGGAGACAGCAACGACAGTAGTAGCGGTAGTGGTGGTGATCTGATGACGACGATGGTGGTCTGATGTTGGTGGCAGCGACAATAATGGTGGTGATAGTGGCGGCAATGGCTGGCGACGATCTGGTGGTGGTGGCAGTGGCGGTGGCGTTAATAAGAATAAAATCATTAAATTGTTGATAAAAATAAAAATCTAAAAACCACAATTTAAGGTTCTATTCGGAGGCATTTTATTTCCAAAGTTTCCCTTTTAAAAAAAAAAACCAAAACCATGTTTGGTTCAATCTCTTGATTTTGTTTTTTGTGAAACTTTACAAGAATTGTTTTCTTAAACTAAAACAAGAAATAAGAAGCTATAAAAGATGAATTTTAAGTTTAGTTTTTAATTTGTTAAAAATAACAGGAGAACTTTTTTTTTCTATAGAGTGTTGATCATCACTGAAGCCACCGCTAGCAATCACTTCTTGAATGTTGCTGTTGTCCACTTCTTGAGTGTCACCCTCCTCTGCCACCTACTTTTAATTTCTCACAGTCGATTACAAAGAAGAAAGAAAGGTTATTATCCTACTTTCTTTGTGTTTTTGTTGATTTTTTTTAAATTGATAGGATTCAATGATCACTTCACTTTGTTTGCTCCAAAATCCAAAACAGGTTCATGCCTTTCTCGTCAAATCCAAAACAAATCCTCTTCCACTCCACTTTGTTTGCTCCAAAATCACTTCCCTCTTTTAAAATTTTGATTTTGTTTGCAATAGTGAAAATATCTTTTGCCTCACCGAATGATGTTTCCATTTTCCTAAGTACAAATCACAGGACTCAATTGTTGTTACTATGGTGCATGGATCAAACAGAGTGGATGCTCTTACTTGCTCTTTTGTTTTGAAAGATTGTGCTTGCATTTTAGCTCCCTCTGAGTCTTTGTAGTTGCATTCTCATATTGTGCATAAAGGTTTTATTGCTGATGCTTTGTTGGGCACTACTTTGTTAAATTTGTATGCAAAAGTTGGCAATCTTGATAGTGCGCAAAAGGTGTTTGATGGATTGTTTGTTAAGGATATTATGTAACGCCTTTACTGAAATAGGCTTTCAGATACGAAATTAAGCGGTAAGCCGGCCGTAAGCAGAAAATTTTTTTTCAACCAATTAAATCATAAGCACAATTCTTAACCTTAATACATCTTCATTATCCAACTTGTCAAGGACCTATAATTATCGAAATTTACTATTTATTTTACAAAAATCAGGCAATATAACGACTATAGACTTGACTAGCCCCTTGAAAATCAAACAATTCCACAGTACCCCAGGGACACAACATTTCAAAATAATAAATACCATTATAAACCAATTCCTTTCACTCCAACTATAAACAAAATATACATGCCAATACCAAAACTTGCTTCTATTCCTTCAAAATTCTTCATCTTATGTGTGTTATTGCTCTAGCTCATCAGTACCTGCACACAGTAAATCCTACGTGCTGAGCATTAAATATGCTCAATGGTGACTATTAATCTAAGAATTTTTCAAATAAGCACAATTACATAACTTATGTAAAATATTATTTTTTTGCCTTATCAAAAGGCACTTTTTAATCTTTTTGACAATATTTTTTTTCAATGCATTACAAAAATATCATTTTTGCAATTTAATTACAAAATTGGCATTACTTTTCTTATTTTTACCTTTTTACTTAACTTTTGGCATGTAACCCATTAGTTGGGTTTTGTTTTGACTTTTTGGCCATATTTTCTTATTTAATTGGTCAATTGTATTTATCATTTTATTTGGCATGTTACATTATTATTTACCACTTATATTGCAAATTTTCAATTAAGTACAAAAGTTTGCAATTGATTTCAGAATCACCCCTTTTTATACTATAATTACGATTTTGCCATTAGTTCAATATTTATTTTCACTTTGATCTTTTTAAGTATTTATCAAAATACACCTATTAATGCTTTTAACATTTAATACAAAGTAGTACAATGACTTTGGAAAACTTTGCAATTTGATCTTGACATTTTTTTATTACAAAAATGTCCTTTTTGCACATTTATTAAAGAATTGCCATTTTTACTTATTAATTACAAAATTGTCATTGGTTGACTCACTTTTAGACTTTTAATTATAATTTGGTACTATTTTACAATTTTTATTCACTTTCAAAATCGTTAATTGGCATACAATATACCAATTAGATTTTATTTTGATTTTTTTTTATGTAAACTTACATTTTAATCATTTTTCTTTATAAAAGCTTATTTTTTGGTTGTTTAATCATTAATTTACCATTTTATCCTTATAAATCATTTTCTTATGACTTTTGCTCATTAAGTTCAATTTTTCTTTTTCCTTTCAATTAGATACTTTTTCACTTTTAATATTACTTTTAGTTTTCTTTTTGTATTTTTAACTTATTCTTATTATAATGCCCCTAATATATCTTCGACAGAAATTTCTCGGATAGAATATATGGGACATGGATCCCACAAGACCACATACAGACTAAAAAATGATCCCAAAAGACCAAGTCTCACATATAAGATATCAGAAAAAACAAATATTATGGAGATAAGAGATTCTACCATAGTAAAGCAAGTCACCATGACTTGCACCGTGGTATAGAATGTCCCTATGGCTAGCCAATCATATCCTGAGCAATACTTTTACTATCTGACTATTGTTAAGGACAAAATCACTTGCTTTCAAAATATTTTTCAGATTTTTCAACAATTATAATTTCTTTTTGAAACAATACATTTTGACAGTCAATCTCTTTTCAGTACTTTTGACTATTCACTAGTTTTTTTTATTATTCTGACAATCATCTTTTTAGTGCTTTAAACACAGTTTGTGAATTATGTCATCATAATTCACTACGATCATTTTACACATTATTTTTCAATATCTTTTCACTTCGATATATTAGCCAGTTATTCTTTCAGTACTTTTATACAATCTGTAAATTATATCATTATAATTCACAATTTCTTGTCAATTTATGAATTATTTCTTAATAATTCAATATTTTTATTTTACAATTCATTTCACCTTTCGGACTTTTAATAGTTTTCTTACTTTTTCTGTTCGAAAATGCAATTGTTTAGAGTTTGCAATACTATTATACGGTTTGTGAATTATTTTACAATAATTCACCATTTTATTATCGAATTATGAATTATTTTCTCACTAATTCAACGTGGTCATTTTACATATTATATTTTATATTGTCTTTTTTATTTTAATACATTAACTAGTCAGTCTTTTCATTTTCTTTGGACGGTTTATGAATTATATTAATATAATTCATTATTTTTTACTTAATTTATGAATTATAACTTAATAATTCAACACATTTATTTTGTACATATTCAAATTGTTTCTCTAAAATATTCAAATATATTCTATAAAAATTCATGGGTACATATTTTACTTGTTTCATGCATTATTTCCCAAAAGTTTATTGTTTTCACAAGTTACATAATCCATTAATTATTCCAAAAATATTCAAATAGTTTTCATAAATTCCATAAAAATTTATGGACATATTATTTCTTGTCTACTATCAATTTAAGGCTTAAATCATCAAAATAACTAAATCACACATGACTTTCCTTTAAGAAAGAATTCGGCCACTTTGAGAAGTCTAACATACATGTTCTTAAAAATTTATTTAAGCATTCTAATAAGCTTATTTAGGGTCCAATTACATTATTATAAAGTCAATTGCAATTATACATACAATTTCATAATTTTTCTTATTTTACTGAAAGAAAAATTATGCTAAATCAAGGAAAATGGTTAGATTTAATAGCCACTTGCCTTTCTCACTTGATTCACCTTACTTAGGCTTCCTTTTTCATGCCTTGAACCAAAGAAATTAATCCATCACCATGAATTTCAAATAGAGACCGAAATTCCTCATTTTGATCCCTAAGTTTTTTTCACAAGACTTCTCTTGCCTCCTTTCCTCAAATCAAAGGATGGAGGCTGCTAGGATGATCGAGATAGGCAGTAGATCATCTCTTGTGCTTGGATCAAAAGAAAATAAGTGAAGGATTTGAAAAAAATTTGAGAGAGAGAGAAAAGGAAATTCAGTCTCTAATGGAGGAAAAAAAGTTGAAGAAGAAGGAAAGACCACAATTTTCACTATTCCCATTCTTTTTTACAGTGGTTTAAGGCTGGGCTTGATTAATGGGCATAAACTATTTAGTTTAATTCCATTAATTACCTAATAAATAATTCTAATTAATTTCTTCCACTTCCCAATTACCAATCACTCCAAATTTGATTCCATCATTTTTATCACATCAAAAATATATTGTACACAAAATTTTAGCTCAATCAAAGTCTATATTCAGTCCTATTCAATAATTATTGGTGTCACCGAAAAATTTACTTTTTATTACCAAAATATTCTACATAAAATTTCATTAAGATTTATAAATTTTGGTATTTTTTTGGAGTTCATTTGCTATTTTTAAAAATTTGGTCAAATTCAAGTCAATCATTCTACCATAAAAATCGATTTACTACCTTTTCGTATTTTTAACTTTTAGAAGTCTATTTAACATCAATTTCACTTCAAATTTCAACCCTGGACTCACCAATGGCCAATATTTTTCGACGGTCAAATAAAATATTTTTTTGCTTCTGGATGTACTTTTTAGTAGGGATGAGCATGAATCGGTTAATTGGTCCATTAATAATTTTCTTAAACCAATCCATTACTATCGGTTAACCGATATATCGGTTTCAATTTTTAACTCGATTTTTCGGATCGATTTATCGGTTAACCATTAAAAAATTTTAATATATAAATTTAATAAATTATACAATTTATAATATTATTTTTAATAGTTAAAAATGCTTTAAAAATTAAAAAATACTAATTAAATACAATATCCATTAAAATAATCAAAATAAAAATAAAATTTCCATAATTAATTATAAAAATTAAAAATATTCAATCTAAAACTAACAACAGAACGCTAATTATGCATATAATTTTAATGTTTATTTACTAAAAATATATATTTTACAAAATTATATATCATAATATTTTTAAATTACACAAAAATTGAAAAATATAAGTGTAAAGTTTAAAATATAATTCATAAAATATATATTTATTCGATTTCGGTTTCGGATCAGTTAACCACCAGTTTTTAAAATAAAAATCATAAACCTAAAATTTTGGTTCGATTAACCTAAAAATTAGTTCAATTTTGGATCGATTTTTCGGTTAACCTAAATTCCGGTTAACCATGCTCATCCATACTTTTTAGCCCTAATATACTATTCACTATCAAAAAAATACTATTCATGGTTGACCTGACGTTCAGGCCATTACATATTGCGCCTTGGAATGCTTTGATTTTTGGGTTTGCTCAAGGGAACGGACCTACTGAGGCTTTGGCTTTGTTTAAAAGAATTGAGATAATGGGTTTTAAGCCCTAATGAAATTGCTATTAATTTTTCTTAAACATGATTAATTTTTCTTGTTACAATATTTTTTTAATGCAATAGATTTTAAATTTTATTAAATATTTAATATATATATATATATATATATATATATATATATATATATATATATATATATATATATATATATATATATATATATATATAATCTATTAATGAATATTAGAACATTTTTTGAAAAATAAATAACAAAACAGTTTTTGAGAAGTAAATAATAAAAATAAAAATCAGTTTCTAGATTTTAAAAAGTTAAAAACTAAAAACATAAAACTTTACTGAACGGACTTTAAAGATTTTTAGTTTTATGTTTTTGGTGTGAAAATCATTTCTTTGAATTTTAGCAAAAAATAAAATGGAAATAAATCTACTGAATGAATTTTGATTTTATTTTAATAAAAAAATAAAAAATTGAAAACAAAATCCTCCCCGAATGCACCGAATTGTAATTGAATATGTTTTTGCAGTGTTGTTGGCTAGAGTAAACTTAAATTCTAAATTCAAAGTGGCCATTTAAGATATATTTTACATAATAAGTTAAAACAGTAATCATTGGCTAACATCCAACAATATCTGGTGGCTGTTCAACAATGCAAAATATGGGCTTTCTAGGAATTGTACCCCTACAATTAATGTACTACCATGCCAAAAAGAAAAAAAAATATTGAGCTAACAAAGCAAACTTCAATAAGTTGATGTATTTCCTTTAACAAGACTTCCCTTCTTCACTTGGTTGGACTTGGTCCCTTAAACACCTTCTCCAATTGCCCTTTTGCTTCCAGATTATCTACTAGCATACTTTTTATTGACAATTGCACTACCCTGCGACGGATGAGGTTCCAGCCAATAAAATTACACTAGCAAACAACTTGTACATCATAATTACCAGCATAAATTATCATTTAAAAGACATGAATAAATCTGGACAGCAATAGAAATATCATGAGACACATTTTTAATGATGGTTGCGAAGTTAAAGTCTGAGATTGTCTCATTCTATTTCTAGATTGCACTTTATGTCCTTTAGAATTATGACTTATTCACCACAGATTTGGCACTTAATCTTAACAAAACCTCTCTTGCAAATCTTCATAGTACCTCTAGCCTTTCTATTTTGCTGAGATCTTTGTTGTTTTTGTTTCTCAAGTTCTTTAGCTTCCTTTTTCCTTTCTTTAGTCTTTCCTCTCTTTTTCTTAACAGCCTTAGGTAGAATTATTTCCTCACCATCAAGCACCTCAGGCCATAACTCTTATAGGTTTGTTGGGTTGATATAATGTGATTCATAAATTCTTCAACAATATAGAAAATGGTGAAATGGTGAAAGTTAGATATGAATTTTAGTTAGTATAGTTATATTATATTTGATTTGTAATTTTTATTTTGAATTATTTTGATATTTAAAATGAAATTTAATGTTATCTAATTTTTTTGATGATTGTATGTTAAAAATTCTATTGACTAATCCAAAAATATTAGATAACCAAATTGCAAAAATTAAAACTGAAATAGTAGTTAATCGAAATTAATATATTAGTTAATGGTTAATGATTTAAAAAATCTAGACTATAGAATGATAAAAAAATTATTTCATGTACCACTAATTAATGATACATGAATATCATCTCCTCTCTGCTATAGAGGTTTACCTCCCGAACGTCTCTTCTAAACTTTAGGGTTCTTCTTCTTAGCCTCACTAAGGTCGGCTATTAGATGACCGGTGAGTGTTATTAATGGCAGAAAAAGAAGATATAGACAAGCTACTAATGTTAATGCATTTGACAGAGGAGGAAAACCAAGTCGGCAAAGTCAGTCTAGATGACCGTACGAACAAAAAACAACGGCTGCAAATTTCGCGTTGTCTTGTTGCAAAAATATTGAACGTCAAGGCTATTAATGCTAATGCTTTCCGAACAACAATGTTAAATAGCTTGAGACTATAGAGAGGCTTTAGTTTGTGGGAGTTAGGAAATAATTTCTTTATTTTCCAATTCTTTCCTGAGGCAGATAGACAAAGGGTAATTGATCAAGGCCCTTGGTGTTTTGATGATCAACTCCTATTTATAGGAGAGATGAAGGAGGATGATATTGGTAGTTTTTTTAAAGCTAGAGGATATTACACTCTGGATACAAGTATACAAAATCCCATATCTATGGCATTTGAAGGAGATCACAATGACCATGGCCAACATGATAGGGATGTTTGTGGATTTTGACAAAGGTGAGAGTTTAGATTGGGCGCCTTGTAACACCTTTACTATAACAGTATTGCTGGATTAAGCGAATGGTCGATTTTTTTTTTCAACTAATAGCTTTACCATTAAAACTTAATCTTCTTTTTTCACCTAACTTTTATTAACCACTGACCTACAACTGTCCAGTTTATACTATGCATTTTACAAAAATTTGGCAATATAACGGCTATATTCTTAGCTAGCCCCCTGAAAAATAGACAATAACATAGCCTCTCTGAGGTACTACAGTTTATATATCCAATCACATAACATATCTACCTATTCCATCACATTATTTAAACATACCATGCATTCCTTGCAAATCCTTATCCACACTTCTATATACAATACAGAACAATATTATCATTATTACATTATATTCTTCTTAACAGTAAAACAAATATATACATGCCATAAAAAATATACATTATAGTTCTTCAGCATCCTGTTTGTCCTTTGTGTACCTATGCTCCCACAACATCTGTATCTGCACGCAGTAAATCCTACGTGTTAGCATTAAAATGCCCAATGGTGACTAAAAATCATAGTATTTTCCTACAAGCATACATTCCTAGTTATTTTCAATTAAGTTATTTGTTATTAGTTTTTCTTATTTAAAAACATAATATATATTCTTAACAACAAATTTTTTGATTTAATTTAAAAACTTTATTTAATTTTTCAATTTAATTCTTAAACTTTTTATTTGTTTCAAAAATGCCCTTTTTATGCATTTAATTACCAAATCGCCCTTTAACAGTTTATTTTCTCATTTTAGTCTATTAATTGACTTATAAATTACCGATTAATTCTTGTTTTGACTTTTTCATGTCAAATTATATTTTAGTCCCTTAACTTTACAAAGTTGACTTTTTACACTGTTAGTTGGCCAATTTACCATTTTACCCTTATTAATTATTTCCTTCTCATGTTTACCTATTAAATTCATCTTTTAAAAAAATTACCGTTTTACCCCTATGCTTTTTAATTCTTTTTATTTTAGTCCTTTTTTCATCTTAAACTTCAAATTTAACTTTCTTTTTACACTTTTAAACCTTTTTCTTATCATTATGCCTCTAATACCGACCCGGTAGAAAATTCTCAGACCAAATATGCGGGACGTGGACCCCACAGGACCACAACAGAATGAGAAATTTTCTCCAAGAATCATCTCTCATATAACATATGAACATATGACAATACGTATAATATATACTATGGAGATCAACGATCCAACCATAGTGAAGCAAGTCGCCATGACTTGCACCGCAGTATAAGTATCCTTATGACCAGCCAATTATATCATGAACTAGATTTTACTGCCTGACTCTTTCTAAGGGCACATATTTCCTTAATTTTTATTTTATTATTCAATTTTCCATTCTTTTAATTACTTTTCATTACTTGTCAATATTGTACCAGTGCATAACAAATACAATCAGTCTTCTTTATACAATGTGTGAATTATTTTGTAATAATTTATCATTTTATCTATAAATTATGCAACAATTCAACATAGTTCCACATTTTTCAACTAATAACTAACTAAAAATTATTCCGAAAATATTCATTTAATTCACATAAATTCTGTAAAAATCCATGGATATCAAATTTCATTAATATTAACATTAGAAAGCTTAAAATCACTAAAATAACTCAAAATCACATTGGTTTCTTTTGAATCACCATTCGGCCTCTACTAAAACTCTACCATATAAATTATTTTAAACTCATTCAAAGGTTCTAATAAACATAATTAAGTCCCTAATACATTAATATACCTTTAATTTCAATAATACCTCAATATATTAATTTTTCCTTAATAAACCTAAAGGAAATTCACTTAATTAATAGGAAAATAAAAGGATTAATTAGTCACAAACATTTTTTTAGTAATTATCCTTGCCTAGGCTTCCTTTCCTTTGCCTTTGGCTTGTGAGATTTGCTCCTCCTCAAGATTTCCTTCAATGGCCGAATTCTTTATCAAAATAAACTCTAATATTTTGACTTCAAATGCTAAAATTAACAGCAAAAATAAACTTTAGGCACCCAAAACTAGTAGTAGGCACCTAAAAACCAAATTAAAATCAAGTATTTCACTTCCCCAACTTTGACACCTAAACTTTAACCCTTGGTTTTCCTTGATTCTCTTCCTTGAATCAAAGATTAGAGCTAGCTAGGGTATTCTAGAGGGGCTGAAATCACTTTCTTAGGCTTTGATTTGGTGAAAGATTGAAAGAAAAAGAGAAGAAAATGGGAGAGGTGTAATTCGGCCACCAAGAAGGATGAAGAAGAAGAGAGTTGCTGCTGGAGTTTTCTGGAGAAGAAGGGCTTAAATATGGCTGGTTAATGGGCTATGAGTTGGGCTTTAATTGGGCTTGGACAATTTAATTGTTTAAGCCCAATAATTACCCGATTAATAGCTCTAATTAATTTCTCTCACTTTTCAATTTCAAATCACTTCAAAATTGATTATATTACTCATATCATATTAAATATAGGTTATACTTAAAATTTCAGCCCAATCGGAGTTTGTTTCAGGTCCGATTTAATTTTATCAATCCGATTCAAAATTATTGGTGTTACTGAAAAATGTACTTTTTGTTACCAAAATAATCTACATATTATTTTAGGCACATATATATTTTTTAATAATTTTTAGGCTCCATTTGCTATTTTTAATAGCCAAAACGGTCAAAAAGCAATTAAAAATCCTAAACCCTAATTATCTCAGTTTTCGTTCTTTTGGCTTTTGAAGGTCTATTTGATCTCAAATTCACTTCAAATTTCAACCCCGGACTATCCGTGACTAGTGCTTTTTAATAATTCAATAAAATATTTTTCACTTTCGGATGTAATTTTTAGCTCGAAAATACTATTCACTGTCGGAAAATACTATTCATGATTAGACCAACGTTGAGGTCATAACAGGCATTATATCAGATTCAGAGCTACTATTTCTGTGACAAAAAATCTGAGACGTGGAGTGTTGTTACAATTGGGAAGCAAGGTGGTCTGGGCTGAATTTAAGTACGAGAGGCTCCCTATTTTCTACTATAATTGTGGTTTTATAGGACATAGTCCAAGATTGCGCTGAGGAAGTGAATCAGTTAGAATATAGGGATTAGCTGCGGGCATCTCTATGAAGGGGTTTTCGACCACGAAACCAGGTGGAGAAGGAGAAGGAAGACAAGTTATTAGCTCAGTTGAATGCATTAACCCAAATAATACAAAGGCAGGGAATAGCAATATAACAAAAGATCAACCAGTGTGCGTCAGGTCCCTAAAATCTATTCTTGAGGAGCTGAATTCGAATTAAAAGGTGATTAATGCCACCAACGTGCCTAGCTCTGGACTGGTAAATCCAATAGTAATCGAATTACATGATAACATTACATTGCCAGGTGCTTTAGCTATCCACACGGGGGCTAACAATCCTGTAATTGAAAAATTATCAAGTCAGACCTCTCTTAATTTTGTGTATGTGAATTCACATTTAAGTGAAAGTTCTATGGAGGGTAGGCTAGCTAGTGAAGATGGACATAATTCTATTTTGGGTAATTTTATCGAGTCAAATGGGGACATAATTATGCTAACGGTAGGAAAAGAAGTAGGGTTCAGTATGCAGGATAATATAACAATAAACAATATTAATCACGGAAGAGGGTCTGCAGTGGAAAATATGTCCACTAGGAAAAAAGTTTGTGGAAAAGGCTTGCACGTGGGAAGAGTACCTTAGAAGAGGGTAATAATTGGAGTGGAGGTAGGAAAAATAAACGGGTTGGTCAAGAAGTAGTAGTATTGGAGAATGGTGATAAAGGTGAGTCAGGTTTCCTTTTAAAAAGATTGAAGGCTAACGATAGTGTTCCACAAGTTGCAGATGATTTAAAGGTGAATGGGGACTCCAACCTCAGTTGCTTATGGCCATGAATTTTTTGAGCTATAACTGTCGTGGGTTGGGGAGTACTACGGTAGTTGCAAAACTACGACGTCTAGGTAAGTCACAAACTCCCTCTACCCTTTTTCTAATGAAGACAAGGGTGTCCGAGGATAAGATGAATTTTAGTCGCATTTCTTTTAGGTTTAAGAATGGGGTGAATGTTAGAGGTTCTAATGAAGGAGGAGGCTTGTCGTGTTTGTGGCAAGATCATATGGATTTCAAGGTTACTAGTGAGGATAACTTCTATTGGTTTTTGACATGTTTTTATGCCTGGCCTAAGATAAACCTTTGACATAAATCATGGGATTTAATCAGATAGTTAAATCAATCTCCTAGACTGAGTTGGTTGGTCATTGGAGATTTTAATGAAATATTGGTGCAGTCGGAGAAGGTAAAGGGTGTTCTTAGGCAAGACTCAGCAATTGATGCTTTCCAGGGTGTGTTGGAGGAATACGGGTTGGTGGATTTGGGATTTTCTGGTTACCCATTCACGTGGGACAATGGCAGGAGAGATGATGCCTTCATAAAAGAGAGGTTAGATAGGTGTGTTACATCTCTTTCATTGATTTAAAAATTTGAGAGTGCTAGAGTCTTTCACTTACTTACGGCAGGATCAGATCATCTTCCCATTATTCTTAAACTTGATGATGCTCTAACTTGTAATAAATTGGCATATCGATTTACGTTTGAAAGCATGTGGAGTGGAGACCAGGGTTGCAGCAGCTCAATCAATTCAGCATGAAGTCAGAGAGGTGACTGGAATGACAAAGTTAGAAAATGCACAGCTTCCCTTCAAAAGTGGAGCAGAGAGTCCTTTGGTAGCGTGAAGGAATCAAAGGAAAAGGGTGGAAAATAAATTGCAAAGGCTGGGTTTATGCGAGGACGAGGGGGTTATACAGAAGAGAGCGTCCCTGAAGAAGGAACTGGCTGAAATCTCTTTGCGAGAGGAAATGATGTGGAGGCAAAGATCGAAAGTGCAATGGCTGAAAGAAGGTGACCGAAACACTAAATTTTTTCTTGCATTACCTTCAAAAAGGAGAAGTATCAACAGGATTACAAGTCTTAAGGATGGAGAAAATAAGCTTCTTGTGGGGCGTGATTTAGAGAAGCATGTTATCGAGTTTTACTCAAAGTTGTTTTTGTTAGATGGACAACATGTTAATCCTTGTGATGTAAATTTTCTTTATCCAAAGGTTATGGAAGAAATAAATGGGTTGTTGGACAAACCTTTCACCGAAGATGAAGTTTTTAATGCAGTCAATATGATGTATCCTTTAAAAGCTCCAAGCCCAGATGGTTTCCCTCATCTTTTTTATCAACAGTACTAGAGTATTGTTGGCAGAGATGTAGTGAAGGTAGTCATTGACGTGTTGGAAGGTGGTGAAATGCCAGACAAATTTAGCCATACTTATTTTTGCCTCATCTTTAAAGTAAAAGACCCACAATTTATCTCTCAATACCGTCCAATAAGTCTTTGTAATGTTATTTATAAAATTACTACAAAAGTTCTGGCCAACAGACTAAAAGTTATTTTGGGAGATATTGTTGATGAGACATAAAGCGCCTTTGTGCCAGGGAGATTGATCACAAACAATGCTATAATGGCTTGCAAACTTTTTCATCATATGAAGAGTGGGGGCATGGGAAGAAGAAAATTTATGTCTCTGAAATTAGATATGATGAAGGCATATGATTGCGTAGAATGACCTTTTTTGGAGGCAGTTATGAGGAGATTGGGTTTTTTGGTTGCTTGGGTAGATAGGGTGATGAGGCTAGTTTCTTTGGCTTCTTACGCAATTCTCTTGAACGGTAGCCCAATTGGTGATCTATTGTCCCCCTATCTGTTCTTGCTTTGCATTGAAGGATTGATAGGATTGTTAAATTCAGCTCTTAGTTCAGGTTGCCTCCATAGGTTGAGAATTTCGGTGGGAGCTCCTATTATATCATATCTCTTGTTTGCTGATGATAGCTTGCTTTTTAGCCGTGCCTCTATTGCAGATGCAACTACAATTTTATCAATACTACATCGGTATGAATCTTTATCCGATCAAAAAGTAAATCTTAGCAAATCGGAGATCTCTTTTAATGCTAGTGTTAGAGTTGAGTTAAAGGAGACTATAATTTGATATCTTGGGGTTAAACAGGGGGACCATCATGAGCTTTATTTGAGTCTCCCAACGGTGGTGGGTCGCTCAAAGAAGATTACCTTTAGCAGACTAAAGGATAAGCTCTGGTAGAGGTTAGAGGGGTGGAAAGAAAGGTTGCTAACTTGGTTGGGGAAGGAAATTCTTATAAAAGCTATGGCACAAGTTATTCCAACCTACATTATGCAGTGTTTTCTCCTACCTTTGGGATTATGTCAAGATCTTCAAGCGATGATTTGTAGGTTTTGGTGGAGGAAGAATGATGATGGTGGAAGAATTCATTTGGGTAGTTGGCAACAGCTATGTAAAATAAAATCTGAAGGCACGCTATTTCCCAGATTCTAACTTCTTTCAGGCATTTATTGGCTCCAACTAAAGTTATACTTGGAGAAGCATCTTAGTGAGTCGAGCTTTGTTGGCTTCGGGGTGTTACTAGCAGGTGGGAGATGGTTTGAGTTTAAAAGTATGGCATGACAAATGGATTCCATAGCCATCTAGTTTCAGAGTCATTACTCCGTGTAACTCAGCCCTCATCGACATGGCAGTGGCCTCTCTAATTGACCATCAAAATGGTTCTTGGAGATGGGACATTATTAATAATTGCTACTCCCTGTTGATGTGGAGAGAATAAAATTGATTCCAGTTGGTTTAGGTGGTAGAACAGATCGACTTGTTTGGTTTTACTACTCTTCAGGACATTATGTAGCAAGAAGCGGGTATAGACACGCCTTGTCTCTGAAGGAAGTTCAATCTAATTATATAATAGCTCTCTAGATTCTCAGTTTTAGAAACGGCTGTGGGGTAATAATGTGTCTCCAAAGATAGTAAATCTCTTGTGGAGGGTGTCTTTAAATTCATTGCCAGTTAAAGAGCTTTTGCAATGGAGAATTAAAAGCATTTCTCCATTTTATCAACGCTGTAATAGAGTGGAGTCGGTAACTCATGTTTTTAAAGAGTGTCGGTTTGCTAGACAAGTATGGGAGAATGCAGGACTACATAGAATTTTTGGTGTTCAAGCATTTAACTTTAGGTGGTGGTTGTCAGAGTTATTGGATTGTTTAGATATGGAAGAAATAATGCTTTTCTCATTCATCTGTTATCAGATGTGGGCTGCAAGAAATAAGTTTTTTTCATCATGGCTTTGTCTTGGGTTATTCACAAATTCATTTCGCCGCCAAAAGCTCAACGGAGGAGTTCAAAGCTGTGAGTACTCAACCTGTTGTTGATTCTCGGTCCAATGATGTAAGCAGTTGCAGTTGGCAGCCCCCTCATTTTAATGCTGTGAAGTTTAACATTGATGTTGGATTAGTCAGAGAGGAGCAGGTGGGCTTAGGAGTAGTGGTTAGAGACTACGAAGGTCAGGTGTTAGCTTGTGGTAAGAGAACATTGATTGGATCGTGGAACCCTTTCATATCTGAGGCAATGACTCTCTTATTTAGCCTCTCTACTGCCAAAGAAATGGGTTTTAGTCATATAGTTGCAGAGTCAGACTGCAAATATGCGATTGACCGTTTAGGGAGGAAGGTAGACTTTCCTAATAGTTTGGCAAATATCCTTGAAGATTATCTTCATCTGAGTTCTACATTTATTTCTTACAGTTGGTCTTTTGTCCCTCGTAATGGTAACATGCATAGTAGCTCATAGATTAGCAAAGTCATGTTATTCTATTCCTTGTACTTTGATTTGGGTTGAGGAAGTCCCTCCTCATGTCTCTAATTTAATTCATCAAGATGCAAGTTCTTTTCAAGTTTAATACAAAGCTGATGGTTTTATTAAAAAAAAAAAAAATACATGCTAGAGCTTAGCAAAAAATAAAATAAAATAAAATTTTTGATTAACTAAAAAATCAGTTTAAAATTGAATTTATTTTATGTTAACCAAACTGATAATTTAGAATTATAAAAATTGGCGGTTAACCATAGTCAACTTTTAACCGATTTATATATATTTTATATTTTAATTTTTACATTTAAAAATTTTAATATTTTTATAATTCATAAATTTTATGCTATATGATTTTTTAAAATATTATTATAATACATATTTTTAGTAAATAAATATTAGAATTATTTTCTTATTACAATTATTTATTTATTACATGTGTATAATAAATACCCTATTATTAGTTTCATTTTGAATATATTCAATTTTTGCCATTAATTATAAAATTTATTTTTTTATTTTTTAACACATATTATATTTAATTTGTATTTTCTATTTTTTATTCATTTTTATCCATTAAAGATAAATTTATAATTTGTACAATTTAGTATAAATATAAATTTATATGTTTAAATGGGTGACCAATAAATCGTTCTAAGAAGTTTAGTTAAAAATTAAAGTTTGATATAAGGATACACAGAAATTAATTCACAGATTAATCTTTACATATGCACTCCTAATTAGGGGTGAGCAAAAAAAAATCAAAATTTAGGTTAACCAAAAAATCAGTTCAAAATCGAACCAATATTTAGATTAATCGAACCAAAAATTTAAGTTTATGATTTTTATTTTAAAAATCGACGGTTAACCGAACCGATTTATATATATTTTATAAATTATATTTTAAATTTTACACTTATATTTTTCAATATTTATGTAATTTATAAATATTATTATATATATAAGTTTCTAAAATATTATTAATTAATATATTTTTAATAAATAAACATTAAAATTATTATTATTATTATTATTATTATTATTATATGTGCATAATTAACACTTTATTGTTAGTTTCATATTAAATATATTTAATTCTTATAATTAATTATAAAAATTTTATTTTTATTTTAATTCTTTTAATAAATATTATATTTAATTTGTATTTTTTCATTTGTAAAGTATTTTTAACTATTAAAAATAATATTACAAATTATATAATTTATTAAATTTATATATTAAAATTTTTAAATAATTAACTAATAAATTAATTCGAAAAGTCGAAATCAATATAATAATTAACTAAATTAATGAATTAATTAATAAATTTATTAATTGATCAATTAACCTGTTTATGCCCACTCCTACCCCTAATACATGCCCACAGTAAAGATTTCATGTCAATATAATGAGACATTCCACACCGAATCTCAATTCATCTCCAGTAACGCCGCTGAGGACAACTGAGAAACAAAAACAATCTACCCTTGACAAAATTACTTTCTCGCCATCCAACGAATCTACGGTCACTTCTCCAACCACACATTATCCGTCCACCGCCAAACCATGGACCCGGATTCGCCCAAGCCCCAATCCGAAGCAGTCCCACTGGCTTCTGATCCCCTATCTAACCAATTCGGCTCCCTCAACGACCTAGCCATGGAGCTGGCTTCTCTCCAGGACCTAGCCAATCGCGGCAGCTGGCGTTCTATCCTCGACAAGGTAGCACGAGCCCGCTCTCAATCTCTTCTTTCCACTCCTCACGATCACCTCACCTACCTCTCCTACAATGTCCTTGCTTTGACAAAACTACGCCGTTTCAACGAAGCTCTCACGGAGCTCGATACCGTCGACGATTTCGACAGTCACCATTACCTGTACGAAACATATCCGAAAATCTACCATAATCGGACCGGTTCTATGGTCCCCTTCTCTCTCCGGTGGCTTCACGCTTTCCTTCCCATTAAATTGGGTAACCGCCTGCAAGGTTTAGATCGGTATTATATGTTGCTCGATTTTGTTCGTGGAAAGATAAAGGAAAAACAAGGGTTTAAAGTTTCGATCAACATTTGGAAAAAAAGAGAGGTTTTTGTTATGAATAATATAATCACTGAGCATTTGAGGAATAAAGAGTTTAGTATTTGCTTGGATTTGATAAAAGATTTAGTTTCTCGTGGCAATGTGGATCCTGTATTGTTGTCCAAATTGGGTTGTGTACAGATGCAAATTGGGGATTTAGAAGGGGCAAAGGGATCATTTGATCAAGTAGAGAAATTGAAGAAAGATAGCAATGAATTACTGAGTGAGGTTGAGTTTAAAAATTTGGTAAATAGGAACAAGGCATTGTTGTATTTGGTTGAGAAGGATTATGTATCGGCGGTGAGGGAGTATGAAGAGTGCATTGAGAGGGATCCTATGGATGCTGTGGCCATTAACAATAAAGCTCTTTGCTTGATGTACTTGAGGGATTTGTCCGATTCAATTAAGGTGTTGGAGAATTCTCTTGAGAGAGTTCCCACTGTGGCATTGAATGAGACTCTTGTGGTGAATTTGTGTAGTATGTATGAATTGGCTTACGTTAATCACTCTGATATTAAACGCACTCTTAGCAATTGGATTTCTCGGGTTGCTCCAGATGATTTTGATTCATCGTGTACCAGGATTTAAAGCGGTATTGCTTTGTTTCATTAAGCCTTTGTCATGCATTTTTCAATGTTTTGGTTTAATGTGTTAGCTATTTTTTTAATATGTTGTTTTCTAGTGTAAATTGATACTCTTATGAGTCCAATATGACTACAGTTCTACTTGTTATCAATCTTTCATTGGCTTTATTTGGTGTTCCTACATTTTGTTTTGGTGTTCACGAACAGAAATTATGCCTGTGCCTCGCTTATAAATGTGCTAGTATGGAAATAATGCTCCAGGTCCATGAACCAGGAATATAACTTGGAATTTGAATGTGAAAATAATTTTCTCAAACTTTTGGTGAATATTAAGGCACACTTATTAGTTCGTGCATTTGTTGATTGGAAACTTAGTTTAGATTGTATTTTCTATGCTTGTATTCGTGTAGTAATTGAGTCCAGCTTGTTTCTGTGTCAAATTTGTTGATAACAGCATGTTTATTTCAAAAAGCACCAAAGATTTTTATATGTAATAGGCCATTTTGAAAAATTCTGCCAATTTACTCAAAAGCGTATGCAAATTGCATTTGTATGCCATCTGGTAAGTTCCTATCCAGAGTTAGGAGTGCTTTATTTTAATTCCCAATCCACTAAACTAAGGTCTGGTTTTCTGTTGGTTATCAATTGCATTCCAATTTTATGCATTTGCCCACATTTTTGGGCTAAATAGTGCCTTGGCCTACTCATTTGTGCAACAGAAACTCTTAAAAAGGATAGGGGGCTATTAACGAGAAAACTATGTGGATTTGGGGTTTGTGTTAAAGTCATTCGGAGCTTTTCAATTATGTGGATTTGATGCTCTGAAGTTGGTAATGGTGTGATTGAAGGATGGAATTACCAGAAAGCATTTCATCTCTGCTAACAACCTGTACTTGCAAAGACGGCATTGTTAATGGCTACTAGGAACAAGGCAAGAAGCTCGCAGAATTGAAAGCTTAAGTTTTTGAACAGAGAAGGGATTCATATTTATTGGCTTAAAAATGGATTTGTGATTTTTTTTTTTTTTCATACCAACATTGAGTTAATGGGGTGATTATTTGCTATGATTATTGATTTTTCAGGAGGCAAATTAAAACTAGAGATTTGCAATTTTATACAATTTAAGGGGATTTTTATATTAAGGCTTAAAGTAACGAGAAAACTCAAAAAAATTGTCATTTATGTGATGCAACCTCTGAGTTATTGTTAGGTGAGGACGGTAGTAGGTGCATTCAGACTTTGTTATATTTTCCCTCCCTACCATACCTACTCCATTTGCAAACTAAGTCTTACATCAATCCCACCCGTCCAATTTTATACTCATTGTTATTGGTAAGAGCTAATAGTTGCTTCTTCCTCACCACGGTTAAATTTTTTTCAACCATTTTATACCTTATTTTTCTTGATTATAAGAGTATTCAAGACCAACTTCAATACATCATAATATGAAAAAAAGCATATTGCTAAATTCAAATTTATGGTTTAATAGATTTCAGATTCGAGTTCTAAATATATAATATTTTTGAATATTTAAAAGGAGTAATTTTGCTTTTTTATAGGCGTGCGAATTTGGATTAGTTGAGAGCACGGAAACAGCCTACTTATATGGTAAATGGATTATAAAACGGAAAAAAATTGATAGCTTATAGGCAAAGTACTTTTTTTTAACTTACTTTATTTTCTAGCAGTCATTCATTCTGTTGTTGGTTTTGATTTGTAAAATACACTGGGCAAAGTAAAATTTGAGTAGCCCAAGCTGACGAGGCCGAATTCAACAACTCCCGGTCCCTGTTCCATTTGCCACCAACCCCCACCAATATTTCCCCTTCAAATCCTTTTTATTGGGGCAAAATAGTACCCACCAAACTAGTTTTAATGTAATATTTCATAATAAGTAGGTGCCAAACCTGCATCTATTGGTGTCAATAGTAGAAGTACCAAAAACAACTCTCTTCTCAAGGGAAAAAAAAGGAAAAAAACATTTCCTTCATTCAGTTATGGCTTCTGCTTCTCTCCAAAACTCATCCTCCAACATTGCCAGTGTGCCTTCTACCCATCAATCTCCACTACTTGATCTGGGTTCCCGGAGTTCTCAATCCCTATCTTTCTCGTCGCATATTTATAAACGCTATCTTAAGTAAGCCTTTATCCTTTATGCTGCACCATTTCTAATTGGATCCTTTTTTTTAACTGTATTTTCGTTGTTATTCTTTGATCTTGTAGAGTACATGTTCATTGTAATTCTAAGCTGATAGTTGGTTTTTGAACAAATTTTGTTCTGTTTCCCGAAACTCCATTGTTTAATAAAGAGTTCTATTTCAAATTTTTTATGGGCTAGCACCTAATTTAAGTAAAGGTCCGTCTTTGAATTGATGGTACGAATCAGATAAGTAACGATGTTGAACCCATTTTGATTGCTGACCAGTTGAGTTCAACTGTCTGAGCTGTTTTTAATTACTGAATTCTTTCATTTATAGTAGAATGATAAGATTGTTGGTGCCCATGTGGGAAAAGCTTTTAGGTTCAATTTTGACATTATTGAGACAAGAAAAACGAAAAGGAATCATCCTTTTCCAAGATTATGAATGCAATGAAATTCTGCCACACTCTGTTTTCCGCTTGCTTCACATTGTTGAAATTGTGGAAAACGTGTCTTGCGAAAAGTTGATCCTAATTGTAAAATCTATATTGTATAGACTAGGGATTTTCCTCCTTTTTGGTCTCTCTTGTATGAATAGAGGCTAAAGTTCTTTAAGCAATATAAATATCCTTAAATTCAAATTTCATCAGAAATACAGATGTTTGTTTAACTATAAATCAGAAATTTGTAGGCCACTAGAGGCTACTAGACAAGTTCGGGCATCAAGATTAAGTGCAGTGGTGAAGTCAGAAAGTGTTTCTGAGGAGATTGCACTAGATATTTCCTTGAGCCCCAGAGTAAATGCTGTAAAACCTTCAAAAACTGTGTCCATAATGGATCAAGCGACAGCTCTTTTAGAAGCTGGAGTTCCCGTTATTCGTTTGGCTGCTGGAGAACCTGATTTCGACACCCCTACTCCTATAGCAGAGGTGAATTTTTTTCTTATATGCAAAAGAATTTTACCCATTTATAATCTGGAAGTGTGCACCTTATCTTGGCTTCTTCTTCTTCTTCTTCTTTTGAAAAAAAAAAATGGAAAAGTTAGGCTGGGATAAATGCAATTCGTGAAGGCTACACAAGGTATACTCCAAATGCTGGCACATTAGAAGTTCGAACAGCAATTTGTCAAAAACTGAAGGGTCAGTATAAATTATTAGTGTTTCTCTATTATTGAACTTTTTGATTTGCTTAATCAATTATTCGCATGGTGGTCCTTACAGGTTTTTGTTTTATTTATTTATTTGTTTTGGCAGAGGAGAATGGTCTCTCTTATGCACCTAATGAGATATTGGTTAGCAATGGAGCCAAACAGAGTATTGTTCAAGCAGTGCTTGCGGTCTGTGCACCAGGAGATGAGGTGAAACTATTTATATGAGAAATAAATCTAATAATTGTCAGGTTGCTATTGTGCTACTATAGTCCTCTAATAACTATCTATCAAATTCACATGCTTAAGTAATAGAGCAGGTTCTCCTGTTCATTGAAATTCTGTTTCTTTTATTTTTGGGTGAATGAATGTTATGTTGGCCATAAATGTTTTAATTTTCAGGTTATAATTCCAGGACCTTTCTGGGTCAGTTACCCAGAAATTGCAAGAATGGCTGATGCAACACCTGTTATTCTTCCAACATCTATCTCTGAGAATTTTCTCTTAGATCCGAAGCTCCTTGCTTCAAGAATTACTGAAAAATCAAGACTGCTGATACTTTGCTCCCCATCTAATCCAACGGGATCTGTTTATCCAAAAGAGTTGCTTGAAGAGATTGCAGGAATTGTGGCAAAACACCCCAGGCTTCTGGTACATTGACTCTTGCTGAAATGTAATCCTTTGGGTTATTTATCATGAAGTTCTGAATTTCGTTGGTGGTTTATTCAGGTTCTGTCTGATGAAATGTATGAACACATTATATATGAACCAGCAACTCACACGAGCTTTGCATCTTTGCCTGGCATGTGGGAAAGGACTTTCACTGTGAATGGATTTTCTAAGGTAATTTCAAATGGGTTAGTTGATTGCTTTGAGACACTGTTAATAATGTTTTCTTTACATCAGTAAAGAGATGTTTTTCCATAGAGTTATAGGCAGCAATCTAAATGATGAAGTTCAAACTGAGAATTGATATTCAAAGGTGGGAAATTTGTAGGCTTTTGCTATGACTGGTTGGAGACTTGGGTATCTTGCTGGTCCAAAACACTTCGTTGCAGCATGTAGTAAGATCCAGAGTCAGGTACTTTATTCTATCAATCTGCGAACTTTGTTGTATTTTGTAAATCCTATCCATCATGGAATATTTATTCTTTTTCTCCTCTTTTGAAACAAAACATTATTTTTATGTGCAAGGCATGGATGAATGATGTTAAAAAATTTCATCTATTTTTTTTAAATCTATTTTAAGTTTATCCATTGTGCTTTAAAAGTTAGTGAAATCCTTTTAATCTGTCCATTAACATGAAAAATGAAAAGATTCCTGTATGTTCAATTTGAATGTGAGTTGTGTACATGTTTCTCTTATTTAAGACTTGAAAGCATTAAAATTTATCAATTTCACACTTCCAGTATTCACATTTTGTGTATGGACTCCTGAATTGTTTGGACTTCACTTGATTAATGTCAACATCTGAAGCAGACTAAGACAATACCCTACAATCATTATGGATTGCAGAGGTGGTAGTATTTGGTACATTGCATTTGGTGTTTATTTTCTCTAACGAGTATCATAACTTCCTTGGAGATAGATGGGCATATAAGACAATCTAGTGGTAGTTCCATTGGTTGATTTTTTTTTTCTTGAACAAGTTGAAGAGAACAGATATTCATACTGCATAAAGACTTTTCAAGTTGTAGGCACGAAAAGTTCAGATGAGCAGTTAATTTTGATCGCTAAGGTCAGAAACTTTATTTTCTGATTAAAGCATGCAGGATTTTTGACTTACCATGCATGGAGCTTGGGTTTTTTTTACTGCCAATCAAACGCTAAGATAGTGAATTGTCTGTTTATCATTTTGTATCTTCTGAAAAGTATACCTTATTGTCAACTTAAAAAAAATTGGGAATTTGCAAATTCTGATTACACCTGTCCCAACAAAAAGATTATAAGAGTTGACATTTCTAGTTAAGAGCCATCTGCATTTAGGGAGGATTTTAAATGAAGTTAATGTATCAATATCCATTTGATGCTACCAATGGGTCAACAGCTGACCCATCGGTTGGTGTTGTTGCAAATGGCGTCAAAGCTAAATTGGTAGTCCAATATGAGCTTGGTGGCTCATTGCATTTGGGCTCAATGGCCGCTTACAAGTACTTTTGGTATCCAGGATGTGTTTCTCCGAGGTGGTTGTATATCAAGTATCTGGTTAATTTGGATTGTAGAAGCAACTTAAGAGACACAATTGGGATTCATGATTAATTCTTGGATAACATTTGATTTTTTTGAATTGGATCATGAAAAATAACTGTGCTGGTCATGAAATGTACTATCATTATGCCTACAATTGCTAATGACAAAAATATACTCTCTGTACAAACTGTGGTTGATCTAAGATACACCACTTTGCAGTTCACTTCAGGTGCAAGCAGTATAGCGCAGAAAGCAGCAGTTGCAGCACTGGGACTAGGCTATGCTGGTGGAGAAGCAGTATCTACCATGGTCAAAGCATTCAAAGAAAGGAGAGATTTCTTGATTAAAAGCTTTGGAGATATGGAAGGTGTTAAGATGTCAAAACCCCAGGTACCAGCTCTTAGTTATACATTCAGGAACCTCTTTTTATGAATTTATTTATTGTCTTCTAATTCTCATAGTTTCTGCTTTCAGGGAGCCTTTTATCTCTTCATTGATTTGAGCTTTTACTATGGAGTAGAGGTTGAAGGTTTCGGTAAAATTGGGGATTCTGACTCCCTTTGTCGATACCTGCTAGATAAGGCACAGGTATAGAATTTTGCTGTTGAAGTGGGTTAAAGGTTTCATTCTGTTTTCTCACAAATATCATCTATAATGCAAAACCTTGAGCTTATTATGGATGAAAATAGTACCTTCCATTCAAGTTGGAAAAAAATTACATGAGGGGGGCTTAGCTATTCCTTACGATCTTGGTAACAGGGTAGTCATTATTGATTTGCAGGTTGCAGTAGTCCCAGGCGGTGCTTTCGGAGATGACAGCTGCGTTCGCATATCCTATGCAGCATCTCTCAGCACTCTACAGGCAGCTGTAGAGAGAATTAAGAAAGCACTTGTTCTGCTCAAGCCTGCTGTCCCTGTATGAGGGAGAACTTCTGATGCAAATTATGATTGTCGTAATCTTTATATGGTTCAGATATATGATTTATTACCAATAATGATGGATAAAATCCCAGAGTTTTGGGCTTATGCATTAGCCGGTATCCAAGGGAGATCTGAGAGAATTTCATGCCCGTGGCCTTTGATGATAACATATCAAGTTGATTAATTGAAACTGGTTATTGCAGAAACACTGCGTAATTGCTTAGAAAGCAAAACAAGGGGCTGGAACTTGACTCGCAACTCAGTAGATGTTAGGTAGAATTAGTCTGTAATTGGGATTATGCAAGGTTGAATAATGTTTGCTTTGTTTCCTGAATAAATTGTTAATTTTTACTGCCTTGAAACAAAAATTTGAGTTTCATTAATTATAGTGAAGAAGAGAAAAAAAAAATTAATCATGAATTTGCGGATTAAATTAATAGCAAACACCTCAGGAAGCAGAACTTACATCATTTTGAAAAATTCCAAGCACAGACAAGAATATTGGAAGTTAAAAGTTTATTTGTTGGGTTTTCAGCATTCAGTACAAAGAAAAAAAAAGCATAAATGAGCTAATTTTACAGTGGCACAAAAATTTTTTTAACAAAACAAAAAAAGTTTGAGAAAATTTATGCCTTTTCAAAGTCTTCAGTTCAGATATCCATTCTGGTCTTCCTCAGTTCATATATATATATATATATATATATATATATATATATAGAAGTCTGCTTTTAAGTTGATTTACCGGTTTATAAAAAAAATAATCAGTTCGTTAATATTAATTTTTTAAAATTATTAATCATTAATCAGTCCGTTAAATTTGGTTAATCAATCCATCAGTTTCAATTTTTTTAATTTGATTAATTAATAATTTTTGATTAACCATTAAAATTTATAATATAAAATTATAAAAAAATTACTCAAAATTGAATTTAATTACAAAAATGTAAAGTAATTTAAAATAAAAATCACAAAATAAATATAATTTATTAGCTAAAATTTATTTACAATAAATTAATAATTAATATTATAAAATAAATTTAATATTTATTAAAAATTAATATATTTAATTTTAAGTCATATAAAATTTTGGATAATATTAAATTGTCCTCTCTTTAGCCGCTGATCCACCAAATTTGAATAAAAAAACAACAGTAATCAAGGAAAAGATTTAACACCCAATAAAATGATATAAAACAGCTGTTAATGGGCCTCCTTTCCCCACTATTCCATTACACTTAGTTACTGACTTCCAATTTGTAGCCCGGCCCACTTAGGCCCATTTTGGCACGAAACGCCACAAAATGTTCCATAGCGCATCAAAATCCTCCTCTGCAATCTGATAAACGACAATCAATTTAATCCACACAAACATCAATGTATGCAAAAACACATATAAGTCATACTTTGGAACATTCAAGTTGAAAAAAGGACAAAGCAGTGGAGGCTTTATTTTACTATCATTTAAGTTATTTTTAGCATAAATAACCTATAGGCTATAGGCACTAGAAATTATAAGAGCATTTTAGCACAAATTTTAATAATATTACGGATATTTTTTTTTTATTAAAAACAACTTAAGAAATAAGATACAATTCGAGAGAGTAAAACAGTGAGTTTATTATTTTTGAAAAAAAAAAGTCTTGTGGCCGAACAAGGTCCCACATTAAGTTGCTTTAAACTTAGATAACGAGATTTGCTCCTTGATTGGTTATACATGGATTCACCTGTCTCTCTATATACTCTTGTAATTATATATATATATATATATACACTAAAATCAGTGCTTTATTCTATTTTTCTTAAGTTGGATTTTCCAAGAAAATGTGATTGGATGAGAAATAAAGAACAACCTAGTTCTTATTTGATTTCAAATTCAATTATTGAAACGGTGAGTTATAGAGACCAGTTATGTTACTTTTAACAAGAAATGAGGCAAGAGAACTGATAAAACAAATTCTTTCAGCATCTGCTCTGTCAACATTATTCATTAAATGGTTCTAACCATTGTTGCATGACAACCCTATTCAATCTGGTAAACAGGAATTACAAGAGAATAAACACAAACAATAAAATGAGAAAAAAGAGAAAGATTCAACTCCAATCCAGTGCTCCTCAAAATAAGTATGGATGACAGGTTACTCCTTTGATATGGACTGACCAGAGGTGACTGCAGGCGCATCTTTCTTGGGCTTCAAGAGTCTTGTAGAAATCCTCAGGAAGTGGACCAGGTCCATGCAAAGGAACATGTTTTTGAATCGGAGCATTATTTTCTATAACTTCACATTTATAGTCATCAGGAACACCCCAAGGATCCCACTCTGCAATAAAGCACAGTAAAAAAGTCGGTCACTAAAAAGCTTAGATTATTTTTAACAAGTTAGTAGAAGAATGAACCCGTAATGCATTCATAATGTGCAGCATGCCTGACTAAAAAAAGTTAATTGCTGTACATGAACGTGTACATGGGTTGGTGCCAAGAACCAACTGCAAGTTTTCTCAACCTAATGAAAATGTGAAACAAACTGATAAACAAATGCATGAATAGGATGAAAATTGAAGGATGTCAATGCTAATCCCACCATGTGGGAGAATCAATATATTTTCCCCAATTACGACATCTACTACCACATTTCAAATCGACTAATTCTGAATAGTAGGCTTCAAAGCAACATATGCATGCAGTGACTCCGATTCCAACATCCATTTTCTTTGCAATCAAGAGTTCATCCAATAACAACTCTCCTTTCAATGTCAATATCATAATAAGAAAAAAAATATATATAGTACATAACTTTTCCTAGCAATTATTTCTCATAAATTTAAGTTCAAATTAATAATGCAAGGAGATATAATACAACAAAAAGACTTACGGAGTTATGATAATTAGATTGAAGGGTCATCCTGGTTATGCTTCCCGAGAACACAGAGTTGTTTCTTACTCCTGACACCCTCAACCATGGAACTCAGAGTCCAGGTACATAATAAGACCAATAATAGATTCCAAGCTATGTACTCAGCCAAGAAATGGGGAATTTAGAACCTTTGATTATAATGACTGAATTTAAAAACGACAGACTTTTGGATTACAGAGGTTAACTTGGCTCTTATCAAACCAAGAAACTGTTCTACATAGTGGAAAAGGCATGTCCTTCAATAGGCAAAACAAAATACTCAGAACATTTTCCCCATTAACTACATCAATTTAACTCGGCCTTAGAACTAGCTAAAAGCTATCCATAATTTTCGATTATGAGGCCAGGAGATTGCCGAAACTACCCAGCTAATTAGGATCCAGGCATATCCATAATGTGAAATGAGAGAGCATCAAGCTTTCCATCACTAGCTTAAAATAAAAAACGGCATTTTTAAAAACAAAAAATAAAAAAAAGGGCATTTTTAAACCTCTTTAAGGGATGGGTGCATTCTTAAAAACTGGAGATAAAAAAGTGATAAATTATGCAATTTCCTCTAAATTAAACTGGTGCTGAGAAATATCAACTTTGGATCTTACCCTTTGATAATGGGTCCATATTCATCGGGCCAGACTTTCTATTTGGGGTAGAAGCTTCAAAGGGTTTTGTGGCCCATCCTAACCTAATCTCTTATTTTATTTTAATCCATCTAACTATCCAACTCATATTGCTCCATCGAACTTCTTAATATTTATTTTAGCATTCAAAAGATTTACTTTTTGATAAATTGGATAGACTACTAATTATTTTGGCACAATTTAGTTTGCATCAAGGTTGAATATATAATCAAAAGTATAATATAACTTAAAAATTTAAGAAACTAAACTACAAAATTAAAAAAAAAAAATCAAAAGGGATATTTATAAGAACTATGAGGACCCAAACATTTGGACTTGGGTCGGCCTCTGCTTATTATTATTATTATTATTATTATTATTATTATTATTATTATTAGTCTCTTTTTGAACTTGGTACCATATATTAAAATAAATGGACAAGAGTCTCTAAAAAAATATTCTAATAGTCAAGGTAGTCTTAATATTGCCTTGAGATTTTATTCGAATTTTCATTATCCATTTCCCTTAAAAAAAAAAGAACTCGGTAAAATTAAATAGAAATAGAATTAAAATTTAAGCATCTATGGTGGTTATCTCAAAGTTAATTAACTTTTGTTCAAATGTAAAACAAAATATGTAAAAAGAAAATTATACACTTATATTTCAATTTATATAAAAACAAATATTTACATTTCCCTTTATTATACACACCTGTATATTTCTTTTGTTTTATAATTTTATAATACATAATCGAGAGGTAAAAAATTATAAAATAGTAGATTTGGAGCTGGTAAATTTGGCTTAACCTAACCTAAAAATTTTGTTAAAAAAATTGATTCAAATTCAAATTAACTCAAAAGTATTTCCATTTAAATTGAATTTTGATCTAAATGAGCATGTTTCATGTTACCCAATGGACATCAACTATGCCAAATGGGTCGAATTATTACATTTATACTAATTACAATTTTTTTTATATCAAGCATGTCCAATCCGATCTTAACCCATCTAGATCCAAAATCGATTTGATCTGAATTCAGCCCGATTCATTGCGACTCGACCCGAATCCAATCCAGCTTGAAGTAAGCTTGGATTTTATTTATTGAAGATTATGCAAAAAAAAAATCTTTACATTCTGGTTAAGCTTGGCTTGGATCCTATCAATTCCGGCTTGAAATCTGACCCATCATGGCATGGCCAGAAATCATATTAAATCCAACCTAACCCAGCCTGATGTAAGTTTATATTTTATTTATACGGACTTGTGCAAAAAAAAAATCAAATTTTGATTGAATTTTGGCTCGAACTTGATCCATTCCGGACGGATCCAAACTCCGCCCAGCACGACCTGAATTCAGGGTAGCCCATAATAGGTTTGGATTTTAATTATGTAGGTTTATACAAAAATAGATCTTCAAATTTTGGTTAGACCCAGCCCAGACCCGATCCATCCTGATTAATGCTAAACTTGTCCCATCCCAACCCCACACCGAAATAGGCTTTAATTTTATTTATACAAACTTGTGCAAAAAAAAATCCAAAATTTGGTTAGACCCGACCAGAATCCAACCTATCACGATTCGAATTTAACCCGGCTAGAAGTGGGCCTAGATTTTATTTTTACTGACTTGTGTGATAAAAATCTTCAAATTTCAGTTACACTCAGCATGAATCAAACCTCACCTAAACTCGGTTGAGCTCTGTCCAAATTCGGTCCAACCTGAAGTAGGCCTAAATTTGTTTTATGTAGACTTGTGTCGAAAAAATTATTAAATTTCGGTTAGGTTTGACTCAAACCTGATCTCGTTTCGGCTTGAATTAAGTCCAGCACAATTTGACCCTAGCCCAACCCTAAGTAGGCTCGACTTTGATTTAAGCAGACTTATGCAGAAAAAATCTTCAAGTTTCGATTAGGCTCGACCTGAACTTGACCCATCTAGTTTATATCGAACTCAATCCAACCAACCCGAACATGGTATAACCCAAAATAGGCTTCGATTTTATTTATGCAAGTTTTTTGCATAAAAATCTCCAAATTTTGATTAGGCTCGACAATTCATTAGAGCTACCATGCAATCCATTTGAGCCATCATGCAATCTATTAGAATTACAATGCAACGCATATGACCAATATATAGCAAATGCATAGATCGATTTAAATTCATTCAATCCGTTTAGATATTAGCCCATTATGATCCGTGCATGTATTTATGACCCGTGCATATATTTATGACTCACTTATAAGTGTATCTGGTAAATTTTAAATTCTAAATTTTGAATTGATTAGCAAACCCAATTCAACCTAAGCTAATTAATCATAAAATTTCATGATATATAACTAATTGTTTATGATATTTACGATCTTATAATTTTTGTAAATATGCATATGTATTATTGTTTTCATATGATTTATTTATAATCCAATTTGGGTTTTCTATTATGATCATTTTAACATATATGTTTAACCATAAATATTTATAATCACGATTTAATTATCACAAGGAGTTATGACTCGATTTGACTTATTATATGATCCGATCCGATTAGTTGGCGGCCTATTCTATAAATCTTTGTCCATCCCTAACCTTGGAGTGGGGCTGTTTAGTAGAACACGCAAGAGATCTTTGCATAAAGAGCCAGAAAATGTTATGGTTGTCAAGTTCCACAATTTGCATGTAGCACATCCAATCCCTTTGTGCATGGTAAGGGAAAAGAAGATCCTTCTGATGGATAAAAGAAATAGAAAAACTGTCATTTTGGTTAAAACAAGATTCATCAACACCTAATGATATATGGAATGATTCACATAAACCAAAGATATACTAGTTCAGAATTGAAGAAAAAAAAAATTTTTTTAATATGCATGGGCTTACAGGTGAAGAAAAGTTGAAAACTTTTTCCGCAGGTTTAATGAAAAAGCCGTTTACAGCAAAAATATTCTTTGCATAAGACATCCTCAAGAAGCCAATGTTAAACTTAATTAAGCTCTTGACTTTAACTACAAGACAATCAAACTCAAATACATACAATTCTCTTCTTCTACCTTTGCCTTCTGTAACATATATATATATTAATGACGAACCCAAATTCAAATAGGAAATTAAGGAATAAAAAATGGAGGGCGGATCAGAGATTGTGTTCTTCGACATGGAAACAACGGTGCCTAATAAAACCGGACAGAGATTCTGGGTATTGGAGTTTGGTGCAATTGTCGTTTGTCCAAGAAAATTAGTGGAGATAGAGAGTTACAGTACCCTGATTAGGCCTAAGGACTTGTCTGCTGTCGCATTGAGGTCCAGTCGATCCCATGGAATTACTCGTGAAGCCATTTCAAATGCTCCATCTTTCGAAGCAGTTGCTGAGAAAATATTTAGCATTTTGAATGGAAGAATATGGGCAGGACATAACATTCGAAGATTCGATTGCATTCGCATTAAGGAATCATTTTCAGACATTGGCATGGCTGCTCCTCAGCCTGTCGGCATCATCGATTCTTTAGGGGTCTTAAGTGAAAAATTTGGCAGAAGAGCTGGTGATCTCAAGGTATGTTTTTGCATCTTCATATTACACCTTAGCTTCTTTTTTTTTTTTTTTTCCATTTCTTACATTGTTTATTTATGTGTAGATGGCAACTTTGGCTACTTACTTTGGTCTTGGACAGCAAAAGCACAGGTATGATTGATTTATATAATCTTATCTTTGGTCGTTGTTTCCGTGACGTTGTGATTTGATCTATGAATTGTAACAAAGCAGGAGTCTTGATGATGTGCGAATGAATTTGGAGGTCCTAAAACACTGTGCCACAGTTCTATTTTTGGTAATTGTTGAACATGCATAATCTCGTTAATTATGAATTTTTTTATCAAATTTATGGAATTGATAGGCTTATAATTGTGGGGGTGGTATCGGTTTAAGGAATCAAGCCTTCCAACTCCATTGATGAATCGCAAATGGCAAAATTCTTCGACAGTAATAACACGTAGTAAAAGCAATGGAAAATTGCTATGTAGAGAAGAAACAAGTCGCAAATCTCCTCCAACCTCTGCTGGATACCAAAGAGCTGTTCCTTATGCAAGAGAAAGTTTAGGAAAGGTTGAACTTATTAACTTTCTATTTTATTCTTTTTCGTTTTTTATCTTAATTATACTCTTTTCATAAAAATTGTTGATATATTAATCAATGATAGTATATTAAAACAGGTAGCCGAAGAAGTGAAAAATTTGCTGTGTAAAGCTCAGGAAACAAAATCAATTAACAAGATACTGAAGCACTCTCATTCTTTGCTTAGATGAGCAAGAACATTATGGCCTTCTGCTACTTCTTCTGCATCCGTGGAGTTTCCTTTATTTATTTCAAGATCATAATTCTACAAATTTTCTTAATTAGGAGTAGCTTGAACATGAACTCAGAATGATTAACAATTACAAGTATACCAAGGCGAATTTCATTATTTTTTTTTTCTAATTATCCTTCAAAATTTAATTGATTACTTCTGTTATTTCTTTTTCCGTAAATTTCAATGGCAAACAAATTGTATATGTTGAAATAATTCAAGGCAGTGTCTATGAAATATTGAAGGCATTATTCTTTACTCGAAGCAACCATAAAACCCAATTCCAATGCGAGTAACAAAAGCCTAAATAAAAAATGCAAATTCTTAATTCGATATATCGATCCTGGTGTTTTATTCAAATGCTATAAATACATGTAATTCAAACGGCTGAAAATTTAGTAACTTTTTAATCAATTAATTAGAGTTTGATTTCCATTCTTGCCTCCCAATATATATATATATATATATATATATATATATATATATATATATATATATATATATATATATATATATATATATATATATATATATATATATATATATATATATATATATATATATATATATATATATATGTATAGTAGAAGATTACGCCTAAGACATTAGCTATCAAAGTTTTGTTTTAACATTGTGTACAAGTAAAGACTCTTTTGCTTTACCGTATAGAAAGTATTGGTTTTCTACCATTCTCGACCATTTAAACAGACTCACTCTAAGTATCTGTTAGTTATCGCAAAACTGACAAAATTTAACAAAAAATTTTTATATAACAGTGCGAATTTTGATCCTAATATTGTGGTTTTCTACATTTCGCATTTGCCAACTGGAAATTTTTTTCCCAAAAATGGCAAAATTTGACAAGTTCAAATAGTTTAGAAGTAAAAATCGTTTTTGCATTAGCTTAATATGTAAATAATACACAGCTTGGGTTTATGAGAGTTCATTTTTTCGAATTTTATTAGGGTTTTTTTTTTCTTTTTATGTGTTTTTTGTTTGAAGTTTTGGATTTGACTGTTATCCTATTGAGGAAATTACATCAATTGCCACCTTTTTTAGACTCTTTTTCAAAAATACTCGATCGTTTTTTGAAACTTTCATTTTTGTATTTTTATATTTCAAACATACCCCATTTCAATTATTTGGCTTTATCTATTTCAAAAATGCCCTTTTGTTTCTCTATAGCATATCTTTTTTTTTTTTTGCCTTCTTTCCTTAAACTATTTGTAGAGAATCGTGAACTGTTTCTATTCATCTATTTCTCTCTATGAAAATTGATCCTTCTCCTCTTCCTCTCGATGATTGGATCTAGAGTTTTCGTTACCCAATTCAATTAATCATAGCATTGAACATGAATTGATAAATGCCAATTGAAATCAGACACAGACCTCTGATACAATTAATTCATTCTGGGGTTGCTGGTGTTCTGCGAAAAACAACTGATAGAAGCAATCGAGAATGAAACAGGGCCAAAGAAAGATTGCTTGTGCTCCATTGAGGTTATAGTCCACAAGGATGATACTAGCAAGAACTGCTGGAATGGGGTTCCAGAGTCTCTGCTGCCAATAGGCGCCCACCAAACCCTCAGTAGAGTTCATATTTCCTTGTCGAGTTTGTGATGTTTTGATCAGTTTTCAGTATTCTACAACATTTTTTTTAGTATCTGTGTATATTATACGTGAATATGATTCTTAAGCGACATCTCCAAGCTTTCTGGAGTCGATCTTCCATGTCTATTAATTGTGTGAATAATCATTAAACCTTTTGAAATTGAAGGGATAAGTCCCACCACAAATAAGTATCGCAATAATTATAAACTACCCTGCTAAGTGATTAAATGATTTAAGTTTTTCAGAAAATACTAATGACACAAATCAATCAATGATTTTTTTTCATTAATTAACATAAAGAGAGATGTATTGTTTTTTCTAGACAGCCAATTCAATTTAATTAATTGTATATATATCTACTTCATAAAGAGAGCAACCGGTGCTCTTCATAAGCAACCGGTGCTCCATTAATTGTAGTGGTTGCTTGCTAGAGCGATCAAAGTAGGTTGTTGTGGTCATCGTCCAGTATTTCTTCTTTAGGAGAAGAGTTGCCCATTAATGATCAGGACTGTGAGAGCAGCAGAAGCAGATGGAGGTTGTAAATATCAAAAATAATAAAAGTTTGTCTTGGCTGTCTTGTTTTTTAAGGCTATCTTGTTGATTAGGCACTTGAATACAACTCTCAACTACTAGACAATTTCACAAATACATTAACTTCTACAAGTTCTCACCAAAAGACCCTGAAAAAATAGAATATAAAAGTTGAAAAAAAAAAATCCTAAAAAACTAATAATGAACAACAAGCATATGATGAGGTCCAGAATATGAACTGTAAAAGAATCTAACTCCAACTTAGGAAGTAGAATCTAAGTTGTTTTGTTTTTCGCAATGATCTAGGACAAACAAAAATTCTACTGTGATCCATCAAACACATTTTATTAGTTTCACATACTCTTAAGACCAAAAGAAAATCAACTATATAAATAAAAGAAGCTGCTGCATGACCTGTCTAAGTAGCCATTCACCTAGAACACGTCCAGCAGACCAGATATCAATGGCTTTATTATATCCGATTGAACCAAAAATAAAGTTTAACTTGTATCAATTGCATTAATTCTTTGACCTATTGTAGCGTTTGATCAAGAGCTCTTTTTTTTCAATGCTATTAACAAATAATAGTATGAAAAGAAAGATGCTTATCAAAACTCAAGGTTTCTTAATGTTGCTGCCAACTTTCTTGAGTGTCTTCCTAAGACCATTGAGAATATCAGGTTTATTTAAGAAGTTGATATATCAAAAATAATGAATACGTTTTCTTCTCCATTCCATCAAATAAAAACTATATATTAAGACAATTATATTTTCCTTTGCCAAACAGCCTTGAGATAAAAATTAAATACAGTTTATTAGCTTTTATACAAATTAAATATATTATATTAAATTTTATAAAAATTAAAATACGGTATATTTACTTTTGTGTATAAATAGATATAGTATTTTTTTTACAAAATTCAATACATTGTATTTTCTTTTCACAATACACTTTATTTTCTTTTCTTTTGACTAAAATACAATATATTTACTTTTGTACATACAATATATTTTCTTTTGACGAAACTCAATACACTGTATTTTCTTTCTTTTTTACTAAAATACAATGTATTTATTTTTGTACATAAATAAATACAATATATTTTCTTTTTGACAAAGTCAATACACTGTATTTTCTTTTTCTTTGACTAAAATATAATATATTTACTTTTGTACATAAATAAAATACGGTATATTTTCTTTTGAAAAACTCAATACATTGTATTTTTTTTATTAAAATACAGTATATTTACCTTTACACATAAATAAAATACAATGTATTTTTTTTATGAAACTCAATACACAATATTTTCTTTTCTTTTTGACTAAAATATAGTATATTTACTTTTATACATAAATAAAATATAATGTATTTTCTTTTTGACGAAACTCAATACATTGCATTTTCTTTTTTTTTTTTGGACTAAAATACAATGTATTTTTTTTTTGACGAAAATCAATATACTGTATTTTCTTTTTTTTGGACTAAAATATAATGTATTACTTTTGTACATAAATAAAATACAATATATATATTTTTTTACAAAACTCAATATACTGTATTTTATTTTTTTACTAAAATACAGTATATTTACTTTTATACATAAATAAAATCTAGTATATTTTCTTTTGACGAAACTCAATATACTGTTTTTTCTTTTGTTTTGACTAAAATACAATGTATTTATTTTTGTACATAAATAAAATACAGTATATTTTCTTTTGACGAAACTCAATACACTGTATTTTTTTTTCTTTTTGACTAAAATAAAGTGTATTTATTTATGTCTTTTCTTGATCTAAATCAGATTTTACATTTTAAATTTATAGCATGTTTTTAGTATATTTTTTCAAACTTCAAAGGGAAAAGAGGAGCCCAAAATAATAATAGCCAGATGCGCATTCGACGTTCTTAAAAATTAAAATTCTTGGTGACTCTTTATTGAAAGTTAAGGAGAAAAATTGAAAGTCAGCATGCTATTAGTTTTTTGCATTTGCATTTTCATCATACTGCAAAAGTGTACAAGACCTGTGGAAAAACATTAAAAGAATATATGCCATTATCTAATCATTCGGATTCCCCAAAACTGCAATTACGAAGGCATGCACTTGGTAATCTTGAAAACAACTTAATTTTTAAGTAAAATGTAATTAATAACTCTAAATGTAATTAACCTTAAAATTTTACTTCAATTACAGCATTCCCTACGTCATCCCCACAATAGTGCAGTCAACTATTTCAAGATTAGCAATAAAATTGGTAGATGACTGTACATTTTTATCCTTGAATACAGTATGAAAATGGCTTCCTAGCAATAAAGTTAAATAATCAATACATGTTTATTGAACCTTCAACTAAATAACGAATTAAAATAAAAGTAAGCAAAAGTTATCGCTTACTACAGCAGAGCAATCTTTGTAAGTGGATACAAGTATGCAATATAATTATTTATATCAGAAAATTCATCGGTAACAGTACTTTATCACTCCAATTCTAAATTTACTTATTTTCATCGATAAAGACTAGGACTTCATCATGCAAGCTGTAGTTTATTCAAAGAATTTTTAGTTTCCTCCTTACTTCAAAAAACAAGAATTTAATACTATGGTGAACAAGTACGGGTGGCGGTGGCGATAGCAAAAAACGAAGACAAAGTAGAATAGAATATAACATAGAAGAAGAAAAAGGCAAAATGAAAGTAAAAATTAAAAAAAAAAAAATTGTTTTTATGAAAGTGAGAGAGAAAATAAGGGCAAAATGTAAAATATTTTTATTTTTTTATGACATTTGTGTAGAAAGCCCTATCCTATTTGTGTACCTACATACTACTAATAATATCATTATTAGATCTCGCCATTGCTAAATGTGGGCTTGATTTTATGTGGTAGAGCCCAGCCTCGAGCCCACCTAGACTTGAAATCATTTTTTTTCTTTGTTTAGGCCCGGCTTAAAAAATATTTAAAACAGGAATTTTCACTAAAAAAAAAAGCCATATATGAGTAAAATTCTTCACGAAATTCCTGTCAAAACTTTTTAATTTCAATAATATATATATATATATATATATATATATATATATATATATAATTTTCAATTTTAAAATATCAGCTTTTAAGTAAAACAACTATTTATTCAATTTTTTTTTCTTTTTTTTTCCCTATTCAGTATAAAATAAACTTCTCAATTTTCACGTTTTCTTTGTAGCCCATTCAAATAAACATTTGTTTTTCTTTGTTCTTCACATTTCTGTCTTTTTTTTTTAATTGTTTAAATATTGAATCTGCATCTATGACTATGTTAGAGCAATTAAAAAAAAAAATCATATGTGATCAAAGCTTACTGATGGAGATGCAATGTTGAAATTCGTATAATGTAATTCAGTTTGCAACATCTGATACACCAGTTTACATTTAAGAATTATATACTAATTTATTTGGTAAATCAATATATATCCACCGGTATACTGATAAAGGCATTTTTTAAATGCAAATAATGCACTTTGGTATACCTCTACATACCAATTGGTATAACAAATTCTAAAATTGAAAATTCATACCTTTCATTTTGGTATTTATATGTGTACAGCGGCATACATATTTAATTTATCAAGTTGCATTCTTACAATTCCTAATAAATAAGTATATCAAAGTGAACGGTAGAAAATTTAATATTGGAAGATATACCGAATTATAAGGTGAAGAATTTCAACAATATTGGAATATATATACTGAATTGAAAAGTAGGAAATCCAATTTTGAAATTCGGCATATAGTAGTTGGTATATATTGGTATACCGTTCATAATCTCAAACCATTAACATGCACCAAAAAAAAAAAAAAAGACATACTTTTAAAGTTTCTACCATTCGGTGTATCAATAAAATCGAATTGTTTAAATTTTCATCGTATTATTCAATATATCTATTTATATCATTATCTGATTTTAATTTAATTGGTGAAATATCATACAAACTCACAATATTGAAAAGAATTCGTAACTTATAAGAAAAAAAAATGAAGAAAAACGATTCTTTTTTTTTTTTTTTTTTTTTTTGTAGATTGAGGAAGTTCCTAAATTGGAGCCTTACAAAAAAAAATGTATTTTGAAAATAAATAAATAAATAAATAAAATGTATTTTTGAAACTAAAAGTAGGAAAATGTATTTTTGAAAAGGAAGAAAAAAGATGTAATATTCTTCTTTAAACAATGCGAAGCCAGACCTGAAAAATATAATTAAAATAAAAATAATATTTTTTTATGTATTTAAAATTATTATAAAAAAGCCAATCAAAGCCTAAAAAATATAATATGTTATAAAAAAATTATTCTAATTTATTTATAAAAGTAATACACGGAAACCTAAATAATCTATTTGTGGTATAAAATTAGGGAAATATATGCCATTGATAAGTTATGGAATGTGTCGTCTTGGTTTTTCCCTGCGTATGTGGATTTAGGCCACCCTCTTCTTGGTCAGAATTAAACCCAAAAAAAAAAAAAATCATGGCCATTAACACCTCTTCTAAAATCAATTGACATTTTTTTAACTGGAGGTTTTATGTATCTAACTTTTCATTAAAAATAAAAAATTCTAAATTACATTCGGTAATCTGTAGATCCGTCAAATAGATCGGTATATAAATAGATTGAATTATAAATGGATTGTTGTGAAACTGATTGGTCCATATAAGGATTGGATGAGTTGATTTGTTTGTTTTTTACTTTTTTTTTTAATCTTTCTATCATTTGATTTTTTTTTGTTTTTGCTCTACTCAATTATTATCTATTTTTGTCAGAAATAAAAATCGGTCAATTGAAATTGGCAACACATCAAAATCAGAACATCAATAATTTTAAGCATTAAAACACAATTCAGAAAAATTTAACAGAGTTAAACCCAGTTTTGTAAAAGAAAAAGGCATTTAAATTTTAAATAAATAATTCAATTGAATTATTTCTATCATGAACAACAGTTACTTGTACTTATAACATGATGAATTCACAAAAGAGAAATCATTTATACCGACCCCATCCGCATTGCTCATATTTCTCCACTGGATAATGCTTCTTCACTGTACACAAATTCTTGGAAAAATATTAACGGATTACACCAGTCAATCCATATGAATTAAAACAGATTGATATTAATTTAATATAAAATTTTACAGATCATATAAATCGAATCATAACTGAATTATTTACAGATTAAATCGAATTTAAATCTGAGTCGTGCAAGTAGATTTAATTTAAAATTTGATAAGTACAGTTACTCGATCCCTATTGCTTATAATTAGCCTACCCTAAGCGTTTCTCTCTATAATTATTTGCACTATTTAATTTATTTAATGAAAAGCAGCAGTTGAAAGTTAAAATGAAATGAAAACGAATGAACTTAAAGCACCGAGTCGAGCACGATGCAATACCTTTCACGATACAATGAACCTGGACGCGTTTGTACGAAAAGTGCCACAACCATTAACAAAAGAATCATTTAATAAAAACTACTCCCTTTTATTCAAAATAAATGACATTTAAAAAAAATATACAATAACTAAAAAATATAATTATTTTATTATTAAAAAATTTTGTTATCCTTATTATATTAATTATATTTATTAAAAAAAATTTATTTTTTTAAAATCAATTAAAAATATATTTAATAAAAATTAATTAATATATCTTTATTATATCAAAATATTATATATTATAAAATAATTTTTTTTAAATATTATCTATTTTGAAACAGAAAAAGTACTTATAACTCAAGAGTTTTTGCAAGTGGTTATAATTGATCGTTCAGTTCTTTTCGGTGAGCCCCCGCTATCTAGTCCGATTCCTTTAAATTTATAATATTGATTAATATAAAATAAAATATTATTGAATCTATAATTAATTAATATTTTTATGAGTGATTATAATTGATCATACGATTTTTGGTCTATGATTTTTTACTATTCAATCTGATTTTTTTAAAACTTATGAAACCAATTAATTTAGAAACTAACGTTGTTAAATCCATAATCGGAGGCGGGTTCTCAAATGACATTGTTGCATTAGAGTTATACACGGATATGAATTTTTCTAAATCCATAATCGGAGGCGGGTTCTCAAATGACATTGTTGCATTAGATTTATACACGGATATGAATTTTTCTAAACCAAACCAAAGTATCAAAAAGAAAATTGAGAACCGAATTTACCATCAATTTTTTTTTGACTAAAACTAACCGAAATATATTATTGACTTTATTTGGAATATATAGAATATTTTGTCTAGAATCAGATTGAAAAATATATTGATTTGTACCGAACTGTTTTAAAATGAAATTGGACCAAAATAACTTATATCTATTAATTATTATGTATAATACTAATAATTTATAGATAAATATTATTCATAATTTCTATTTTACATTTATCATATAAATTTAAGTTCATAATTATTTGTATTTAAATGCATAATATTAAAATAATAATTATTTTAATAAATTAAAATAATACTTTGATTATTAATAAAAAAATTTAATTATTATAATAAATATTATTATAGTCAATTTATTAATAATCTAATTAAGTAATTTATCACCTAATTATGATATTAATTTTAATATTATTAAATTACTGCTTATCTATTTTTAATGTCATGCCTGTATAGTATATAATAAAGCAATTTATCACCTAATTATTTTATCAATTTAATTTTATTTACTTTTAATATTACTCAATTATATATTACTTTTTTATTTTTGGCAAAAATATTTATATTAGTACATAAATTTTGTTGGACTATAAATTTGCTCACTAAATTTTTACACTATAGAATTTATAATGTAATATGAAATTTATATAGATCTGGCAAAATTGACTCAAATTCATGGGTCGACCCAAATTTATCAAAAAAAATTGATCCAAACCCAACCCAATCCATATAAATATCCATTGAGTCAACACAAAATTGACCCATTTTATTTTTCAACCCAACCCAATACCCATTGAGTCAACCTAAAATTGATCCATCTCACTTTTCAATCCATTGGGTGTTTTCAAGATTAAAAGATCTTGACCCATTGAGTATTAACCCAACGGATATTTTATGTGATTTTGTAATAATAATAAGAAGAAGAAGGATTATGCATTATTTTTCTTCTTATTATTATTATTACAAAATCTCATACATCTATATAATAATAAGATGCTTTCTAAATAATATATATATATATATATATATATATATATATATATATATATATATATATATGTCACATAAAGTAAACTATGATGCTTCAATTTCTTGTAAATATTAAAATTAATTTATAAATTATAAGAAAATATAAATTTTGATGAAAATAGTATATAAATACAATATAATAAATATTATTCATTTGGAAATTTTTACCAATTCAGCGTTCTTTCCTTTCTAATAGCCAAAAATATTATAAATATTATACAATATAATAAAAATTTTCTAATTCAGCGTTCTTGCGTATGCAATTTTTTAGCCACTAGCTAGATACTTTCAAACGCAGAGCTTAACCATTCCTATGCTAATAAGCTCTACTCTCACTCTTTCTTTACACATACCTTTGTGTTGGATATTGGTATTCAAGTATGGATTAAAAAATCTTGGAGGGGCAATAACTATCATTATATTAAATTCTATAATTATAATAATAATAATTATTTTCGTTAAAATTAAAAAATAATAAATAAATTTAAATTTAATATTAGATTGCATAATAAAAATTAAATTATTAAATTTATTAAAGGATAAAATAAATTATATTATATTAATATTTTTAAAAATAAACATTCAAAATTAACCCAAATCTATAGATCGATTCAAATCAATACAACCCATTAATGACTCAATTAATTAATGACCCATATTTTTTGATTCATTAATGACCTAACTTATTAATGATTCATCCATTAATGATCCAATTTAAATTCATCCAACCCACTCATTTGCCACCTCTGAATTTATAGGTGGTGTTATTGAAGTTTACATAGGGTTAACATCATAGTAATGCATACGAGAATGATATAGTGCTACTGTATTTTTTTTTTCCTTCTTTCTCAGGAAAGATTAAGAAAGTCAAAAGAATGTCCAATGAGATACATTGAACGTAGACATTTAGGAAGAAACAAAAGACTAGCGTATTAATTAGGATTGAGCATTGAAGTAGTAATGGTGTACTGTTAATGGTGGAGAACACAAAAGCGATCAAACCGGGCGAATCGCCATTGGCACTATAAACAGGCAATCGCAGTTGGCACTGTTCATCATAATTCCATCTGCATAGTTATCCAGATTCAATGAATGTAGACCACTTTCAAATCATGAACTAACTTCCACTTAAATTGCTCATGCCCATTCAGGTTTTAACTCTACAAAACTAAATCATATAGTAATTCTTTTTTATTTATATTTTTTTTATGCAAATTAAAAGCTCCCTTTTTTTTAATATTGGAATATATTATAATGAAGATATAGTTGTAGTTTTTTTTTTGCTTTGTTTTGTTTTCTTCATCTTCTTATAAAAACAAAAATATATATAAAAAGAATTAATTTACCTTAAAGATTTAAGCTAACCAAACATTACAATGGAAATATGTTCCTTATATTATGTTCATTTCCTTCATTAAACAAAATTACATTTCTCTTGCACCAAGCATACGTAGCGTAAATAAATCTACAAGTTTTTCTGCATCTTTCCAAAAGATATATAAAAACTGTGTACTGGAAATAAAAAAAGATGTCCAAATCGATTATTTCGGTAAAAATGATAAAAATCAGAGTTATTCATATATGATCAAATATGTGAATTAAATATGTCCAAGTCTTTGTGAATTATTTATTTGGAATCAATCTACAACATTTTCAAAATTTCCGACATGAATTTTAATTTTTAAAATTATATTTAATAAATTTGAACTTAAACTTAAGTGTCTAAATAATTGGTTGGTTAGTGTCAACGGAATTTATATGCAATTTTACTTGTATATGGATATAAAAGTAATTTTTATATTTTATCTTAATTAATGTTTATGTCATTTTATTTTAGTGCATTGATATTAAATTTAAATGACTTATATTTTAAGTTTAAAATTTAGAGAATTTATACTTTAATTTCATACATGGATGAAAATGTTTTTTTCATTTTTCAATGAAGTTTATGATAATTAGAATCGTATATGTTTAATTTTTTTTTTTTTATAGTTAACCAATTGTTAATAGTTAATTGGCCTGTTATCGGAGTTAATTGGCTGTTGATGTACTGGTCTTGAAAAATAAGCAATGAATTAGTTAATCAATCCATATGTATACATAAACCTCCAATTTGGCACAAATAAAATGTTAAGTATACACATTAATATTTTATTCCTTATTTTTCTTTAAACAAATGCTTATTTCCTCTAGGACATGCACATGCACTATATCTATAGAGGAAATTAAAAGCACTTTTATTTTCTATTATTACATTTTCCTACCACTCACAGACCGGAGAGAATTAATCATTCAAACGCCAACCACTTTAAGATTGAGACATGCATCCACAGCTTCTCCAACACTTAAGAATATCCTTCCTCCAATTTTGCTCACAAAGTTGCCTAATTTTAGCTTGTGAATCACTTCCAACCTCGGATTAATTATTGCTAGCTGACACATCAACACAAACATTTATTTATATAATTTACTCAATAAATAAATAACCCTTAATATTCATGTATTTACCTCCATCCCATTGGACTCAAGATTCCCATGCAGTTCTTCCAGAGAAGCATATTCATCAAATCTGTAATATATTTTTGTTAATTACATTTTCAAAACTTAGAAAATCAACTAATTTGAAACTTACTGGACATCTCAAGAATCACAAGCTGAACTATTGTTTTCCCATTTTCTTTGCTGTTGTCTTCCTCTTCGGTTGCGCATCTCATAATCCTTGGAATGGACGTAAATTGAATTTAATTATAAAATTGCAATTGCTAAATATAAATTATGATAAATTTATATAATGGTATGTATGTAATTACTTTTCTTTGATGAAGTTGGCATTGGCAAAGCAAAGAAAGCCAGACTTAACACTGATTACAAGCACAAAAGGAACCTTAATGGCCATTGGGTACTGCTCAACATTTCCAAACACATCAGTCTCGGGAATTCTTCCCAGAATTTCTGTCCCTGGTAGAATTGCCATTATTATGATCTTCAAAAATGATATTGTTACCTGCAATTTACATTATATCGAATTAACATGTTTAGTATTACTGAAACTAAACTAATATGAAAGCAATCGAAATTACAGCAGCAAGCAGGCCGATCTCCACAGACGCGAAGAGAACTCCGAAAAAGGCTCCAATGCAAGCAAGAAAATCTAACTTATCAACCTTCCAGATATGGTATATTTTATTAATATCAATGAGGCCTGGAAGAGCAGACAGAATCACAGAAGCTATGATTGCTATTGGCGTGAAGTATAATAGCTTTGTTAACACTTCTAAACATATTGTCACTGTGATTGCCATCACAATATTCGACATTGCCGTTTCACATCCCGCGCTGAAATTCACTGCACTGCGCGACAATGAACCTGCACGGTGCACATTATTTTCTTATTAAGATATGTAATTATATGAGATTTTCATTTAATTAAACCATATAATGTTCTCACCAGTTGCAATGTAGCAAGAGGAGAGTGATCCAAAAATGTTGCTGAACCCAATGGCTATCATTTCTTTGTTTCCATCTAGCTTGTATCCTTTTATAGACGAAAAAGATCGGCCTACTGCAACTGCTTCCTGAGATTAATTAACAACAAAAGTTAATGATAATTTGGATGTTGTAGTAGTGAAGTTGAATGATTTGAGACTCACTGTGAGTGCAATGACTGCAACTATGAGTCCAATTTTAGTTAATTCTCCAATGTTGGGGTCATTGAACTGTAACAAGTGGAGTGAACTTGGGTTTAATCCTCTTTTGATGTGTTTAATGATGTTGATTCCGTGTTTATCGGCTCTTGTCAGGTAAACTATCAGAGTTGATAGAACAACAGAAAGCAGAGGAGCAATTGCTGGCAACCAGAAGAGTTTCTTGTTCCTTTTTCCCTGGTAACAAAACCCCAATTAGGGCATGTGATTCTTGATGAATTGAAAAGGTTGGTTCTTGATAATAGGGCTTAATTACCAGAAATCTGGTGGTGAGAATGAAAATTAAGAATGAGCATCCCAGGATAAAATTGTGAGGGTTCCACTGAAATGTACAACACAAAACTAATCAATAACCAGAAAAAGGAAATATAGGGAATAATATAAAATTGGACAAGAATGAAATTACAGAATGATGATAAAGTGATGCCCAAGTAGCTTTGAGGACAGAGATAACATCGGTGTTGTTAGTGAAATGAGTAATTCCAATCAGTCCTTTAAGTTGCTGAAGACCAATAACAATGGCAGCCCCTGCCATGACCCAACAATTGCAGCATGGGATAGAAAATCCAAAAGGAAACCTAACCTGTAAAAACTCCCACCAATTAGCTATAGCTTCAATGGCTGAAAGAAAAAGAAAAGAACCCACCTTAGTAGTCCAAAGGCAGCTTGGAAAATTCCCGCAAGAAAGGTTGCAGTAAGAACTGGATTTCTGTAAGCAATTGGATTAGCCTCCGGATCTTGTACTTTCTGAATCATTGAAGACAAAAGCAGTGAAACCACTGCAACCGGTCCAATCGCAATCTCCCTTGAAGTCCCCATAAAGGCATAAATTAAAGGTGGAACCACACTGGTATCTGACCACAACATAAACAAAAACTTCTCTTCATTTGTAGCTCAAATTAAACACACACAACATCCAAAAAAAAAAAAAATTATTCATCTTACACAGGCCATACTGAGGATCAAGCTTTGCCAAAGTTGCATATCCAATTCCCTACATTATGTATATAAACATTAACTAAATAACCTGAAACCGAAAAAGAACCAAAAAGAATTAGGAATATGTATTACCTGAGGAATGCAAAGGCTAGCAAGAGTTAAACCAGCCAAAACATCATTCTTGAATTTGGTTGCTTTGTAATCTCGAGACGAGACCAAGAAAGAATAAGAAATATTGCATGCAAGATTGAAATCAAAAGCTTTAAGCCATTCTTTTGATTCTTGAAAGATTTGAATGGCAATATATGTTCTCTCAAGGAGGTAGTGAGCTGATGCCATAGAGTGGGTGGCTTAGGAGGATTGAGAACCCAGGACTGAGAATGGGCATTGCTTTGAAGGTCAACCAATTGTTGGGCAGTGGGTTCAATGGCCAAAGAATCCATTGTTTGATTGAAGTGTTTGGGGGAACTCGAAGAGTTGTTGTTCTGTCTGTCTGTCATTCTTTTTAGAAGGCAAACAATATTATAGCTAAAGAATGGCGCATAGACCTTGAGAATGAGCACCCAAAATTATAGTAGACAATGGTTTGATGCTAAAGAGCAAGGACCTTCGTTGCTTTATATACACAGAGCAAAGCAAATTCAATGGTTGAGGAATTTCGAATCAAAATTAAATAAATAAAAGACTACACCATAGACCCAGGGTTGAAGATTAGCTAGATACTTGAGTGTGTTTGTATGTCCATTAATCATTTTATTATATGATAATTTTGGATTTTGCATCATGTTCCGATCATACAGTTCTTCATAAACATGTAATAAAACTACGTGAACATATAATAATGACATTATGATCCACTCCTATCCGTTTGATTTCCACCAATTGTATATATTTGTTTTTGACTTACAAGTGTAATTTGGAAAATAATTAGAGGACGAAATAATTAATGAATATTTACTATTGGATAGCCTTGTGCGTCGATCGATTCGGTTCAATAACCGAAAACCGAAATTTAAAAGATATGACAAACCGAATCAAATCGAAATATATGAATAACCGAAAAATAATCGAACCGATTTTTCGATTGGTTTGGTTTGATTAACAAAAAAAACTGAAAAATTAAATCTATTTAAAAAAAATAAAAAATTGTAGGAATTAATTAATTATGAAAATATTTTAGCCTGAATTGAATTGTCCTTTTAGAAAAGCAAAATCTGTAACTGAATAACACTTGCAATTTGAAAGCCTCTCTTTTGATTATCTTAACCAATACCAAACCAAATCAAAATTGTTCCTTGCATAGATACAATTTTAAAAGACTGGATGATTTGATGGGTTGGTGAGAGAGGTGACTGCAGGAGCAAAGATCCACGCACGTGTCCCTACTCCTACTCCTACACGTGTCAAACATCACATGCTCCTCATCCCATCACCATCCAAACAAACCAAACCTAACCAAATTAATACACTGCAATTACCTGCAGGAAATAACTACCTCACCAAAAACTAAGTTCATGGCAGGTATTTGAACATCAGAGCTTTACGCGTTTGTAATACTAGTAGGATCAGCCTCCATTCCTTCCATATCCACATCCTCTTTTCCATTGTCCATTGCATCTCCATTATCAAATGCCCATAATTGAATCAGCGAGCTATTTTTTTGGCTCTCCTCACGCAATAGCACATCTCGAAAATATCTATTGGAAAGAACATCTTTAGCAAGGCAATGAGATCGACCTTCACATAGGCAGCGATGCTTAATAAAATAGCAGTTAAATTTTCTTGATTAATAAAAAAGTGTTAAAATTAGCAGACAGAACTAAGCTCTGGTTTGGTTCGAAGAAACAGAGCAAAATACCTTAAAATACCTCAAAAGCAGAACAGGTGGATTATTGGATGCATACCTTAAAACAAGGATCGGTGGTCGTCGACCTGTTGCTTTGACAATCGGAGGTTGGGGGGCGAGGCAGCGGCGGTGATGTGCAGACTGTAGAGAAAATGGGTTAGGGGCCTAGGGTAAAAATGAAACACGCTACAAGTACATGCTTACTGATGTTATATATATAGGGTATAATGCAAAACATAAAAAAACCACGTAGTTTAACTTAAAGTTCGGTCGGTTCAATTTTTATGCGATTTTTGTCTCAAAAAACTGAATCAAATTAAAATAACCGAATTTTCTTAAAATTCAAACCAAAATCGAAATTAAAAAACCGAATTAAATTAAAAATATCGATTGATTTGATTCAATTTTTTAATTTTAACCAAATTTTGCTCACCCTTACTGTTGAATTCGAAGTTTGGAGGCCCAAACCCAGGACTGTAATGCTGCCTTTTACAATAGGATGCTTTTAATACATACTTACGCATCCAATGGGAGTTATTCACCAATTCGGTTAAATTCATCAAGAAAAAAATATAATTCAAATTTGATCTTATTTATTAATAATTAGCTTGATTCATTTGATTTGAAAAATAATCTATTTTAACTCTATTTGTTATATGTTTCATAGAATTTTATTTATCTTTATGACGTATTCGCAATCAATATAACCAGATGAATATTATTTATATTTTCATAATTTTTTATGTAACGTGAATAAAAAAACAATTGATTTTTTAGGGTCCGTTCGGTACCGTTGTATGTTTTTTATTTTTAGTTTTTTAAAATTCATAAACTGTTTTTAGTTTTTGTTATTCATTTTTCAGAAACTGTTTAAAACTGATTTTCTATTGGTTTTTAAAAAATGTTATAATATCCATTAATACATATTATACATATATATAAACTAATTATTAACATTGAATAATAAATATTTAATAAAATTCAAAATTTAAAATTTATTGCATTAAAAAAATTATCATAATATCAATCACTATTTATGAAAAATTAACAATATAAATATCAATTATTATAATTCAATCATAATTCCTGTGCTATTATATCTTGAATACTGCTCATCTGACAAAATTGACTTGCATTTATATCAAATGGCTTTGAAGCAGTGGCTTCATTATAACAGATTAAGATGACCTCAACTGTAAGAGTGGCTTTTAAACCTGTCTGAGACAAAGAATGGCATAAAATTAATACATAATAGAAACCCGCGAGCCAATCCACCTAAAGTTAGACCAGGTAGTAAAAGTGGAGAATGGACGTTTCTAGATGTGTTTGATGTGCAAGTTTTTGAGCTGCAGTCCACCTTTCTTATCAAAGAAAAAAAAGATACAGATAGAACTTCAATCAAATCAAAATTTCAACCCTAACGTGTAGCTGACCCACCAATAAATCCACTTGCCTGCCATTCTTTTGCCGCCATTGGTATTTAATAGGACTTCTTAGCTTCAGTGACAGTTAGTACTCTTAACCTAGTTCTTCTCTTATTCTGGACATAAACGCACAATGATTTCTAATTATGAATGTATCTGTTACGATTTGAGACTGACTATATTCTTTAGGTTCTGAACATTTCAATCTTGAATTTATGAAACAATTCTACAAAAGTTTAAAGATTCTACAGAAAACAAATATAAAACCAAATTGAATGAATATCCCCGAGCACTTAGATCCACAAGAACAAAAGAACTGAAGGAAGATCCATCCCATATAGTATACACTGCTCTAGCTTGTCCATTATTAAAAAGATCACAGCAGTAACCAATGATAGAAACAAGATTTTGGAAAGAGTTTCCATCATTTGAGACAGCTGCATATTATATCTTTAGCAAAGATTTAAATACAATACTGCCTAAAGAATTTATCATGCAGCATGACTAGTACTTTCATAAAATACGTCTCAAACATGACTTGTGTCATGCATAGCCAAAACAATCCAAGTAATACAAGTTTGATGGGTGTGCTGGAGAAATAAAACCTCTCAATCGATGTGGCAATCAATGCCAAGATGCTTCATGCTCTCATGAAAACCAAATTAGTAGCTACAAAAAGCACATGCCACAACTTTACCTTTTATGCTAAATTGGCTTAACAGATTTATACGAACCAATTAACAGCAGAGTTTTTACTATATATATATATATATATAAATGATCCTTCTTTCCCTGACCAGCCAATGATGGACCTCTATCTAGCAATTAGGCTAACCTACCAGCCTTCAGGTCCAAGCCAGCCTTTATTTTCAGGTCTGAACATGGCTTTGCTGCCTCAATTTCACTTCTCACTTATGCTTAACTCAATGAGTCAGTTAAATTGATTTCAACTCAGTTACTTCTTTCACTTCACATACGAGACACTGTTCTCATTTTATGCTCACCTAGCATTGAGCTGGTTGAGATAATCTTTGAGTACACTTCAAGTGCAACTGGGATTCCAACATCGGTTCTGGTAATAGCAGGATCAGCAGTTCACAATGTAAGAGTAGCAAGAAATTGGGAGATAGCACCCAACTAACAGTCCATTTCAACAACCTCTCTTGCTTTTATGCATATTATCTTCATTCAAATTTTTCTTAATTTGCATCAAACCTATGAAAATTTATCACACAACACTCCAGAACAATCCATTTCAATTACCACTTTCCTTTTATGCATAAGATCATCCAAATTGCTTCGTTTTTTTGCATCAATCTTAGTAAAAAAGTATCACATGAAGCAGCTCTACTCCTAATCTGACATCGTCCATAAACATAAAAGGACATAGAGCTTGCAATTTATGCAAAATTATAAATTTACATCTAACCTCAAATCTTCAGATCCTATAACATTTCATTGATATAATTTCAATTCACGACAATTAAAGATAGAAGACAAAGCGACTAAACAAATTCCTCAGTTTGTCTCCATTAAAATGACTAAACAATCATATATAGCAGAAGAACTCAATGCACAGATAGCAGAAGAATCAACAAGTTCGATTTCAAAAAAAAAAACACAGGATGATAACCTTAACTGTGAGAAATTAGGAGTGGACGGACGACGACGGCAGACGACGGAAGTCGGCGGCAGCAGTGGCTTGAATGATGGTGGACGCCCCACAGAAAAATAAATCGTTGTTATAAACCTAAAATCCATATTTTGCAGATTCTTGTTTTTTGTTTTCATTTAAAAAAACAATTCTTGTAGTGTTGTATAGAAACCAAAACGGAGATTTGGAGCCGAACATGTTTTTGTTTTTTAAAAAAAAAAATGGAAACGTTGAAACAGCAACGTTCCCGAACAGAGCCTTAGATTTTAGATGCATGGTTTTTTATATTTAATGAATTTTTAAAAAAATTAATGTTATAACACTTGATTCGTTTATAATTTGATAGATTTAATAATGGTTCATTTAGATTATAATTTAATTCAATTCGATACAGTTCAAAATAGAGGTGAGCAAAAAACATTTGAAAATATGGTTAACTGCAAAATCGGTACAAAATCGAATCGATTTTTATAGTTAACCGATCTGATGGATTCGGTTATGATTTTTAATTTTTACATTTTAAATTTTTGGGTATCGTTCGTTTACGGTTAATCAATTCATATATAATATATATTATATTTTTATTTTTATACTTTAAAAATTTTTTATTTTTCTTCTATTGTTTTCTAAAACTTACATAAAATAATATTTTAAAATATATTTTTATTTTTATACCTTAATTTTTTTTATATTTTTTTATAAAAACTATATAATACTTTAAACTAAATTTATATTATGTTATTTTCTTAATTATATAGTAATATTTATATGTAGTAATTGATTAACTTTTATATATTTTGTTTTTTTATCATTTATAATAGCATTTAATTACATTTCTTTATATTTTAGAGTTTATATTTTAACATTTAATATTATCTAAAATTTTATTTGACTTATAATTAAACATATTAATTTTCAATAAATATTAAATCTATTTTGTAATATTAGCTATTAATTTGTTAAACATGATTTTGGTTTTAAATTACTTTGCATATTTACAATTAAATTGAACTTTGTCTTTTTATATATATATAATTTTATGTTATAAATTTTAATAGTTAACCGAAAAATATTGGTTAACTAAACCGAAATCGATAGACAGATTAACTGAATGTAACGAATTAATTAATGATTAATAATTTTAAAAAAATTGATATTAATAAACTGATTATTATTTTTTTTTTGCTCATCCCTAGTATCAAAATCAATCTAAACCCATCTGGACTAAGCTTAGCGTGTAAGGCCCTACATTACACCCTAAGAGTAATCAGGTATGTTTGATGTATATAGTAAAGGTAATACGAGGAGAATGTGCATTGAAAATGTAGGAAAGGACATGAAAGGAATTAAATGAAATGGAATAAGTGTACAAATTAGAGAGAATGTGACATTAGGGATATAATTGAAAAGTTAAAGTAAAAGAAATGCGGCAAAAATAAAAATAAAGAACGATGAGAAATTAAATTAAGAAACATAAGTTTAAAGAGGGATTAAAGTGAAATTGTGTAAGATTTTATTTGAGCCACCAATGGAAAAGTGACACTAATATCTCTAGAAGTCTTAAGATATAAGTTAAAAGAAAAAGAAGTGGGTGTGTGTGTGTGTGTGTTGGCCGGCCATATTTGGCCACAAAAACAAAACATAAAGTTTTGTTCATCTTCCTTGATTTTTCTTCTTCCTTTCTCAAGCTTGAGTGGATCATCCAAGTAGAGAAAAGTTGTAAATGGTAGAGATGAAGAGCAAGAGTAAAGAAGAGAAGATAAGAAGGAAGAAAGAAAAAGTTAAAGCTTAAGAGAGGTATGGGAGTTAAATTATTGTTCTATGTTTTTGTAGTAAAAATAAATTGTTATATGTGTTTTAGATGATCCATAGTTGATTTTTGAGTGAATAATTGAATGAATAGTGCATGAGAAAGTTGATTTGTGCCTTAGAAAGAGTTGAGTGAAAATTTGTTTTTGGTTCACATGAACCAGTCTTAGTAAAAATGTCATAACTCTTTTTGTAGATGTCTGATTGATGTGATTCAAGTTGTATATGAATGATAAGACTTATATCTACAACTTTATAGAAGAAATCGGGACCTAAATCTGTCTCTAGAGTACCTAAAAATGAGCTTGAAGTGGACAGACCCCTGCTGTCCATCCCAAGTAAGCAGTCTTCGGTTTTTAGTGAATAAATTGAGATTTAGAAGTCTGATTTGAGTGATTTTTGATGTTTTAGAAACTAGAGACATAAAAACTTTGTAGAAGACAACTTTCCCTAAAAATGATTTTTTCTTGGTAAAAAACGACCTACAATTCTAGACAGAAAATCTGTCTTTGAGCGATTTTAGGCATCACAATTACTATGATTTTTATAGTAACCGTGAGGCAGTCCAGAACCAAAATGCACCCTACCTCACGGTTACTAAGCTTTTCTTAGTAACCGTGACCCCTTTAAAAAGTATAGGACACGGTTATTACTTATCTGGTAATGACCGTGAGGTAGTCTAATATAGTCCAGACCCTAAAGTGCAACTAGGACACGGTTACCATGAATTTGGTAGTAACCGTGACACTATCCTGTTTTTATTGAACTTGATTTTAAGGTCTCAAATTGTTATTAAAGCATGTTTAAGCCTTTCTAAGTGTTTTTAGAGTGTTTTAAGTAAAGGAAATAAGAGTAATAAGCAATATAAGTAAGTGTAAAGCTAATAAGTTAATGAAATAAGGTTTAATTGTTAAATCTTATTATATGAAAATTTATACAATTAATGAATATGAATGAACATGAATATGAGTGACATGGTATAGTAAATGATTGCATAATCTATTAAATATGTTAATGTTATGTTTCTAAAACTATGTAATAAAATGTACTAGTAATGAATGTGAGTGAATATGACAAATGGTAAGTAAAATGTTACTAATTGCATGACAATTAATAATTATACTAATGTTAATGTTAAGTGTAATTGAAATTATTGTTTAATGATTTTGTAGCATGCTCTATTTGATGTGTTATGTCTTTATGAATCTAGTTGGATCAAGTGTGATAACTTTGAGTGATTAAAGACTAATTGTAAGCCTGAATTTCACATAGTAGTGGATAGATAGGCATGCCTATAAAGGGAATAGTGATTGCAGCTGCTAGTGATGTCACCAAAGTGTGACTAGTGTAGTGTTTGATACCTTTTGGTATCTAGTGAACTGAGACTTTTATGTCTCTAGTGTTTGTACCTGTATCCACCATTTATGAGAATTCAGGCAATGAAAGTGAACTGAATATCGAATAGTGATAAGTGACAATTAATTTAAGTGTTACATGGTCATTTGTTAGTGTTAGTGTTTTGTGATAATGTTAGTGCTTTTCAGTGAATATTGAAGAGTAAGTAGAAAACTGTTTTGTGATTGTTAGTGAGTGATTAATTGCTATTGAGTGTGGTTAATGCATGTATTGAATAAGAGTGACATGTTATTATGTTATATGTATTGCCATGTTACATTGATTGTATTTGCGACTTTGATAAGAAGTCAATTGTACTGTTTGCTCCCCACTGAGCCATTGCTTAGCACGGGTGTTTTCCCGTGTAGGTGCTCAAGTGTAAGAAGGTGCTTTTGCTAGAGTCAACATCTGCAGGCCACTAGAAGGAAAGCGAGTCAGGGCTATTTCTGATAATGTATTATTTATTTGTAAATGTATAATGTAAAGAATTTGAACATGTATGTAATGAACTAAATTGTATTTGTACTTTAAATGTATGTGTGCCAGTTGTATAAATGTATTTTGTGCAAGTAATTTAGTAAAATAAAAAGTATTTTAAATGGTAATAAGAGCAGGCATTACATAGCGTTTGGCACCTGTAAACAGATGGACACAATGTGATGAATATATTTCAAGGACAATATGATGAATGCTCATAATGATTGAAAGAGTCAACCTTATGAAGAAATAAAAAAGTCGAGAGAAGTGCCAATGAAGATATTGTATCATTCTTTTTCAATTGCATCCATATTTCACCCTTATGATCAGACTGTTACCGATAGCTGGGATGCTACTGAAGATATTGTGTGAAAATTGGGGTGTTACTGATAACTATGGAAAATACATTCCTAAAGGCCCAATTAATGTAGCCCAATAACGTTTAGGACGGCCCAAGTCCACTAGCAAAAAGGAAAAGCGTGAGCTGAAAGATAACACAGGGAAGCGTGATGTCCGATTGGACTAATGGGATAGCCTGTCCTGTCAGGCCCACTAACACAAGCCAATGCCCATACTCTCCATCTACTCCCAGTCATATCGTCGCTTACCTAATCTAACTGTCGGTTATCACCCCCCAAGGTACTCAAGTACACCTCCAAATGACTCCTATAAATGGCCTAAACACGATGGCTCCAGGTATTGAACATCTGAGATTCTCTATTTTTTAAGCACTCTCTCTATAAAGTTACTAACTTAAGCTTCGAAGTGCTAGCGCCTGGGTCCGACGCACTCCCTTTTGTAGGTCCACTCATCCAATTGGTCCTTCAACTGCCAGCTCTTCTTCTCACAAGATAAAGATATTTTAAGCTTTATCAGTTACATTGAGGCAAAGGTTAAAGTAGCAAGGTTTGGCTTCTAACAACATTAAAGAAAGTGTTAGGTCCTATGAAGAGTTGCATCAACTTGATTGATGCCTCCATATCATTCAGCTTCTATGTAATGCCAGAAGTACAATGGAATATTGATAGTAATTAAGGAAAAGGCATCAGACTACTCACTCTTCCCAATATTTCTTAATCTTATTATTCTATACTATTAAACTAGAGTTACTTTAACCTAGAAAAGTGATCCCCCTCTGAATTTAATAGAGTTAAGGTCCATTGCGATCTCCAAAACTATCAATGATTTCCTCCCAAAGAATTTGAGTACTTTAACAATATAAAGGTTTCAACCAACTCCCTTGAGATGAGCCAAAAATCCACGAGTTTGCATTGGATAAAACATAGTGAACCTGCATGCCATACAGCTCACAAATAATGCAGAACTACCTTCTATCTGCAACTAAGCAACTAAAATTTACGAAAGCTACAGCTAGGTACGAACTCTTTCTACCACTACTACTTGAAACAAATATACTTACATTAAATGTTTTGAATATTGTAATTAGACGGTAGAGCAAGTGTACCCAACCCAAATGGTACCTAACTAGGTCCATTGGTAACTATAGGGTTTCTAAGAATTCTACGATTGCCATAATTCTAGACATATTCTCATTTTGAAACTCTAAAAAACTTAGCCACATGGAATCTAGATATTTTATATGCTTTTGATTCCACTTATTTTCACTAGTTGTGGATGTCTGTTCAAATGGATAGCAAAGAGCAAAATGAATGATTTTCAAGTTTTGAATTGAGAATTAAATCAAATATATCAATAATGAGAGATAGATATGGACATCAAACCATTTTTTTGAATCATCATTTTTAAGAAGAAATTGCCCCTTTATTCATATCTCACTTGCATCAATTTATCACAAGTTTCATATTTTTTGTTTTATGGTTGAGATAAGTATTAACTCCTTTAAGTTGTTTACTATACATACATACATACATACATACATACATACACATACATACATAAAGAAATTTTGAGTTTCTTTTTAAAAATATTTTGAATTTTTAATGTGTGAAGACTACTACATCAAAGGCAATAATGCCTTATGAAATATTACACCACTTCATAAACCCATGTTGTGCCGATAATGGGAGAAATTACCATAATATTCATTATGTAAAGTGGTGTAGTTACCGTGGAAAGACAATTAGTAGTAACACTTAAACTTAACACATATTAAATAAATACCCATATGCACATTGATAATAGTTCGAAAAGATTCGGACTGCTATTGGGTCACTTTGTTGAACTGCTCCCCTGATTCCTGTAATAAAGAGAAATCTGGCGGTCGATCAAGTCAGAAGTGGATTCTTCGACGGTCAAGTCAGTAGACAATAAAAGAGTAATTCTTATAGAAAATTGGCTAAGAGAGAGAACATACTTGAGTGTCTTCCACCTTTTATCGGGAAACTGAGTCCCAGTCCTTCCTGGGATAGGAGTCCCACCCGGGATAGGAGTCCCGCCTAAATAGGAGACTCTCCCAAAAATGATACTAGCTATGATTGGTCTTCGATGCAGAGTGGGCCGGTCATGGGCCTTGAAAAGTTTCCTTGGCCTGAAGCCCAATGCTTTGGACCGAATCTTGGCCCAGTCTAGTTATCACAAGTTCCCCCAAGGTCTAGAGACATTTATGTCGAGCTAGTTGGATCGAGCTCGAGACTGAGCTGGGGTAACTTGGTTTGGGAAGCTAAAGTCGCTTTTTAATAATTACAGAGAAACATCCCTCAATCCCTGCAACTATCATAATGCCATCATTACTACCCTCGAGTTCTTGCACGCCCACTTGTACTCTCCATTAATTTCACGCTACCCGATGCCATCGTAGCCATTCTTCTAGCCTTAATCCAATGGCTCATGATTCTTATAAATACCTCATATGTTTCCTTATTTCCATCTTTTCTCATTTTTCTTTTTGCAACCATTTCCTTCCTGTGCCCCTCCCTCAGCTTTCCTTCTGTGTCATTCTTCGATTCTTCATCCCAATCCCAGGTTAGTCCTTTGCAATCTTCCCAAAATTATTTTATATATTTCCTATTTTTATTTTGTGAGTATGAGTGAATCAATCGATTCTAGCGAGGTTAGAATATCTGATGGCTTGCTAGACGATAGTACTCCGAGCACCTTCGCTCGGAGCTATTCTCTCGATAATTTCCCTATCGAGCCTTCCTTCTTTCATGCTTCTAGCACAGTTCGCAAGCTCAAAATAGTTATTTCGGCTAATAACATAGCCACAACACCTCTAAACCAAAATGGCCCAACGTTAGAAGGCCACCTAGAGCCAAACCCCAAGTCGCTGAGATCAGTTCAACCACAAAAGCTATCGAGCTCTCTGCATTAACCTCTAAGACAAACTTTTTGCACCGGACTCCTCCATGATTGCCAACACCAATCTCCAAGACAACAAGAAACTGATCTTTTATGAGGTTGCTATTCATGCCAGGGTAATTTTCCCTTTGACCCGCTTTGAGACCTCCTTCCTTTAGTATTATAACCTTACTGTAAGCCAAGTGCATCCTAACGCATGGCTCACCTTAACCGCGCTTTAGATTTAGATCGATAAAAAAGCTTTGGATATGACAATTCACCTATTTAAGGCTACGCACATAGTCGAGCTCTAAGCTACGACGAAAGACCATTGCTATATCTAAGCTCATCCAAGCTATGGGCCATTTTCGGGCAATTTGGACTCTCTCAAAAATTGAAAAAGCAAATTTTTTATCATGGAGAGCGAGTCTGAATTCCCCTTCTGAACTTCATGGGGTCCCTTCGTTAATCGTAACGATCAACATGTGCAGTTAACTTCAAAAGAGGAGGGAACCCTAGCTCGGTGGAGGGAGCAAATGTTCGTTAATTGATATTTATGACTTTTGAGACCCTTAGTCGGCTTTTGAATCACCTAGCGAAATACGACGTACTTGAATTCTTCTTTCTCCTTTGTATACGAATCTAATTTGTTTCTCATCCTGTTTGTGCTTTGCAGTTATGAAGAGGGTATGAAAGTCTTCCTTTAGCGAGAAGTTCAAAGCCAAGAAACAAAAGATGGGGGATACCTCTGAGCCCATCCCTCGGGTGACCTCCAATCCCCCTCCTGGCGCTTTTGAGCCCTCGACTCAACCCTCGCCAGTTTTAATGGAGGAACCTCCTTCCAGTACCTGCCCCGGTGCCTGAACTGAAGCGAGTCAGATTCCTGTCGGAAAACCAAATCCTTCGGCCCCTATTGCTATAACTATTTCAGACACCCCCTGACTTCCAAAGTTCGAGGGTCCCCATAGTCGGGTCGGCCTTCCACGGTGCTACCGGGCCCTTCATCCGATCGTGCTCTACAAAAAAAGGCCTATGATCCCTCTGTTGGGGAGAGAGTTTCTCGAACTATTGAAGAAGTTCGGGGCATGTGGCTACAGAATAAGAACGCATATAGCTTGTCCAACCCAGACTTCAATAGCTTCTGCTCTCTGCTAACGTGTATCCCATATGAGGTTACCTCCCTCGTTAATCTGAAGGTGGAGCATCTCTATGCCATCATTAGAAAGCACCAAGTTGAGGTATGTTTGGTCTTATTTCCAGCTCTTGTCGATGCCCCTTAACCTCTAGTTTAACCCTGAGCTAACATCTATTTTTTCAGAGCTCGGTTCTAGCCAATGCGTCCATTGGGAAGATGAGCAGGCTTTTAGGCTGTTAAGGGAAGAGAAGAGGATTTCAAAGGACCTTACTAGGAAGTTAAAGGAGGTTAAAGTGAGAGAAGTCGAGGACTCCTATCGTAAAGCCTTTGACGATTATTCAGGAAAGCTAGCCACCGCCGAGGCCTTCGTTGCTCGATCTAAGGAAGAGCTTCAAGCATCTGCGGCTAAGGCAAATAAGGAGCTTCAATCCATGATTGCTGAGCTAGAGAAATGCCGGGTAGAGAAGACATTGTTGGAGGTGCGCTGTACCGAGCTAGACGAGAAGGTTGATGATCTTGCTGTGGGTAAGGCCATTGCCTACGGAGCCAAGCTTATTCGCGAAATGAAGAGCAAGTTCCCCGATGAAGACTTATCCTGGCTGGATGAGATTGAGCTAGACGAAGAGGAATTTGGTCCTTAGTGTTTGTTTATTTTTCTTTTTGTTATAGCTCTCGTTGCCGAGTTTCTTTGTAATGAATACTTATGAGTAATACAATGTGAACAACATGCTTAAGCAACACCTTTTGATTCGACCTCTCCCCCTATGTGTGTTCCGCGCTTTATTATATATATATTTTTTCAAACTGGCAACCCCGGCTAAGTAAGCTGCTTCTAATATGTTAAATTTAATTACCATGTGAAACTAGGTCTTGGGCCGCTCATTCGGGCCTTATAACCTGCATGAACTGGTGAGTCTATTTTTCAAAAACAAATGAAGAGGAATTTTGAAATAAACCAAAAATGAAATGCTTGCGGCCTTCAATGATACGGCCAGGCTGTTTATTATTAATGAATTTTGCTCGAGGCTAAAGCTGCCGAGCTGACCTTTATAAGACAATTATGGCGTAAGCACCGAATCAAGATGAGTTACATTATATAAGTGGCGACATGCCAAATCTAAAAATAAGCTCGTGGCTATAGCACCTAGTGAGCAAGACGAGCTAGGGCTATGGTGCCTAGTAAACAAGATGAGCTCGTGGTGAGAGTGCCGAGTGAGCTAGACGGGCTCTTGGCAATAGTGCCTAATGAGCAAGATGGGCTTGTGGCGATAGTGCCTAGTGAGTGAGACGAGCTCGTGGCAATAGTGCCAAGTGAGCTATACGTGCTCGCGGCGATAGTGCCGAATGAGCAAGATGGGCTCATGGCGATAGTGCCTAGTGAGCGAGACGTGCTCATGGTGATAGTGTTGAGTGAGCTACTGGTAATACTTTTTCAAGTTTGAAATGTTCTAGGAGTGCGGAAAGACTTTTTCGGACATGTTCTTTAGTCGATAGCTCCGAAACCCACCACTTCATGAACCTCAAACGGTCTTACCCAATTCGGGCTCAATTTTCCTACCCCTGCCGTCATTTGGGCTTCGATGGCCTTTCTCAAGACTAGCTCACCAACCCGTAGAGTCTGGGGTTTCACCCTACGATTGTGGTAAGACGTCATCTTCTGCTTGTACATCATTGCTCGGATCTGTGATTCCTCTCTTTTCCCTTTTAAGGTATCCAGATGGTACAGTTATGCCTCCTTGTTAACTTTCTCATTGTACAAACTGACCGTTGTATTTGGTATCCCTATTTCACAGGGAATCATTGCTTCTACTCCATAGATTAAATAAAAAGGTGTTGCTCTGATCGATGACCCAGGTGAGGTTCGATAGGCCTAGAGAACATTGTTCAGCTCGTCCACCCAAAGAACTTTGGCTCATTCCAGTCTCTTTTTCAAGCTAGATAGTATCGTCCTATTGGTCACTGTAGTCATTTCATTTGATTGTGGGTGATAGGCTAATGTGAATCTCAGGTCGATGTGGAGCTCTTTGCAAAAGTTCCTGAAAAATTGACAATCGATCTGTTTTCCATTATCAATAATGAATGTGTGCGAGATACTGAACCTGGTGATAATTGACCTCTGGACGAACTTGATAATATTGGCTGGCGTGATTGTTGCAAGAGGCTCGGCCTCCACCCATTTGGTAAAGTGATCGATCACCACTATGAGGAACTTCTTTTGCCCAGTTGCTATTGGAAAGGGCCCCAGTATGTCGATTCCCCATTGTGCAAAAGGCCAAGGGCTATAGATCAGTGTCTAATAGACATATCTATGATGGATGATATTTCCAAACCTCTGACACTTATCACATTGCCTAACTAGACCCTTAACGTCGTCTTTCATTCTCAGCCAATAGTATCCCTGTAATAAGGCCTTCCGAGCTATCGCCTATGCGCCTTCATATGCTCTGCAAATTCCCTCATGAATCTCCTTGAGGACATAGTCCCCTTCTTCTGAACTCAAGCATAGCGACCAAGCATGCGAGTAGGACCTTTTGTACAACTTCCCATCTAAAATAGCATACGAACTAGAATGCCAGACTATTTTTTTTGCTTCCAGCTGATCATTCGGGAGTGTACCGTTGTCCAAGAACTAGTAGATCGATAACCTCCATCCATCCATTTGTTTGTTCATATGCACTGAGTATGTTTCATATGATGGCTTCTTCGTGACTGCCCAGATTATGTGTTCTAATGGTATGACACTATTGGATGATGCCTGCTTGGCTAATGATTCCGTCACGCTGTTCTCTTCCCTTGGTATCTGCTCAATTGTCCATGAGCTTTCCCCTTTCTCCAGCCGAGCTAGCAGAGAGCATACCAGGTCTTTGTACTTTACCATTGACTGTTCTTTGGCTTCAAACCTCCTCGATAGTCGGCTAATAACCACTTGTGAATTAGAACAAATAAGTAAGAGCTTGGGCTTTATCTCCATAGCGAGCTGAAGCCTAAAACAAAGGGCCTCATACTCTGTGACATTTTTTGATGTTGGAAATGACAGTCGAGCCATAGCCCGTATACGTATTTTTCCTGGGCTTGCGAGCACGACCCCCACTCCTGCTCTCGCTATTGCTGCTGTACCGTTAGCATACAACTTCCATGTTTCCTTATTTGGCTCGGGTGGAGAGACATGAAGCTCGATTATGAAATAAGCCAGGACTTGTGCCTTCATTGCCGAGCAGGATTTATATCGGACATCGAACTCCCCCAACCGAGCTGCCCACTTTGTTATCCTACCTGATGCCTCCGATTTTTGCATTACCTTTCTAAGGGGGGTGTTGGTCCGAATAAAGACCGTATGAGCCTGGAAATAAGGTTTTAGCTTAACTGCTGAAGTGACTAAGGCCAAAGCTAGCTGTTCGACGATGGGATAATTGAGTTCAGGCCCCCAAAGAACCTTGCTAGTATAGTAGATGGGAAACTATTGTGTGCCTTCCTCTCTAACCAAGATCAAACCTATAGCTCCCTCTAACACCAACAAGTATATGAATAGGCTCTCTCCTAGCTGTGGCCCGCTGAGCAATGGAGGCGAGCTCAAAAATTTCTTCAAAGCCTTAAAGGCCGCCTGACAATCTGGACCCCATTCGAAATTCTTCATGTTCTTCAATGCTTTGTAGAATGGTAGACACCGCTTGGCTGAACAGGAGATGAACCTGCCTAAGGTCGTAATTTTGCCATTCAAAATCTACACCTCTCTAATCATTTTTGGGGGTTCCATACTTAAGATAACTTCAATCTTCAAAGGATTAGCTTATATCCCTCTTTTTGAAATCATAAAACCTAAGAATTTGCCTGAACGAACCCTAAAGGCACACTTTTTTGGATTTAATTTAAGCCCGGACTTTCTAAGAGTGGAGAACGTTTCTTCAAGCTCCCTAGGAAGTTCTACAGGAGTTCGGCTTTTAACAATCATATCATCTACGTATACCTCCATGTTTTGCCCTATCTGCCCTGTAAACATTTTGTTCATCAACCTCTGATAAGTTTCCCTCGTATTTTTGAGCTCGAAGGGCATTACTTTGTAGCAGTACGTCCCATTATGAGTGATGAATGCTATTTTTTCCTCGTCTGTCGGGCTTATGGGGATTTGGTGGTAGCCCTCCAAAGCGTCTAAGAAGGTGTACTCTTCAAATCCAGCTATTAAATCTACTAGCATGCTAATGTTCGTCAGAAGGTAACTATCTTTCGGGCACGCTTTGTTCAAATCTGTGAAATCAATGCACATCCTCCATTTTCCTGTAGATTTCTTAACCAATACCACATTGGCCAGCCAGTCCGGATAAAGCATCTCCCTTATGAATTTGCTCTTCAACAGTGTGCTCGTTTCCTTATTTATAGCTAGCTGTCTTTCTGGCACCTGGTTGTGTTTTTTCTATTTCACTGGCTTGCAACGAGGATTTAAGTTTAAAGAATGAGACATTAACTCTGGTGAAATGCCCGTTATGTCCGAAGGTTTCCAAGCGAACACATCCTCGAAGGCTTCAAGGACATTTAGTAAGGGCTTCATCTCTAAACTTTCCTTTCCTGATGGTTTCAGTCACTTCGTTAACTTTTATGTAGTACCCGGCTAAATTCAGGAACTCCACATTTAACCAAAGGTTACATTCACTAAACTAAGCAGATAGTTGTTTTTCTTTCAATACTCGTAGAGCAAATCTCAAATACTTATCATATTCTTTCTATGTCTCCAAACATACTAGATAGTGATTACTCAAATCCACTAAAATAGATCTAAGTAAAGGTGGAAAAATCTTTCCCATCAATGCACAAAGGTGGTTGCTGCGTTAGCAAATCTAACTGACACGACCAATAACTTATAAGGACTACATCAGATACAAAAAATAATCTTGAGTACACTATTTCTCATCTTATTCTTAGGTTGTCCCTATGCTCATCATATCCCTTGTCAGTTTCATTCTATCAAGTGGGGCCTATGCACACAGTATGATGCAAATCAAATGCTGTCAAACAATGTGAAATGCTATGTAATGAATGTATGATTTTATGTATGTAGTAGAATATTGTCACATATTCTCATATAATGCAGATGTTATAGCCCATCCCAATACTATGTAATATGCAATCAAATCCCCACGCCTGTAAAGGAATCACTGACAGGTATATAGAGAATCTTAAACAACCTCAACTTATAACAATTTGCTCAATGACATTTTTAAATCATTATAATCCAGTCAAGGTATCTCTATGTCCTATACCAATTATTTGAACCCAATATACAATTTCTTTTTAACTTTCTGGCATACTCTTTATTTTTTCCTTCTTTAGACTATTTCTCATCCACATAGGCACTTAAACTCTCACATTTACATTCAGTTTCAGTCAATTCTTCATTTTCCTGCTTTGACCTCAAAGAGATCTCAAGTAGCAATACTTTCATTCTCACTCTCTATCATCTTTACTGTACAAAATCACTCACTTTACATCTGACAATCTTAGTCAAATGTCAACTTTTCACTTTTTAAAACAAAGAGGAGAGCATGTACACGTCAGATTCCTAACACTTATCTCTTATTTTTGGCATGTATATACGGACAAACCTATCACTTAATCTTATCTCACTCCGATCTTAGAACCGCTTAAACCTTTGCTCTGATACCACTAAATGTAACACCCTTATCAAAATAGTATTTTTCGATGCAAAATTTATGGGTAAACGATAAAATTTTTTTTCAAACTTCAATCACTGCCAAACAACTTTGATATAATTTAATATTACTATTCAATTTATGTAATTTCGACAGCACAACGGCTAGAACTTACCACATAGCCTTTCAGAGACACAACAAATCATATCAGATAGCAATATACATTTTACACAATCAATCACATATCAATGATAGTCATTTTACATTTCTTACTAATACTTATCCATCGACAGACATAACAATATTTATCATTTAACAAAAACAAACTTGAATACAGTTCAGTTCTTTACTTTTACTATCTAAGTATATACATGCCACAAATACTAGCAATTAAATTACAACTAATTTTTCTTCATCTTCGAATTTTGCTTCTCCATGTACCGAGCTCCTTCAATACTTCAAAACCTGCATGCAGTAAACACTACGTGCTGAGCATTAGAAATGCTCGGTGGTGACTTCTAATCCTAAAACTTTCCAATTTAAACATAATTACATAAATTATGCAAACTTTTATTCTTATTTATCAGAAATTTACCTTTAAATTTCTTTCACACTATTTTCATTATTTACCAACATTTTTGGCAATCGTTTTACTTTGATCTTATACTTTTCAATTTACTTTACACTACTTTCGTTGTGTTTCGATTACAAATTGACTTTTATTTTTACGTTTCTTACTTCTACCCTTACTTATCTTTTGTCTTATACTTTTGAATCACTGATGCAGTTGCCATTTCATTTAACGAGTTACATGGATACTCATGTCTTTAATGGCAATTTTTCTGTTCCTAGTTCCATTAGGTAATTCAAATTAAATTTCCACTATTTATTCTTTTAACTCACTTTAATCTTTTCAATAATTCGTGCGAGAAATATCAAGGCTTATAATCTTTATTGTAAAGTGATGTAATTATTTTGAAACACTATGTATACAAATCTTTATTTTCTTTTCTTTTTACAAATGAACCTTTTGCATTTTAACTGAACAATCATTTGTATTTTGATAATTTTACTTTTATTTAATCTTTACTTCCAGAATTTTATTATTTAGTCATATTTTTACACTTAAATATAATATTATCATTTTTGACTTTAAATACATAATTAGCACTATTTTTTGACCTTTTTATTTTTTTAAAATAATAATTGGTACTGAAATTATCAATTCATTCTCATGGGCCTTTCCATAAACATTTTATTTTTATAAATATTTTCTTTTCATTCTTGCTTATTAATTACAACCTTTGGGAACAAGTTCGGTTTTATCCTAAAGTTTTCATTTTCTTTCAATCAGGTTCTTTTTCATTTATAACATTTACATTCAATTACTTTTACACTTCTGATTTATTCTTTTCAATATGCCCTTATTGCAATATGAATTGACTCTCAACAAGGATATGCGAGACATGTAACCAAAGGTCCCACTAATAGAGAAATGACCCCTAAGGGATCATTTCTCAAAAAGCACATCACTAACACTTTACTTTAACACTGAAGCTATGGAGATCAGAGATCCTACCCATAGCAAAGCAAGTCGCAATGACTTACATCGCAGTATAGGGTATCCCTATGGCTAGCCAATTATATCTTGAATAAGAATATCACTACCTGACTATTGCTAAGGGCAAAAATAGTCAAGAACTTTCTGAATGATTTTTAAATTTCGATAATTTTAATTTATTTTCTTTTGCTAAAAACAATACATTTTGTCAATTGCACTCTTTTTAGTACTTTTAATTATTCAATAACTATTTTTTCGGTTACTTTTTTCTTTTCTTAAATTATTTTACAATAATTCAATATGAACATTTAATATTTTTCAGACATATAACTTCTGAAATTACTTTTAGATAAATATTTTTTCATACTTTGATACACTTGGTGAATTATTTTGTTATAATTCACCATTCGTTCTTTTTCTTTAACACTTTACACGTTATGAATTATCGCTGTATAATTCAATACTTTACTTTTACATTTATTTTATTGGTCTGAATTTGGCAATTATTCGAAATTCGAAATACTTTTATAAAGATTGTGAATTATTTACAATAATTCACAATTTTTATTCAAAATATGAATATTTTGATAATAATTCAATACGGTTAATTTATTCACTATACTTTTTATTTTCTGAAAATTTATCATTTAATATCTTCATTTTCTTTATACGAATTGCAAATCAAATTATATTAAATTTACAAATTTTTAACTATTTATTGAATTATTTCTCAATAATTCAATATTTCAATTAAGCATGTTCCATAATTACTTTCTAAATTAATCCATAAATCACATAAATTCCATAAAAATTTATGTGAATATTATTCTTTAATTATTGTCATCTTTGCTTATTTTATGAATTATTTTACCATAATTCATCATATACATATATATATATACACTTAAAATTTCTCTAAAACTTCCATAAAAATTTATGGACAATTCATTTTATGCTTATTATCATTTTATAATATGATCAACAAAAATTCACCATTTTATCAATTACATCATTCAATAAATATTTCAAAATATTCATATAAATTCTTATAAATTTCATAACAATTTATGGATATATTATTTCATCTTCTCTATCAAATTAAGACTTAAATTCATTAATTTACAACACAATAATTTATTTCCTTTAAAAGGGGATTTTTGATTCATAAAGAAAATTTCTTAATAAATTTTCTTAACTCAATTTATATACTATATTAGGCTTAACCAAAATTTAATTGAACAATCATAACATTAATTTCAATTTTACTCAATAATTCAATATTTTTCCTTAATAAATTTAAAAAATTCAACAAATTAAGGGAAAGTTAAAAGATTTCGTAGTCACATACCTTAATAATCGAATTCGCTTTGATTTGCTTAATAATTTGCTCATCGGACCGGTCACCAGAGGCTCGCCTGTGACAATCTGACATTGCCATTTTGTAGATCGGGATCCCCTGATTCCTTTTTTGGTGGTCACGTGCTCAAATATTGTCATGGTTGGTCAGAATTTACACTTGAGTAACCCGCCAAATTCATTTTTGATCTATCAATTGTCGGCATTTGAGGGGCGATAGAGTATACCGAAAGACTCGTCTCACTGCTGGGAGTCGGTCGGTGGTAACAGAATCACCGTTGCCACCGTAGATCGTCGAAAAAATAAGAAAAATCGATCGAAATGAAAAAAAAGAGAAACCGAACGATCGGAGCACCTTCGTGGGATCGAACGCCGATGAGAGAGAGATGGCATGTCGCTTGTCGCCATCACGATGGTGGCCGACGAAGGGTACGGCCGGTAGTTGCCAGTCCCTCCTTTCCCTTCTTTTTCTTTTCTTTTCTTTCTTTTCTTTTCTTCTTTTGGGTCATCGTCCACCGCACCGTTTTTTTGTTTTTCCTTTTTTTTTCTTTTTTTTTTCTTTCTTTTCTTTACATCTTAGCACCTTTTTGTTTTTTCTTTCTTTTTTTGTAACCCTTTATGGCCATTTGTGGCCAACGTTGGCTGCCCCTTTTTTTACACATAAATATATTTACATATATATGTATCCATAATTTTACCATTTTAGCACCCCAAAACTTTTTCTCTCGCTTTCAAAGCTCCTATTCATTTTAAAATCGATTTCATAATTTTTATCATATTAAAAATAGGTGAACCATAAATTTTCGATTCAATCGGAGTCCGTTATCGGTCCGATATAAATTTATCAGTCCAATTAGATAATTACCGATGTCACGAAAAAATTCAATTCTCGTTACCAAAATATTCTATATAAAAATTCATGAAGACCTGCAAATTATGGCAATATTTGAAGTTCATTTACTATTTTTAAAAATTATACAAAATCAAGTCACCTTTCCTACCAGAAAAATTGACTATTTACCTTTTTCATATTTTTGACTTTTCGAGTCTCATTCGACCTCGGTTTCACTTCAAATTTTAACTCCGAACTCACTATGACCAATACTTTTTGATGGTCCAATAAAATATTTTTGACTTCCAGATGTACTTTTTGGCTCAAAAAATACTATTCACTATCGAAAAATATTGTTCATAGCTAATCCGGTGTTGAGGCTGCTACAATTCTCCCCTACTAAAAAAAATTCATCCTCTAAATTTACTTATATTGAAGAGTAGATACTATACAGTTGTCTTATCAATGCTTCTTTCACATTCAATGGTTCCGAAGCATCTTTGCTAATGGAACCCACTTACTTTCGACCTAATCATTTCCAGTATGGTCTTCATCGGTCTCTTTTCCACAGGTCATTCATCCTGTGTGCAGATTTCTTTCATATTCCAAATCAAATCAAACTTTACTGATTAATTTGCACTTAATGAAGTCTAACATAAAGGATTCTACTAAGAACAAACACTTTTCACGACCATTATCACATTTACATACACTTTACTATAACCATTCTTTCAATATCTGAATTATCCACTCTTACTGACCATCAGTTCTAGGATGGATCACTATGCAAATGTTAAGGTTATCTTTAATATCTTATATAGCATTTTTTTCTTTAAAGCACAGACAATCCGATAACAGAATCTCTAATCATATTGTCCCATTCCTAATCAGATATCATTATAAGTCGAAGCAATTCCTGAAGGAATCTAATGCTTCGCTTTTATTTGCTGACACATCAAACATTCACTTATAATACCTGTCACATTACACTTTCAACCTGACTTTCAATATTAAGCTTGTAATCCTGGTATATCTGATAATTTTCAAAATTCAAGGTATTACTATCTCGGTGGGCTTCAGGTAAGAATCTTTCAACTTATTCACAATGACTATCACACATTCTCTTTCTGAACCATTTTTCCTATCCGATATACAATATCGATTTCACTTATAATTTAACTAAGAATGCCCCCATCTGAAGCCAAACTTAAATTGATATTCATGGCTTGAAGAACCGAAAATATCATAATTAATCATTCTTACTCATTATTCAGTCATACATATTCATTTAAATGGATTCACCTCATCAAATACGGATTCTTATACTGAGGGTTTTAGCTACTTCGTTAACTTTTATGTAGTACTCGGTTAAATTTAGGAACTCCACATTTAACCAAAGGTTACATTCACTAAACTAAGCAGATAGTTATTTTTCTTTCAATACTCACAGAGCAAATCTCAAATACTTATCATATTCTTTCTATGTCTCCAAACATACTAGATGGTGATTACTCAAATCAACTAAAATAGATCTAAGTAAAGGTGGAAAACTCTTTCCCATCAATGCACAAAGGTGGTCGGTGCATTAGCAAATCTAATTGACATGGCCAATAAATTATAAGGGCTACATCAGATACAGAAAATAATCTTGAGCACACTATTTCTCGTCTTATTCTCAGGTCGTCCCTATGCTCATCATACCCCTTGTCAGTTTCATCCTATCAAGTGGGGCCTATGCACACAGTATGATACAAATCAGATGCTGTCAAACAATGTGAAATGCTATGCAATGAATGTATGATTTCATGTATGCAGTAGAATACTGTCACGTATTCTCATATATTGCAGATGTTATAGACAATCCCAATATCATGTAACATGCAATCAAATCTGTAAAGGAATCACTGACAGGTATATAGAGCATCTTAAACAACCTCAACTTATGACAATTTGCTCAATGACATTTTTAAATCATGATAATCCAGTCAAGGTATCTCTATGTCCTATACCATTTATCTAAACCCAATAGACAATTCCTTTTTAACTTTCTGACATACTCTTTATTTTGTCCTTCTTTGGACTGTTTCTCATCCACATAGGCACTTAAACTCTCACATTTACATTCAGTTTCAGTCAATACTTCATTTTTTTGCTTTGACCTCTAAGAGATCTCAAGCAGCAATACTTTCATTCTCACTCTCTATCATCTTTACTGTACAGAATCACTCACTTTACATATGGCAATCTTAGTCAAATGTCAACTTTTCACTTTTTAAAACAAAGAGGAGAGCATGTACACGTCAGATTCCTAACACTTATCTCTTATTTTTGGCATGTATATACAAATAAACCTATCACTTAACCTTATCTCACTTCGATCTTAGAACCGCTTAAACCTTTGCTCTGATACCACTAAACGTAACACCCTTATCAGAATAATATTTTTTGATGCAAAATTTATGGGTAAAAGGTAAATTTTTTTTTTCAAACTTCAATCACTTTCAAACAACTTTGATATAATTTAATATTACTATTCAATTTACGTAATTTCAATAGCACAACGGCTAAAACTTACTAGCCTCCTGAAAAATTCAAACAATCCACACAGCCTTTCAGAGGCACAACAAATCATATCAGATAGCAATATACATTTTACACAGTCAATCACATATCAATGATAGTCATTTCACATCACTTACTGACACTTATCTATCGACAGACATAACAATATTTATCATTTAACAAAAACAAACTTGAATACAGTTCAGTTCTATACTTTTACTATCTAAGTATATACATGCCACAAATACTAGCAATTAAATTACAACTAACTTTTCTTCATCTTCGAATTCTGCTTCTCCATGTACCGAGCTCCTTCAATACTTCAAAACCTGCAAGCAGTAAACACTACATGCCGAGCATTAGAAATGCTCGGTGGTGACTACTAATCCTAGAACTTTCCAATTTAAACATAATTACATAAATTATGCAAACTTTTATTCTTATTTATCAGAAATTTACCTTTAAATTTCTTTCACACTATTTTCATTATTTATCAACATTTTTGGTAATCATTTTACTTTGATATTATACTTTTCAATTTACTTTACACTACTTTCGTTGTGTTTCGATTACAAATTGACTTTTATTTTTACGTTTCTTACTTCTACCCTTACTTATCTCTTGTCTTATGCTTTTGAATCACTGATGCAGTTGTCGTTTCATTTAATGAGTTACATGGATACACATGTCTTTAATGGCAATTTTTCTGTTCCTAGTTCCATTAAGTAATTCAAATACAATTTTCACTATTTATTCTTTTAACTCACTTTAATCTTTTCAATAATTCACGCGAGAAATTTCAAGGCTTATAATCTTTATTGCAAAGTGATGTAATTATTTTGAAACACTCTGTATACAAATCTTTATTTTTTTTTTACAAATTGTACCTTTTTCATTTTAACTGAATAATCGTTTGTCTTTTGATCATTTTACTTTTCATGTAACCTTTACTTCCAGAATTTTATTATTTAGTAATATTTTTACACTTAAATACAGTATTATCATTTTTGACTTTAAATACATAATTAGCACTATTTTTTGACCTTTTTATTTTTTTAAAATAATAATTGGTACATAAATTATCAATTCATTCTCATGGGTCTTTTCATAAACATTTTATTTTTATAAATATTTTCTTTTCATTCTTGCTTATTAATTACAACCTTTGGGAACAAGTTCAGTTTTATCCCAAAGTTTTTATTTTCTTTCAATCAGGTTCTTTTTCATTTATAACATTTACATTCAATTACTTTTACACTTATGATTTATTCTTTTCAATATGCCCCTAATGCAATATGACATGACTCTCAAAAAGGATATGCGGGACATGTACCCAAAGGTCCCACTGATAGGACTATGACTCCCAAGGGATCATTTCTCAAAAAGCACATCACTAACACTTTCACTTTAACACTGAAGCTATGGAGATCAGAAATCCTACCCATAGCAAAGCAAGTCGTCATGACTTGCACCGCGATATAGGGTGTCCCTATGGCTAGCCAATTATATCCTGAATAAGAATATCACTACCTGACTATTGCTAAGGGCAAAAACGGTCAAGAACTTTCTGAATGATTTTCAAACTTCAATAATTTTAATTTCTTTTCTTTTGCTTAAAACAGTGCATTTTGTCAATCACACTCTTTTTAGTAATTTTAACTATTCAATAACTGTCTTTTCGATTACTTTTTTCTTTTCTTTCACCTTTTCTTGAATTATTTTACAATAATTCAATATGAACATTTAATATTTTCCAGACATATAGCTTCTAAAATTAATTACTTTTAGATAAATTCTTTTTCATACTTTGATACACTTGGTGAATTATTTTGTTATAATTCACCATTCATTCTTTTTCTTTAACACTTTATACTTTATGAATTATCGCGGTCTAATTCAATACTTTACTTTTACATTTATTTTATTGGTATGAATTTGGCAATTATTCGAAATTCAAAATACTTTTATAAAAACTGTGAATTATTTACAATAATTCACCATTTTTATTCAAATTATGAATATTTTGGTAATAATTCAATACGGTTAATTTATTCACTATACTTTTTATTTTCTGAAAATTTATCATTTAATCTCTTCATTTTCTTTATATGAATTGCAAATTAAATTATATTAAATTTACAAATTTTTAACTGTTTATTGAATTATTTCTCAATAATTCAATATTTCAATTAAGCATGTTCCATAATTACTTTTAATCCATAAATCACATAAATTTCATAAAAATTTATGTGAACATTATTCTTCAATTATTGTCATCTTTGCTTATTTTACAAATTATTTTACCATAATTCATCATATACATATATACATACACTTAAAATTTCTCTAAAACTTCCATAAAAATTTATGGGCCATTCATTTTATGCTTATTATCATTTTATAATATGATCAACAAAAATTCACTATTTTATCAATTACATCATTCAATAAATATTCCAAAATATTCATATAAATTCCTATGAATTCCAAAACAATTTATGAATATATTATTTCACATTCTCTATCAAATTAAGACTTAATTTCATTAATTTACAACACAATAATTTATTTCCTTTAAAAGGAAATTTTTGATTCACAAAGAAAATTTCTTAATAATTTTTCTTAACTCAAGTTATATACTATATTAGGCTTAACCGAAATTTAATTGAACAATCATAACATTAATTTCAATTTTACTCAATAATTTAATATTTTTTCTTAATAAATTTAAAGGAAAATTCAACAAAATAAGGGAAAATTAAAAGATTTCATAGTCACATACCTTAACGATCGAATTCGCTTCGATTTGCTTAATAATTTGCTCACCGGACCGGTCGCCATAGTGTCGTCGGAGGCTCGTCGAAATCTTGCCGGTGACAATCCGACATCGCCATCTTGTAGATCGGAATCCCCTAATTTCTTTTTCGGTGGTCACGCGTTCAAATGTTGTCATGGTTGGCCGAAATTTATACTTAAGTAACCCGCCAAACCCATTTTTGATCTATCAATCGTCAGTGTTTGAGGGGCGATGGAGTATACCGGAAGACTCGCCTCACTGCTGGGAGTCGGTCGGTGGTAATAAAATCACCTTTGCCGTCGTAAATCGTCGAAAAAATAAGAAAAATCGATCGAAAAGAAAAAAAAGAGAAACTGAACGATCGGAGCACCACTGTGGGATCGGATGTCGGTGAAAGGGAGATGACATGCTGCTCATTGCCATCACGGTGGTGGCCGGCAGAGGGTGCAGCTAGCGATTGTCGGTCCCTCCGTTCCTTTTTTTTCTTTTCTTTTCTTTTCTTTCTTTTCTTCCTTTGGGTCGTCGTCCACTGCACTGCTTCTTTGTTATTCTTTTTTTTCTTTCTTTTCTTTACATCTGAGCACCTTTTTGTTTTTTCTTTCTTTTTTTGTAACCCTTTATGGCCATTTGTGGCAAACGTTGGCTGCCCTCTTTTTTACACACACACACACACACACACACACACACATATATATATATATCCATAATTTTACCATTTTGGCCCCCGAAACTTTCTCTCACTTTCAAAGCTCCTATTCATTTTAAAATCAATTCCATAATTTTTATCATATTAAAAATAGGTGAGCCATAAATTTTTGATTCAATCGGAGTTCATTATCGGTCCAATTTAAATTTTCAGTCCAATTCGATAACTACCAGTATCACGAAAAAATTCAATTCTCATTACCAAAATATTCTATATAAAAATTCATGAAGACCTGCAAATTATGGCAATATTCGGAATTCATTTACTATTTTTAAAAATAACATAAAATTAAGTCACATTCTCTACTAGAAAAATTAACTCTCTACCTTTTTCATATTTTTGACTTTTCGAGGCTCATTTGACCTCGGTTTCACTTTAAATTTTAATCCTGGACTCACCATGACCTATATTTTTTGATGGTATAATAAATTTTTTTGACTTTCAGATGTACTTTCCGGCCCAAAAAATACTATTCACTATCGAAAAATATTGTTCACAGCTAATCCGGTGTTGAGGCCATTACAGGTTAACTGTTGACTAATGGTTAATCGATCTTTATACATTTTATAAATTATATTTTAAATTTTACATTTATATTTTTTAATATTTTTGTAATTTATAAATATTAAGATATATATAGCTTTCTAAAATATTATTCTAATACATATTTTTAGTAAATAAACATTAAAATTATTTTTTATTACTATTATTTATTTATTATATGTGCATAATTAGCACTATTTTTGTTAGTTCTTTATTGAATATATTTAATTTTTATAATTAATTATGAAAATTTTATTTTTATTTTGATTTTTTAATGGATATTGTATTTAATTTGTATTTTTTCATTTCTTAAATATTGTTAACTATTAAAAATGATATTACAAATTGTATAATTTATTAAATTTATATGTTAAATTTTTTTAGTGGTTAACTGATAAATCAATCCAAAAAATTGAATTAAAAACCAAAATTAATATATTGATTAATCGAAATTAATAGACTGATTAAAAAAAATTATTAATGGATCGGTTAAGCTCGCCCCTACCTGTATTAGCCATATTAATTAAATGGATGGAATCATAAATATGTGGTTTTAAAAAGGTCCAGTTTTACTTTTTTCATCATTTAAATTTTCCATTAAAAATAAAAGAAATATGCTTGCACATATAATCTATAAATACAATTATTCTCATCTTCACATTATATACAAGTAATAACTCAAACGATGAAGTAGCTCTGTACAAACCCTAAACTACAAAAGAAAAAGCTTTTTAGCAATAGAGAAATCGCTAAAACATCAAAATCCATCTTTAAAGATAATCATTTTAAGTGTACGTAGCGATTTTCTCTCTGAATTCATATAAGTTTTCAGTTTCACTTCATTTAAGTGTGGGATTGTTGTCAATCCATTTGCAGGCAGCAATTTCATCTTTCTTTCTCTTGAATTTTATTTTTTAAATAACATTATTTTTAAAAAATTAATTAAAAATATAGTATAATAAAAATATTTAAAATTTTGGTGTTATTAGAAATTGATGGTAAAACCATATGGTTACCTCGGACATTTATACTCTCCATAATAATTTTTTCAAATTGGTTTGGATATGAACTTTTTAAGTTTATTTGTTATTTTTTTTTCTTTTCACTACAAGGAAAATTCATTTTTCTGACGAAAATTCCCGACGAAATTGAGTGAATTTTCGTAGGGAAACCAAATTACTGATGAAATTTAGCGACGGAAAATGGTGAAGAGAACACGTTGTAGGTTTTTTTCCCAACAAAAATTTTTTCGTCGGTAAATTTACCGACGGAAATTATTAATCGTCGCTAATTCCGTCGGGAGGTGTAGACCAAAAACTATCGTCATTTGCTATATTTACTGACGAAATTAAATTTTGCATCGGAAATTTTACCGATTGAAATAAGTATTCCATAGGCAAATTTTCGACGGAATGATAAATTGCGTAGGCAAATTTCCAACGGAATGATAAATTCCGTTGACAAATTTTAGATGGAATGATAAATTTCGTAGGCAAATTTAACGACGGTAAGTATATTTTCATCGGTAAATTTGTGTTCTGCTAAAAGAAATCACGACGAAATTATCCATCACTATTCCGTCACTAAAAATTATATATTTTTAATAACTATTTAATAATTAGAGGAGTGGGCAATGGTTTACAATCTTCAATCTTGACCTATCAATTAAATTTGTTGCGTAGCTATTGGGAAAGGCAAAAAAAATATAAAATGATCAAAAGATAACAGTATGGATAGTTCAATTGTAAATCCAAAGTACTGTGCTATATACCCTTTACTAAAGATATCTAAGAATTAGAAAAAAAATACTCTTCATCTCAAAATTAATGCCTCAAAGATTCTCATGCCGTTAAGATTCTCAAAAAATAAAAATGCCAATAAACATAGAAAATAGAGTTTTGTGCATGCCTAAAGCACTAAGATAAATAATTAAAAAGGGCAAATGAACAATATCCTGCCTATTTCTTAAGATCTACAATGTCCTTTTGAGCCAAAATGCTCTCACGTTCATGCCTCCTCAAATCAGCCCAAATTAAAATATACTCAAATCAAAGAATCAAAATGTCATTGCTTTACTGTTCAATCAAGGTAAAAGCAGCAATGCATATTTTTCACAATAATCCCTTTGTTACTTGAGTTACTATCTATTGATCGTGTTCATATGATTTTACCTTGATTACTATCAAGAATGATGGTAAAAAAATTTTCCAACATCCAAAGGAGTGAAGTGTGTATACCTTGATTACTAGATCATTTACTTATATCCGCTTCCCACCTTAGGCCTCTTGTATTGAATTTAGTTTTCTACGCAGACTGATATCCAAAAGATGACCACACAACATATATATAAAAGAAAGACTTACGTAAAAATAAATCGAGGCATCAAATTATTTCGTGTAGGTCCTTTTTATGGGCTGCAAAGGGAATATGTGTTGTCATCATTAGCAAGTGCCACCTAATGATGAAGAAGATAAAAGGGCAATTCCCTTGACCACCAATCAAATTTTGTCAAAAAAAGTAACTGAGATAGTTTTAATTAATGAGCAATGGCTACGGCAGAGGAAGCTTCCATCTTCCAATTTATGATGTTGATCCACTTATCAATAAAATCATGCCGCATATGCTTAACGTATTTAATAAAATACTCTAAATCTATCTTTCCTTCAAATTAAATCCCAATTATTCCTTATTTGATATAACTAAACTATCAATCAAATAGTCAAAAAATATATATATTTTTATTCAATTAACATCTCAAACCATAGAGATTGAAATAAAAGATTAAGTACAGAAATATATATTTTATAACGAATAAAGTTCCATATTTTCAACTGCCACATCATCGCCTACTTACTCCTTAATTGTTAATTAAATATAATTGTTCGACGTAAGCAACTGGTTCTAATTCAAACACATTATCAATTAATTTATAGCCAATGGGAATTAAAACTAGAAATAATTCTTGGCATCCTTTAAGCATGAAATGGGTGAGTAATAGTCAACTAATCTGCTGATTATTGAATAAGTAACAAATAATTAAAAAGCTCAAAATCCCCGCTCCCTCAAAGAACAATATATGAGAAAAAATGAAACTACATAAACAGAAACTACATGTATTGCAGTTGCAGACCAAGTAGCATGGACATTTTAGTCGAAGAGAGCATCTCGAATAGCAGCAGCAACAAATCCATGACAAACTGAAATAGGGTATTCTACTGCTGGCCAACAATGTAAGAAAATTATTCGAATTAAGAGCAAAAAACACATGGATTAACACAATTACATCATAAGACAACAGGACAGGACAACAATACCATCAAAATATAATCAATAATGAAAGTACAACAATCAATTGAGATATCCCTGCAAAAAAGATACCATAAATTAGAAGATATGAAATGCTAATACAAAGAAGACATTACTCTTTGCATAATTTGGATGCACACCGAAGACGTTCCACATATTTTAGTTAATCCTGCTCGAAGTGAAATCACCAATTAAATTTTTGTTTTCTTTTTCCAGTGACCAAAGAGATGTAAAAATCCAACAAACTTTGGATAGTGTGGTTATAGTTTGTTCAAAACTTTAGGAAGCAAAGTAATGGTGTCACGAGAAAATTATTTTCTTAGAACATAACAGTATCATTTGAAATGCAAGCCAATGTTAATCTAATAACATAATTGCATTGGGTTGGATAAAAACAAAATAACGAGCAAATAACATATTAAATTATGTGCAAAGTAAAAACATGAAAAACATGTTGGTAAAACAATGTTTAAGGTGATGAAAGTTCTGATGTTTGTATTTCTTTTGTTTGCCATTTGTTTATGTCTATATATAGTTGATGTGTAAGTAGTCATACATGAAGTCCTTTTAATTTGTCATGTCATGTTCAATAAATTTTAATTTAATGAAGTTGGTATAGAGACCCTGTAGTTAGATTTTAAACTCAAGCCTATCAAAATAAAATAAGAGCAAACAGACTGACACAAGAAATAAACCAACATGTACAAGTTGTGGACGTGGTACACATAATTAAGAAGAAACTATAAAACAATCAAAGGTTGTTGTGCAAAATTCTCTTTTTTTATTGAGAGCCCTGGATTAGAAGTGGAACTTCTCTATCCGGATATGGTACACTCATTGTGCTATAATGTTTTAATTTTTCAAACAGTCGTTGTGATAAAATCGGGCATTGCAATTAACAGATATCCTGCACCAAATTCATGAACTAACACTACAAAAAATTGATTTTACCGACGGAATTTACCGACGGATACAATATTCGTCGCTAAAAGAAGATATTACTGACAGATTAGCTATAAAATCACAAATGTGTCGGTAAAAATAAAAAAAATTGCAAAATGACGATGTTTTTACCGACCAAAATGGAAAACGGTCGGTAAATTTGGCGGGAAATAGTGGCGCCATTTTGTAGTGACGGTTTAGCGACGAAAAAACTTCGTCGATAAGGATATCAATGATTTTTGTTATGTACCGATGGAAATTCCATCGATAAATAATGGAGCATATTTTGGCACTTTATTTACCGACGAAATAGCGACGGAATATGGGGAAATGGAAATATGAATTGTTGCGACGGTCGTTTTCATCAGTAATCCATTGTTATTATTTGTATTATATTTAAATAAATGTTTAAATTTTTTTTTATTTTTTTATAAAATATATTTTTTCCAAATAAAGCCTAGACTAGATATTTTTTCATTTTAATTATATATAATTTTTATGTAAAATAATTAATATATTTTAATTATACTCCTATTTTTTAATTATATATACAAAATATTTTTTGAATATTTAAATAAAAATTTGTTATATTTTGATGTGATAAGTTCGATCCATACGACTTTTATTTTTTATTATTTAAATTTAAACCGATTAATATATAAATGAATTCACGTTACCCTAAATATTTTAGGTCAAATTTAAGATTAATCTATAATAATTTTTATTATAAATCAAATTTAATTTTATTTTAAACTTAAATTTTTTTATTATTATTGTGGATTGGGGAAAGAGGGAATAGATCGGGGGGGGAGCGGTTATTGGTTCCAGAATCTAGCCTCCTCTACCGTCGTCTAATGTCCTTTAATCTCTTCAGCTGCCGCTCCTTCACAGACGAACCGCAAGCATTACCATATTCTTCTTTTATCCAAACTCTGCATAATTATGTATGCCAAGAAATTAATGGCTTTAATTAATTGATAATACCATATTAATACACAATTCATGGAGGTATTTTTATGGTTAGATAATGTTAGAAATCTGTAAATTTTTTCAATTGAACTTAAGCGAGTATTATTAAATTAAAGCTTATTAGTATATTTGAAACTCTTATATATATATATATATATATATATATATATATATATATATATATATATATATATATATATATATATATATATATATATATATATTATAATACTCAATTAAATAAATGACAAATTGGACTAGCTCATTAATGTTATATATTTTATCCTTCATAGTTTCATGCATTAATAGTTCTTTTACTGTATGCTTTTGATTAACAATAATTTCATAAAAACAACAGTATTGCACCCCAATTAAATTTATACCGATAGAAATTAATGATTTAGGAAAAAAATTCTTTTAATAAATTATAATTTAAAATTTATTCACTTAAAAATAAGATGAAATTATTTTTTGTGGGATAATAACTATCAATAAAAGTACTTTTTTTTAGATATAAGAGATTTAATTAATATATTTTCTCATACATACACACATAAATTAAAACTAATAATATATATAGGTAAAAAAAATTATCATTAATACTGTATTTATAAGAATACAAATAAAAAAATTAGGTAAATGTATTTACAAAATTACCCCTTATTTAACTTATATTGGAAAAAAAAGTGGGGACATTTTTGTCTTTTGAAAACCCTAATTAGGCCTTTTCTATTTTCCTTATCCTTATTTTCTTTCCTAGGTTAGAGCCGCCACCTACTTGCCTTGTCCATTCTTCATTTCCCTCCTTCTAGAAATCAAAGTTACTTCTTCTTCTTCCGACGAGTCGCATGGTAAATGGCGAGGCCGAGGCACCCTTCTCCAGTCGTCACTTGTCGGAAAATGGGAGATCGGAGTTGAGGTACCCTTCTTAATTCACTGAAGGTTCTTGCCTCATGCCCTTCTTTTCCTTTAATTTCTAGTGTTTTCTGATTCTATTAGAATATTTACTTCTAATTTCTTGTGCCCTATACTCTGAAGACTGGATCGATAGGTTGGACTTGCTTAGGAAACCGATTGTCCCTATTCTCTATCTTTTTAGACCTTTCTTTCTTTTTACATACCCTCAATTCTTGTTTTGTTTTGGTAGTTACGATGTGATGCCTACCCACTTTTCTTTTTTTTTATCAATGAATTTTGGTTTAATCTTGTTTTACTGCTGTTGTTTTTCTCAAAACAATAATTAACAAATCCAAATTTTGATTAATTCTTCTGTTGGGTTTCAAGTGCTACAGAAGCATTGCTTCTTAGAATTATGCAGATTAAACTTCAGTATAATTGAGTGTTATGGTCTAAAATCTAATCAATTTAATGTTGATGTAGAGTGTATATTATAAAGACAAATTCGACATCACATAGTTGGACAAAAACAAACAGAAAAAGCTATATACACCATTGATTTATTCTCGGTATAATGATGAGTCACAGGTAAGGTGAGTAAATACCTAGAAAGAATAATTATATTGTTGGTCTGATGTCTCTTTCATTCTACAAAACAAATATCCATTGCAAAGTCATCAGGTAGTTAAAGCTACAATTTAGTGATGTAACTCTCTTCTTTTTTGAGAGGATTAATGATGCAACTATTTATAATTATTTAATTTATAGATTCTATTATTACTTTTTTTAAATTAATGCATCACTGTAATTCCAAAGTGAGAATGGCACGAACGTGAAGGCTTCGGGTTCATTAGCTCAACAAAATGCTCCATCTCTATCTAATGGCAAACTGTCTCACCATTTAAAAACCATAACTGCTCCTCGGGTATGCATAATAATATGAATTTAACTTCCATCTCCTTCTACTATATATAATCAGACATCTACGTTTTAGATTCCAGTAGAGTTACTATATATAATTAGATATGATTAGATATGATTTCAATTATTTACTTGTAATTGGCTATCATTGTAGTTCTACTATATTTAATTAAATATGATTCCATTTATTTACTTGTAATTGGCTATCATTCCAGTAGAGTTACTGTATGTTGGCATGCTATTCTCATCCTTTTTCTGGCATTTTGAAGATCACTAGTTCCGTTATTTCTCACTTTTTCTTTTTGTTGTTGTTGTTGTTGTTGTTGTTGTTTCTTTCTAATTTCTATTAGTTGCTTTGTTCAAGTATGGAGTAAGAAATGATGAATTGAAGGTTTTGAATATCGAAGCATTAAATTGTAAAAAGCCTAAAGATTTTAAGTAGAAGGTGAACTTTCTAATCCATATTTAATATATCAATAGCACAATGGAATCCGGAGAGAAGTTTACTTTATCAATAGTCTCTTAATTGTATGGAAGGTTCTCAAGTCAGTTATTTAAATGAAATGTGCAATCACATCAACTTGAGTGTTTATATGTAGCAGAGAGGAGATGTGAATGGAAGTTAGTAGGTGGTGGATGTTGTATGTGCAACTACAAGATCTAATCTTTTTTATTTTTTTCTGTTATCTATTTAGTAGTTGTTGTGCATCTTGCTAAAAGTTTTGGCCATTTACTGGTGGATGTTGCATGTGCAACAACAAGTTCCGGTCTTTTTTCATTTTTTCTGTTTTCTATAGAAAGGCTGTTTAGTGTCTCGTTAGAAGTGCTTGGCCTTTAGGGTTGGCTAAAGCTTTCTCTCTAAATTCAATTGATGCTTTTATCATATACCTTCCCTACTTGCTCTTTGGTAGGAGCCTAGAAATTTTGTCATCACGTTCCCTAGATCTTATCATGGAGGATTCATTTTTGGTATGCCATAATTAGATTCAAGTTTATCAAGGACTTAATTAACAGTTATATACAATAATATGCTGACCAGCAGCATGCTTTTTGGTTCTTTTGTCTTCTCAGGTTTGAATTGTGCAGAAGCTGTCAATTTTGCTCCTGTCAATTGGCTACCTCATGGTGGTTTTGGAGCAGTTCTATTTGCATTTTATATTATCTTTTATTTTTCTTTCTAAATTATAATCTTCAAGTTCAATCTCATAGGTGTACAAAAAACATCCATTTAATTTTGCCTACTATAGGTGATGTTAAAGATGTTGTAGCAACAGCTAAGTGCTAGTTAAAGAATTCTAAGGCATTTTTGGAGTCTTCTTCTAGCATGGGATTGGGCTATTTTCCTCTGCCCAAACTTGAGGACCTGAAGGTTTGATGTTTTCAGGCTCTGTTTATTTACTAAAGATTTAATAAACCAATGTATCATTATTATTAAAAGGAAGCTAAAATGTGATGCAGGAATTCGTTTCGCAGTCAAGGTTAATTAAAATAATTTTGGATGAAAGAAGAATGCTTGACATGGTTTTGAAGAACTGTGAAGAATGAGAGCAAGTAGTTTAATTTCAATATAGTGTTACTAAATTTAGGAACTTGTGCTTAGTTCTTATAGTTCATTGCTGATCGGAGTCTACTTCTATTAATGTGTTGCTTCATTGGCAAATAAAAGCTACTCATTTTTAGTTAATTATGGAAGTGAGCATTCTGCTATAATATCCCTTCCCATCTTTCTTTGATACATGATGAATTGGTTTTGACACTGATCAATATTTCACTTCTATTTGTTTGAGCCTAAATTATGCATTAATTTGCTACAAATGACTTCCCAAGGCTTAGTAACGTTATCTGATTGTTTTTACGGCCTTATTCCTTTTGAGTTAGCTTTTGATAAAGGTTTTTATATGTGTTCTGACATGCATCTTCAATTCTCTATTTAGCTCTCTAAGTGAAGATGTTAGATGGCTGAATAAGGCCTTGGAGGTGCTTGCTAGATGAAGTAATTTTGAAAGATGCCAGTTGAATGAGGAAGAAAAAGTTCTTTGAAAGCTCAGGTATTTCATCTTAGCTCTTTGCTTCACTCTTTCAAATGCTCAAGTATTTCATCTTAGCTCTTTCATTTTATGGCTTTTGCTTATGTTCAAAAAAATTCTAATGTAGAGTATCAGTGCCTTGTTTCCAATGGTTGTTGATCAACTTGTGAATGCTATTCATAAACACAAGTGAGTCTTGTTATTATTTAATACATTTTGTCACTAATAAGGTTACAAGATGGATGATGTATGCATGTGATAGTTTCAACTACTATAAAAATTAAGGATCCATATATTATTGTTAAAGATAAAGATCTTATCAAGCTTTTATCGAGAAGTGTTCTTGCACCTTAGGTACAATCATGTACTTTCCTGCTTTAAGCATTTTTCATCTATGTTTTTTTTTTTCTGAATTTTTAGTATTCATTACATTACAAAGATTGGCTATCTGAAGTTATTGAGATTTTATGAAAGGCTTCATCTCAAGCCTATCACTTTTATACAAATTTTTTGCTTTATGTATACCCTCAAGTAGTTTTAGTTGAATTTTCCCTTTTGTTAACTTGTTTTTTCCACAATTATAATCCAAAGGTGTACATGGATTGCTATTTTCATTTTTGTGTGCTCTTTTTTTTTAATTGACATTCTTGATTTTTGTGAGATGAACGAGGCTGGAGATAGAATTATAGGTGCACTTACACTTGTAATTAAGGCTTTTTTGTGATATTTGTATGCTATATTTTTCTATAGATAAATAGTGTTTTGGCTATATGTTTCTTGTGTTTTGTACCCTAAATACCAAAATTTGAAGCAGATTAACCTGGGCAAGATATATATTCTGTAGTTAATTATCATTCTAGTTTTAAATTTTCGACTGATGGTTGATCAACGCGGTGGTGGTTGTGGGCTTAGGACAAGTTTAATAATTTAAAATTTTCATTGTTTTTAAGAATGTTCTAAGTATATTTAGTGTTGAGTTTTATGTTTTTGGTATTGTAATTTACACAATATTTGTACAGATTTTATGTAACTTTTTGTATTAATTATTTTTTATATATATTGAAATTATTAATTAATATATATATTGAATATAGATTTTATACTTTTATATTGAATTTATTGTGCTTAATTTGGGATTTACAAATAGTAAATATATAATTTTGCAAAAAATTAAAAAAAATAATGTTACCGATAAATTGCCGAGGGAAAGTCCATCGCTGCCATTCCAATAATTTTAATATTATACTACTGACAACATTACTGACAAAAATATCTGTCGCTGTTTATACTAAATAAATTAATAATTTATTCATCAAATATTACCGATGGTTTACCGACAACATTTTTCGTCGGTAGACAGTCAACGCGACGAAACATCCGACGGATTTTAAATAAAATTACCGACGGAAGGTTTTCTATAAACCCGTCGGTAAGGAATTTTCCATCGGTAATTTGGTACCTATGAGCATTTTACCGACGAACACTTTTCGTCGGTAAAATAATAAAAAACCATCGGTAAGGTCATTTTTCGTCGGTAAAAGCACAAATCCATTGGTAAAAATACGTCGGTAAAACACATTTTTTTTATAGTGAAGAGAAAATTGCACATATAGGTAAAACAATGAGACCATACCAGAGAGAAATTACTGCATCCCTAACTTTGCCATTTAACTCCTGGTAGACCTGAAAAGAGAAAATGCACAAAGTACCTTAAAATGTGATTTTCAAAAAAGCATCATCACAGGAAATGGAAAATTAGAGATAAGAAAGAGTTATATAGAGGATTATGATTCAAGAAGGATTACTTCCACTACCTTATCACTTGCCATCTCAAATTCTCTTTCTGTCGAGAGAGGGATTAATTCCACTACCTTATCACTTGCCAAACATAAATTTTCAATCAATTATATGCTAACACTAAATTTACAACAACCTTAGATGATTAATTAGACAAATCTTCAATTTAACCAACGATAAATAAATTTCCCCCAATTTCATAAAATCCCTAAATCTAAATCCCTCAACTTTCTTTCAATTTCCCATCACAAAACAACCATTAAAGGAGGATATAAGGCTTACCTAGGGATTAAGAGGAGAGAAGCAACAAATAGAGGGGCGAATTTGAGAAGGGATCGAGCAAGAGAAGAAAGAACAGTAGGGGAGCTCAGGGCTGCCATTGCGTGAGAGGAAGAAGGGGAGAAACGGCAACTTCGACGACTTCTCAGGCGGGAATAACGGCGACAGTGCGGTGGGCTAACGAGGAACGGTGACGGTGGAAGCTTGATCAGAGAAGAAAGGGTAAACGGAGATGAAGGAAAGAGAGAGGCGGTGGGAAGGGAAGGGAAAGGAACTCGATCATTCTAGGAAAAAGAGAAAGAAATAGGTTAAGGCCAAAACTACTTAGTTTTGGCAAATCTCTCTTTTAGTACTTTCTTTTTATATAATTAATCAATTGAGGCCAATTCTCTTTCTTTTGTGCATTTTCATCCCCAATTTATGTAATTCAACCTATATATATATATATACACACACACACACACATTGAATTTTAAGTATTCTTAATCATTTATGTCTATTTAAATTTTTAATTTAGAAAAAAAAGAGAAGTGGAGTAATTTTTTTATATACGAAAGGTTTGCCTATGGAATTTCAATTCAGTGGATAATTTACCTACAAAAATATTTTTCGTAGGTAATTTACTCAAGACGCAATTGACAGGTCGAATTGATATCCGATCAGCTTCTGAAAAACATCGGTGTAGACTATATTATATTTTGTGTATGCTTGAATTCATTTCGTGTCATTTGTAATTGAATCAACTTCAGTGTCTGTCCACCTATTAAGTACCTGCCTCATAATTATAAAAATAGTAAATGTATTATTTTAGAAATTATTTCTTATCAACTGTAAGGATTAAAAGTGCAGAATAGATTAGCTTACAAGTGATGGTGAAACTTTTATGGGTATATATTATACATGTTATTGTTAATTAACTAATTAATTCACTTATTCACGAATGTTTTCCGATCCTTAATAACAAATTATAAAAGTATTCTAACTAAGAAGTTAATTTTTCTATAGTTGAGTTGGATAGAAACTCTCTGTTGCATTTTCAGTAAAAAAATAGCTAAGAAATAAAACTTTGATGGGTCAACTTTAATATATTTATTCATTAATGACTTCAAAATACATCCAACTATTGTACATAGCATCATTCGTATCTATTTAAAAATTCTCATACATTTATATAAAAATATTTAACTGTTTATAAAAATTGGGGTTTTTTTTAATAAAATAGTTAAATAGAATTAATAGAGTCATAAAAAATTAAGTATTCTTAATTTTTGCTTAATTATTTATGTAGTAAAATTACCTATGGAATTGAATTTCGTAGGAAAAATTCCATAGGTAAATTACCTACGAAAATTGAATTCTGTAGGTAATTTACCGACGGAAAAATTTTTTGTCGCTAATTTCCCTATGGAATTCAATTTCCGTAGGGAATTAACCTAAGGAATGGCAATTCTGTAGGAAAATTACCGACAGAATATTTATTCCGTCGGTAAATTTTGTGCACAATTTTAATCGGGTAATATTGGCGCTAATTTACCGACGGAATAAACATTTCATCGGTAATTTCCCTACGAAATTCAATTTTCGTAGGGAATTTACCTACGGAATGGCAATTTCATTGGGAAATTACCTGCGGATTATTTATTTCATCGGTAAATTTTGTGTACAATTTTCACCGCATAATATTGGCGCTTATTTACCTATGAAATAAACATTCCGTCGGTAATTTCCCTACATAATTCAATTTCCGTAGGTAATTTACCTACGGACTGTAGGGAAATTTCCGACGGAATGTTTATTCCGTCGGTAAATTTTGTGTATAATTTTAGCCGCGTAACATTAGCGCCAATTTAACAATGGTTTTTTCGATTCTGTCGCTAAATTCCACCAGTAAAGTTTGGCGGAAAAATTTCCCTCCATTAGCAATAAATATTTTTCCGACAATTTTCCCTACGAAAAATATTTTTTCGTCGGTAATTAGCGACTGAAAAATTTTCCGTTGGTAAGTTTCTATCGGGAATCAGGATTTTTCTTGTAATGTTTGATTTCTTAGATTTTATGTCAATCAGCCATATCTACAAATTTGAATTTCGTTTATGTTCTTGTAGATATGGTCCACTTATGCTAAAACTACATTTTTCTGGTCCAAGATTGTTATTTATGTTTTGTGTTTAATAAACACAAACCTTAATAAGATTTAATAGTTTTTTTTATTATGTAAAATTTTCTTTTTTAATTTGAAAATTATTTTCTTCTCGAATAGAAATTTATTGTTTTTCTTGCATGAAATGCGGTTCAATTGTACACACAATATATGAAGTGATTTTCTCGTAAAAAACCATATTATTTTTGACATATTATTATTCACTATTTTAATCAAAAAAGTTAAGAAATATTTTTCCATAATTTTATTAATTTTACATTTAATGTATTTTAAAATTTTATAATAATTACAAATAATATAAATAGCTTGTAAAACAAATGGAATTGGATTGAGTAACAAATGGAATTGATGAATTTGAATTTGGATCACATGTTCATATGAATCAATAATTATAAGCCACATCTAATTAATTATTCAAATTAGCTAAAGAGACCTATCTAGCTATAGAAGGGTCAATTTTATCTATGGTCATTGGACTTACGCCTAATCGTCCAAAAATAATTACCTAATCGTCCAAAAGTAATTGACTTATTTTTCATGACTTAAATGTCACTGAACTTATCACCTTTCTGTAGAAAAATCATCTTAACTGATTTTCGGCTATTACTCTTGCTGGAATGCTGATGCGGCACATCACGTCATATGTCTGGACACATGTGGCACGGCAAGTTAATAGCCACATCACCCAAAGAGGCCACATGTGTCCAGAAATATGTCATGGCGTGCTGACATGTCGTGTGATATGGCCTCTTTCGGTGACGTAGCTGCTGATGTGTTTTCATGCATATGGCGTGACATGTCACATCAGCATCCCGGCAAAAATTATCACCAAAAACCGGTTAAAATGAATTTTCTGCAAAAATGTAATAATTTCGATGATATTTAAGTTACGAAAAATAAATCAGTTATTATTTTTGGACGATTAGGTGTAAATACAATGATCATGGGTAAAATTGACTCAGCTATAAAAACACTCAATGCCAAATAAACCTCAAGACACACAGAAAGCTTGAAAAATACACAGCGAAATCTCAATAATGGAGAAAGAAAAAGGACGAAAGCAATTTGGTAACCTTGTTTATAATTATGCAAAATTATAGGGATGTATTTAGTTGTGAAGGGTCTATCCCACATTTTCAAAGATTTGATCTCCGAGATTGTTAAGTTAGAGACATGCATGAGATTGAACAAACCAACGAAACTAGTTATCCCTCAAGAATCTTGCCACAGTCCGAACTACTTCACCTAAATTCACCTCCATTTCTTGTTTATTCATCAAAAACAAAATCTATCTTATACAGCCACTATTACTTCTTTTTCAGCTTTCGATGAAGTGGATTCTAAGGCTACTGCAAAACAATTTTCTTTTTCTTTTTTGATTGACAATTATAATATATAATTATGTATATAAATTTCCTTATGCTTTTTCTTTTGCCATTATAATGAATACATACACACCGTAAGATAAAGTCTCTCAATTTCTGCCACATTGTTTTAGTTGTTTGAATTAGAATGTGTGTAGTAATTCATCAATGAGAAAAGCATATATATAATGATGAACAAGAAAATATATACTACGAATAAAAAGTTTTAATAATTAAAATAAAAGATATCAAAATTGATGGATTAAAATTGGGGAACACACGAAATTAAAATAACACTCCACGATTTCTTTTCTCGCGTACTTGCTTTCCCACAGTCGGAGAACAAACAAAAACACACGAATTGGAAGAAAATAAAATATCAAATATACATATACATAACATATAAATATAAGTATAAATCAATAAGCAGATAAATTATAATTGCAGTTATTCGATGATTGAGTTAACATTTCTTGTTGTTTCTTCCATCTCTGAATTTCTTTAGTGAGCAAACCTTTCACTTCTTCTTCTCCATCTTCTTTATCGTCGTTGCTTTTCTTGACACGAACGAACTTCCCCTTCTTCAACTTCAATCCGATATTAAAGCACATATCTCCTAATGATTTTTGATAAAGAATATGCAGGAATAATTTGAAGATGATTGTTCTTATTAATCTTGTAAGTTGTATGCCCTTTCAATGTTTGTTTTTTCACGGAAACATGACGGTGAATACAAGAAAATGATTGATCTCTTAAAGAATAAGTTAAGTCACTAGCAAACAAGTGATAGAGGATCAGCTAAATATTATAATCTTTCTATATCAAGTGTTGCTTTTAGAGGTTTTATCATGATCAACAAATATGCAGACACATTTCTTTTCTTTTATTTATTTTTTTTAAAGGTACCAAAGAGTGTAATTGTTGGGATATGTGATGCGTCTTTGTGTGTAATCTATTAGTTGAGGTTATCTTTCATAATAACTTGATAGATAGGTATTGATTGAGGTGATGGATAGTTACTATGTCCATAATAATAACTTGTAATTAATTTAGGAAAATTGGGCTGGGCTAGGATTGTCATTCTAAAAGTTTAGGCAATTAATTGGGTTTTGGGCTAATACTAAGGTACTCAATGTTTTCAATCCAATCTCCAGTCCACCCCCAATTAATTGACCCATTTTGGTTGCAGCCACTATTCATTTTATTGTCAGAAGATAACCATATTATACGATGACCATTTTTAGGGAAAAATTGAGAGAAGTGAGAGAAAAAGACATCAGTATTTCTTATTAAAGATTCAATAAAACAAGTATAAAAAATGCCCATAAAAAAGGAGAAAATAAAATATAGGAAAAAGAATGTGGGCCTAGAGGAGGACCTCAGGCTCATCAAATAGACCTAGGCCCAATTTACTGGATTGGATAGTCAAATTGTGCAAATTGCTTTCCCAATAAGGTATTTGGCACAAAAAATGCCCTAAAAAAAGTGGAGACTTGTTTAGATTTGGTATAAGAGTAGACTTCATATATATATATATATATATATTGGAGATATTAATTAGAGAGTGAAATTAATTTTTATTTCTTGGATCATGGGCTCAGTCTGCTATTTGTGAAAAAATGCTGCATGTGAGTCCTATACTTATGTTGCCATTTTAGGCATGAAAATGGTGCAATGGCCACAACAGGAAGGAAAAAAACAGATTTTGCATGTAATTAAATATCCAGAATCAGAATCTAAATGTTGACAATTACCACAAATGTCAAGAACTTGAGATCTGCATTTTCTGTACCAGTTATATTTTTCTCTCTTTCTTGTTTTCTTGGAACTCTTTTTTGCTCATTGGATCAGCTTTTTTATCTTTTTTTTTTTTCTGTACCACAAAAGTCATTTCTCTTGATGCTTTGGTTGTGATCTCTGTTGTACAATTTAGGTTTGTATTTGATCTGCTATAACTGATTCTTGCTCAGTAAGATCTGTAATTTTTACCTTTCTGCTTCAATTACTGCATATTTTGCCAGGTTGAAGATACTTGTTGATGCAGGAGCTATACTTGAGGACTTGATAATGGTTTCTGCAGTTTCTTGTTAATGTTCTTGATAAATCACAAAATTTTATAGAGGCAAGATATCTCTACGTTGAAGTGAACAAAAGAAATGGTGGCTAAGGAGGGAACTGATCCCGATCGAAATGTCGTGGATAATCCTGTAAAAGAGGGTGCTGATCTTGATTCTGATCCAGTTGATCCAGGCGTAGAAACTTCGATACTTAAGCTAGCAAATGATGAGAAAAAAAAAATCTGCTATTTATAGAATCAGGAAAGTTTCGAACAGTGTCAAATAATAGTTTTACTCTGTGATAGGTATGACCTATTCTTGTACGTAACGACGATTAGATGGTGGCGTGTCAGATGACTTTTGCCTATCAGAAAGAGATTAAATCCGATCGGACAATTTCGATCCTTGTGTTGGATCCCTTAGTTGATGAGACCTTCATGGCCCTTTATCTTGGACTCTCTTTAAAGTTTTTGAGCCTTTGTCTTTTACATTTTTGGGCGTTATCACTTGGGAAGTAGTTACTGACAAATTAACTTTATTACCAATGCAATCTCTCAAACGTTCCTTATCTTCTTTGTGCTTCAATGTAACTTTTGTGCAAGTATCACCAACACTAAGCATTAATTTATAGTTGTGGCTTCCGTTCATTTTGTCACTTCGTGCAATCATTCTTTTTTTGCAATTATATTTCAGGTGGCCATCGACAAGTTAGTAAACCATCAGCACCATTTACTTTTGTTCAATAATTCATAACCAAGTGTTTTGAATCGGTTGACATGAATGTCTATGTTGCACTTGTAAGAAGTCTTCTTTTCATTTGACACTAATGCATAAAAGTTGTTCTTTGACACTAATTAGTTTGCTGGATATATATATATATATATATATATATATATATATATATATATATATATATATATATATATATATATATATTTCATTTCATAATTTTTATTAATTCATTTTATACATGAAAAGAGAATGTAGTTATTTCTATTATACTCATTCTAAATATAAATGTGTAACCAAATATTATTGAAATTATAAAAGTCATAGATGATAATATAATATGAAAAATTTAAATCGTAATCAAGAAGACATGAACTATGGGATAGGCAAGGAGCAATGGCTCCTTATCCTTCCAAAAATAATTTTTTAAAATTTAAATTTATCCTTTTAATTTTAATTATTTGTGCACCTTAATATTATTTTTAATTAAATTTGTCAATATTGATTTTTATCGAATTTGTGCTTTTAATCTAAAATTCAAAGTCCTTCATTAACCAAGATTAAAGAATTAATATTGGTTAACGATTTTTTATCCATGAATGATGGGCAAAATAGGATTTTCGAGTCCCTTGACCGATGGGATTGTAAATTTGTAATTGGGTCAAAAAGATGGTCTCTGTTTTCTGATCTGTTCTCTGTCTCTGATTCATTCAGGTTGCTTATTTTTCATTCTCCCACTTAAAAATTGCTCTATACACAGAAAATCAATGGCAAATCAAGGAGCCAAGAAGCGTAAGGAAGAGAACGCACGCCATATGGCAAAACTTCGCCACGTAATTATCGCCTGCAATGTATGTTTTTCTTTCCTTTTGAATTCCCAATTCATCGAAGTGCTTATTATGTTTTTCTACTTTCAATTTGAGCTGATTTTCAAATAAAATAGCCTATGTATTGTCCCCAACTCCTCAGAATTTGTTCCTTTTTATTGGTGGTGGTCTAATTTGTGTTCACCTAGGTTATATATGTTTTGGTGAGGATGCTGATTTTCCACTCGTCTTTTACTTGGAAACACTGGGTTGGTCTGATTTTTACCTCTATTGCTTATTTCCTTCCCTATCAACAACTTGCTGCAATGGCAAAACCTGCTTATGGAGATGATGGGGAGCTTCTTGATGGTGGATTTGATATGAGCACTGGTGGAATTTGTGGGTATGTCTTTTTTTTTTTTTTTTAAATTTTATTTCCCTGTTTCTCTTGTTTCATTCATTTCAATAGTCATTTGTGGTTGTTGGTTTTATTTTGATTTTGCTTGATTGGGCATCATTGAATTTAAATCAGCCTCAACGGTTACTTTTTTGTACAATTTTTGCTATTAGAATGTGCTATCAGTTTTTGTTCTTTTTCTTTTTATTTTTTCCGCGGTCAAGTCCTCAATATCTATCACTAGTGATATGCTCTTCGACTCACTTTTGGGTTTATTCATCAATGTTATACGTGTTTTTTTTCCAGAGAACGTTTAACTGTTAAGAGTAATTTCTCTGGGTTGTGGCCTAAAATGGAACTGATATGATATCAAGTATGATAATAAGTATCCAGCAATTGATCTTAGTTTCTCTTTTTTTATAAGAATATATATATATATATATATATGTACACGCACACGCCCACGCACATATATATGACTTTTTTTTTTGGTGTGGCCACACACATTATATCATATATACCTACCTACTCTAAATTTTTTAAAATTTTTTGGGGGGCCATGGCCTCTACATGCCCCCATGAAACTCCACCACTGATTATATCTCACAGCTGTTTCTTTCTTGCAGCTATCTGCATGATATTATCTACATTACAAGCTTTGTGCAAGTCACTTCCATCATCTCTGAAAAGTTTTGGTACACGTATCTAGTGGTAAGATCTCAGTTACTTAATTTCCTTAAAAGTGCATCAAGATGTGAAGATCTGTGCTTGTAATATGCCTTAGGAGTGAAAGAAACCTTAAAATTCTAACCTTGGGATGCTTGTCTGTAAATCGGATGTAAAATTTTCTGGAACTGGATTTACAATACACAACTTGGTATACTTTAATAAGGGAATTGAACACTTCTATGTTCTTTATGGATGACCAATAAATTCAATAGCTTTCTGGTAACCCGACCCTTTATATTCATATTAAGTAACCTATAATTCTTATATGCTTCAGATGTATCTTAATCAAATCTAGAAATCTGATTTTGGCTGAACAAGCTTGGGTTAAACTGACTATAGCTGTGAATAAGAAACTGGCTGTATATGGTTCTGTACATGTATTTGTGTAAAACTGACTGTTAACTGGAAAGGTTGGATAACACGAGGTTAGTTTCTGAATATATTTACATATTTGGACTTGGAGAAGACATAGTCTCCTTGAATTAATCAGTCTACAAACTATATGACAATAAGCAGTTTAGTCAAAATTTAACAGAAGGATATGATATACGTGATGGTCTCTCTGTTGTTTTCCCTGTATTGCTTGAGGGATGCCAGACAAGTTAGGAGGGAAAAAAATTGTTGACAAGATTTGCTGTACAATTTGAGATTACTTGTCATTACTCTATTCAGGAACTGTCCAACCCTTTGCTTGAGGGCCTTTGGATGGTGGGATTGTGGTCCATAGGGAAAATGAGATAATATCTGAAATGCTGGAAACCGCAGCCAATTTAGTCACTTATTGTTCTGGTTTATTGTTTAATTTGCAAACACTTTCCCTAATTTAGAAAAGAAATTTGAGGATATAAGGCTGTTTCTATATCATGTTCACTTATCAAAACCAACCCAATTATCATGGATCCCCAAAAAAGTCCTGCTGGCTCCTTGTGCTTAATATTTTCTGGTGGGTTGTTGGAAGACAATTTCTTGATTGGGCATTTTCTTCAGGCACATTATGTTCATAGAAAACAAAGTTGTGATCTACCACATTAGCAGGTCAACACAAGGATTGAGAATGAAAGCATACTCTTTAATTGTAGTAATTGCTTTTTATCTCATAATTTATATGTGGGTGTGCCTTTTGAGCAACTATCATGCAGGAACAACATAACTTTATAATTGCACATTATGGCAACTCTTCCTTCTTTCTTTTTAGATACCAGCATTTGGAATATACAAATCTTTTGGACTCATTAGAGGATTTTTGTCACAAGGATCAGAGGTATTTTTTTTTTCCTGCTGGTCTTAACAATCTCTTAAGGCATTATAACGTTCTATAAAGTGGCTGTAATCTGGTCTACAAATCTGTTAATTAGGGAGGTGTGGAGGATGAGAAGACCCGTAAGAAGAGGGAGAAGATGGAGAAGAAAGCTTCACGGGGCAAGTTTGTGAGGACAAGAACTAGATAAGTCATTCTATTTCAAACAAGCAAACCATCCAGAAGGAGTTCTTCCTTCCGAAGTGATAGTTTTGTCACTATTTCACAATCACAATCTTCGTGTAAGTTGAGGAAATTCATAACAGCCCATGTTCCGTCAATCATTATCATTGTTTTTCTTATCATATAGAATTAGAATCTATATCCAATGCGATTTTCCATGCAATGATATGCAATTGCCCTTGAGATTAAATTATAGCTGTCATCACAAAAATTAGAGGATTAGAAACCATAGCACAAATTCAGTAAGCTAGTAGTTCACAATCGATCCTCTGGAAGAATAATTTAGACTCAGAAATATCATAAGCAACATTGTAATACTGCTGAGCCATTAACCCAATCACAAAGAAATCTTTAAAATCATTGCCATAAGTATTGACTTGCCTCAGCCATGCAAAGTATGTGTGGTGTTGCTTGATAGAACATGCTTTCGCTGTCCAAATCTAAATCGGCTCCCCCTGTGAAGTGAAATGTTACAACTGGAAACCCGGTGAGGTCCTGTCTCACTCTCCCCTTGTAACAAAGAAATGATTCCCTCCACATTGGCGTTAGGATTCCATCCAACAGCCTGCGAACTTCATTTGCTAGTGCAGTATACAAAATATCAGCCAACCAAGTTAATGCAGTTCCAGAATCAATAATAACACCTCCTCCAGTTCCTCTTCTTCTAAATGCAGTGTCGCCTATAGTAATTAGTCTTTTCTCTCCAACATTAATGCCTTCTAGAGTGACATAGTAATGACCTTCAACTACTTCTAAAGGTGTTGAGGAGCCTTCAATATTTGCATCTTCTCCTAAAACTAGCTGGTTGTATCTATAGTCTGGATCAGCTATATTGCCGATGCAATAAGAAAATTTAGAACCCATCTGAGTTACCAAAGATGTGATTCCATTTCGTAGACCAAAGACACCAGAAAAACGTCTGTCTTTGTAATTTCCATTCTCATAGCTGCACCCAAATACTACATCGGGGACAATTTTTTTACTTTCATCTGAATCCTGAAAGATTACTTGTTCAGTGGCAAGGACTCCTAGCGATTGTAGACCCTTCACATAACTTTGGTTGTAAATACATTGATTCAACCAGTTACAGTTAGCCCCAGGGGCGTGGCGGCAAACTGGGTTCTTGCATGACAGGGTAGCATATGTGGAAGACTTTGAGGGATCTAACAGCGGACGGGCATGTGCGGAGCAACCTTTACAAGGGGCACATTGTACCCATAACAGGTTACTGCCTGTGTCCATTATAGTGAGCTGAGGAACAGGTGGTTGTCCCATGGAGAAATTCACCAAGAATAGTGGTTCTGAGGAACTGGGAAGAAGATTGAGCTGAAAATCATTCACTTCAGTATTTCTTTTAGTCTGCTCATACAAGTAGGCAATTCGGGTGGAAGATGTTGATAAACTATCAACGCAAAGTAATTTTGGTGCACTGAGTCTTCAATCAAATTTGGTACAGGAATATGTGCATGAAGCAGTCTACAAAACAAGACAAAAAAGAGTTTTCTTAAAGCAAAACGTCGCTAAAAATAACGAGCAACAAAAAAATTTAGCAACTAATTAATCAACTAGTTGCTAAAAACCAGCACCGAATCCATTAAATTTCAAGGGTTAATTTCACCCATAATTACTAAATTTACATCTAATGATGCAAAAATAATTAAATAAACTTACGTGTACACAAATAATCTGACATGATGACATGCCTTGCGTGTACAAGCAAGTTGATGTCAATTCAGTGACAATTTTGACACAAAAAATTATTTAGTTACTTTTAAGCTATTAGGCGTAAATTCAGTAATTATGGGTGATATTAATCCTAAATTTTAGGACAAAAAATTGTAGCTAATGTTTCTAAAAGCTGTCGCAAATTCCACTACTAAAATCCTTGTGTTCGTTGTTTTCTAACATGTCATTTGTAATGCAACTTGATAATCTTAAAAGTCGTGTTACATTTCTAAATCTTAATCCATCATTTATGTCTTCAATTCTATATATGAGCTTGGAAATAGAAGAATGACAGCCATGTAAAAACTTTAGAAAATTTCTATCCTATCCATGAAGTCAATTAGGGGTGAGCAAAAAAAACAATAAAAAAAATGGTTAATCGTAAAATCGGTGCAAAATCGAATCGATTTTTATGGTTAACCGATCTGATGGAGCCTATATACCTGTTTAATGCAACACAAGCATTATGCAAATAGAATTTCTGATGCACAAGATCAGCGTAAGCCGCAGGTGCAAAGCATACTTATGAATGCAGCAACACTTGAATTCAGATATGAAAAATATAATTTTATAAATGAAAATAAATTACAAGAAAATAAGGCTCAACACATGAGCATACTTACGTTTTCTGAAAATAAAATAAAATTTACAAGTTTATTTTTGAAGATAATACTCTAAGCTATCAAAAGATTACAGGTGTACTTAACACATGAGCTCCTAGTATTCTAAGCTTGAGAGGCTTTTGTGCCTAAAGAAGAGCCTACTATGGAGAATGGAGAGTCCTTTTATAGAAGGGAGTCTCCGTTTGATACGCCAAAATAAATAGGAGCTTGGACTCACGTTTAGCTGGAAAGAGTCCCATTAATCACGGATTTTTGAGTTGGTGGAGCGACTGTTTGTCCACTGTGGAGTTGTCACATGGGGAGAAAAGATATTTGTCAGAGATAAGAAAAGAATCTAATCATTTTCTTTTTTCTTTTTACTTTTACTTTGACTTTTTTTTATAAGCCTGTTTAGGCTTTGGATCAGGCCTGATTACAGAGTATGGATCGAAAAGAATCCATGTTTAAAATAAAAGTCTACTAAGATGGAGGAAAAATACCAAAATAATCGTCTTCATTATCATCTCCTAAGTCAATGATGGGCTCAGAATCTGAAGATGAGGCTTTTGAAGGAACTGAGAAAGCTTTTTTGAAGACAAGGCCTCACTTTGGAGAAGTTGGGCCATTATCTGAAAGTATTTTTCTTTAGTTCTTGCTGCTGCCAGTTGGGTTTGTGCAAATAACTTTTAGGCCAAAATTGAAAGACTTTTGGGCTTGGTTTCGCAAGTCCTTGTGCTTGGAGCCATTTCATGACACAATATTTTTTGATGCTGTCTGGAACTGCAAACTTAGTCTACCAGCAAATTCGAAATCGTCGGACCACAGATGTTTGGGCCTCCTTTTGTTGATAGTCTAAATACCATGCTGTTAACCATGGTAGATAGAATTTTGTGGCGAAAAGCATCAAGAGATGGAATTGCCTTTCCCTGTTTGAAGGTTTATAAGTATTTTTGAATAGTTGATAGCCTTCTTAGACTGAAGGTTTTAGGATTTTAGGAGAGGCTCCGTATAATTTTCACCAGTGGTTGAACCAAAATGAAATTTTTGAGGGGTCTATGTTTAGGAAGAAAAATAGCCAAGTGTGGCTAAATTTTTGGTTTTGAAGTAGGAATGTATTATACCAGGCTTGTTGGTAATCCCAGTAAGTATATGTCCTACAGTGGTTTAAGGTTGTTTGGAAATTGGCTGAAAAGTATCTAGGGATGTGAAAAGTCTATTCCCATTCAAGTGGAGAAATGATTTTATGAATTTTGATAGTGTAATATAGGATTTTAGGGCTATTTTTGGGGTTATGAGTAACCGTCATAGAACCTGTAGCTTCTAATATTGCCAAATAATAAGGCTGGAGTTTTGTTAAATCACAAGGTTTAAAATACCAGCCTTTTAGAAAAATTTGAGATATGGCATGTTGAGGGTTTTAAAGATGAAAATCATCCTCAATAGTCCATATATATTGAAATTCAGATTTTACAAAATATTCTACTTTTGGTAGTTTTGATTGGAACAAAACTAATTCAGAATTATTTTGGAATAAAACTATTTGTGAAAATTCCTCTTTCGAGGGTTTTGAAATGATCTCTTCACAAGAGTTTTTTGAAATAATAATTTTATTGCAAGATGATTCTTGCAATGTTTTTGAAGAACTTTGAGAATGAATTTTTTGAGTTGAAGATTTTCCTTTCTCGATTTTTGCAACAGTGTTATGATTTTTACCTATAAAGGCCTCTTTTTCTACGATTTTTGCTTTTTGGGCCTCAATTTTTGAGAAGGCCTTTAGGGCTTGAAGCCTTTCATCTTTTTTGGGATTTTAGGGCTTCTTCATCCTCCAGGGCCTTTTGGAAGCAAAACTTTAGTTCTGGGTCCTTTTAAACTGATTAGATCTAATTTTGGATCGTTTGGGCCTATTGTTTGGCCTTTTCTTCATCTTCTTTGACTGCTTGGGCCCAAGATTTTATTGGAATAGCAGTAGAGACTACTGATTTTGGATTTTTCTCTTTTGGGTCCTCTGGGATCTCTTTTTCTTTTTCCTTTATTGGATTTTCTTGGCATTTTAGGAATTCACTCAAGACCTATTTTGAAGAAATTCTCTGGTCAGTAAATCTGGAATTGAGTTTTTTTCTCCTCGAATAAATTAGATTTCAAAATAAAAAACACTAAGTATCGCTTGCCATCTGGCAAAAATTTATTTTGATGCAATATTTTGAACATATTTTTGTAAAATTTCTTTAGTAGATTTACAATCAATGTGAAGTAAAAATTTTTGATTAAGTAAATCGCTTTTAAATTTTTGAATGTACATGACAATTGATAGAATTTCTTTTTTTTAATGGTTGAATAATTCTTTTGACAGTCATTCTAGTGTGTAGATGTATATTGAACAATGCATTCTTTGCTATTAACTTTTTGTTTTAATATTCCCCCATATCCTAAGTCTGAAACATCTATTTCTACAATTTTAAATGCTAAAGGGTCAGCAAGATGTAAGCATGGGATTTCTTTTACCTGTTTTTTGATTTGTTGAACAACCTTAGTGTGTTCATCAGACCAAGGTACTGAATTTTTCTTTAACCTATAATGTCAGGGTTTTGCGAGAATGTTAATGTTTGGACAAAAATCTAAAACATAATTTAAACTTTCTAAAAATCTTTGGAGTTGGGTTTTGTTCAAAATTTTATCAAGAAATTTTTCTGCAAAAATTAAAGATCTCTCGATTGAAGTAATTGCTCATTGGATAATATAATGACCTAGGAAACGAATTTTTGTTTGAAAAAGAGAGATTTTTGATTTAGAGACTACTAAACCATTTCTTCTTGCTACCATGAAGAAAGTTTTTAAGTCTTTGAAATATTGTTCCAAAGAGTTTGAAAAAATCAAAATGTCATCAATATATATTATGCATAATTTTGAATAAGGTGCAAAAATATCATTCATTATTCTTTGAAATTTTGATTGAGCATTTTTTAGTCCAAATGACATTACTGTCCATTCATATTGTCTAAAGGGAACAGTGAAAGCCTTTTTATAATGATCTTTTGGGTTAATTTAAATTTGCCAAAATCCTGATTTCAAATCAAATTTTGAAAATACTAAGGCAGAATGTAATCCTTGTAAAAGATCTTTTTTTTTTATTTGGAATCGGATATCGAATCAATTTCAAAGTTTTGTTTAAAGGTTTGTAATTTATTACAAGTCTGGGTGTACCTCTTTTTATTTTTGAATTTTTGTTTACATAGAAAGCTGCACAGCTCCAAGGAGACCTGAATTTTACAATTAATTTTTTAGAAAGCAATTCACGAATTTTATTTTTACAATGATTTCTGAGTTCGTGATTCATTTGAATTGGCCTAACTTTTGTTGGGATTAAATTTTCTGAAAAATCGTTTTCATATGGTAAATCTACCATATGTTGTTTTCTTTCCCAAAAAGCGTTTGGTAAATCTGAATAAATTTCGTTTTCAATTCTATTTCTAAAATCTTGGATTTTTTTGTTGAATGAATATAGTCTCCAAATTCTTTTGGATTCTAGAGAATAAAACATTTTGTCTTAAAAATTGAAGATATTTTTGTTTTCCTTGAATTAAACGATTTAATTCATTTTTGTAAATAGGACAAGCTTTTAAAAGATTTAAATTCCTTGTTCTGGGTTTTTCAATTTCTTTTCTTATGTTTTCAAAATCTTCTTCTTATTCTTCTTTAGAAGAGTGTTCTTCATTTTCATTTTGTTTAGTATATTTTGAAACTAATTGTTAAAGAAGATCAGAGTCAGATTGTTGTTTTTATTTAAAAATTTTTAACTCTTGTTTTACTATTCAAATTTCTTCTTGAAGTGACTGGATAGTAACATGAGATTTTTTCTGAGATTTTGCTCCTAAGATTTTTGTTAAATCATAGGAGTTTGTTTTAACTAAAGCTGAGTTGGAAGGTAAAGGGAATTTAGGTGTTTTTCCTTCAAAAAATTTTAAGAGTTTCTCTATAATTTATTTTTGAAGTTTTTTTTATCTTCTATTTGTTTTACGATATCAAGCATTAACTCTTGATCTTTTGTTAAAACATTAATAGATTTTTGTGATTCTGAATCAGAATCATTTTCTGTTGAGCTGGATGTTGTTAAATCATCAAATTTAATAGAATTATCTTCTTCAGATAAATCTGTTTGAGTTTCTTCTTTTGAAGTTCCAACTAGAAGTAATGAAATTTTTTGTTTTATTTCATCTTCCAATTGTAATTCATGAATTTTTTTTTATTTATCCTACAGTATCTTGAAATATGTCCAGGTTGATTACATTTGTAACAAACAACTTGTTTTTATCATATTCCTTAAAAGAGTTTTTAATTGGATTTTGTTTTCTGTAGGTTTTTCTAGGTTTAGATTTCTTATAGAAGTTTTCTCTATTTGATTTTGGGGAAAATCCTTTTCGAGATTTTTTGTGAAATTTATTGTGGGATTTTGAACAAGATCCTCCACAATCTTTTGTTTGGTTCCCTGTAGGAATTTCGAACTGTTTACAAAAGGATCCTAATTCCTGTTTTATTTTCTTCATTTCTATTTTTAAATGCTTTTGAAGTTTTAAATCTTGACGGATTTTTAATCCTTCCTTTTGAGTGAAACTAACCAATTCTCCATAAGTAAAATGATTATATGGGATTTGATTAATTCCAAATGTTTCTTTGATTTTATTTCTAACCTTTTCTCCTAAGAGTGTTTGTAATCCTGCTAAGAATTTTTTTTTCCAAAATGGTTGATTGAAATTTTCTCTAAGCATTACCCTAGTTAGAAATGTATTTTTATAATTTTGAAATTCAGAAAGTTTTTTACACCTAAGGTTTGAAAGCAGTTTTGCGTTTTTATCTTTTAAATGAGATGGATCTCCTATGAAGTGCAAATTAATTGTGTGGATTAGAGTTGCAACTGCGTCAGGAATATGATTTCCTAACTCATTGAGGATGGGAGTTCCTTCCTCTGTTGTTTGAATAACACCTAAAATTTCTAGCTGTTGTTGCTCGGTAAGATGAAAATTCTACCAGCCTTTTAACTATCCTAAAAAACTTGCTATTAAGAGTTCAACTATGGCTCTATCTGGGGTATTAGTTTGGGTTTTATAAGCATTAGATGTCATGGTCATCTATTGTAAAAGACTAAGAATATTATACTCAAACATTCCATCTATGTTCCATTCATAGATAGTAGGGACATTAAATTTGGACTGAGATAATATGTTTGGTCTATTTTCTATTCCTAAGTCTGGAGCAGTTATCATGGCCAAAGGTAAAGGTGAACTTCGTGGCCAATAGAGTCTGGACAATTCCTATTTTTGGCTTTCTTCAGAGTTAGAGATCTGATCTAAGATGCTGACCGTTTTATTTTTATCTAAGGTGTCTTGTACAACCATGGGAGCAGAAGTAGATGATGACTCTATCCTACTTAACTGGTCTTTTAAGGCTTGAGTAAATTCTGATTTACCTTCCTTAAATAATTTTTTACTAGTGTTGGATACCTTAAAAGGTTTAAAGACTGGGTTTTTTAACTTGGATTTTGTGGTTTCAACAGGGAAAACTACATAAGGTTTTTGATGCCTTCAATTCTAGTTAATTGTTTTGCAATTGTACTAAGATGAGTGTTTGTAAAATTATTCTGTTGAATAATGTTTTTAATATCTTTATCCATATTTTCATTCAGAGTTTTGTAGGGACTAGCTTCTACTATTTGGTTTAAATATGTTATTTTTATATGTCTTAATGGTGGATGTGTTGACTATATTTTTCTATCATTAGACATTTTTCATTCTGTATCCTTACTCCTAGAAGTTATAGGATTAACAATTTTTTGTGGATATGAAATTTTTTCTTGCAGAGCATAAATTTCAAACCAATCAAAAAACAGAATTTGCATTTTATTTTCAAAAATAAATTCATAATATTTTTCTTGAATTTCTTTTCTTTTTTCTAGAAAATTTTTGAAGAACCATGTTCTTTTTTCTAGATTTTCTTTTGAATAGAAATCCTTATGTAAATATGTTTTTTCTACTTCAAACTCTTTTTCAATAACGTTTAATTCATTTATAACATTTTCTATTACTGCTGAAAAAGACAGTGAAGTAGGTGGTGAAACATGAAGTGGTTCCTCGTTTGAAACCTATGGTCTAGTGTAGACCCGATGAGGAATTGTTGTTGAATAATCAACATTTTGAAAAGATGTACTTGGAATGCTAGAACAAGAAAATCTTGGTTTTGAAAAATTTTATTCCTTATTAGGGAGATGAATCACTGAGGGGAGCTTTGAGGCTCGTCCTATGTCAATAGTACTAGTAGAGGAACCAGAGTCAGAGAACCGATAACTGAAAGTTCTTGAAAAACTTATTTTTACCCTTCCATTATCGTACTGAGTAATTTCTCTCAAATGAGTGTCTGGTTTAGATATTTCAGGAGATTTTGGTTTAGTTGCTCCTTCTAAAACCCACTCTTTAGGAATATCAATATCTTTTTAACGTATGGTTTTTGGAATAACAGTATTTGCTCTGGATAGATCCATTTTTAAAACAAGGTTTCACCCTTTTTTGTGATATTTTTTACAGATGTAAAAGCATAAAATATTGCTTTATAATGTATTCTAAAAATAATAGCTACTGGAATTGATCCTTCTAGCATTTTGTAATTATGAGTTTTAATTTGCAAAATCAAAGATTTAAAAATGTTTGGATCTGCAAGAGATAATGAAATATTTGGTGAGCATTCAAATGAGATTGGTTCTTGAAAAGGACTTGACTCAACTGAGCTTATAATTTCATCTTTGAAATCTAAAAATCTTGCATCCCTCAAACACACAAAGAATTGAGATGTTTAATCCTTCTCTTGTTAGAGGTTTTATTCCTACTTGAACAAGACTTATATGAATGTATTTATATTTTCTGTCTATGTATTTTTGTAGAGTTTTTTTGAGAAAGAAGATGAATAGTTTCAAATGGTTTTGAGATTTGAACTCCTCGTTCTTCTGTTTTAATAATGAAATCAGTTTTTCTGAGTTTTTGAAAAAGACTGTTCTCATCAACTTGATCTCATTTTATTTTTGAAATTTTTCAATTGTTTATGGATTTTTGAAAATCTTCAATAATGATTTCTTCACTGTTTACAGTGTTTGATCTTTGTGATCCTAGATCCAAAGAGTTTGAGGTAGAAGAACTAGATAAAGAAGTAGCTCTACAAAATAAATTATCCATATTTTAAAGATTAATTCTTTAAAAAGATTTTTTATTTCTCACCTGGATAACCTTACAGTGGATTTACAGTCCTAAACGCCTATCCGTCGGCTAACACGGGACTTACAACCTTGTAACTAACCTTTACCCAGATAATATTTCGAAAATATTTTTAGAAAATTAATTTTAAAAGCATGAATAAGTTACTATATAGATCTACCACCCCTCTAGGCTCTAATACCAAATGACTTTTGAGGATCTCAAGGGGTGTTTATTAAAGATCTATGAACATGAATGCAGAAAATATAAGGTACGTGGCTGAACAGTCCTCTATACTATTTAGTATAGTTTTCAGAGAGGGAAACTGTATATTCCAGCCTATATACCTATTTAATGCAACACAAGCATTATACAAACAGAGTTTTTGATGCATGAGATCAGCATAAGCCGTAGGTGCAGAGCATACTTATGAATGCAACAACACTTGAACCCAAATATGAAAAATATAATTTTATAAACGAAAATAAATTACAAGAAAATAAAACTCAACATATGAGCATACTTACGTTTTTTGAAAATAAAATAAAATTTACAAGTTTATTTTTGGAGATAATACTCTAAGCTATTAAAAGATTATAGGTGTGCTAAACACATGAGCTCCTAGTATTCTAAGCTTGAGAGGGTTTTGTGCCTAAAGAAGAGTCTACCTTCTATGGAGAATGGAGAGTCCTTTTATAGAAGGGAGTCTCCATTTGATACTCCAAAATTAATGGGAGCTTGGACCCACATTTAGTTGGAAAGATTTCCATTAATCATGGGAGTTTTGAGTTGGTAGAGCGACTGTTTGTCCACTTAGAGCCATTTCATGACACCATAATTTTTTATGCTGTCTGGAACTGTAAACTTAGTCCACCAGCGAATTTGGAATTGTCGGATCAAAGTTGTTTGGGCCTTCTTTTGTTGATAGTCTAAATACCATGCTATTATCCATGGCAGATAGAATTTTGTGGTGAAGAGCATCAAGGGATGGAATTTTTCCAGCTCAAAACTCTCATAATTAATGGAAATCTTTCCAGCTAAACGTGGGTACAAGCTCCTATTTATTTTGGCGTATCAAAAGGAGACTCCCTTCTATAAAAGGACTTTCCATTCTCCATAGAAGGTGTCACATCTTTAGGCACAAAACCCTCTCAAGCTTACAATACTAGGAGCTCATGTGTTGAGCACACCTGTAATCTTTTGATAGCTTAGAGTATTATCTCCAAAAATAAACTTGTAAATTTTATTTTATTTTCAGAAAACATAAGTATGCTCATGTGTTGAGCTTTGTTTTCTTGTAATTTATTTTCATTTATAAAATTATATTTTTTATATTTGGGTTCAAGTGTTGTTGCATTCATAAGTATGCTCTGCACCTGCGGCTTATGCTGATCTCGTGCATCAGAAACTCTATTTGTATAATGCTTGTATTGCATTAAACAGGTATATAGGCTGAAATATATTGTTCCCCTCTCTAAGAACTATACTGAATAGTATAGAGGACTGTTACGCCACGTACCTTATATTTTCTGCATTCATATTCATAGATCTTTAATAAACATCCCTTGAGATCCTTGGACGTCATTTGGTATCAGAACCTAGGAGGATGGTAGATCTATATAGTAACTTGTTTATGTTTTTAAAATTAATTTTCTAAAAATATTTTTGAAATATTATTTGGGTAAAGGTTAGTTGCAGGGTAGTAAGTCCCGTGTTAGCCGATGGATAGGCGTTTAGGGCTGTAAATCCATTGTAAGGTTATCCAGGTGAAAAATAAAAAATCTTTTTAAGGAATTAAATTTTAAAATATAGATAATTTATTTTGTAGAGCTACTTTTTTATCTAGTTCTTCTACCTCAAACTCTTTGGATCTAGGATCACAAAGATCAAACATTGTAAACAGTGAAGAAATCACTATTGAAGATTTTCAAAAATTCATAAACAATTGAAAAATCTCAAAAATAAAACGAGATCAAGTTTATGAGAACACTATTTTTCAAAAACTCATAAAACTGATTTCATTATTAAAATAGAAGAATGAGGAGTTCAAATCTCAAAACCATTTGAAACTATTCATCTTCTTTCTCAAAAAACTCTACAAAAACATATAGACAAAAAATATGAATACATTCATATAGGTCTTGTTCAAGTAGGTATAAAACCTCTAACAAGAGAAGGATTAAACACCTCAATTCTTTGTGCTTCGAGGGATGCAAGATTTTTAGATTTTAAAGATGAAATTATAAGCTCAATTGAGTCAAGTCTTTTTCAAGGACCAATCTCATTTGAATGCTCACCAAATATTTCATTATCTCTTGTAGATTCAAACATTTTTAAATCTTTGTTTTTGCAAATTAAAACTTATAAGTACAAAATGCTGGAAGGATCAATTTCAGTGGCTATTATTTTCAGAATACATTATAAAGCAATATTTTATGCTTTTACATCTGTAAAAAATATCACAAAAAGGGTGAAACCTTGTTTTTACAAATGAATTTATCCAGAGCAAATACTGTTATTCCAAAAACCATACTTTGCAAAGATATTGATCTTCCTGAAGAATGGATTTTAGAAGGAGCAGCTAAACCAAAATCTCCTGAAATATCTAAACAAAACACTCATTTGAGGGAAATTACTCAGTACGATGATGGAAGGGTAAGTAAAAATAAGTTTTTCAAGAACTTCCAGCTGTCGGTTATCTAACTCTAGTTCCTTTACTAGTACTATTGACATAGGAGGAGCCTGAAAGCTCCCCTTTATTCATCTCTATGATAAGGAATAAAATTTTTCAAAACCAAGATTTTCTTGTTCTAGCATTCCAAGTGCATCTTTTCAAAATGTTGATTATTCAACAACAGTTTCTCATCAGGTCTACACTAGACCACAGGTTTCAAACGAGGAACCACTTCATGTTTCACCACCTACTTCACCATCGTTTTAAGCAGTAACAGAAAATGTTATAAATGAATTAAACATTATTGAAAAAGAGTTTGAAGTAGACAAAACATATTTACATAAGGATTTCTATTCAAAAGAAAATCTAGAAAAAAGAACATGGTTCTTCAAAAATTTTCTAGAAAAAAGAAAAGAAATTCAAGAAAAATATTGTGAATTTATTTTTGAAAATAAAATGCAAATTCTGTTTTTTGATTGGTTTGAAATTTATGCTCTGCAAGAAAAAATTTCATATCCACAAAAAATTATTAATCCTATAACTTCTAGGAGTAAGGATACAGAGTGAAAAATATTTGATGGTAGAAAAATACAGTCAATACATCCGCCATTAAGACATATAAAAATAACACATTTAAACCAAACAGTAGAAGCTAGTCCTTACAAAACTTCGAATGAAAATACGGATAAAAATATTAAAAACATTATTCAACAAAATAATTTTACAAACACTCATCATAGTACAATTGCAAAACAATTAACTAGGATTGAAGAGCATCAAAAAACTTCTGTAGTTTCCCCTATTGAAACCACAGAATCCAAGTTAAAAAAACCCGATCTTTAAACCTTTTTAGGTATTCAAGATTAGTCAAAAATTATTTAAGGAGAGTAAATCAGAATTTACTCAAGCCTTGAAAAACCAGTTAAGTAGGATAGAGTCATCCTCTACTTCTGCTCCCATGGTTGTACAAGACACCTTAGATAAAAAATAAAACGGTCAGCATCGTAGATCAGATCTCTAACTCTGAAGAAAGCCAAAAACAGGAGTTGTCCAGACTCCATTGGTCACGAAGTTCACCTTCACCTTTGGTCATGGTAACTGCTCCAGACTTAGGAATAGAAAATAGACCAAATGTATTATCTTAGTCCAAATTCAATGCCTCTACTGTCTATGAATGGAACATAGATGGAATGTCTGAGTATAATATTCTTAGTCTTTTGCAACAGATGACCATGGCATCTAATGCTTATAAAACACAAACTAATACCCCTCATAGAGCCATAGCTGAACTCTTAATAGTAAGTTTTTCAAGACAGTTAAAAGGCTGGTAGGATTTTCATCTTACCGAGTAACAACAGTTGGAAATTTAGGTGCTATTTAAACAACAAAGGAAGGAACTCCCATCCTCAATGAGTTAGAAAATCCTATTCTTGACGCGGTTGCAACACTAATCCATACAATTAGTTTGCACTTCATAGGAGATCCATCTCATTTAAAAGATAAAAATGCAGAACTGCTTTTAAACCTTAGGTGTAAAAAACTTTTTGAATTTCAAAATTATAAAAATACATTTCTAACTAGGGTAAAACTTAGAGAAGATTCCAATAAACCATTTTGGAAAGAAAAATTCTTAGCAGGATTACCAACACTCTTAGGAGAAAAGGTTAGAAATAAATTCAAAGAAACGTTTGAAATTAATCAAATACCTTATAATCATTTGATTTATAGAGAATTGGTTAGTTTCACTCAAAAGGAATGATTAAAAATCTGTCAAGATTTAAAACTTCAAAAGCATTTAAAGATAGAAATGAAGAAAACAAAACAGGAATTAGGATCGTTTTGTAAACAGTTTGAAATTCCTACAAGGAACCAAACAAAAGATTGTGGAGGATTTTGTTTAAAATCCCACAATAAATTTCACAAAATCTCGAAAAAGATTTTCCCCTAAACCAAATAGAGAACACTTCTATAGGAAATCTAAACCTATAGAAAATAAAATTCAATTAAAAATTCTTTTAAGAAATATGATAAAAAAATAAGTTATTCGTTACAAATATAATCAACCTGAACATATTTCAAGATACTGTAGGATAAATAAAAAACTTCATGAATTACAGTTGGAAGATGAAATAAAACAAAAAATTTCCTTACTTCTAGTTGGAACTTCCGAAGAAGAAACTCAAACAGATTTATTTGAAGAAGATAATTCTATTGAATTTGATGATTTAACATCTAGCTCAACAGAAAATGATTATGATTCAAAATCATAAAAATCTATTAATGTTTTAACAAAAAATCAAGAGTTAATGCTTGATATTGTAAAACAAATAGAAGATAAAAAAATTTTAAAAAGAAATTATAGAGAAACTCTTAAAATCTTTTAAAGGAAAAACACCTAAATCCCCTTCACCTTCCAACTCAGCTTTAGTTAAAACAAACCCCCATGATTTAACTAAATCTTAAAAAAACCTCATGTTACTATCCAGTCACTTCAAGAAGAAATTAAAATAGTAAAACAAGAGTTAAAAATTCTTAAAAAAAAATAACAATCTGACTATGATCCTCTTCAATAGTTAGTTTCAAAATATACTGAACAAAATGAAACTGAAGAACACTCTTCTGAAGAAAAAGAAAAAGATTTTAAAAACACAAGAAAAGAAATTGAAAACCTGAAAACAATTCCAGAGGATTTCTTATTTGTTTTAAGAGCTGTTACTAGCAGAAAATATCTGATTAAAAATAACACTTATTTTTTTAGATAATTTTTAAATTGAAACAATTGCTTTTTTTGATACTGGTGCAGATTTAAATTGCTTAAAACATGGTATTATTCCAAAAAAATTTGCTAAAGAAACAAATGAAAAATTTTTTGCAGCAAATAATTTAAAAATGATTATTAAGAGCAAAACTGAAGCCACCATAAAAAAATGGTTCTATTTCAATCAAAATTCCTTTTGTTTTACTTGAAAATATAAATCATAGTATCATTTTAGGGACTCCATTTATTAATATGATAACTCCCTATTCTGTAAATTATGATAATATTTCTTTCAAAGCTAAAGAAAATAAAATTGTTTTCCCTTTTATTGAAAAATCTAGAACAAGAAATTTAAATCTTTTAAAAGCTTGTTCTGTTTAAATGAATTAAATCTTTTAATTCAAGGAAAACAAAAACATCTTCAATTTTTAAGGCAGGATGTTTTATTCTCTAGAATCTAAAAGAATTTGGAGACTAAATTCATTGAACAAAAAATTCAAGATTTTAGAAATAGAATTGAAAATGAAATTTGTTCAGATTTACCAAACGTTTTTTGGGAAAGAAAATAACATATGATAGATTTACCATATGAAAACGATTTTTCAGAAAAATAAATTCTAACAAAAGTTAGGCCAATTCAAATGAATCACGAACTCAAAAATTATTGTAAAAATAAAATTCGTGAATTGCTTTCTAAAAAATTAATTATAAAATCCAGGTCTCCTTGAAGCTGTGTAGCTTTCTATGTAAACAAAAATTTAGAAATAGAAAGAGGTACACCCAGACTTGTAATAAATTACAAACCTTTAAACAAAGTTTTGAAATGGATTTGATATCCGATTTCAAATAAAAAAGATCTTTTACAATGATTACATTCTGCCTTAGTATTTTCAAAATTTGATTTGAAATCAAGATTTTGGCAAATTCAAATTAACCCAAAAGGTCGTTATAAAATGACTTTCATTGTTCCCTTTGGACAATATGAATGGACAGTAATGCCATTTGGACTAAAAAATGTTCCATCAGAATTTCAAAGAATATTGAACGATATTTTTGCGTCTTATTCAAAATTTTGCATAGTATATATTGATGACATTTTGATTTTTTCAAACTTTTTGGAACAACATTTCAAAAACTTAAAAACTTTCTTCATGGTAGCAAGAAAAAATGGTTTAGTAGTCTCTAAATCAAAAATCCCTCTTTTCCGAACAAAAAATCGTTTTCTAGGTCATTATATTACCCAATGAACAATTACTCTAATCGAGAGATCTTTAATTTTTTCAGAAAAATTTTCTAATAAAATTTTGGACAAAACCCAACTCCAAAGATTTTTAGAAAGTTTAAATTATGCTTTAGATTTCTGTCCAAACATTAACCTTCTCGCAAAACCCTTGCATGATAGGTTAAAGAAAAATCCAGTACCTTGGTTTGATGAACACACTAGGGTTATTCAACAATTCAAAAAACAGGTAAAAGAAATCCCATGCTTGCATCTTGCTGACCCTTTAACATTTAAAATTGTAGAAACAGATGCTTCAGACATAGGATATGGGGGAATATTAAAAGAAAAAGTCAATGACAAATAATGCATTGTTCAATATACATCTGCATACTGGAATGACTATCAAAAGAATTATCAAACTATTAAAAAAGAAATTATGTCGATTGTCATGCGCATTCAACAATTTCAGAGTGATTTACTTAATCGAAAATTTTTACTTTGCATTGATTGTAAATCTGCTAAAGAAATTTTACAAAAAGATGTTCAAAACATTGTATCAAAATAAATTTTTGCCAGATGGCAAGCGATACTTAGTGTTTTTTATTTTGAAATCGAATTTATTCGAGAAGATAAAAACTCAATTCCAGATTTACTGACCAGAGAATTCCTTCAAAACATGTCCTGAGTGAATTCCTAAAATGCCAAGAAAATCAAAAAAAGGAAAAGAAAAAGAGGTATCGAAGGACCCAAAAGAGAAAAATCCAAAACCAGGAGGCTTTACTGATGTTTCAATAAAATCTTAGGCCCAAGCGGTCGAAGAAGATGAAGAAAAGGCCAAACAACAGGCCCAAATGATCCAAAATTGGATCCAATAAGTTCAAAAGGACCCAAAACTAAAGTTTTGGTTCCAAAAGGTTTTGAAGGATGAAGAAGCCCTAAAACTCCAAAAACAGGAAAGGCTTCAAGCCCTATTCAGAAATTGAGGCCCTAAAAGCAAAAATCGAGAAAGGAGAATCTTTAACTACAAAAACCCTTTCTCAAAGTTCTTCAAAAACATTGCAAGACTCATCTTACAATAAAATTATTATTTCAAAAAACTCTTGTGAAGAGATCATTTCAAAACTATCGAAAGAGAAATTTTCACAAATAGTTTTATCCCAAAATGATTCTGAATTAGTTTTGTCCCAATCAAAACTACCAAAAGCAGAATATTTTGTAAAGTCTGAATTTCAATATATATGGACTATTGAGGATGGTTTTCATCTTCAAAACCCTCAACAGGCCATATCTCAAATTTTTTCAAAATGCTGGTATTTTAAACCTTGGGATTTAACAAAACCCTAGTACTTGGCAATATTGGAAGCTACAGGTTCTGTAACGGTTACTCATAACCCCAAAAATAGCCTTGAAATTCTATATTCCACTATCAAAACCATAAAATCCTTTCTTCACTTGAATAGGGATCGGCTCTTCACATCCCTAAACACTTGCCAGCCAATTTTCAAACAACCTTAAACCACTATTGGACATACACTTACTGGGATTACTAACAAGCTTGGTATAATACATTCCTACTTCAAAATCAAAAATTTAGCCACACTTGGCTATTTTTCTTCCTAAACATAGACCCCTTAAAAATTTCATTTTGGTTCAACCACTGGTCGAAAATATACGGAGCCTCTCCTGAAATCCTAAAACCTTCAGTCCAGGAAGGCTATCAACTATTCAAAAATACTTATAACAACATGAGACTACCAACAAAAGGAGGTCCAAAAAACATTGGTCCGATGATTTCAAATTCGCTGATAGACTAAGTTTGCAGTTTCAGACAACATAAAAAAACATGGTATCATGAAATGGCTCCAAGCACAAGGACTTACCAAGCAAGGCCTAGAAGTCTCTCAATTTTTGGCCCAAAAGTCCTTTGCACAAACCCAACTAGCAGCGGCAAGAACTAAGGAAGAATACTTTCAGATAATGGTCCAACTTCTCCAAAGTGAGGCCTCATCTTTAAAACCCGATTGAATCCCAACGAGCCGATCGAATCACGAATCCTTAAACTCTTCGGTTCTTTATTTGGTCCGATTTTAATAATATTGGTTATAAGTGTTGGTGGTGGTGTCCCTCCACATGGTGGGACCCACACAATTTTTTGAAAAAAAAAAAGAAAAAAGAAAGATTGAAAAGTCAAAGGTTGTTGGTAATCTTTGTTCAAAGATTGTTGGCAACAATCTTTGTTTCAAAGATTGATGGCGGCAAGAATGCTTATAAATAAGCATGGTTATTTTGTATCATCGAAAAAAAAATTGAGAGATGCAATCCTGAGATAAAAGGATTGAGAGAAAAAAGGGTGAGAAGTATTTTAGAAAAATATATTTTTTTAAAAGGTGAGTGATAAAATAGTGAGTTTGCGAAATATCTGTATGCTACTATTTTGAATTTATCTCAAATTGTTGTATTACCTCTCTCTCTCTTGTACCCATTAATTTTATTAGTGAAAGAAATATTTTCGGAGTTTGTTCCATGGATGTAGTCCAAACGTTTTGGGTGAACCATGTTAAATTGCTAGTGTTATTATTTTTATTCTGTTTATTTATTTTAATTTATCCATTGTGCCCAACAACTGGTATCAAAGCCAATGTTTTTTCTTAGTATGCTCTGTGGTTGCAGCATAGACTAATCTTTCACATCAGAAAAGATTTTTCCTTGATTACTGTTCACGTATACGATCATTGTTTGTGTATACAGGCATAATTCACTATCAAAATTTTTTTTTTCGATCTAAATGGAGGCAAAAATTACCAGAATGATCTATCTAAATGGTTCAAACTACCACATATGGAGTAAAAAGATGAAAGATCTTCTAGTTGTGATGAAGATGCATTTGCTAGTATTTACCACAGTTAAACCCAAAGGTAAAACCGATGATGAGTGGGAGTTTGACCATGAGCAGGTGTGCAGTTTTATCCGATAATTTATCGAAGACAATGTGTACAATCACATTTGCAATGAGACACATCCACAAACTCTTTGGAATAAGCTGGAGACGTTGTATTCTTCAAAGACGGGAAATAATAAATTATTTTACTTGACCAAAATTGGTACAAGTAAGATATAAAGAGGGAACTTCCTTGCTAGACCACTTAAATAAGATGGAAGGGATCCAGGACCAGCTGATATGCTTTTTCTAGAAGCTTAAATACCGCAAGTATACGGTGTACCGGTTATAGTACTTTAGATATCGATCCCACGAGGAAATGTTGATTTTAATCACACACTATTACTACTCAATTTTAATCTTGTTTACGATGTTCAAAAGTGGAAATTAATTCTAACTACTCTATTGCATAAATTAATTAAATCCTAGAAAAGTATAATCAAAGAAGACAATAAATATTATGAAACTAAATAATCATGCATTTGATATCATTATTTTAATTATAATTTTTAATCTTATTAATAAGCCAAGTTGGAATAAATTTCTAATACACTCTCTCGACATGTATTAGAATGCCTAAAACATGCAATTAAGGTACTAATTCTCAACTCTCGTTAATGCACCAGATAATTTTAATAACACATTTTAAGATTATCTACCAACCTATAGCAATTATCTCCACATGTGATCTCTCAAACTATGCTTTGATAATGAATTTCCTATTAACTTTCAATAAGATGTTGCTCTCGCTAACTCGCTTATTTATGATCATTTTGTTAATTTTCAGAGAAGGAATTGCACATTGAAGGTCGTCTTCCTCAACTTATAAAGATACTAATATAATTTTAATAGTAAATTCTACACTTAAAGATTAACTAAGTAAATGGAAATAGAAAATTGTCATATATAAACAAATGCAAACATAATATTCATGTAAAGATTACAAGGAAGAAAAATAAAACATAAGAACAAGAAGAAGGGGATCTCTCAACCCTTTTCCCTTCACACAAGATGTCTTCTCCCTTGCTTACTTGTCTTCTCTTCAAGTCATGAAAAGTTAAACAAAAGCACTAAAGAAAAATTAATATTCTTAGGATCACAAAAATTAAATTCTCAAAATTCATCCCTTCAAACTCTATTTACTTGGCATATATATGCCTCCCTAAAAGACATGGCTATTCAAAGATAACCCTTCATACAAGTTGCCATTGTTCATAAAAAATTGCATCACTTCAGAAATTTAACTGCTCATCCGTACTGTGTTGCGACCTCGCGACTATTATCGCGCTCACGGCAAGACACGCTGTTGCTTGGCTAGCTCCACTGGCTGTCGCGAGCTCTCCTCTTCAGTTGTCGCCCTCGTGACAATGCGCACTTCTAGCTGCTGGCCTAGTTCTCTTGCCTTCTTGCTGTCGCGAGCTCTCCTCCTTGTCGCGCTCGCGATAATACCCTTACAACTCTCATTCCTCTCCTTCTTCCCTTTGACTCCTTTAAGCTTTAATTCATTCCCTTCTCCTATAAAACAAATAAAACAACCACACACACACAAAACACATAAAAGCAACAAAATATATATAAAATACCTAAATAATAAACACAATACTAAACAAAACCACACATTAAAACACACTAATTATGAGCTTTTCAAGCTCATATCAATTCCCCACACTTGAACTTTTGCTTGCCCTCAAGCAAAAACTCAAAATGCTAAAAACCATCAAAGCTCGAACATTTAAAACATAAAACATAGAATATGGAGTTGTCCTTCTTAAGATTCTCACAAATTAACACATGCAAGGTTTCTTTAACATATTAATTATTGAGTTAATGTCAACAAATACCAAAACAAAATCTTGGATTTATAAGGTTTAATACTCACATGCACCCAATAAGATAAATCTTGGATTTATTGAGCATCATGCCATTTATTAGACCTTTCCTTATATAGGCGTGCATTTTCATAAGCAAAAAGACGCAATTCATCAGGTTCATTTAATTGCAAGCATCGCTTAAAACCAGCATCTTTCATATTATAATTCAAGGTCTTGATCGCCCAATATGTCCTATGCTCTAACTCAACAGGAAGATGACATGCTTTTCCATACACCAACCTATATGGAGTCATTCCAATAGGTGCTTTGAAAGCAGTCCTATATGCCCATAATGCATCATCAAGCTTATGCGCCCAATCTTTTCTAGAATTAGAAATAGTTTTTTCTAAAATTCATTTAAGTTCTCTATTGGACACCTCTACTTGACTGTTGGTTTGAGGGTGATATGGAGTAGTTACTCTATGGTGGACACCATATTTATGCAATAAAGATGCAAAAGAGCGATTAATGAAATGCGTACCTCCATCACTTATGATAGCCCTCGGCACTCCAAATCGTGAAAAGAGTTTCTTCAAAAATGAAATCACCACCTTTGAATCATTGGTTGGTAAAGCTTCAGCTTCAACCCATTTAGAGACATAGTCTACCCCAACCAATATATAAGACTTCCCAAAAGATATTGGAAATGGACCCATAAAGTCTATTCCCCACACATCAAAAATTTCAACCTCCAAAATATAATTCAAAGGCATTTCATCTCTCTTTCCTATGTTTCCTGCCCTTTGACACTTATCACATTTAGCTACAAAAGTCCTAGCATCATTAAAAAGTGTAGGCCAATAAAATCCACACTCTAAGACCCTAGAAGCAGTTTTTGCTCCACCATTATGGCCCGAATACAATGAGGAATGACAATGAGTTAAAATTTCCACAATTTCCTCCTCAGTCACACACCTTCTTATAATACCATCCCTACTAATCCGAAATAAATAGGGCTCCTCCCAAAGATAGTTTTTAACATCGCTAAAAAACTTCTTTTTCTGCTGCCATGTCAATCCATAAGGTATAATTCCTGCAGCAAGAAAGTTAGCAAAATCTGTAAACCAAGGCACATGCTTATAATTTATTGACATAAGAGATTCATCCGGAAAAGATTCATTGATTTCATGACTATCCCCTTGTGGTCCTTCAGCATTTTCTAACCTAGATAAGTCATCAGCTACTAAATTTTCAGAGCCTTTCTTATCTTTAATTTCTAGATCAAATTCTTGCAATAGAAGAACCCAACGAATCAACCTAGGTTTAGCATCTTGCTTAGCAAACAAATATCTCAAAGCTGCATGATCCGTATAGATTATAACTTTAGACCCTAACAAATAAGACCTAAACTTATCACATGCATAGACAACAGCCAACATTTCTTTTTCAGTGGTTGTATAATTCACTTGAGGCGGTGACAAAGTATGACTAGCATAGTAAATCACATGCAAATGCTTACCAATCCTTTGACCTAACACATAACCTACTGCTAAGTCACTTGCATCGTACATAATTTCAAAAGGTAACTCCCAAGTAGGAGAAGTGATTATAGGTGCAGTTGTAAGGGCCTTCTTTAAAGAATTAAAAGCATGCATGCAATCATCAAAAAATTCAAAAGGCACTTCCTTAACCAACAAATTAGTTAAAGGCTTAGCTATGAGTGAAAAATCCTTAATGAATCTTCTATAGAACCCATCATTTCCTAAGAATGATCTAATGCCCTTAAGTGTAGTGGGTGGAGGTAATTTCTTAATCAATTCAACCTTTGCTCTATCCACTTCAATGCCCCTACTAGAAATCTTATGGCCAAGAACTATATCCTCTTCAACCATGAAGTGACACTTTTCCCAATTAAGCACTAGGTTAGTTTCCTCACACCTAGCCAACACTCTATCTAAATTATTTAAACATAACTCAAAAGAGTCTCCATAGACTGAAAAATCATCCATGAAAACTTCCATGATATTCTCAATCATATCCCCAAAAATAGAGGTCATGCACCTTTGAAAAGTTACAGGTGCATTACATAACCCAAAAGGTATACGTCTATAGGCGAAAGTGCCATATAGACAAGTAAAAGTGGTCTTCTCCTGGTCACTAGGGTATATAAAAACCTGAAAATAGCCCGAATACCCATCCAAAAAGCAATAATGAGAATGCCCAGCTACCCTTTCCAACATTTGATCAATGAAGGGTAAAGGGAAATGATCCTTCCTAGTAGCTGAATTTAACTTCCTATAATCAATACAAACCCTCCAACCCGTGGTGGTTCTAGTAGGAATCAATTCCCCATTCTCATTCCTAACTACTGTCATACCTCCTTTCTTAGGTACACAATGTATTGTGCTCACCCAAGAACTATCCGAAATTAGATAGATAATCCTAGCATCTAACAATTTGTTGACCTCTTTCTTAACTACCTCTTTCATATTTGGGTTAAGTCTCCTTTGCCTATCTGCCCTAGGTTGACAATTATCTATCATATTAATCCTATGCATAACAACATTAGGACTAATTCCTTGCAAATCCGAAATTTGCCAACTTATACTCTTTATTCTCTTTTTAACCACCTATACTAGTAAAGATTCCCGATGACTAGTAAGTTCATTAGACACAATGATAGGTAAAGTATGATTTAAACCAAGAAATGCATACCTCAAATGACTAGGTAGCTCTTTCAACTCTACCGTAGGAGGACTTACAATTGAAGGTGGTATAGGTGCATCATTTCGATAAAAGCGTTCTGGCCTTGCACCCTCTTGCTCTTCCTTCCCACTAGTTTCTTCCTTAATGACCTCACAATCTATATCTATTTCATTAAATACTGCTGCAACACAATCATCAATAACATCTATTCTCATGCATATATTCTCCTCCATGGGGTATCTTAATGCCCTATCCATGCGATATTCTACACTATCATCCCCCACTCTCAAAATTAATGATCCCTCATAGACATCAACCAATGCCCTACCTGTTCTCATGAAAGGTCTCCCTAAAATCAATGGGCATTTCACATCATATGTAAAATCTAAAATGACAAAATCGGCAGGCAAAATAAATTTGTCAACCTTAACTAATACATCCTCTACTATACCAATTGGTTTTTTAATGGACTGGTAAGCTAATTGTAAAACCATTGAAGTAGGTTTAACATAATCTAACCCCCAACTTCTTGAAAATAGATAATGGCATAAGGTTAATGTTGGCCCCCAAATCGCATAAATACTTAGGAAACTCAACATCCCCTAAAATGCATGGAATAGTAAAACTACCATTATCTTTCATTTTAGTAGGAAAATTATTTGTAATAATAGAACTACATGCCTCAGTCAATTCAATGGTTGAAACATCTTCCCAACTCCTCTTCTTAGCAATTAAATCTTTAAGAAACTTTGCATAGTTAGGAATTTGTGTTATAGCTTCAACAAAGTTTAAATTTATATGCACATGTTTCAATTTATCAAGAAAAGATTGAAATTGCTTATCTTGATTCTCTTGCTTCAATCGTTGTGGAAATGGTGGTCGTGGTTGAAAAATCCTTGAAATTTTTTCTTGTGCAACCCCATCCGTCGTGCTCGCGATAGGCGTCGCGCTCGCTACAGAAGGCTTTTTCACTGTAACTGGCGTGCTCGCGACAGCCTTCTCACTCGCGATGGTTGTGGCTCCCTCTCCTGTCGTGCTCGCGATAGCGCGACACCAAGCCCAACTTGCTTATTACATTCCTGCACATTACCCAAATTGTTAGTGGAAACAAATTCATTAGTGTACGACTTTCCTGACCTCAAATTTATGGCCTTTAAATGTTCCCTTGGGTTGTCCTCCATATTGCTTGGTAAATTCTCTTGTAATCTCGATGGAAGAGCCTTGGCAATTTGCCCCAATTGAACTTCCAAATTGTGAATGGAAGAAGCTTGATTCTTGGTTATTTGTTCAAACTTAGATTCCATCCTCTTTTGGGCCTCCTCTTGAGCATTAAACTTCATATTTATGCCCTCCAAAAACCTATCCATCTTAACCTCCAAGGTACCAAATCTATCTTGAGGTTGTTGAAACCCCACAGTCCTATTTTGGTTGCTACTATTCCCCCAAGAAAAATTCGGGTATTTTCTCCAACCGGGGTTGTAAGTGTTTGAATATGGGTTTCCTCTTCCTTGTCCTTAGATAAAACTAACTTGTTCTTCAGTACTAGCCATACCCAAATTACACCCTTCACTTCCATGGCCTAATTGTCTACATATACAACACCAACTAGGTAGATTACTACCCATACCTAGACTATTAATTTTCTGAGTCAACTGCTCCACTTGAGCCTGCAAAGCTACCACCGAATCTACTGCATGAACTCCCCTTACATTGGATAAATTTGTCTCCCTAGCTCTCTCGGTTGGCCACATGCAGTTGATCATTGACATTTCCTCCAATAACTCAAAAGCAGCCTCCGTTGTTTTCCTCATAAGAGATCCCCCAGCTGCAGCATCAATGGTGCCTCGCGTTGTTGGATTCACACCGTTGTAGAATGTTTGCATTAGTAACTCCCTTGGAAGATTGTGGTGTGGGAAACTTCGCTGCAATTCTTTGAACCTTTCCCATGCCTCATACAAAGATTCAGAGTCATGTTGAACAAAAGTGGTGATATCTTTTATAATTTTGGCCGTTTTTGCTAGGGGAAAATATTTTGATAAAAAGGCTTGGGCTAATTGGTCCCAAGTTGCGATAGAACCCCTAGTCAGGGAATTCAACCAAGCTTTTGCTTTATCCTTCAATGTAAAAGGAAAAAGCCTAAGCTTGATTGCATCCGCCGAAACTCCATTAATCTTAAAAGTATCACAGATTTCTAAGAAATTTGCCAAATGAGCATTTGGATCCTCATTTGCCAAACCACAGAATTGCATACTGTTTTGAATCATTTGTAAAAGCGATGATTTTATTTCAAATTGGTTTGCATTTACTGTGGGTCTTACCACACCTTGTTGAGCACCACTCAATGCTGGCGTGGCAAAGTCCATTAATCGCGGTGGATTGTCTTCTTCAGCCATAGCAATTCTCCTATTCTGATTCTTCTTTTTATTTGACTTGCGGTTACTCAATAGAAATCTCTCTATCTCCGGATTGAACGGTTCAAGTTCTTCTTGCGAACTCCTTGTACGCGGCATGAACAGTCAAATCCTAATAAATTCACAACAAAACAAAAACAAATTAAATATCATAATCCAAAATCTTAAATAAAGATTCATAATGTAATAACTTAAATCAAACATGTGCCCCGACAACGGCGCCAAAAACTTGATATGTTTTTTTTAAAGCTTAAATACCGCAAGTATACGGTGTACCGGTTATAGTAGTTTACATATCGATCCCACGAGGAAATGTTGATTTTAATCACACACTATTACTACTCAATTTTAATCTTGTTTACGATGTTCAAAAGTGGAAATTAATTCTAACTACTCTATTGCATAAATTAATTAAATCCTAGATAAGTATAATCAAAGAAGACAATAAATATTATGAAACTAAATAATCATGCATTTGATACCATTATTTTAATTATAATTTTTAATCTTATTAGTAAGCCAAGTTGGAATAAATTTCTAATATACTCTCTCGACATGTATTAGAATGCCTAAAACATGCAATTAAGGTACTAATTCTCAACTCTCATTAATGAACCAGATAATTTTAATAACACATTTTAAGATTATCTACCAACCTATAGCAATTATCTCCACATGTGATCTCTCAAACTATGCTTTGATAATGAATTTCCTATTAACTTTCAATAAGATGTTGCTCTCGCTAACTCCCTTATTTATGATCATTTTGTTAATTTTCAGAGAAGAAATTGCACATTGAAGGTCGTCTTCCTTAACTTATAAAGATACTAATATAATTTTAATAGTAAATTCTACACTCAAAGATTAACTAAGTAAATGGAAATAGAAAATTGTCATATATAAACAAATGCAAACATAATATTCATGTAAAGATTACAAGGAAGAAAAATAAAACATAAGAACAAGAAGAAGGGGATCTCTCAACCCTTTTCCCTTCACACAAGATGTCTTCTCCCTTGCTTACATGTCTCCTCTTCAAGTCATGAAAAGTTAAACAAAAGCACTAAAAAAAAATTAATATTCTTAGGATCACAAAAATTAAATTCTTAAAATTCATCCCTTCAAACTCTGTTTACTTGGCATATATATGCCTCCCTAAAAGACATGGCTATTCAAAGATAACCCTTCATACAAGTTGCCATTGTTCATAAAAAATTGCATCACTTCAGAAATTCAACTGCTCATCCGCACTGTGTCGCGACCTCGCGACTATTATCGCGCTCGCGACAAGACACGCTGTTGCTTGGCTGGCTCTACTGGCTGTCGCGAGCTCTCGTCTTCAGTTGTCGCCCTCGCGACAATGCACGCTTCTAGCTGCTGGCTTGGTTCTCTTGCTTTCTTGCTGTTGCGAGCTCTCCTCCTTGTCGCGCTCGCGATAATACCCTTACAACTCTCATTCCTTTCCTTCTTCCCTTTGACTCCTTTAAGCTTTAATTCATTCCCTTCTCCTATAAAACAAATAAAATAACCACACACACACAAAACACATAAAAGCAACAAAATATATATAAAATACCTAAATAATAAACACAATACTAAACAAAACCACACATTAAAACACACTAATTATGAGCTTTTCAAGCTCATATCACCAGCTAAGCGGAATGGGAGTAAAACTGGATGATGAAGTATTTGCATTATTGGTGTTAACCTTTCTACCACAGTCTTGGAAGACTTTGAAGATCTCCATCACCAACACTGCACCTAATGGTGTAGTCAACATGGAGGTTGTAAAAAACAATATCTTGAATGAAAAGATGAGAAGGAGATCACAAGCCTCATCTTCTTCACCACAATCAGATGTTCTAGTTGCAGAATCTAGAGGAAGGAGACAGTCTAGGGAACAAAACTCTAGAGGCAAGAGCAAAGGGAAGTCAAACAAATATTCCAATGTAGAATGCCATCACTGTAAGAAGAAAGGACACATTAAAAAGTTCTTCAGAAAGTTCAAAAAGGAACAAGAGAACTGAAGCAAAGCTGTGAAGAAAGACGACATCAGTGATGATGAGCAAACTAATATCATAGACGAATTCAATATCATTTATGATGAAGGTATTATTAATCTTGCATCTCAGGAGTCCAGTTGGGTGCTTGATAGTGGTGCTACCATTCATGCTACATCCCGTAGAGAATTCTTCTCATCATACACACCTGGAGATTTTGGTGTTGTTAGAATGGGAAATGCAGGCCTGTCAAAGGTTGTTGGCAGAGGAGATATTTGCTTGGAAATAGAGAATGGTACCAGACTAATTCTGAAGGATGTCAGGTATATTGCAGACATGTGCCTGAATTTAATCTCTGTACGCAAACTTGGAAATGAAGAATATTACAGATCCTTCATTTATGATAAATGAAAACTTACAAAAGGCTCTTTAGTAGTGACTAGAGGTGAAAATCATGTAACTCTATATGTGATCAAAGCAAAGCTCTCCACCGATACAATAGCTGCCATGGAGAAATATAGTGCAATTGAACGATGGCATCAGAGACTTGGCCACATGGGTGAAAAAGCAACGAAAAGCCTAGCTAAGAAAAAAATGTTGCTCAGTATGGATGAAGTACACTTAGATAAATGTGTTGATTGTCTAGTTGAAAAGAAAAATAGAGTTGCTTTTAAAAGTTCCCCTCCTTCCAGAATGAAAAATATGTTAGATCTGATTCACTCAGTTTGTGTGGACCAATGTCAAAGTCACTTGGTAGTGCTTAGTATTTTGTGACTTTCATTAATGATCATTCAAAGAAAACGTGGATATATCTTCTGAAGATAAAAGATCAGGTTCTAGATGTCTTCAAAGAATTTCATGCATTAGTTGAGAGACAGACTAGGAAGAAGTTAAAATGTATTCGAATAGACAATGGTGGAGAATACACCGGACCATTTCATATTTATTGTAAAGAGCATGGTATTCGACATTAGATGACACCTCCAAAAGACACTGCAGTTGAATGGCTTAACTGAGAGGATGAACAGAACTTTGATGGAGAGAGTTAGATGTTTACTCTCACATGCAAAGTCGCCTAAAATTTTTTGGGGTGAAGCTATACTCACAGTTGCACATGTGTTGAATCTTTCACCCTGTACTCCTTTCAAGATGGATGTTCCAGATAGAGTATGGTCAGGAAAAGATGTTTCCTATGATCATCTACGGGTGTTTGGCTGTAAAGCATTTGTTCATATACCTAAGGATGAGAGATCAAAACTTGATGCCAAGACAAGACATTGTATTTTTATTGGCTATGGTCAAGATTAATTTGGCTATAGATTTTATGATCCTATTGAGAAAAACTTGTCAGAAGTTGTGATGTTGTATTTGTTGAAGATGAAACCATTGAAGATATTGATAAAATGAAGAAGGATGTTCTAATGGTGATTCTGTGGAATTGATTCCTTCAAAGGTGGTGCCAAGATAGACTAAAAATGAAGTTGAAAATTGCCAGCTAAACATGGCTGATGATGAAGCTCCCGCCCAAAGTCAATCATATGATGATTCAGATGAAGATGATCAACCACCAATAAGGAGATCTACTAGAATGAGACAAGCTTCTACTAGATACTCCAGTAGTCAATACGTGTTACTAACTGACAGGGGAGAACCTGAAGACTTTGAAGAAGCTATGATTGATGAACACAAGCAGAAATAGGTTGAAGCCATGCAAGATGAGATGAATTCCTTGTATGAGAACAATACTTTTGAACTAGTGAAGTTGCCAAAAGGCAAGAGAACTTTGAAAAACACGTGGGTGTTCAGGATCAAACATGAAGAATATAATCCTGACCCAAGATTCAAAGCTAGACTGGTTGTGAAGGGATTCAACCAAAGAAAAGGCATTGATTTTGATGAAATTTTTTCACCGGTTGTGAAAATGACATCCATTCGCATAGTGCTTGGTTTAGCTGCAAGTCTGGACTTGGAAATCGAGTAATTGGATGTAAAAATAGCCTTCCTACATGGAGATTTGGAAGAGGAGATATACATGGAATAGCCAGAGGGTTTTAAAGTAAAAGGAAAAGAGGATTATGTGTGCAAATTGAAGAAAAGTCTTTATGGTTTAAAGCAGGCACCGAGACAGTGGTACAAGAAGTTTTAGTCAGTTGTGGGGGAGCAAGGCTACAAGAAGACTACTTCAGATCATTGTGTCTTTGTACAAAAATTCTCTAATGATGATTTCATTATTCTGTTGTTCTATGTTGATGACATGTTGATTGTTGGCCAAAATATTTCTAGAATCAACAACTTGAAAAAGAGATTGAGTAAGTCTTTTGCTATGAAATACTTGGGGCCAACAAAGCTTATTCTTGGCATGAATATCATCAGAGACAGAGATGCCAAGAAATTGTGGTAGTCATAGGAGAGGTACATTGAGAAAGTACTTCAAAGATTTAATATGGAGAAAGCTAAAGCAGTTAGTTATCCTCTTGATAATCACTTTAAGCTAAGTTCTAAACAGAGCCATTCTACAAACAAAGAGAAGGAAGAGATGGAAAAAGTTTTGTATGCTTCAGCGGTTGGAAGTTTGATGTATGCCATAGTTTGTACACGACTAGACATTTCTCATGCTGTTGGAGTTGTGAGCAGATTTCTTTCAAATCTTGGAAAGAAACACTGGGCTGCAGTGAAATGGATTTTCTGGTATCTTTGTGGTACTTCCAAAATATGTTTATGTTTTGGAACTACAAATCTTGTGTTGGTTACATAGATGCAGACATGGCCGGTAATGTTGACTCGAGAAAGTCTACTTCAGGTTATCTAATTACCTTTGCAGAAGGAGCTGTGTCATGGTAGTCAAAGTTACAGAAGTGTGTTTTGCTTTCTACTACTGAAGCTGAGTTTATAGCAACAATGGAAGCTTGTAAAGAGTTGCTATGGATGAAAAAGTTTTTGAAAGAACTTGGTTTACAGCAAGATAAATATCAATTATTCTGTGATAGTCAGAGTGCTATTCATCTTGAAAAAAAATGCCTCTTTTCATTCGAGATCAAAACATATTGATGTAAGATATCACTAGATAAGGGATGTGATGGAGAAGAAGCTACTATAGCTTGAGAAGATCCATACGGAAGAAAATGGGTCAGACATGTTGACAAAGATTCTACCAAGATAGAATTTTGAGTATTGTCGGCTCGCTATAAGATTTAGGGATGATCACGGGGTGGGGATTCCCCGGCCCCGACGGGGACCCGCCTCATTTGGGGCGGGGAATCCCAAAATTTTCCCCCCGTGGGGATGGGGATGGGGGAAAAAAATCCCTGAATTTTCCCCCCATGGGGACGGGGACGGGGAAAAAAAATCCTCGTTGTAAATTTGGGGGCGGGGACAGGGAATGGGGTATTCGCCCGCGCGGGGATCCCCACCCTGCAAATAAAATTACTATATTAACCTTAGTTTTATAATTATTTACGTACATGCCATTGGCTATAAATATTCCACTCAAAACTCTAAGTCCCTAATCTCATATCCTTTTCCTTTCCTGTCGTTTCCTTCTTCTCTAGACATAGCTCCTCTCTCTTTGTGTTCGTCAATTGAAATTGAAATTTGGTTAGTCTTCTTCTTCCTTTCCTTCCTCTGTTTTCTTTGATTCTGAAATAAAATGTTTGATTTAATTTACATCTCTCTACAGACCACACCATCTCCTCCTCTTCCTTTTCTTCTTCTTCTTCTTCTTCTTCTTCTTCTTCTTTCGCTTCCCCTGTGGGTTCTACAGTTATCTCGTGAAAATTAAAGCTTTATTAAGAAGTAAAGCAAGGTTTATCACCTCCAGAACTTGAATGTTGATGTCGCTGCTCCTTTATCTCCGATCTTTGAGTCCATTCCCACCGATGTCTCGCGATTTGAATCGATAGGTGTTGTTTCTTAAATTTCTCTGTTTATGTTATTTTCGTTTTTTATGGCAATCCAGTTATTTATGGATAATGATTTGCTTGAGTGATTACTGGGTTTGATTCTTTTACTTTATCTGTACATGGGCATGTTTATAGCTAACTATTACATGTATAGATTTAGCGTTGATAATTTGGTGAGAGTTCTGATCTTTGTTAGGCTCTTTGCTGCGCTATTGTCTTTTGTTGATTTGCTAAATGGGTGTCATTGTTTCATTAATAGAATTGTACTTTTTCAAGTTAAAAATTTTTCTCAGAATGAGGAAATATTTTAAATGTACAAATTTACTGATTTTGAAGAGTTGTGATTTATGGAGGTTCTCTCCTGTTTTTCTTGCATTTGTTCAGGAGGTTTTCATTAATTTTTCTCACAATTAGCCTGGACCTTTAGAGTGGATTAGTATGTGATGTCAGAGCATCTTTTATATCTGTAATAAAATATCTAATTTGATTATAGTGGTGATTGTGTTCTAGCTACTATACTCGTTCCTGTGTTAAAAATGCATGGTCTGATTATATAATTAATATTTTTATATTTGATTAATTTGTATTTCAAGTTTATATTTTGTCAGAAATTAGGAAAGAAGTGGTTCAACTGAAATTTTTGGTTATTTGTATTATTACAACTTTATTAAGTTTTGATTTCTTGTATTATTGTAATTTTATTAAGTTTTGGTTACTTGTATTTAATTTAGGATTATTAAGTTTTAATTTATATTTAATTTTAGATTTATTAATAGTTAAAATTTATGTTAATTTAAATTGTGATTGATTTTAGATTTTTTATTTATTAAATGTTATATTTTAATTTTAATTATTTGTAAAATATTGTATTTTAAAATTAAAAAAATTATTTTTTTTATGTGGAGTCGAGGATCCCCGCGGGGCGGGGATGGGGGAAATTCCCCCCCTCGATATTAGGGGTAGGGGCGGAAAATCCCCGCCACTGGCGGGGCAATGAGTGGGGGTGAAATCCCCGACCCCGCCCCTTCCCGTGATCATCCCTAGCATGATTAGTGGAATCCCATGTGATCGGGAGGGGGAGATTTGTTGGCGATGGTGTCCCTCCACATGGTGGGACCCACACGTTTTTTTGAAAAAATAAAGAAAAAAGAAAGATTGAAAAGTCAAAGATTGTTAGCAATATTTGTTCAAAGATTGTTGGCAACAATCTTTATTTCAAAGATTGATGGAGGCAAGAATGCCTATAAATAGGCATGGTTATTTTGCATCATCGAAAAAAAATTGAGAGATGCAATCCTGAGATAAAAGGATTGAGAGAAAAGAGAGTGAGAAGTATTTTAGAAAAATATTTGAAATATTTTTCTAAAAGGGTAGTGACAAAATAGTGAGTTTGGGAAACACTTGTGTGCTATTATTTTGAATTTATCTCAAATTGTTGTATTATCTCTCTCTTGTACCTATTAATTTTATTAGTGGAAGAAATATTTTTGGAGTTTGTCCCGTGGACGTAGCCCAAACGTTTTGGGTGAACCACGTTAAATTACTGGTGTTATTATTTTTGCTGTGCTTATTTATTTTAATTTATCCGTTGTGCCCAACAATAAGTGGATGCCTTTCCATACTTGTGCTTGGTGCCTCCTGTGATCTTGCCAAAAAGAAGACTTTCCAGCTCTCTTTAATCTTTACCGCTAGGTAGTAAAATAAAAGTTCTATGTTTTGATGTGGAATTATATTCCTTATTTTATCTTGTTTTTCTTTTTTGGTCATTCTATTGTCATGTTTAACTTAAAACTAGAATGGGTTTCATCTTTTATGATTCACTTGTTGTGCCAAATTGTTCTTAACTATGATATTAGTAATGGATAGACATGTTGGTTCATCAGGAGTTTTTACTTTTTTATTACATCTTCTTGCTTATGATTGTCTAAAGTTTAATGGTGTACTTGATTCTAGCATGTACTGGTTTTTCTACAACCAAATGAAGTTCACATTTTTGGGTATGTGAGGACTAAGATTTCTAATGAAGGGCTCAGAAATCGTATTGGTGGGTGAGAAATTATGCCTTTTTTTCATAAATCAATTATTAATGCCTTTTGGATCCAAAGTATCGTCTAGTATTATTAATCTTTGAAGGAAAGAGAAGAAATCAATTATTTGGATCTTCTTCTTTATCAATAGGAAATCAGTTACGAGTAGCCACTCCTCTAATTACCCAATTCTTTGCGCTTCCTTCAATTAAGACAGTAGGCAATATTAATATCTTAACATTAACCAATTTCTTCATTTTCACTCTTTTCTACTATTAATTTTTGAAATTTACTCTTCAATTTCATTATATATAATTTTTTGTATATATAATTTTTGAACAGGTATTGATTTCTTACCCTTTTAGTTTTCCAGGCTCCCATTAACTGGTTATTTATTTTTTCATTTATCTTTTTAAATTTTGAGTATATGTTAATCCTAAATGGTGATGTTGAACTGCAAGCAGCCTTCGTTGTCACCCCGGCGTCTCTGTTTGTTCAATACTATCGCTGGAATTGCTCTCCTGGAATTGAAATTTTCAACTTCAATTCTTGCTGTCCGCTTAAATAGAAAAAGGTATATGATTTATTGCCTCTGTTACTTTTCTTCTCAAATTTGTCCAAACAGTAATTCGTGTATGATGCTTAGGATCTCAATAGGGAGGTGATATTGGTAATTGTGTTTGCATAGCGGTAACCAGTTAACTAGAAATCCAATCTTTAAAAATTGTATGTGCCTGTACTGAAATTATTAATATGATACTACTTTGGTTTGATTTATAGTTCAGTCACCCTTATATATTTTAATGAATTTGAAATTGATTTTGATTTTCCATCTCTTAATCACTACAGGCTTCTTATTGTTTTGTAAGAAAAAAACTTTTGATTGAAATTCATAGTGAAATTAAAGACGAATTAGAATGGAGAGAGAGGAGAGGAGAATGAATAATATACGAAATGAAAATTCTATATTAAAGTTTGAAAGAAAATGATCGTTTCGTAAATAAATGACCGTTTTTGTCTTTTGAATTGTTCTCCGGTGGCCACTGCTTCTCCTAGTGTGGGAAATTTTCTAGTTGATACAAAGCCTATTTATTTTCTTGGTCTGTCCAATAAGAAAGAAAAGTCATTTGAAAAAGCCCATTTGTACCGGAAGGCGTTTCCCAAAATGGGCTTTTTACAAAAATATACAGAAAAAAATAAAAATAATAAAAAATATAACACTTTCATAATTTTTTCATTAATACAACTTTTTAATTTTTTAATATAAAAATACAATTTATATTTTAAAAAATATAACTTTTTCCTATTCTCACTTTTACAATTCTCTAATTTTTCATTTCCCTAATTTTTCACACTCCTCTCTCTGATAACCGCCACTTCCAGGCTCTCCAATCACCGACGACTCTTCGTCTCCATTGATTTCGAGACCAAACATCACTCTTCGTGTGTAAAGATTTTGAGCAAAAGAGGATTATAAATTTTGCATAAGAGAAGCAAAGGAGACCCTAGTTCATTTTTCTTCTAATCCGAAACTGTGAGTTCCCTATCTCAAGTATACTCTCCTTTCTCTTAGGTTACATCTCTCTGGGTTTTCCAATTTCAATTTGAATATATATCTTAGGAATGCTTTCAATTTTTCTTTTCCATTCGATTTTTTTTATTTTATTTTTCACTTAGTTCTACTTGATTTTAGCTTTTTGCGTTCTCTTTGATTTCCTTTTTCTATTTCTTACTGTAAACCCTTGTCTCAGGTTCTTTACTTCTCTATATAATGCTCACTTTTTGCTTTCAGTCGTTCTGAGCTTAGTTACTAGTTGTCCTTGCTCTTTTTGTCTCTGCTTTGTGTTTTTCAAATGATGATTTATGGGCATATTCATGTAAGTGGCAATAGTACATTTTTCTTGTTGGATTTTGTAGGGACTACAGGCTTTCCTCTCTAAGGCTGAGCTAATGAACAAAGTAAACAACTTCAAGGAGTTAAAAGAAAATGTAAGTTGAAAAACCTTTAAAGCTTCATAATTCATCTCTCTCTCTTGCCCCTTTAATTATACTGATGATGATCTTGTGTTTGTTGTGCTTAACCTGTGAAATTTATCTTGTGCAATGCAAAATGTCTTTCTGCTAGATAGCCTAGACTTGTATTTATCATTTTCTTTAGAATTCAACAAATAGGATATTGCATGAAATTACTGAAAGATGCTTCATATATTTGATGGCTGAAACAAACTGGTGATTGCACAAACAAATTGCAAGTTATTAGCAACGTATGCCACTGGATATCTTGGGAGAAATAAATTTTAAGATGTCTTTCAAATCTTTTTATCATGGAATATTTAGGAGAAAGATTGTAGGCTTTAAGTAAATTATCCAATGTAAGGCAATGGTGTATGTGTTGGATATAGGTGTGAAAAGATAACAAAGAAGATGATATAAACCAATTTGGCAAACGAGCGTGTCTTTCATTTATTGATCATTTTTTCTATTATAGTCAGGACTCTAATCCTCTTTGCTTCCATCTGGCAGACTTGCTAATTAAGTGAAATTCCATATAGATTTTCATTGTGGCAATCTGACACTTATTCCTTGTTTGCAGTATCTAAGCATCTTAACTTTAATGTACTAGGAGTAAATGCCCCTTCATTTCTTGTATTTTCAATGATTATCCTACATGCAGTAAAGAATCACATCTTGATTTTTGAGAATATGGAATTCTCCAGCATAAGTAAAGTGACTAGCGTGTATTTTACCTCTTTCATTTTTAAAAAGAATTGCTTGTATACTTGGTGTATAAATCATGTATACCTGCTGTATACACTATGTGTACTTAGTGTATACACAGTGTGTAATTGATGTGCATAGAATGTATTGTATTATGTAATGATAATATAATGTTTAATAATGTTTCTTTGTATATTTATTATAATTGTAAAACATATACATTTGTTGTATAATGTGTACTTGTCATATACATTGTATGTACTTGATGTATACACCATATGTACTTGGTGTATATAATGTGTGTACTTGATGAACATAGTGTGTTGGTGTAATGATAATATAAAATTAATATAATGGTTAACAATGTTTCTTTATATATTTACTATAATTGTAAAATATATACATTTATTATATACATTGTGTGTACTTATTGTATACACTTTGTGTACTTGTTGTACACACCGTGTGTACCTGCTGTACATACAATGTGTACTTGTTGTATTAAGTGTGTGCCCTTTATCGCTCGTTCTCTTTAGCCTTTTCTTTACCCTACCTTTCTCTGTGTTACCATGGCTTAAATCCTTGATTAAATCCTTTGAGTTGTCTACTTAAATCCTTGATTAGTTTTGATATTTTGTTAACTTGTTCTTCCATTTGTTTCTCCCTTCTTAAGTGTGGAGTGTAGTGGCTTTTCCATCAATTTTTGAATTAAAGTTTCAAGCGACTTGGTAAAAGGAAAAATCAAATAAGATGTTTTTTTTAATTATGGTTTGTTGGTTGTACTTTAAAATCTCGAGCAAATTCTCTTTTCATTGATCACAATCCATAAAAAATACAGTAATTGTTGTTTATAAGCCTTTTTTTCCTTAAAACTTCTTTCCATGGAGTAAAATGAGTGACTTGAAATTTCTTTTCCTTGAAGTTCTAGTGAGATATACATGTGCGCTTCTATGACATCATTCACTATTTCTTGAGGCTCTATTTCTTTATTGGATGATTTGTATAATCAAGAGTAACCAAATTTGGACCAAAACAAAGATTTTCCACTAATAGTTAAATATTCTTCGTGAATGATCTCTTTGATATGAATTGGTCACTACTTTCCTATGTAACTCATAATTTTTTGTGCATGGGTAAATTATTTATACCACATATGTTTGGCTGAGTTGCTTTAAAAATTTGGTATGATAACTTACTTCAGCCAACAAGTTAGCAGAGGACATGTGGGTTAGAATGATAACTATGTACATTCTACATGGTTTCATCTCTATTTTTATTGAAAGGAATTGATAAAAATTTTCTTATGTAGTTCCATTTGCTTCTGGTGATTTTTGGGATCATTCTGCACATTGTCATCATAGTTGTCATGGCCTGAGCTGAAAATGTTTTGTTGTCTTGTGATTTGTGAACTCAAGGTCAAGGCAGAGTCTACAAAATGGATTCCTCAGCGGTGTAATATGACACGAACTTGTGCCTCATCCAAGCTGTATATGTCTATCTTTACCAAATAGCACAGAAGGCATTCCGGAGCACAATCAGAGATGATCATTGATGTACATTTCTTAGTTTGCAAAATGCTGACTTTTTCTTATGTTGTCAACTCTTATTACAAATCATTGTACGAATTTTATCCATATGCAAAGGGAAATTTCACTAACATCTTTTGTTGTCTCGGCTACCTGATTGCTTCCTGCAAGTTCTAATTTTGGGAACAACACAGCGATGGCTGAGCAATTTGACAATATGATTACTGGATGAAGCTGAGAACCTATAAAATGCAACATCTTGAGGAATCAGGATACAAGCAGGCATAATTCTAATAATAACTACTACTAAACTGGTTACTTAACTAGTAACATTCTCATAAGAAATGGACAACTAGAAATGGAACACACTTTATTGCTATAATGCATCTTAGACAAACTATAGTAGTTACCAAGTACTATTGAATTACCCAACAACCATAAAACGATACCCACAGAATAATCCATTTACTGATCAGCATGCTGTTAAATGATTGTTTTTTACAACTATCCTTCTGATAGCTTATTAGCTCTAATATTGTACTTGCCGTGATTGAATTAAAATCTTAATAATGCCAAGAGTCAGCAAAGTTGTTTGAAAGATCATCACATTCATAGGAGAAGTCTTTTTCAGTATGCACATGTGAAAAGAGGGATGGTGGAAGGCTTCATGCATCTCCTCTTTCTAGCGTACAAAGCTTCAAAATGATGGAAATATTTTTAGCTCTCCTTCGAATTACAGTCTTTAAGGTAAAAAAAATTGTATTTTTGAAAACAAAAATCTAAAAAGTAAGATTTAGGAAAAATTAGAGGAGAGGGTTGTATTTTTTGAAAAAAAGGAAAAAAATATGGCATTTGGGGTAATTTCCTCTTTAAATACGTTGCTTATGGACTATAGCATTCTTTATATACGTCACCCTCATATTAATTTGTTCATTTACTTTTGATTTTTGAATCATATTTATACAAATATTTTGACCCTTAAATATGTATATAATTAGGAAATTACATCTAGTTTTAAAAAATATAATTTGTATTTTTTATGACATCTGGGATATAATGAGTAAAAAGAAAACATTTAAAGAAAAAAAAAGAAAATTCAAATTATTCTTGCAGGTTATACAATTATTAATTTTGTGCGCATGTAGATTTCACATGACAAACTATTTTAATTAGATTTTTTTTCTTTTTATGGTTTCAATTATTTTTGAATAAGTAATATTTTTCTTTATGAAAATTTAACTCTATCTTCATCATAAATTGTGATAATTGCTTGTTCTTATCTTTCAATATTTTCAATAATTTGTGTTTTTGATGGATCAAATTAGTATCATCAACATTTGATATTTTGCTGAAAATATAATTTCTTAAAATTTACATTTGATTTATTCTTTTCAATCAATTCATTTTCATTTGGGGATTTTTTTAAATAATGTTTTTTAAAAAATTAATTAGAAGAAAGGGGTATGTTCGAAAATATTTAGGGGGAATAGGGTATTTTTATAAAAATGCAACATTTTGCAGCGTTATAGCTTTGAAAATCGCACTGGGCCCCCACTCATCTAAAGATGCAGCCTGACGCTGTGGTGTGCACGTGGCGCCTTGGGTCACTGCCTCTCCTTCACATGGAGCACTCCTGTTAAAGATGCAGCGGTTGACTATGTTATCCAGCCCATTGACTGGTCCCTCTTGCTTTTCTTCACATGGCGGCCTCTGGATGAAGACGCAATAACAAGCTGCATTATCAGCATTTGACTTGGCACATGATCCCACAATGATCGGTCTAATCGAGTTGACCATAGCAACGGGAAGAAAACTCCTATTATAACGATCTTCATTTTTTTCACTCTTTTTCTAGCTTTCACTCTTGCATTTTTTCTATTTTTCATCATTCCATTATAAAACCTTCATAAGCTGAAGTCCATCATAATCTACATATGCTGAAAATTTGATCTTGAAAATTAGAAGATGAGTATGATTTACATTAATTTTTTAAATTAAATTATCAAATATTTTACAAAAAAATAATTATGGATTGTGCAGATTTTTTTATTGATTATTTTGGAAACGTGAAGAAAAAAAGGCAAGTTAACACTTTGTTATATTACAAAAAATTTTATGTTCATGTTTAAATTTTCTGTTAGTGTTATATAAAATGTCTCAATATGTTGACATATAGAAATAAGGTATATTTATATTATAATTTTATCAAAGTTAAAAAAAATAAATGCATTATTAGTTGTGAAATATGTATTCAATGTTAAAGTAAACTTTTATTATTAATTGATATTTACGGTTAGTTGTGGATGAAATGTGTGTTAGGTTATATATATATATATATATATATATATATATATATATATATATATATATATTCATGCATGTATTTAGTTTGTATTATATTATAATTTGTGAAAATAATAATACAATTTAAAAAGTTGTATGTATGGGGACTAATTAAACTAAGATAGTGTGTTAGACTATTTTATAGTTTGTGTCATATTTGAAAATTTTCATAACATTAGAGAAAAATTAGATAAAAGAAATATATTTTATAATAAAAATTTAAAAATAATCATAGTATGTTTTACAATTATATTAAATTTTCATGAAAAAATTTGATATATTATTTTATTTCTGTATTATATGATAAATATATTATAGTTATACGAAATTTATTTGTTTTAAATTTACAGTTAATTAGTAATAATTTTCTTTTATGTGCATACGTAACACATGTTGAGGTATTTGCTCATAGGTTACAAAAAATGGAACCTGTTAGAAGACAACACTTTATTAATTTTGGCCTTTACATTGATGAGCTTTTGACATTGAATGATAAGCACTGAGCTGATGTGGTTTGGAACAGATCTGTAATTATATTCTCACTAAATCATTAAATATTAAATAATTTTAATATATATATATATATATATATATATATATATATATATATATATATATGATAAATTTATTTATTTCAGGTTGAACACCAAGTTTTGTTTGCATGTAGAGCTAGTGTTGAGAGTCACTATAGGAACATTGATAAAATGATCATACATTACCTGCATTTATCAGGTTTTTATGGTGTGTCTCAGATTGGTACTATGAATGTTAATGTTGATATGATATATAGGTTATTGGTGAAGCTATAATAACTTTGGAAGATATACAGGTACTCAGCGGGTTACCTGTGGAAAGATGTCCTATTACAGGACATTTAAACCATGACTATCTTGAGGTTAGTGGTCAACTTTTAGGCATTGTTCCCCCAGAAAAAGCAATTAGCGGACTAAAATTAAGAATGTCATGGTTGATTGAAAATTTTAATCACTTATCGTCCGATGCTATAGACTACCATATACAAAGTTTTGCTCGTGTATGGATCTTGCATTGTATTGGTGGACTACTATGTCCTGGCCAGGTTAATAATTACATTTATTTGATGTTTCTTCCGCTATTGGAGAATTTAGCTGAAGCCAGTGATTATAGTTGGGGATCAGTAGTTTTGGCATGGCTATACAGAGAGTTATGCCATGCGACTCGACCAAGTGAAAATGGACTTTGTGGATATCACTAGTTAATCCAAATGTGGGCATGAGAAAGACTCCTACAATTTTGGCCATCTTTTATTCTTAGAGTTATTTTAAATTAGGGTAGACCGTATGATTATAGGTAAAATTTATTTATTATTTTAGAATATTTTTAGTTTTATTTGTTAAAATATGCTGACTAAGTTGATAATTTATTGTGTAACAGGAGGCGAGCCCCTTTGGATTTAAGAAATAATAATAATAAAAATATTAACAACTTTCGAAAGGAATTGGACTTGCAGCACTATAACCAGATTTATATTTATTTTAATTTATTTAATATTGATAATTATAAATAATTATTTTTTAACAATATTTTGGTGATTATTAAATTAAATTTGTAGATGGATTGGGAACCGTATAAAAATGTGATGCACTTGTTGCCACAATATTGTACTAGTGGACATGCGAGCTAGAGATCTGTCATGCCACTAATATGTTTTCATATTATTGAGTGGCACCAACTCAATAGGTGTATGAGATAATTTGGTATGGATCATCTGATTCCATCCCCTCCGTAGAACAATAATGAGGTGCATTCTATTGACCTGAACGGGTACATAGATCAAAATTGGGAATTGAAATTTTCAAATTTTATTTTTGAGTGGAACAATAAACATGATTGGATTATTATGGGTCATGTTTGAAATTACCCATTACATCCGAGATCAAAGTATATACAATGATATGTAGAGCAAACAAAAAGGTGGATATCCCTTGTTAGAGCAACAATAAGGGCATCGGTATGTAATATTATTGTTCACATATTTTTTTTAACTTATATATATTCTTGATGACTGTTAATATATTTTATTTTTCATGTAGGCTGATGCTGCGGAACGAATATTTCACGAAGGCAATAATATTTGTTTGGCATCATAAAGCATTTTAGGTACTATAGGTGCATATGATAAGACGTCCACTAATTATCCTAGTCAGTCTGTACCTAATCCTACGTATATTCCACCACTTACCATACCTATGAAGATTTTCGACGTACATGATGTAACAGGAGAGGCATGGCAAAAAGAAGGACGATGGTGGCTTCTATTCTTATTTATCCAGGTGTGCACCAAGTACCCCAACCTATGCCCTGGCTATATATTCAGGAAGATACCTCTAGCTCCTTTAGTGTGCCTCCATTCATGAGACTTGGCAATATGATGCTATAGCCTTTTCAGTGTGCCTTGAATTCCTATGGTGCGTGTTGTAATTGCTTACAAAATGTCACAAACAAAATCTATGAAAGCTCATAAGTTCTTTCCATCCACTTCTTTCATCCCGGAACAAAGCGATTATACCAGCATGTTTATCTAATATGATGGTAATACCGATATGTTGAGTTACATACTTCCTAATCATCATCATAAACTAAGCCTAGTTTGATTTATTCTCAGACTCCACAATTGCAAATACAACTGAAAATAACATGTCATTACCGTCTACAAAACTGGCTATCATAAGAGTCTGTTGAAATTTTCTCATTAAGAAAGTTCCGTCGATTAATATAATCGGCTTACAATGACCCAACCCGTCAATGACGGGTTTAAAACTCCAAATTGCTCTTTAGAACTACTTCACCCTTGGGTTTTCAATATCCTGTAGCACAAACTCATACATAGTTATGGAATTATACTATTGTAAAGTAAATAAGAATGCCGGCAGCCTCTCAAAGGATTCAACATAATTGCTAAAAATAGACTCCAATGCTCTTATCTTCTTATACCAGGCCTTACTATATGATACATCAAAATTAAATTGCTGCTTAATAGTAGCAATAATAACATCAACAGGCAGTGTCGATTTTTTACTTACCATACCCACTATGTAATTTTGAATCATTTTTTAGCCTAATTGTCTATGATCTATTGAAAGATTTTCACTTGGGCATGAGTGTGGCCCTCTAAACCTAGTGATAATCCACAGTGAACTTACGCCTTTCTTTATTGCTCTTAATCTCCATATGCACCCATTGTCAACTTATGCTCACCTTACAACCCAGTAGTTTGGCTTCGACTCAGCCACTTTAAAGTCAATATTCCTCGATATCGAGTATTTTTTCACATTAGGTTTGACTTTATCCTTATTGCTGGAAACCAAGCTAGTCGTTAACTCAAACACACCATCCCAAGCTTGAAAGTTAACACATTCTGATATATCAACTTGGGATGTTTTGAAGTCAATATCTATAGAATTCTTCGATGGAAACATAAAATTATCTTGGGCGGTCTCATCACTTGGATGCATTGATGTTAATGAACTAGCGTATAGTGTATGTTCGGACTCGTCACCATCACCTGCTTTAGAGTTATCACTTCCTGCATTCATGTTTGCATTTTCGTCTTTCGAATTATCGTTAGGTGATAGGTAATCATTATTAAGTGCAATATCAACGAAGTCATCCTCGTCACCAAAATTAATTGTTGCTTCAACTCCATAAACTGTACCAGTGCTACCATATATGTGATCTTCAAGCAAATCACCATCTTGCCTATACAAAGACTGTCTGGGTTGACTAGGAGCATCTTTTGCTATCTGTTACACAGAACAACATTGATTGACATCTTGAATATGTGAAATAGAACTTCTATGTCTGATATCTAGGAAATGTGATACAACACTCCTCTGTCTGACTACTGGGACATGAAATACATAATGTCGATGACTGGTGTGATCAATACTCTAACTTTGCTCAGCATGTGTACTTAATGCAAATTTTTTATCTGTGGCATAACTTCCTGGTTTATTTCCAAAGATAGATTTATTTAGAAAATTACCAACCTTTCGATTGAGCTACCACCGAGGTTGACTTGTACAAACATAAGGGATTTGGCTTACTTATGTGCGTATATGACAATGCCCAGAATAAACAGATACCTCCCTTTTAATCAAGTTACCATCCTGTCAACTGACATATTGTCTTGGCTGACTGAAAACAGTATCTTTCCCAAATTGGAAAAATATTTCAATATCTTGTCGACTTATGAACTGCCTGGGCGGACTCGGATCAATATCATTTAAGTAGAATCGTTAAGCTGTCCCAGTGTTTTCCATTAGAAAGCCTTCATTTGTAAACTAATAATCTTTAGAATTCGTAGGTGGATTGGATCCAGCTACACTATCTGCTACTAAAATGATTAATTCCACCAATGTATAATATTTATATCTCCTTAAATTATCGTATATTATTTCTACGTCATCATCATCTGCTAAATCCACTGTCATCCAACATAACGACCCTTCATTGTACATTGGACTCTTGTATATAATTCTAGAAATCACGTCATTGATGCCTAAACCCATTTTAACATGGATTTTAGAACCCAATTCAGCAACAATTGACTTATTTTTAAGTTTTAATCTCCTTGTGATGACATTCGGTGCAGATATGTTATATTCAAAGTCTACCGCTTCATAACTTATTTTTCCTTTGTTTGCAAATAAAATTTAGTATATGATGACATCTTCTGACTACCCATAAGTCAAAAAATTATTACAAAATTTATTCTAAATTATTATGTTTGGAATTACATATTTCATATATAACATTAAAATTCAAAAATATTTATTTCAAAATTTAATATAAATTTTACAATTTTTCTACTATAAATAATAAAAAATGTTTAAAAAAATACATTCTTATATAAACTACAATAATAAACAAATATATTCACTAACAAACTTTATTGTCACAACAAATTTATTACTAAATATATTATAGCAATAATAAATATTCTTTTAAATTTATCAAATGTCATGTTAATATATATGATGAGAAAAAATACACCAAAATCCATAAATACCTATATTTGGTAACTATTATAGTTGTGATCTTATTACTGTTGATGTCACAACTTACTTCTATTTACAAATAAATAAATTAAAATATATATTAATGACATTATAGTACAACTATCATTACTACATTAAACTATAAATACTCGACTAAAAAAATACATGTTCCAGTCATCAATCTTAAAACTATAATAATATTTTTTTAAAAAATTTTATTACGTGTGAATCAAATTTTTGATGCTCAACAATTAAAGAATTTCTTTGAATGCTACAATTCGATGCTCAATAACTGAACAAATGTTTTGAATGAAAATAAACTTAGCACCGAAGTTTACATAGGCCTCTAAACTTAAAGATTTCAATGGGATTGATCATGAGGTGTTAGAAAGTTGGGAGCAGAAATTATTGTAGTGCGTGAAGATTACTGTAGTGCATGAGAGATAAGGCTAACAACACAACTTATCACTGCGCCTGCATCCATGGGCTGTTATATGGAGGAAAAGAAGGGGATCGATCTGCCACGTGGATAATGTAGCCTACCGCTGCATCTTCAACAGGAGCATGCCACATGGAAGAGAGGCAGAGTCTGGGGATGCCACATGGACCGCAGTGCCAGGCTAAATTTTTAGATGTGTGGGGCCTAGTGTGTTTCCCAATGCTATAATGCAATAAAATGCTACGTTTTCATAAAAATATCCCAATCCCCTAAATATTTTCTGACACACCCCTTTTCTCTATTTATTTTTTATAAAAACACCATTTGAAAAAAAAACTCCTTTTCATTGATTGCTAGGACATTCTATAAAGTCAATAAAGTTTTATGAATTCATAAACCTTTTTAAATTACTAATAACTCAAGGGATAAAAAGGTGCAAATATGAAAAATATACTTAATGGATAAATATACACTATTTGTTATAAACTAATTAAAAGAAAGACAGAAATAATAGAATATAGAATTTTCTCTTATTGATTGTGTATACTGAATAACCACAATAGGGTACTTATAGGCACAAAATAGAAGAGGTAGACTTCTACTAAAATAGGGAGAATGATGAGTTTGATAGTCATCCAAATATCTTATAATTATCACAACACTTCCCCTTAGATGACTATGTACTATGAATATGCCTCATTAAAATCTTGCTAAGAAAAACCCAGTGGAATAAAAACTTAGTGAAGGAAAAAGAGTACAATATTCATATGTACTTCCCCTAAAAAATGAATCAAACTAAATTTTTTAATTGGCGCATTCCAATATTGTGCACATGTTTCTTGAAAATTGAACTTGGTAAGGCCTTTGTGAACAAATCTGCTGGATTATTACTTGAGCGAACTTTGTAAATATCGATCTTTTCTTCTTTCATAAGTTCATGAATATAGAAGAATTTTGGTGAGATATGTTTGATTCTATCTCCTTTGATATAGCCACCTTTGAGTTGTAAAATACATGCTGCATTATCCTCATACAATTTTGTTGGCTTTTTCTCCACTACCAACCCATTTGTTCCCTTAATATGTTCAGTCATGGTTCTCAACCACACACATTCACGACTTGCTTCATGGATGGCTAATATTTCTGAATGATTTGAGAAAGTAGCAGTGATTGTTTGCTTAACAGATCGCCAAGAAATAACAGTGTCACCATATGGGAAGACATAACCTATTTGTGATCGAGCTTTATGAGGATCTGATAGATATCCAGCATCAGCATACCTTGTCAATTCTGAATTTATTTCTTTTGGAAAAAAAACCTATGTCAGATGTGCCACGAAGATAACGTAGAACATGTTTTACACCATTCCAGTGCCTTCGAGTTGGTGCATAACTAACTCTTGCTAGCAAATTAACTGCAAAGACTATATCTGGTCTAGTGCTATTTGCAAGATATAAAAGTGCACCTATTGCACTAAAATATGGTACTTCAGGACCAAGAATCTCTTTGTTATCTTCTTGTGGACGAAAAGGATTTTTCTTAACATTAAGAGAGCGAACAACCATTGGAATGCTCAATGGATAAGACTTATCCATATAAAATTGTTTTAAGATTTTCTCTATATAAGGTGAATGATGTACAAGAATTCCTTATGGCAAATATTCAACTTGAAACCCAAGACAAAATTTTGTTTTTCCAAGATCTTTCATTTCAAATTCCTTTTTCAAATATTCTGCAGTAATAGAGATCTTTTCTGAAATCCTCACTATGTTTAAGTCATAAACATAAACTGTAACTATAGCAAATCCTAAATTTATCTTCTTGATAAAAACGCATGGACAAATTGAATTATTCTCATATCCATTTTTTACTAGGTAATCACTTAGATGATTGTACCACATGCGTCCAGATTGCTTTAATCCATACAAAGATCTTTGGAGTTTAATCGAGTACATTTGTCGAGGTTTTGAATTATATGCTTCAGGCATCTTAAATCCTTCAGGAATTTTCATATATATGTCATTATCTAATGATCCATATAAATAAGCTTTCACCACATCCATTAGATGTACATCAAGCCCTTCAGAGGCAGTCAAACCAATCAAAAATCTAAACGTGATTCCATCCATGACTGGAGAATACGTTTCTTCATAATCTATACCAGGTCTTTGTGAGAAACCTTGTGCAACAAGTCGTGCTTTATATCTCACAATTTCATTCAGCTCATTTTTATTACGTTCAAAGACCCATTTATATCCAACTGGTTTGACATCTTCTGGTGTCAGGACTACTGGTCCAAATACTTTTTGCTTAGCTAAAGAATCTAGCTTAGCCTGAATTGCCTCTTTCCATTTTGGCCAATCAAGTATTTGTCGACATTCTTCTATAGTTTTAGGCTCAGGCTCATCATCATTTGCTATTTCAGAAGCAATTGCATATGCAAATACATAATTTCATCTCTTTCTAACATATTTCCAGTTTTCAGTGAGATCTCATAATTTATCGTTACCGGAACCACTTTGAGGGTCGCTTCTCTAGAAATATGTAGTTATATATTTGCGTTGTTTCTGGCCTCTTCAGGAGGATCAATTGAATGATTTTTTTTCTCTCTTCTTTGGAGGAACAATATCTTTTGCACCAATAGGTCTACCACGCTTCTAGCGTGAACTAGACTCATTTGCTGTTATGCCCCCAAGATGTCCTATAGGGACATTTAATCGTGCAGGGGCATTTGCAGCTGGAATGATTTGGTGACCTTTTGGGTGTCTGTAAAGATATCGGGTAGCTGATTTGTAGCATTCTATAAATGAATTATTCTTTGAACTTCAAGTTCACATTGATTTGTGCGTGTATCAAACTTGGACAAAGTTGGTGTGTTCCAACTGATTTCTTGAGCTTTTGGCCCCTTTTCTTTATCTTTTTCTAATGGTGGGAAAACCAATTCATCAAATTGACAATCTAAAAATCTTGCTCTAAAAAGGTTACCAGTTAAAGGTTATAGATACCTAATGATAGAAGGAGAATCAAAACCAATATATATATATACCAAGACATCGTTGGAGACCCATTTTAGTTCGTTGAGGAGGGGCAATAGGAATATAAACAGCACAACCAAAAATTCTAAGATGAGATATATTAGGTTGTTGATCAAAAACAAGTTACAAAGGTGAAAATTTTTTATATGTGGATGGTCTTATACGAACTAAAGATGCGGCATGAACAATTGCATGTCCCTAAGCAGATGCAGGAAGTTGTGACTTCATAAGCATAGGTCTAGCAATAAATTATAATCGCTTAATAAAAGATTCAGCTAAACCATTTTGAGTATGAACATGTGCAACAGAATGCTCGAAACTAATCCCAATTGACATGCAAAAGTCATAAAATGCTTTTGAAGAAAACTCACATGCATTATTTAAACGAACTGTCTTGATAGGATGATTAGGAAATCTAGACCTCAACTTTATAATTTGAGCAAGAAGTTTAGCAAAAGCAATATTACGAGTAGAAAGTAAATATACATGTGACCATCGAGTTGAGGCATCAATCAAAACCATGAAATATCGAAATGGTCCACAAGAGGGATGAATGGGTCCACAAATATCTCCTTGTATTCTTTCTAAAAAATTAGGAGACTCCAAAGGTAATTTAGATAGTGAGGGTCTCACAATCAATTTATCTTGAGCACAAGAACTACAAAAATAATCATTTCATAAAAGTATCTTTTGATCTTTAAGTCCATGTCCATTTGTATTCTCAATAATACGTCGCATCATGGTTGAACTGGGATGACCAAGGCAATCATGCCAAAGTATGAACATTTTAGGGTCTGAGCACTTTCGGTGCATATAATTTGATTCAACCATTTTTATTTTCGTGAAATATAATCTTGTTGAGAAACTTTAAAGTTTCTCTAATATGAACTTCTGGTTCAATTTTGTGGATGTAATATATAGATATTCGATATTTTCATCATTTGTCGTTTCAATATGATATTCATTACGACGTATATCTTTAAAACTTAGTAGATTTCTTCCGGATCTACTTGAATACAATGCATCATCAATATATAATTTTGTTCCATTTGAAAGCATAATTTGGACTCTTCCAAAGCCTTAAATTACATTTGCAGAACTAGAAATCGTATTAACATTAACTTCAGCTAATGTTAATTGTATAAAATATTTCTTGAGAACAAATAGATTATGAGAATTCCTTAAATAGAATTAAAGAAACTTCCGGTTCTCTAATAAACATATAAATTCTCAATAATTTATGTATTATAATCGATCCGGAATGGTCAAACCGGTCATATCAAGTAATTAATTGTTAATTAGTAAACTTCAGGCTTACTATTTTTATTATATCAATATGTATATCAATTGATAAACATCAAGTTTCTTAATATCAATATCAGACAATTAGTAAACATCAGGTTTACTAATATTTGTGACATACAATCAATAAACTATATGTTTATTAGTATTTGTATCAATTTTCAAGTTTATTATAATCAATAAACTTCGAATTTACCAATATTAGTATCGATTAATCAACAAACTTCTGGTTTATTGATATTTGAATAATTAGTCAACTGCAGTTACTAATACTTACATAACAATTAGTAAACTTTATGTTTACTAATATTGTGACAAATAATAAAATAAATATTTATTAGTATTTATATCAATTTTTTTAAGTTTACTATAATTAGTAAACTTCAGGTTTACTGATATTAGTATTAATTAATCAATAAACTTTATGTTTACTGATATTTATATAATTGGTAAATAATAGGTTATTAATATTTGTCATGTTACTAAAATTTATATTTATTAGCAAACTTCGAGTTTACTAATATTTGTATCAAAATCAAATTATCTGAAAAAATATATTACTAATCTTATACAAAGTAGATTTCAAGTATTTATCTTTCAGATTCAAAATGATATTCATTTCATCGAATATTTTTTTGAAAATATATGTCTGCGGGACATATTTGAAAAATAATATATTTCCTAATAAATTGTATGCAAGTAATTGCATTATAACTTTTCAGGAGCCTTCAAATAATTGTATTACACATAACAACAATATACATATAGCAAATTGAAAATCAAATATGGCTTTACATAAATATATTCATTATATATAATATAATGATTAAAATATAATTAAGCAAGGATCAAATTGTAATTATGCAAAATAAATCACTAAAATCATGTTAATGTCCTTGGTAATAGAAAATGTTATTCTCAGTTCTTAATATTTTCGTATATAAGTTTTTAAAATTATTTATTGTAGGGTAGAATTATCGACTCTTAATCAATCTCATTAACTCATGAGAATTAAAATAATTCAAAATTTATGAATTAAATCTACTTACCATTTAATCTTGTAAATTATAATTCTTGATTCCTTCGAGCCGGGTTGTCGTAAACCACCGACTTCCAATGATCAATAGAGACCATCGTGCTGATAACGTGTTATAAACTAATTAAAAGAAAGACATAAATAGTAGAATATAGAATTTTCTCTTATTGATTGTGTATACTGAATAACCACAATAGGGTATTTATAGGCACAAAATAGAAGATGTAGACTTATACTAAAACAGGGAGAATGATGAGTTTGATAGTCATTCAAATATCTCATAATTATCACAACACTATTATTAATACTTTAAGGACAAATTTAACCCCCTATTTATAGCTAAAATAGCTAATTGAGATGCCTTATTATTTTTTATTAACAATCACGATTTATCCTTTTTAGAAGTTTCTTATTTTTCATGGAAATTAGATGCAAAATTAACATGGACAACAAATCCAAAACATTTCCAAAATAAAATAAATTATCTTTTCAAAAATAAAAAATACAATAAAATAATATTTTAATTTTAATTCAAAACATATGAACTTTTAATATTTCATACCACCATTACAACATTTAACTTATTTATAATTTTACACCATTCTTAACTTTATGAACAGAAGTAAAATTATATTTTAGTATTTATTTTGGAATGTTAATAATACCCTCCATAACAACTATAAAACCACAAATTTTCAAATTAAATTCCCTCAATAAAATTCTTATAATTAGATAAAGCATTTTTCATCATTCTGTTGGTAATGAATAGATCTTATATTCTTCTCAAAAGAATATTTAAACTTTTCAATTGCACAATTGAATGTAATATTTGTATTTTTGTACTTCTAAAATAAAAAATTATAATTATTTATTCTAAAAACATAAGAAAATATTTATAAATATATAATCAAATAAATTTTACTATCTCATTACTGATAAAAGTTATTTTAATAATTTTTAATTGGTGCTAGTGCTAGAACAAAAAATTATAGTTCCATACCAAATAGCTCGGTGATGCTTCATTGTTTGTCCTATGGCTGAAATCTTCCATGGAAATAAATTGAAAAGATGATGTTATTTAATTTTTTATTCTAAATAGAAAAACTCAATTTGTCCTTAATATTAATTATATTTTTGTTTTCAGATAATTATCAAATAATAAAATAATTAATCCGCTAATAAAGATCAAAATACTCATTAGTGTGCGAACCCCCGTATTCACAGTTAAGCCGGTAGCAAATTGATCAAACCCATTTATTAAGAAACAGTTTAATTATTTTTTAATGTACCGATTAGTGATCTTTAAAAAATTAAACTTACACTTCAATAATAAATGATAGTAAATAAATTCCATTCAAATTAAGAATTTTACTTTATATAAAATTCACCATACCTCAATTTCTTTTGATAGCAATTTTTCTTTCCATATTTGCAATTATTCTAATTTATTCACGGAATAAGTAATTATTCCTCCCAATATTTCCTGAAGATATGAATTTATTTTTTCATTAGAAGGACCCATTTCAATTCCAGTTTAAAATTCGAACAACTTGAATTCCCAACGTTAAAAATTTAAAAAGATCTTCCGCATATGTCGATATATATTCCTTCCAAGTTCCCACGTTCAAATTCCCACAATTTTCCTTTTAGTTCTCCTCTCTTTGTCTCTCTCATCCTTCTTTCTTCTCCTTCTTCTCAATCACAACCTTACTCCTTCCCATTTTCTTTCCCCATATCATTCAATCTTCACATATTTTCCATCATGTCGCACTTAATTTCACAACCAATTTCTTAAAAATTTAAATATATTACTATTGTATAAAATAACTTGTGATTTTGCTTTTGACTACTCTATCGCACATTGAAAGTTTATTAACTTGATTTTGTATTTATAAAGGAATGTCATTGTAAATGGGTTTGAATTGTGTTGGTAGTGGAGTTTGGAAAAATTACTAGATGTGCGCGTTCGGTTAATTTACACTTCCTTTTTTTTTTTTTGACACAAATACACTTCTTTTTTGAGATAAATTTATTTGGATCTTACTTTTAAACAAAAGAAAAAACGTTTTTATTTTTTTTATATTTTTCCTTATATGGTTGCTGATTTTTCTCAACCTACAAAATGTGATTTCAGCCATTTCTTCTCTACGATGAGTTCCATAATAGATGATTTTTTATTTTTAAAATATAGATTCTTTTTCTAGACGAGATATATAGATTTTGATACATTCTTGATACAGAAAAATTAAAAACTTTTTAAATCCCTAGCTGCAGTTTGGTTTTCTATTCTAGGCATAGTTTTTTGTTCCAAACTTCTGCCGTGAGTGCACATGTTCGGAACTAGTTGTATTAATCTTTGGGAGCAATCGATTATTAGATTGCACTAAGGTCTTGTCAAAAATTTGCTTTCAAGGCAATGGTTCCCACGGCATAGCTCTTCAAGTCGATAAGTTTATTCTTCTATTCTTCTATTTTTTTTTATTCTTCAATTTGAAAGAGAATTGTTATCTACCAACATGTCTAATTATATTCCCAAGTCATTGCCTGATTTGTTGAAACTTGAACCTCTAGATGGTTTTAACTACAGATGTTGGTCTCAAAAATTATTAATCTTCTTTGAATAGCTTGAAATTGATTATGTACTTTTTAATGATTTTCCTTACTGAATCTCTTATGACAATCATTTTTTATGCGGATACTGGAAAGAAATTTGAGAAAGACAATAAGAATATTAGGGGTCACCTCCTGAACCATATGACAAACTCTTTTTTTTATTTGTTTGTTAACCAAAAATCTATCAAAGTCATATGGGACTCTATGCGTAAGAAATATAGGGTTGATGATGCTGGAAAAAAGAAATATGTTGTAGGGAAATGGTTGCAGTTCTAGATGGTTGATGAAAGCCTATCATTGACCAAGTGTACGAGTATAAAAATCTTGTGGCTTACGTACTTAGTGAAGGAATGCAGATGTGTGAGCTATTGTAGGCTAATGTTTTGCTGAAAAAATTTCCACCCTCTTAGAGTTATACAGAAATCACCTAAAACACAAGAAGAAAGACTTGTCTTTGCAAGAGCTTACCAGTCATATGAGAATAGAGGAGGGTTACAGATTGAAAGATAAGATGCTATCTTCTTTTATGCTTTTTGTTAATCTAACATTGTTAAATCTGTCGTTTCCTGTAAAGATAGGTTTAAAACCAAAGGAAAAAAGGTAAAAAATTATCCTAATTAAAAAGCAGTTCAAAAAAGAAAGATGAAAAGATCCAGAAGAAGCTGATTAACTATTATATTTATTGAAAAACAAGCCACAAATCGTATCAATGCTTTAAAAAAGAAGACGTAGTAAAATTCTAACCAATAAAAACTTGCAACTCAAGCTACTCAATAATCAAATCTTGTTGAGAAAGAGGAGATAGCTATTATTGTGGAATCAAATCTAGTGGAAAAAAAAATTGATTGGGTGTTGGATACAGGAGCTACTAGGCATCTTAATTTGTTCCGGCAAGAACCTGTTTCACCACTTTAAGAATGCTTCAGATGGAGATTGTGTCTATATGGGAAACACCACTACTGCTGGTGTGCTTGGTAAAGGGAAGATTCTCCTTAAATTAATATTTGGAAAAACTTTATCCTTAAATAATGTTTTATATGTGCCTTCTTTGCGTAGCAACTTAATTTCTGGTAGTTTGCTTTATAAGGCTAGATTGAAATTTGCTTTTGAGGTTGATAAGGTTATAATTACTGAAAATATGATATTTATGGGGAAAGGGTACTTAGTTGATGGATTGTTCATTTTGAATACTATTTTTATTGATTCTAATGGTAGTACTTCCACTTATGCTTATATGGTTGAATTTATAGATGTGTGGCATGTTAAACTAAGATATGTGAATTTTGCTTCTATTAAAAGGCTTAAAAATATGCATTTAGTTAATGTTGTTAATGTGGATCATAGCTTGAAATGCTCAATTTGTGTAGAAGCAAAATTTTCCAAAAAACCATTTAAACCTGTCATTGAAAGAAGTACTGAATTGCTTAAGTTAATACATTATGACTTGGTTTATTTTAAGAATATTGTGAGTAAGGGCGGTAAAAGATATTATGTCACCTTTGTTGATGATTTTTCTTGATACACTAAAATATATCTATTGAAATCCAAAGACAAGATTGTAAAAATATTTTTAAAATATAAAGCTGAAGTAAAAAATCAATTTGATAAGAAAATAAAAAGGCTTAGATCCGATAAGGGGTGGAGAATATGGAACGAATTTTCTTAAAGAATTTATTGAAATAAATGGTATTTCATATGAAAAGTGCACCTTATTCACCTCAACAAAATGGTATAGCTGAAAGGAAAAATAAAACACTTAAAGAAATGATGAATGCCATGTTGTTAAGTTTTAGTATGCCAAATAACATGCAGCGAAAAGTTATGCTAACAGCCTACTATATTCTTAATAGAGTTCCACATATAAGAAATTAGAAAAAACTCCTTATGAAATGTGAAAAGGTTTTGCACCTAACTTGAATTATTTAAAAGTGTGAGGGTCTTTAGCTAAAATTGCCTTACCAATTTTTAGAAAGCTTAATATTAGACATAAAACCTTTGATTATGTATTTATTGGGTATGCTTAAAACAATGCTGCATATAGATTCATGTCTTCAAATGATTGTTCTATTTGTGAATTTAGAGATGCGAAATTTTTTTAATCTCTGTTTCCTTAAAAAAATTATTGATAATAATGTTGGTTGAATCAATTCTGTTGCGATGCATGTTTCTTCGCTTGACACTTCTGTTCTAAACAAAAATACTAATGAACTTAAAAGAATTAAAAGAAGAAAAATAGATAATAGTTTTGGACTAGATTTTATCATTGTTTTCTCGCTAGAGAACACTACTAAAATTAATTTACACGTATACTCTACATTCATAATTGAAGAAGATCCCAAAACTTATGAAGAAGCAGTGACTTCAATAGATGCTAATTTTTGGGAAGAAGCAATTAAAAGTGAATTAGACTCAATAATGGAAAACCAAACTTAGGACTTACTCGATTTACTTAGAGGAAATAAACCTATTAAATGTAAATGGATATTTAAAAGAAGAACTAGACCTAATGGGTCTATTAAAAAATTTAAGACAAAATTGATAGTGGTAGGTTACACTAAAAAAAAGGCATCGACTATTTTGATATCTATTATCTAGTGACCAAGATAACCACTATTAGAATGGTAATTGCATTGGCAGCTATTCATAACCTTGTTATACATCAAACGGATGTAAAAACTACATTCTTAAATGGTAATTTAGAAGAGAAAATCTACATGGAATAACTAGAAGGTTTTGTGTGTCATAGTCAAAATAAGGTATGTAAACTCAAAAAATTCCTTTATAGTTTAAAGAAAACTCCTAAACAATGGTATGAAAAGTTTGATAACACATTAGTGACTAAATGGGTCTGACTCTTGTGTATATTCTAAGATATTTAGGTTGGATTATGTGATCATTTGCTTTTATATTGATGACATGCTCATTTTTTGTTCTAATGTTAATGTGGTGAAAGAAACCAAAATATTTTTGTCTTCTTATTTAGACATGAAAGACTTAGGAGAAGCTGATGTAATACTAGGCATCAAAATTAGGAAAATTGAAAGTAGCTTTTCTTTGAGTCAATCACATTATGTTGAGAAATTGTTGAAAAAATTTAGTAGCTTTGATGTAGTGCCAGTGAGAACACCTTATGATCCTATCATATATCTTAAAAAGAATAACGGTCCTAGAGTCTTTCAAGAAGAATAAGCTAAAATCATCGATAGCGTAATGTTTCTAAAAAACTACACTAGACTTGATATAGCCTATGTTGTTAGTAGATTAAGTCGATACACTCATAATCCAAGTAATGAAAATTGGAATGCACTTCATCGATTGCTTAAATATCTAAAAGGTACCATGGATTTGTGTTTGCATTTTAACAAATATTTGGCTATGTTGGAAGGTTATTGTGATACAAACTGAGTAACTAATAATGATGAAATAAGTTCTACTAGTGTCTATATTTTTATCATAGGTGGAGGTGTTGTGTCTTGAAAATCATTTAAACAAACTTATATTGCACGTTCAACCATGGCATTAAAGTTTATAGCTCTTAAATTAGTAGGTTAAGAAGCGGAATGACTAAGGAGTTTGTTAGCAGATATACTATTATGGGGTAGATCCTCAGTACTAATCTCTTTATATTGTGATTCATAGGCAGCCATTGGAGTGTCTATAATAGTAAGAGAAGACACATTTGCATTAGACATTGTCCAGTTAAACAACTCCTAAAAAATGAGGTAATCTCTTTGGAATACATCAGATTTGAGAAAAACTTGGGGGATCCTCTAACCAAAGGATTACCAAAAAGAATAGTTTATGAAATGTCGAGGGAGATGGGACTTAAGCCCATTGGTTGAGGCAATGTGGTGGATACCAGTGTATGTCAAATGACACCATATAAATCCTTTTTTATGCACTAATTTACTCATCCCTATAACTTGTGATAGTGCATTATGGATTCATAGCCCTTTTATTGTGGTGGTTCATTTGTGATGAACTTGATGGATATCGTTTGTGAAGATTGAGTCTAAGTGACTTGATGGTTTCATGTTTAAATCACTTGCATGAGTGTGAAGGTGGGCTGAATTTTATGAAAGAATCAGGCAATCTTTCTAGAGCACTCATGAGCACCTTGGGGAGCGATTGGTTATTTGATTGCACCGAGGTCTTGCTGAAAATTCTTTTTCAAAGCAGTGGTTCCCATGGTACAGCTTTTCAAATCGATAAGTTTATTATCCTGTTTTTCTAATTTTTGTCCTACAATTATAGAGTCAATTTTAGATTTTTCTCTCTTTAACAAAACAAATTTAGAAAAGCTCTATGAAAGTAAAGTTTACTAGTGCCCTACTTAAATAACTTGTGTTATGTACGTCCGGTACAAAAGACACAAAGGCCAGACCCTATATATGAAGGTTGGAGATTATCTATGTTAGCTTGTATTATTAATTTGTATTTCATTTTTTTGTCTGCATTGTTATTTATTTTTATGTATAAATCAATTTTATCAATTGTAGTTTATAGTTGAGTGTTGGCTTTTTTTGTATCCAATTGGATACTGAATCTTTGATTTATTGTGTCTGGTATAGCCTTTAAAGAAGGTCACTTTCAGGCTTCTTCAAGTATGTTGTATGTGTTGACAGACTTGAAATTTCTTTATCCTTTCTTTTTTTTTGCTGTGATTAATGTTTAGGAATAATGTTTCTTCCATTTTGTTGTTTAAATTTAAAATAAACTTATGCCTCATAGTACCACTTAATGGAAAATATGTATAGTTATTTATTGATACATTGGTGCATTTGTTGATATTTGAGTTGTATTATTTTCTCTATTTGTACTCTAATCTCATTTTCTTGTAAAATTCATTCATGTTCCTAAGAAACACATTGCCTCATGTGTGAGAGTTTTAAAATGGAATGCTTCGTGTGTTTCTGCTTGTTTGTCTTTGTGTTTGCTTTTGATTGATGCTGTAAAAAAGTTTTTAATTTCTCTTTCCCTTTTATTTATTTTTCTCTTCATCACTACAAAAAAGATTTCAATTTGCTCTTCTCTTCTCTTGTTTTGTTTTTTATTTTTTCTAAATAATGATTTATTGTCAACTGAGAAAATTGTGGATTTGACTATATGTCTTTTACTGCTGTTTTTAAGCAACCAAACATATCATAAGTGCTTTTAATGACTTTCATCTCAGTGTAATTTGATCTTTTTGATGAACAGAATAATCAGTTTTAGAAAGTTCCAAGTTTAATACTAGTTTCCATTTTCATTATGTTTGGGATAATTCTAACTAGACTGTATATAGTGAATTTTATTTACAAGCATTGAAGTTTTTCTATCTTTTATTTTTAAATTTTTCCTTTTTTTTCAAGAGTTTATAATGCTTTTATATTTGAAAATACTGTATTGTTTATATTCCATTTTGTTAAGAATGTATTATCTCGGTAAACATTGATGGGTTTTATAATTCAATGAATCTATTTATGCTTATTATATTTGGGTTTCTTACACTATTCCTCTAGCAAATTTTTCTTTTGGTTTTCTTTAACCCTATGGCTACAATGGACCCGCATTGAGTATTTATTCTTTCAATATTTGTGTTTTGCTTGTTTCAATTTTAGAGTGATAAAAGTAATTTTAAGGTTTTAGTTTAAGATTTAGGTTTATAAGATTTGAATTTAAGGTTTAGGTTTTAGGGTTAGGATAGTTTAGAGTTTTAGGACTAAGATGGTTTAAAGTTTATGGTTTTAGGATTAGAAGGTTATTAGGTTTAGGATTTTATGGTAAAGGAGTAAGGGGGTAGGGGTAGGTAGTAGGGGGAGTAAGGTAGGCAGTAGGGGGTAGGGCTCAGGCCACGGGGTAGGCTCGAGGTAGGGCTTGAGCTAGGTTAAGGGTCTTGGTCTAGGCAAGGGTAGGGTAGGGCTTGGGTTGGGTTGGGTTGGGCTAGAGGACTTGGTCTAGGCAGAGGTGGGATAGGGTAGGGCTCGAGTTAAGCTAGAGAGTTTGGTTCGAGTAGGGGTAACATAGGGCTTCGGTCGGGCTAAAGGGCTTGGTATGGGCAGAGATTAGTTCAAGCAGAGATAGGGTAGGGCTTGGGCTTGGTTTAGGTAAGGACAGAGGGGTAAGGCTCGGGTTAGGCTAGGCCTGGTAGGGATGGGTGGGGTATGGTAGGGCTTATAAGGGGGGCACGGGGGAATAAGGCCAAGTAGCAAAGCTAGGGGTCTTAGTCTTAGTCTTAGTCTAGGCAAGGGCGAGGTAGGTAGGGTAGGGTAAGGCAGAGCGCTAATCTGAGTAGGCAGGGTTAGGGTGACTTGGCTCTATTCGGCCCGGATAGGGTTGGGTTGGGTAAGGCTCGAATTTATCGAGTTGGCTTAGGCCAGGCCTGGTATTAGAGGTAGGGTAGGGTAAGGCTCGAGCCAAGGCCAGGCTAGGGCTATGTCCAAAAAAGGAGTAGAGAGATGGGAGGTTCGGGCTTGGGCTGGCCATAGTTTAGGATTTAAGAGGTCGAGCAAGGAAGAGTAGGGTAGGGTTTGGGCTATGCCAAGGGCTAAGGCAGCTCAAGCTAGGCCAGAGGGTTGGGCAGGGGTAGGTGCAAGGTAGGGTAGGGCTTAGGTCGGGCAAAAGGCATGGTCTAAATAAGGGCGGTATAGGATAGGACTCAGCCAGGGTTGGGGGGTTGGGTGCCTCAAGGGTAACGGTTGAGAGGGCTCAAGTAGGGGTTTGGAGGGGCTAAACTAAGAGATTTGTTTGGACAGGGGTGGCTGGGGCCGGAGGGTCTGCTTTGATATAATGTATTGTTGCTTAATTTTCATGTGTGGGTTTAGTTAATTTGAATTTTTTATAAAACTATTGTTCATGAAAATTCTTTTGGTTGATGCCCTATAGTTCTGTTTCCTTGGTTGTTATTTAAGCATATCAACTTTGTTTTCTATTCTTTTCTTGGTGTATGAATGTCTTTTTGTGCTTGAAGCTCTTTTAACTATTTTGATATTGGATAATATGACAGGGTATAACATTGCTTTATGGACATATACAACAATAACAAGAAGAATACACTTTTGATGATTAAATACATCTTTGATTTGTGTAACTCCTATAGGAAAGCATAGGTGAGTTTGATCTCAATCTTGTAGCTTGGTATATTGGTGGAAGCTGAAATTATCAAATTAGCATTAAGGTTTTTGTAAAGAATAGTCTAGATGAATTTTTGTAGGTAATTTGGTTTCAGTTTAGCATCTGATGAGCATTATTGGAGTTAGCTTTTTAGTTCCTTTACAAGCAATTGTACGTGCAAAAACTCTCATGTTCCACCAAACTACACGGTGCAAAAAGATGACACTAATGAGAGGATGAGAGGCATACTGATTGGGCTGATTGAGGTACATTGTGTAAGCTATTAGTACTCAATTGATCAGGCTATGATGGACCATGGACCCTATTGATAATAATAATAATAATAATAATAATAATAATAATAATAATAATAATAATAATAATAATAATAATAATAATAATAATAATAATAATAATGGATAACGGTGCACTACAATTTTTAGCCGTTCTTTTTGTCAATTTCATGAATATATTTTTAGCTGGCGGACCTTGCTCCTTACATGCAAATAAAGGAAGTATCAGTCCCTGTTGTGGAGGATCTTATTCTCATTTTTGAAAAGGCTTGCCGAGAGGGAAGTGCTTTCAGGGTTAAGGCTTTTAGTCACTTTTTATTAGAATGTTGGAACAATCAAGCTCACAAGCATGCACTAAAAGTATAAAACATCTAAGTTCAGGTATGCTGAAAAATTAGGGGCTGCTCCAATTCTATTAGACCGTAGGTTCTAAAGCACACATGATGAATTGACATTCAGTTGCTAACTTTAATTCAGGTGTGCAAGTGATAGAGTAACTATAATTGCCGCAAGAAAGAAGATTTAGTAATCCCATCCGATATGGTGTTTTGGTTTTCTGAACTATGATTTTCATAGTACCTTTTCAAGATTGAGCATATGAATGGTACTCTGCAGGATGATGTGTGGCAAAATGTGTTATATTATGACAACATTTTACAAATTTTTAGGTGATTGATGCCTTGAATACATTAAGGGTCCGTTTGGATTGTGATAATATGTGATTCATTAATGTATAGTATAGTATGATACAATATAATTTTAACGATATGATATTTGGGAAAACTATATGATAGTATGTGATTTTATAATATTTTTTGTTTGATTTAATTGTATGGTATTGAATAATTTTATTATAAAAGTAACCAATTACTCTCCAATTTTAAAAAATATAAATATTTTCATAATTATTAATTTTTTATTTTTTATCAAAAAATAATATTACTATTCCTAAAATAATGAAATCAATATTTTTTAATAAATAATAACTTAAAAATTTAATAAATAACATGAAGTGCAATAATTGACATAATAATATTTATTAAAAAAAATAAAAAGAAGAAGAAGAAACTGCTCTTAAGAAATAGAAGTGCATTAGGAAAATGATGAAATGGAATAATGGATAATTTATTAGATATGTGGGTGGTTATAAAAATTAATTATAGTAAAAATTGAAAGTTATAAGATTAGAATAGTAAAAGTAAATTTAGAAAATTATGAAAAATTATCAAATTAATAATTTTCAAAATTAGATAAATTCATAATTTAAGAATTATGGATCAAAATTATAAAATACAATACCATAAAAAAAAATCACACTTCCAAATATTATTTTATAGAGAACAATATATTAATAAATAAAACCATACCACCAAACAAACACATACTAATTTGATACCCAAGGAAAAGAGATAGTGCGTAAAGCTATTTTACATATGCTATTTTTCTGCCGGGATATTTTTTGGAGATCTGAATCTGCTTTTCTGCTGTTAGATCAAAATTGGATTTGATCTATAGAAGCATAGTTACCTATTAAGCAGCAACTTCGTGCTTTGCTTTTTAAATTGCGAGTTTGATGGTCCAGGAAGCAGAATTGAAGCTCATAATAATTTGGAGGTTATAAGATCAGGTACCGAGGTGGACGACAAACATCTAGAGTAATTAATCTCATGCTATATAAAAAGTTTTGATTATTGTATTTTTTTTTTCCCTGCTGGTCAATGATGACATAAGAAAAATGCATTGCATGTGCTTTTGACCGTATTGTTGGTGATGGACGAGTTTTTTGGCTAATTAAACGTGCATGCAATGGCATTGAACACAATAATGCTTCATTTAAATTTTTTTTTGCTGTGATGATCTGGATCCAATATTTGTATTGGAAGCCTTCTTGCATTTTGCAGTAGTTGTGCACCAACATCTGAGCTTCTTAGGGCAATTATGTTGTTGCCTAAAAATATGCTTAAGGACTTGGCTGTTACAGCTCTTTGGCTACCTGGGTTGTGTCTAATCCCTCATTGCTATTTGACAGTTTAGCTAAATTTGCAGAGCAACTTAACAACAAGAACGTTGATGCCATTTGGTTCAGATGGGATTACAACTAATTGATCTACAGTAATATGGCTGTTAAGTTGTTTTTCTGCCCATGGGATGGATGCATCAGATATATTGCGAAAATTTTTCTTCAAATAATCGAGGCGGCTGAGGTGTATTATTTCTGTAAGAAGCATGGCTCTTATGCTAGTTTCACCATTTGTTCTTTTATAGGGGTTTACTTGAGGAGATGGTCGCTCCGTTCGGTGACCAGTCATGGACAATTGTACGAATTTACTTATTTTTTTTAGTAAGAAAATGGCTTCATTATTAAAACGGTCATATTTATCATTTTTTGCAAGTACAAGGGAAAATATAAATTATTTTTTCACATTTTATATTAACAAAATTATTTATATTTGCTCTCACGATTACAGATAAAGGTAAATGTAAACTAATTTAATAATTTAATTGATACATTTATATTATTTTGCACAATATAAAGGCTAATTTGACCTCTTTTTTTTTTTCTATCAATCAAATTTTGCTTATATACAATTCTTTTCCTTTACGGAAAAAAAAAAAAAAAGTAAGTTTGGATTGGTGATGGCTTCTTCGCTGTCTTGACATTCTATCCAGACTCGCACCATCCAAAAATATTATTCACCTGTTATCACCAAAATGCATCAAAAATCACAATTGCAGAAGAAAAATGAAAAAATTCAATAACCAACATTTAGCATTTACCTGATACAACTGGCAATAGGTTAAATTCACGCTCCAGACTGCATTTACATTCATTTTTGTTGTTAATATTTACATTGTACTCCTGGAAGTAACCATTCAAGGTTATTACTGATATGGTGGCTCTGCGAAATTCAGAATAGGAACATAATAAGTCAACAGAAAGACAAGTACAACAAAATTCTATTGCATGCAAAACTTCCTCACCGATTGGTATGCATTTTTATATGTAAAAGTATGGTAAGTTCGTATCTTGCATATCATCAGAAAATGATACAAAGGCATAGAATCCCATCAGGTTTAAACTTTGAACAATTCATTGCTACAGATAGGTGTGTGAACTATTTAATTATAGTGGAATTCAAACAAGATAAAATTCCATCTAATTTGGTTAAGAAAACACTCAAAAAAAGCAGTCCAATTTAGATTTGCAGTTAATTTTTTCAAAATGAAATGTTTCAATCAACAATTCATGTATCCCAAAAATGTAACCAGACTAATCAAACTTTGAAAAATTGATATATGAAATATTATTTTCATTAAAGTCTCTGTAACCAATAGATCTGTCCTCAATTCAGCTGCATGCATTGATCTAAGAAAATATTGGTTGAATTTTAAATAGGCATAACGTTAATAGAGATCAAGAAAGTTTCTCAAAAACTTGATACAGAATAGTTTGGTTACAGGCATCATACCACATACAGAACTGAAAGAAAAAGATATTTTAATCGATGGCATACTACCACCCAATATATCGAGACAAAAAAAAATTAAAAATAGAGTTCATGACATAGAGCTAATAACAAAATTTATATGTAAAAAAAAATATCATATACAGATAAACCTAAAAATATTTCAAAATAGAGAAAGTTTTATCTTTAGAGTCATTGCATCTGCTATTTCTACTATCAATGATTTACATGCGCAAATTCCATATCAATCCTGATTACTATGTTCAAGTAACTTAAATAACAAGAAAAGGAATCAAATGTACAAAAATTGGCCATTCAATTTGATTGCTATTCCAGTTTAGTAGCCCAAACTATAACCACGAAGGAAGTATATGCATAAAGCTATAAAATCATATTCAAATTTATTTCTAAAGCTAAACTGCAGTAACACCTATTTGATTAGCCAAAAAAACTGAAGTATGAAGTATATGCATGGCTCCTAGAAGCACAAGGCGCATAAAATGAATGGCAGCTTGAAAAGGACAGGAAGACAGAATGAAATTCTGAAGTCTGACTACAGAAAAGAGCTCACCTACAAGCAATAAACTCAGTTGATGATGCATCAGCAACCTTGTCCACTTTGCGCACTACCAAATAACTGTATTAGATGACCTTCCTTAGTAAATCAGTGCCTTTAAATCACCAATAATTTTAATAAGGAAGCTAATAACTGCTCCGGCTATAGAGTAAAATAAGTTTGTGGCTCAAGACATCTAAAATAATAGCTGCATCTAGAGGAAATAGATGTGCCATTTCACATGTTGTCATTAGAAGTAATCCAATTCAATAACATATTTTTCAAAAATGAAATGTTAATACCTTATCCAGGATACACCAATTGTATGTTTAATGAACAAAATTCATCCCATTATTCCGCAATAATCTTCCTTTTTAAATGATTCATGGAAATTATTGGTCTAACGATATATAAAACCCATCCATTTTCCACAAAAGGGGAAAGAAAAGTATATTGATAAAATTAGAAAAGATGATCTCACAATTGAAAGTGATCAACCAAAGAAGGCCATGCAGGGATTATGAGATTAGACACAACAACAAATTGTTAAATTTGGTCCAAATATAGTGCAGTCAAGTTGCAAAAATCAGATGTGAAGTATAGTTGGATATCTGTACTCTTATGGAATTATTAACTGTCCACTACCTTCACAAGTAAACTGTTAGACAAATATAGCTTTACCTTTTCACTCCTGCTGGAAATGCATTATGAAGCACGTGATGATGAGCTGGATCCAGAGCGTCATATACAGAATCAGGTAGTATTGACCCAAGAAAACTACTTGATCTTCTGCTTATACAAAGATTAAGATTTTAAACAAGAAAGATCAGAGGTTCAAAGGTTTTTCCAAAGACATTATTTTGCACAATATACAGATAAAAGTAACATCTAATAGAATTGCCAAAATTAAAGCACAAGCAATGCAATAGTTCAAATAAAAATGATGGGTGCAAATTAGACTTTTAACAATTTCAGGAAGCTCCTCTATGTTAATAAGCACTTTATTTTTCTTGTACCTTTCAACTGTAATTGGCTTTAAATTGTCAGAGAATGCCCTTTGAGAAAGGAAGTACATTACGTTAAGTATACAAGATGTGCCTACGCACACATAATACAATTGCATACGTGAACAGATGAATGAGTAAATAATTGATTTCCAGTTCTTGCATTAAAGGGCACTGGTTACATTAAGTATTTAAGATGTGCCTATGTGCACATGTACAATTGAATATGTGAACCGGTGAATGAGAACTGAGGGCCACCCATTGCTAAAGTTGAGGGGAAATACACAAGGAAAAGAACCGAACAAATAACAATGATGATGAATGTCAATTATGTTTAACATGCTTATAAGAAAACAGGCATCTTATATATGAGGGGAATGTAGAAACAAACTAAACACTGCATGGCCACATGCCACAAATTGCAAACATTACAAATATACAAGTGTATCTTTCAACAAATGCACAAAACCAAAAAAGCTATCCATCATTCTCAGCAATATCTCCCACTGACCTCTGATTTACAGCAAATCCTAGTGAAAAAACATGAAGAGAACCTGAAGAACTTGCAGCCACAAGAACATCTGGAAGATTCATTGAGGGTCCAAACGACAAGGAATATATTGTTGATGGGTATGTACCCCTTCGGAAACTGTATGACTGCTTGAGGGAAAAAGCATCCAATAAATATAGTTAAAAAATAAAATTATTCATCAATATAATATTGTAATCTACTTCAAGATGAGTCAAAGCAATAAAAGGGGAAAATGAAAATGAAAATGGGTATGAATCACAAATATAATTCATAGTATACAACTGCAAAATGTCTGGCTTAGCTATCAGTAGGGGAGAGCAACGGTCGGTTCGGTTTAATAATCGAAAATCGAAGTTTCATTATTTTTATCAACCGAACCGAAATTTTAAATCGAACTGAAATTTTTGATCGGTTTGATTCGGTTAACCGAAAAACTGAAATTTAAAATTATTTTTTTAAAAAAATAAAAATATTGTGTCTAAAAATTATAAATCATAATATACTAAAATAAAAATATTTAAATTGTACAAATAAAAGTTCAAATTAAAGAAATAATCCCAAAATATATAATAAATAATACAACAAAACCGTTAAATAATTTTTTTTTATTTAATTAATTTTTAATTTAATCGTCAAAATTCTAAATTAACACCTAAAAAATAAATATTAATAATTAATAAATATACTCATATAATTTACAACTAAAAATAAAATAATTTACATGTATAAAATAATTATTCAATAAAAAATAAAAAAAATATATAATTATATAAATTTCGGTTCGGTTTCAATGCGATTTTTTCCTTCAAAAACCAAACCGAAAAATCGAAATTTCTTAAAATTAAAAACCGAATTAAATTAAAAAATCAATCGGTTCGGTTCGATTTTTCAGTTTAGTTCGGTTTTTGCTCACCTTTAGCTATCAGATAGCCCCACTTAAGATCTACCACAAAGGTGTTTTCAAACTTACTCCAGATAGAGAAAATAGCAACATCGATGAAATAATAACCAAAAAAAACACACACAAGGATAGTATGTTATTACATTATCTCTATAGAGACAAGAAATCAACTCCTCAGCGGACCTAGTTATTCATACAAGACACAAGGATAGTAGATTATTACATTATCTCTATAGACACAAGAAATCAACTCCTCAGCAGACCTGGTTATTCATACAACTTGTGTGCATACGAGAAAATTAAAAAAGAACCAGCCTGAATCATAGTTTTGATTTAAGAGTTCCCCTTTCATCTCAGTTTTCTCTAGCTCCCAGATATTAATTATTTAGCAAGTCAAAGTCCTTTACATGGTTTCACAGGCAACTTTATATCGCAAATTTTGTGAATCAATGGTATCTAGGAATGAAGTTCCACTCTACTTTTCCTGTGCAAAACATATGTAAGCTATTTCTGTGGTCACATCCTTATATAGACTGTTGTATGTTAACCACAAACTGGAAGAGACCTTATATTCACCTTAGTTGCTTCAAGAACTAGATGAACTCTGATAATGGTTCCCTGTTCAGATGCTGTTGCAATGTACATTCCATTGGAAGAGAGGGCAACTGCAGCCAATGGTGCACGATGAGCATCTATCTGCAAATTTATTCAATAAATACATGCAGAAATGCCAAAACACCAAAAATGTGAAAGTAAAATAATAAATGTTCAATTATCAGTCAGTTCGAGGAACCAACAAAATTCCTAGGAAAAATAAGGGTAAATATGTAAGAAAATATCTGCACAAGGAATCCTATGTGATCACTGGTCACTAACTTCACAAAGTAGTTGTAGATCCAGCTAGTCACAACAACAAAAAAATATTTTTGAGTAAGAAAATGATACACATGAAGTGTGTTTCCGCTAATTGAAATTAATAGATATAACAAGATTGATTGTTAATGAAAGGAAACTCAAGCAAATTGCAAATCAATCAGTGACAGTTCAGGGAAGAAAGTGGCAAACTTTTGAAAGAAAAGACCAGAAGGTGCTTAAGAAGATTTTACATCATGCTATTTGATAATACTTTTACAATGGAAAAAAGGTGAAAATCCTTTTTGTTATTTTGGAAAAGATTCATTTCTAATTGCAATTCATCTCGTACAGGAACAAGAAAAGAAATACAAGCAGTCATTTAGTATCATGGTTCATTGTTTAACATGATCATGGACAAACATAAGGCGATTGGAGCCCAGAATTAGACTAGAAAGCACAAATTCAAAATAAATTATGCCATGGGATAAATGAGCAAAATTTCAAGACTGATTGCGGTATGGTGTGCTAATAAGCCAAACTTTGACATCTTGATCACTAATAGCTTCATAAATATTAAAAGATGGGGAGAAAATTGACAAGAAATGAAATTTGTAAAGAACACAGAAAGATCTAGTGATTGAATTTCATCACTCAATAATCATTCTCCCAAAAAAGTAAAAAAAAAAAAAGTAAATAAACATCCACCTCACAATGTGATTGGAGCTCCATGACATTGTACAGCAAAACCGATCCTTTTGTCGTACTTGCAGGAAGAGCCAAAAAGCAGCCATCCAAATTTGGAGAGAATGCACAAAGTCCTGAGGAACAAATAATAATTTTCAGTGTAGTTGATGCTAAAAAATGGTCCAGTTTGTGTACAACCAAAAATGAAAAAGAAAACAAATAAAAACTTCTAAGAAGCTGACACTACACAATTACAAAATCAACATTATTTTCTGTTACTTCTGGAAGTAAATAACTCCACAACTCATCTCCTGTATTTTCTTCGTAAACACTTATTGGGAAAATAGAAATTACAATGGCCCCAACAATTTAATTTCCACATTCAGAAAAAGAAAGTTGAAAGAAACAACATGTTTTCCAGAAAAAGAAAATGGGATCAAAATTTACTTGAACAATCAGTAAGAAGATGAAAAAAATTTATCCACAAACATTGACAATCCTGGCACATGATAGTGATAGAAAGGTACATATCTTCCCAGCCCTTGGTCATGTCATGTAACTTCAAGAGCTATTGTTAATGCAACTCATATTCTACTGACAACATCAGTAAAGTGGTTTAAGTGTTATTCAAGAGAGATCCCAAAATTAGGAACAAAACTCAGGACACACAATTATACAAGAGGGTAACCAAAAGAAATACAGATTAGAAATTTTAACATTCAATGAATTCAAAATAGGTAGAACTACGAATATTTTCATCACAATCAAAAGAATTTAGGTTTCTTAGTCACAAATACATGAGTTTTAGAATACACATCATGCAGTTAGGCAATCCAAAAGCTTTTTACCTTTGTAGTTTGATATCCACACTAATAAGATTGTGGTTCCAAACTGAATTAGTTCATTCTTCCAAAAAGAATAAAACTCAAGATATATCTTTATCAATTTGCAACTTAGCATATATAGATGCCAGAGGCTTAAAAGAAGAAGAAAAAAAAAGTGCGGATGCTAATATAAATGTAAAAACGACGACTTATGACGTCACCTTTTATATTTGGAACTGTATCAATAGTGTCCAATATTACAAGACTATTTGAATCATAAATGTAAGTTTTATCTTGCAAAAGAACAACAAGCCTGCAGTGATTAAGAGGTCAAAAATCAAAATCAGTTTCAAATTCATTAAAATACATAAAATATATAAGGGTGACTGAACTATAAATCAAACCGAAGCAGTACCATATTAATAATTTCAGTACAGGCACATACAGTTTTTAAAGATTGGTTTCCCTTCTATGAAATCCAACCCAATGTTTTAACCATACTTTTATCTTCCATAATGTTTAATATAATTTTATTATGTTCATATCATACATATTGTTAAAGGTATTTCTCTTTATGATATTCCTAGTTTGAGCAGAACAACCCATAGTACAAGGCAAACCAAAAGTTTAATGCAATGTGCAAAAGTTTACATTCAAATCACACTTTACAGATCCTGCAATGCATAATGTGAATGAGTTCTTAAACACATATATGCTTCTAATTTTATTATGCCAAAAATGTGGTAACACAAATTGGAACCAGAAAACTTCCGCAGAAGTTGACTCTTAAACTAGAATGAGGCTTCAAGGAAATCATGTATCTCTTCAAAATTAATTCTTGATAAGAGAAGGGTGTACAGTAGATCAAACTTTGAAAACAAAATTTGAACTTGTAAATGCAAAATCAAAAACTTCAGATATCGTTTCTCACTAATATCAATAGCTCAACTGGTTATTTAACTCAGGTAGTAAATGTTGCCACAAGTCATACACAGATTCCTGAGAAGAATCCTACCATACTAACTCTTGCAAATAGAAAGGGAAAATGCAAAATTAAACACTTGAGCTGAAACTGGTTGGATTTATAGTTAACTGGTTACAGCTATGCAAACACAATTACCAATCTCACCTCTCTACTGAGGTCCCAAGCATCATACACGAATTACAGTTTGGACATTGAAGGAAAAAGAAAAAATTCTTCCCAATAAACGACTTCAATGGATAAACAAATTTGAGAAGAAAAGTAACAGCGGCAATAAATCATATACCTTTTTCTAGTTAAGCGGACAGCAAGAATTGAAGTTAAAAAGTTCAATTCCCGGAGAGCAGTTCCAGTGGTAGTATTGAACAAACAAAGACGCCGGGGTGACAAAGAGGGCTGCTTGCAGTTCAACAGCGCCATTTAGGGTTAACATATACTCAAAATTTAAAAAGATAAATGAATAAACAAATAACCAGTTGAGGGGAGCCTGGAAGACTAAAAAGGGTAAGAAACCGATACCTGTTCACCAGCTCCAACAATAGCAAGAAGACTAGAGCTATACAGCATTTCAACTATGATAAAAGCTCCAACAGCTTCAAAAAAGAACAGAAAATACTATTCCATCAATATAATTCTTAAAAAGAAAGTTTTTCTTTTCCCCCAAAAAGAAAAGCCAGAGAAATTTAAACACTGAAACCTGCCTCGTTCATAACAGACACGCCCCGAGGTGGGATCGAATATTTTGAATCCATCGCGAGTGGATATCGAAAAACCACTAAACACAATTACAGAAAATTATATATAATGAAATTGAAGAGGAAATTTCAGAAATTAATACTAGAAAAGAGTGAAAATGAAGAAACTGGTTAATATTAAGATATTAATGTTACCTGTTGTCTTGATTGAAGGAAGCGCAGAGAATAGGGTAATTAGACGAGTGGCTAGACATAACTGATTCCCTATTGATGTAGAAGAAGATTCAAACAACTGATTTCTTCTCTTTCCGGCAAAGATTAATAATGATGGATGATACTTCGGAACAAAACTAAAAACGGAATGTCAAACAAATAAATAAATAAACAAATATAAAACTTTTTGTTTATTCTTATTTTGCGCCCTTTTGCGGCCCACTTATTCTGCGCCTTTTTTTTATGATTTTTGTATTAATTCTAGACTTATCCAACGGGTCCAATCAGAGCTATGGATCGGATCGATTTCAAACCATTGTTGGGCCAGCACGAGTTTTCGAATTAATTCTCTTTTTTTTTCTTACAGCATTAGATTGGTTGATTGGTTTTTAATTTATAGATTCTATATTATTTTTTATTTAATATCAATATATTTCAATTACTTTTAAAATTTTAATAATAATTTGTATAATTTTTTTAATTTTATTTATATTTATTATAAAAAATGCTTTAATTAAAATGTGATGTTATATTAATTAATTTATCTAAATATATTGAATAATAAAAATTAGGTTTAATATATAATCGGCCCCTTGAACTTGTACATTTTTATCATGACGCCACCTAAAGTTATATGTTTACCACTTTAACATTTATTGTTAAATATTTATAGTTAAATAAACACGTAATGCTTAGTGGACTTTATATGTGGCGTACAGTATGTTGATGTGGCATAAGTGGGTGTATATTATGCATTAGAGACATGTGAGAGCTTATATTTCACTGTTAGACAACACTAAAATCCTTGGAAAAATAAAACTCCATTTTCGATTTACAAAATCAGCCATTTTCTTCCTCCATTCTCAAACTTTTTTTCTTCTACAAAATTTAAATGGAAAAATCACCGGGCAAATTTACTTGTTTTCTCTCACAAATCTCAATCAAAATGTTGCGCAAATAAGGTTGAGGATATTGTCATGAAAAATATACTAGAATGCCATTATCATCAATCGGCTGAACTACGCACATCATGGACGGTGCTTAATCCAAGAAAGAGGTTCTTTGGTTGCCAATGCTATGGGGTTCTCATGTTTTTTATTTTTTATTATTGAAAATTCCTTTGTTTTTCTTAAGATTGTTTTGATTCCAGCTTATGATTTCCCTTTTTTTTCTTGTTCGATATATTTTCAGTTCTTGCTTTCTATTATGTTTTTGGATTTAGTTTAGTTGATGCTTTTATATTTGATTCACTGTGATGGGTTGAGTTTTTGTTTTTTACTAGCATTTTTTTAAAAATTTACCATCCCCTATTTGATTCGTTGTGCTAGGTATGGTGCTTTCGTACGAACCAAATGCTTGCAGATTCTTCTCATAGATTGATCCACCAATTTCAGAACATTACAAACATATCATTTTAGGACTTCTTTGAAGATAATGAGAAATGGAGAAAGATGTTTGTAATGCCTCAATTAAGATCCTAGTAGGAATGTGAAATGGTTATGTGGGCTAGTAATTGATTGGGATACAATTGGTATTAAAAAAATTGATGGAGGGTACTTTTGTAATTTAATAATAAGCATGTTATGTAAGTGGAATATGAGGAAAGTTATGGGTTTATGTGCAATGTTAGTTGAAGTTTCAAGCAATTATGCAATTCAGTAAAATGATGGTGCTCAATTGTAAATATTTTGGTCAAAAAGGTGTGACCAATGGGATTTGAACATTATTCCTTGTAGATTTTTGTGAGGATAAAGCAATTTAAAGGAAAGGGAAGAAAGGAATTTGGCCATTTTGGCTAGAAGAAAACCTCAACTTCCCTCTCTCTTGGTTTTAATGTATTTCTCACGTGATAATTGTTATTTAAAGAACAACAAGGAAGATAATAGGAATCTAGTGCAATTTAATTAATCTAGGTAAGTTGATTTCTGCCTTTGTAGTGAGATTAGCTTCCTTCTCACCCTTTCTTCATTTTTAACCTCTTCGTATTTATATGTATATTTGCTAAATGTATTAGTGATTAGTTATGTTAAGGTTTTAATTGAAAGGAAAACCAAGAAGAGGTGTAAAATAAGAAAAGGAGAAAATAAGTTTTAACGAGGTATGAGCACCCTAAATCCCTTGTGTATGTGTTTAATAGGAATTAATGGAATATTAATAATGTGTCATATATTTTAAATATGTGGGAGTTTAGACATGCAAATGAGTTGAATGAATGCAAAAATAATGTTAGAGTAAAATTCTGTTATAGGAATCACAGGACCTGTTGAGATTGTTTTAAGAATAACATAAGTTTTTAAAGAACCGATTGGAGTTATTGTAGTTGGAGATTAAAGTTAAGACATATATCTAAAAGTTTGTCGAAGGAACCAAAACCTAATGCTGCCTCTAAGTTGTAAAGTAGTTTGAATTCATATTATGGTTGTTGCCCTATTATGGGAGTAGTTTGTATAGTTTTGTATATATCTCCTTGTGTAGTTGTCTAAATTACATGATTTTTAATGTTATAGAAAATAGAGATATATATTAACAATTGTCTAGAAGAAAGTTTTCCCTTAAAACCTCATTTTCTAGGCTAAAGTTCTAGTGCAAAATGGACCAAAGAAGCTGTTGTTGAAGAAAATCAGGTTTCCAAATCTACTCGGCTGAGACACTTTTGTCCCAACCATGTCCAAATATTTTGGATCTAACCAAAAGCAATTGTCATGGTTGGAACAATTTTTTCTTAGCCATGACCATTCTCTGTTCCAGCCTATACTTGACTTTTAGAACCTGAAGGTTACCGAATATCTCTAGAACCTTTTCAAACACTAATATAATGTTATGAGCCTGTCTAAAGGAGTGTAATAAGGCTTATTATGTGTGAATTAGATTATACTACCATGAATTTATGTATGAATCATATTGAAATATGATGATTATTGTAATATTAGTGTATTGCAAACAAAGTTAATGAGTGATTATGAATGTGCCATTGATTTACAGATATCGTAAAGTGTTTTCAACCTAGTTTTGTATAAATATAATTGAATGATGAATATGTGAGTGAAGCCTTGGTGTATACCTGATTTAGGCTTAGTCGTTGACTTATAAGAGATAGTGATTTGATGCCTACGGGTGTCCAGTGTTGACACATTAATGTTGTCTAGTGAATCAATACCTCCAGGTATCTAGTGTTGACACTCTGATAATGTCTAGTGCGTCGATACGTATATGGTATCTAGTGTTCCTAATTGCCCACGATTATACTTTGGTCAAGTTAAGAAAGTGATTATAGTGTATATATATTATGCTTGATAAGAATTGATAATTCAGTATGCAATAACGGTAATCTAAGATACATGTATGTGTGATTGGCATGTTATAAAGTGTATGGTTTATATACGTTTATACATTATTGATAATTAGTAGAATGTAAATGGCATATTACAATTACGTGGTTCTAATTTTTGATTTTGGGATACGTAAGAAGCTTGGAATACTAATTTCGAGTTGAACCAAATGTTGATTTATTGTTAAGTATCTTAGTGATTAGTGGCAAGTTAAAGATGTGACTCGTGGAAGAGTTTTTAAGGGCTATTAGCAACTTTAAGGCAATAACTCAATAGGAAATTTTAGCGATCTTACTTTGAATATAGTGGAATTAAGCGACTAGTAAAGGTAGTTATATAAGAGGGGATAGTTGATTTGTTCTTTCACCTAAGAAAAATTATTGATAGTGAAAATTAGTGTTTGTTAAGTTGTAGCAGTGCATATAGTAGTATAATATACTAGAGTTAAGAATGAATTAAACATGTCCTTAGTTATATGTAGTGAACTATTACTATAAATTAGTTATGTGTTGTGTAATGGCCTCAACACCGGGTCAGTCGTGAATAGTACCTCCCGGCAGTGAATAGTATTTTTCGGGCCGAAAGGATATCCGGAAGTCGAAAATATTTTATTGGACTATTTGAAAGGAATAGTCATTGTGAGTCTACGGTTGAAAATTGAAGTGAATTTGAGGTCAAATGGGCCTTCAAAAGTCAAAAATATGAAAAAGGTAGCGAGTCAATTTTTCCGGTAGGGAATGGGACTTGATTTTACTTAAATAATAAAAAATAGCAAACGATCTCCGAATATTGCCAGATTTTTCATGCCTACATGAATTTTCATGTAGAATATTTTGGTAATGAGAATAAAATTTTCGGTGACACCGGCAGTTGTTGAATCGGACCGATAACGGACTCCGATTGAGCCGAAAATTTACGTCCTACCTATTTTTGATGTTTTAAGAATGATGGAATCAAAATTGAAGTGATTTGAAGTGAGGAAGAGAGAGAAAATTAATTGGGCTTTAAAAAGGCCTAAATGGGCCTTAAAAATAAAATGGGTTAAGTCCATTAATTTGGCCCCATTTTTGGCCCATAAAGAGGGTATAAATAGAACCAAATATCTGGAGAATTGCTCCAGAAAACTCCAGCATCTCCTCCCTCTAATGGTGGCCAAACCACCCTCTCTCCCTCTCTCTCTTTGATTTCTTCTTCTTCTACCCCAAATCTCTCTTAAACCTCAACATAAGAAATGAAGTTCCAGCTCTCTAGATCACCTTAGTGATCTTAAGCAAGAGATTTGAGCAAGGGAAGGCAAGAAATCAAGTGAAGAAAGAAAAAGAGATAAAATGGAACTTAAAAATCCAAGTAGTTTTAGTTGAGTTTTTGATGTGTTCCTATAGTTTTTGAGATGTTTAAGCTAATTATGAGCTTGGATTGTTCATTTGAGGACAAGAAATTAAGGTTAGGAAGGCTAAAGAATTCGGCTCCCATGGATGGTTCATGATAATGAAGAAATTTCTTGGGTTTAAGGCATGAAAAAGGAAGCTTAAGGAAGCTAAGGCATGGAAAAAGGTAAGTGACTACCAAATCCCTTAATTTCCCATTTAATATGAATTTTTCTTAATTATGTAATTAAGAGAAAAATATGAAAAATTGTTTATTTGTGAAATTATGTTAGGGAAAATGAAATGAAACATGAAAGGAAATGAATTAAAGGTTTTAATGGAAGAAAGAAAAATTTTAAGGTGAAAAATGGTTGTGGCCGAAAATGATAATAAGGAAAAATGGTGAGAATTTTGTATGTAAATGATGTATGTTGGCTTAAAATAATTGTAGACATGATATTAGATGACTATAAATTATTAGAGAATATTTAGAAATTATTTGGAAATTTTTATGATTATTTATAGTGTATGTATTGAATGAAAGTTGTGATTTATTGTGAATTAAATGATTAATTTGATGAAAAATGACAATAACCAATAAATAATGCATAAATAAATTTTGTTGGAATTGATTGAATTTATTGAGATTTTATTGGAATTTTTATATGAATATGTACAATGAAAACAATTGAAGTTTTAATGTATAATTGTATAAAAATGACAAAAATGAGGAATTAATGTGAAATTTAATTAATGTCAATGACTAGAAATAAAAAGTCAACCGACGGATTTTTCGAAATAATTATTTGGTCATGACAATAATAAGGATTATGAATTACTGGTAAATAATTCATAAATAATCGGAAATGATGAAAATAAATTAATACGTAAATAAAAGAAAGATAAATGAGTTTTGAATAGAAAAAGGATTTAAATGAAAGAAAATAAAAGTTTTGGGGGCAGAATGGTAATTTTGCCAAAGTAAGTAATTAACGCGAAGAAAATAAATAAGAAATAGTAATAAGGGCAAAATGGTAATTTCGGAGGCCTAACGGTTTCAAAAAAATAGAATTTCCGTGGTTTAAGGACTAAAACGTAATTTTACCCGAAAATGGTAAAATAAAGAATAAAAGATGAATAATGAAGGAAATTATATTTTAAAAATGAAAATAAATGATTATAATGGCAAAATCGTAATTATGCCTATGAAATGAATAAATCGATGGAAAAAGGTTAAATTATACATATTTGAGACTTAAAATAATAAATGATAGTAATTAAGTCCTTAAATGCCTAAAAGTAGAAAAATAAAGACGTGACTAATTTATCAGAATAAATTAGTCAACAAAAAGTATTAAAAGAATTAATGATTATAAAAATGTTTCGCCGACGAAACAGAGTTGGCATACCGAAAAATTAAAAAGTCTGAGCAATGAAAGAAAAAGAAATCAACTATTGAATTATTAGAGAATAATTCGCAAAGAATTATATAAAAAGAATAAAAAGAAAATTGTGAATTATAATGTTATAATTCATAATTTATAATCTGTATAAAAGATTAAAAGATTGAAGTATCTGAGTGAATTATCGCAGAATAATTCACAAAAGTGACTGAAAAAGAGAAGGTGAAAAAAAAGGATAAAAAGTTATTGAATGGTCAAAGGCACAAAAGAGTGCAATTGATCAGAATAAAGTATAGAAATAAGTAAAAGAAAGAAATTAAGAATTTTTAAATGTTTATAGTAATTGCAAATGTGATTGAGTGTGTTTGCCCTTAGCGATAGACAGGTATTAGATTCTTATTTTGGATATAATTGGCTAGCCATAGGGATACCTCTGTACCGCGGTGCAAGTCATGACGACTTGCTTAGCTATGGGCGGGATCTTTGATCTCCATAGCTTCAGTGAAAGTAAAAGTGAAAGTGTATCTGTATCTGTATCTGTATCTGTTATGGGAGATTTGATCTTTCGAGATCATTTCTCTATCTGCTACGTGGGACCTTTGGGTCCAGTCCCGTATATCCGTTGTGGGAAACCTGTTATATTGCATTAGGGGCACATTGAAATGAGTAAATAAGTATTGCTTAATTGAATTGAATATATGGAAAGTTATAACGAAAACAATTCGTTTGAAAGAAAATGAAAAATTAAGATAAATCTGTGAAGATTTCTGTAAAGTGTAATTAGTAAGAAAAAAAAGAGAAAGAAAAGTTTTATAAGAATTCAGAATGTATTGTGTTTTTCGTGAGAAGGATAAATTTGATTAATTGGTATTTCTCGTACCAATTATTATTGTGAAAAGTGATAAAGTTGAAAAACAATATTAATTTCATGTTTAAAGTTAAAAGTAATGATTGTAACATGAAGTGAATTTAATGCTTATGAAATGTCTTTCTAAAAGAAAGGTTATTTAAAAAGTAAAACAATAGAAAGACATATGATTGACCGATGAGAAAGAAGTAAAAGACTTAAGTCTTAATTAATATTTGAATGAAAGTAATATGTATAAGAATGAAGGAAAGAAAATACTGCAAAGTGTCCCGAAATACTTATATCACTTTGCAATAAAGCTCAAAAGCTATTAATTAGTAATGTATTTATTGGTTAAGAGTCGAAACAAAAATAAAAGAATAAATAGCAAAAAGTACAATGAAAGTTCAAACTGAATAATTGAACATTAAAACAGGAATGTAAATAATTTATTTTGGTACTAGTAAAGACACGAGTACCAATACATATCGCTAAGTGAAATGATAATTTAATTGCTACGGCTAAAGATTAAAATGAAAGTATTGATAAAAAGTAAAAGTTATGATAAAAGATACTGTAAGTACAGTAAAAAGTTTTGAAACAAAAGAACAATGGTTATCAGAATATGAACTTAATAATGAGATTAGCCATAACTGAAATAAAAGGAATTTCTTAATGAATTAAGAATAGTAGAAACTTAAAATGCGAAATTATGCTTATCCTGGGGAAATTCTTGGATTAGTAGTCACCACTGGGCATGTTTAATGCTCAGCACGTAGTGTTTACTGCGTGCAGGTTCTGATGTGTTCGGGAGCACAATACATTGAAGGTCCAGATCGGAAGAGAAGATTTTAGTGTCAGATTGTTTAAGCTTATGGCATGTATATACTTAGACTATTAAGATAAGAGTTTAAATGATATTTTTGGTTATATGTGTTTATTTGTCTTGGATGTATGGATTAATATAAGTTTTGATTTGATGATTAATGTGTGTTCATAAGATGGTTAATTGATTTTGTAATTACGGTATAAGTTTTTCGAGGGGATTGAATTGTTCGATGGAAAAAAAACTTACTGATTTCGACTAAGTTTCGTTTCGAAAAAGACTGTTCCGAGAAGGGTGTCACATATTGCTTGAGTAGGTTTGAAGTTGAAGACTTTTCCAGAGAAAAGGATTATGGCAGCCATGAAGAATCTCCTGAAGATGTAGTGTAGACCATAGAGAGTATTATATTTTGTAATTCTTAATTGTTTATCTAACTAAAATTTAGTGAGATTTGTATATGTAATCTAAACTTTATATTTGTTATAAAGATTGTAATTTAATAATATATAGTTTGTATCTTGGTCCATTGAGTTATATAATGATGGTTATATTGATTATGTTAATGTGATTGTTAGTGACTGTAGCATCCAAAATACTCCTGAAGGGTATAAAGGTGTTACAATATTGGTAATGGGACAAAAATAGGAAAAAAAGAAATGGTTGTTTTTGTTATATTTGGTTATGGTTCTGGCCTTTTTAACTGGAGTATTGATATAGGCTTAATTGTATATGAAATTTTCATATTATTGATGTATCAATTATAGCTTTTGGATTAATGTTGTAATGTCTTAATTGTAATGTGAAAGATGTGAAATGTTATTCTGTACCATTAGTGTATTATATTTCATTGATATTTACTTGATGAGTTAGAGTATTTAATAGAATTACAACTAACACAATTCCATATTAACAATTCCATAACAATGAGACCAAGTGTAAGATACAATAGAAGTTAACATTGTTCACCAAAGATTGTTTATCAATTCAACTAACGCTACTTTAGTAATATTAGTAGACTTTAAAATGATTAACCTTAGATGATTAATCCTTGTCTGTTGATTCCTTGTCCACTATAACTCATGCAATTAGGTACATTTGGTGATTGCCATCTTTACTAATATATGTAAGTATTTCCCTTTTGGTTAGGCTCTTAAGAAATGCTTCATCTAATCCAATTATTAGCCTATAACAATTCAATTATCCAGTCTTCAGAGCCTCTAAACACATATAAACACCGTTTTCCCTAGTATTGTATTCTTTGATGTTCTTATCACAGCGGATGAACTAGGGTTAACTCACCTTATCATATTAGTATAATCATATAATCTTGCAAACTCCATTTTGTAGTCTCTCATAAACTGCCCAATCACCATGAACTTAGCTCTTGCACCAATTATTTTATTAATATACATAAAACAGTCTTCATATAGCAACTGCTGCAACTGCCATAACTTGATATTAGGCTAATTTATTATCCTCTCTTTGTACTTTCTTGATATGAACTTTAAATTACAAGCCTTGTTTTTGTTAGACCTATAGCAACAGTGGAATGGAAAGTAAGTCTTGATAATAAAGTCACCAGATCTCCCCTCAATGCTGCCTAAAATGTTCTATTCACATTTGGGCTTCAAGCATACTACCTAACTCTGCTATTCTCATTTGGCCTTTGTTTTAAGTTCACTCCTCTCTCAATAGCATAATCTTGTAAAGCAATCCTAAACTGACTTGTATTTTCGAATATCATTCCTAACTCAAACAAACTAACCCTACAAGTAGGATCATAATAAACCCTACTTCAGAATCTCCTAGAATGTAATTCCCTTCCTTTATCTGCACTCCTAATCCCTTGATCATCACAACATTTACTACCAAGATCACCAAGTACCTTACCAGCATATCTTTGCCTCCTACCTTTGTGAATATTCTCAAACCCTACATCAACCTCAATAGGACCTTATGGTATCTCATCAACATTCATTATTTCAGCTTTCTATATATTGACCTTTGCATCCAAATTTAGCCCGTCTAGCTTACAACACCTCCTTATCTAAATCAGATGCCTCATCTTCAAACACCTCATCCACATTATACAAGTCTTCATCATTGGATGTCTCTTTAAACAACTCATCATCATAATCTGAATCTTCAGAGTCAAATCCTAAGTTGAAAAAAGAGTAATCCTCATTTTCAGCACTCTCACTATCTGCTCTAACCTTACTCTTTGCCCTCATTTCCTACCCTTTTTCTTCGTACCTTTGCCCCTGTAATTAGTTGTAACTTTCTTCCCATTATTAGTGGCTGCTATTTTAATGGCATTTGCCTTTGCTAGCCTTACTAGCATTTATACCACTAGCATTCTTACCTACTCTAATTGCCCTAACTCTTTCACCTTCAATTGGACCATAACTTTGTCTTATGGGGTCCACACTAATAGAATTACTTCCAGTATCCTCATTATCATATAATACTATTATGTCCACTGTGTGTACAAAGTATACATCTGCCCTATCACATTTCTTTAATTTACTTGATAATTCTAAATTATCTTTGTCATCTTTAAAATTATGAAATATACTGCTCTTGTTCACAGTGCAAGAAAATGCAACTACATTGTTATATCCTTTCATGTTTGCCCATTCATAAAATTTTATAATATAAAGTTTGCCTATATCTATTTTCACATTTTTTAATTGAACTTTTTCCATGTGTATACCTCATTAGTGGGTACTCAATGATTTGTTCCCCATGTGAAAAAACATATTTACAATAACACATATCATTCTAGTTATCTAAACCCTAAAGAAAACAAAAAAAAGATTCAATCAACCATGTAGCATTTTCGGTTTTACTTACAAACCTTAACTTTGTTCTACAAATAACAAAAATACCATCCTATTATTGCATAAAAAGTTAATTTTTACCTTACTGTTTGCAAATGACTTCCTTTTTTCTCAATAAATTCCTCGATTTCTCACTTCACAAATATTGAAAAAGTTTTGTGATCTTAAGGTTCAATAAGAAGCAACGATTGATCTAGGGTAACGATGGATTTTGGCCAAAGATCATTCTTTTTGAGAAAATATCAGAACAGAGAAAGGAAAAGGAAGATAGAGTGTGAGGAAAGCGATAAAATTGGGTGAAAAATATCTCACCCTTTACCGTAAATTCCTCGAGTTACATTGTATCACATGTCAATATTTTATTCATTATAAATTACATGGCAGCCACATCGATTGCATCCATTGCACATACTTCCTAAAAATTACAGAAGGTGTTTACTTAACTACAAATATCCAATAATAAGTGTTAAAGTGGTAAACATGTAACTTTAGGTGGCAGCATGGCAAAAGTGTGCAAGTTTAAGGGGCAAGTTATATATCAAGCCTAAAAATAATTTATTATATGTATGTATATATGGATATGCATATGTATGTGTATTTATATATGGATATATACTTACACCCAAACAAATATGTATTATGTACATATGTAATGATGTATGTATATATGCATGCATACATATAAACATGCAAACATATATACAAATACATACATGCATTTATATGCATATGCATGTGTGTGTGTGTGTATTCAAAATGACATTATTTCATAAAATTCGGTTTGTTGAATTTTGAGTGAAGTGGAAATAGAAGATTTTATAATTTACGACATTAAAAATTATTTATGTATCAATAAAATGATATAGACACACACATAATACATATATATATACATCCAATCATATATCCACGTATGTACGAATACACAACGGCGCAATAAAAGTAATTGCCCCATTATTCAATTAAAATGGGCGAATTTCATTCTTTATTTTGACTATTTCTCCCACTTAAAAATAAAGTTTTTCTCTCACTATTGTTATAAAATGTATAATATGTATATTTATGTCTTTAAAGTTACATTCATTGTCAAAATTGTCACATTAAATTTTCAATAAAATTATGTGTAGATATTGGGTCTTGAGATACCTTTTGATCAAGATTAACCGATAAAGATTATGTTGCTCCAAAATAGCCAGATAATAAAATCACAATGCTCTCTATCTGGATTTTGTGTTCTTAAAAAAGAAAATTAATTCCAAAAGTAAAAATGATTTTTTCTATATGCTCTCTCTCAAAATTTTGGTAACTTTACAAGAAGTCTTTTCCTTGGGGTTCTCGTTTTCTAAACTTAAATTAAATAAGAATTGTAATTACTAAATAGAAAAAAATAATAAAAATAATTAATTAAAGAAAAAAAAAGAAGAAAAGAAGAAGACAGAAAAAAGGAGATTGGTTAATTAGGAAGATTAGATAATAAATTAAAAAAATAAATAAAAAGAGAGAAAGTTGAAGAGAAAATTAAGCGAAAAATAAGGGAAAAATAAAATAGAAAAAGGTGGACTAAGGCATGGAAGTTTAAGATATAAAAAAGAAAAGAATTTAGGTTTAGAAGGGGTAGCCTTTTACATTAGGAGAAAGATAACTTGGTAAAAGAGGAAAAAAAAGGAGGAGAGTAATAAATCACACGAAAATAAAAAAGGGGCCATATTTTGAAAATAAAAAAGGCCATATTTTCCTATTCTTTTCAACAAAAATTGAGAGAGCAAAGAGCAAGAGAGTAAAATTCCAAGTTTGGATTCCCTTGGTTTTGGTGTAATAAATCCAAGGTTTCGAAGTTTATGTGCCTTAGAGAGCCACCTTTGGATGATTTCATTTCTACCCTTATTATTTTTTTTGTGCATTTATTTCTTTTGTTTATTTCCTTATATTTTATTGTTTATTTGAATTTATTTGGGGATGCAATAGATGGTAATAAATGATTTTTGTGCGTTAAATGATAAACTTTCACTTAAATCATTTTTACTAATTGATTTGGGGTTTTCTTAATAAAATGGATCAATATCCAATTTTCAACCCAAAAATCTCACAATAAGAAAAAGAGTTCTTTTTGTAAAATATGCATGAGGGAACTAATGTGGTCTAATGACTACACATGCAAAAAGAGGTTACTCCTACTTTATTACTTTCATAGATGATTATTCCAGGTTTGGATGCATCTATCTAATGAAATATAAATCAGAAGCATTTGAAAAGTTCAAAGAATTAAGAAATGAAGTAGAGAAACAACTTGGCAAGAGTATTAAAACACTTAGCTTAGATCGAGGTAGAGAGTACCTAAGCCAAGAATTTCAAGATTATCTTAGAGATAATGGGATTTTATCTCAATGGACTCCACCATATACACCACAATATAATGGTGTATCTGAAAGGAGAAATCGAACACTATTAGATATGGTTTGATCAATGATGAGCCGAGCAGACTTGCCTAAGTCCTTTTGGGGATATGCAGTAGAAACTGCTGTTTATGTGTTAAATAGAGTACCTAGTAAATCGGTTGATGTTACTCCATATGAGATGTGAAATAACAAGAAACTCACGCTTTCTCATATGAAAGTATAGGCTTGTCCTGCTTATGTAAATAGGACAATGTCAGACAAACTAGATGTTAAGTCTGACAAATATTTATTTGTGGGATATCCAAAAGAAACCTTTGGATATTATTTCTATCATCCCTTAGAACAAAAGGTGTTTGTTTTAAGGCATGTTGTCTTTTTGGAAAGAGAATTTCTCTTACGAGAGGACAGTGGGAGTAAAATTGAACTTGGTAAAATTTGGATAGTCATGATGCCTAGCTAGAGGCCAATCATGACTTGTATAATAGTGTATCAAGAATATCAATAGGGATTGATAAAATGATTTAAAGAAGTTTAAATCATGTGAGTTTTGAATAGAACTCACAATTACATATTATACTGCCAATATGGACAGGAACCCAATAGGTCACACACATATAGAGAAAAGAATAAAATGATAAAATAACAAGAATAATAATATTTTATAGTATTATGGGGATAGAGAAGTGAATAAGAGAATAATTAATTAAAGATTTTAATTAATTATGATCAAGTAAAACTGTTCGCAGAACTTTTTTTTAAATGTTCTGTAAAAATGGACCTAATTAAAATAATACATTTTATAATTAATTATTATTGAGCTATAAGTGTTATAGGGCTGATATAATAATTAATAAATCCATTGGAGGAATTAAAGAGGCCTAAAGAAGTGAAGTTGGCACAGAAACCCTCTAGAGGAAGGGCCATACGGCAACTACAAACAGAAGGCTTTAGAGGCCTAAATCTTGAACCAAAATAAATTAAATATGTTTCATAAGTGTTATGGAACCTACATATTTAATTTGGTTGGATTTAAAATTTATTTGGGTAATTAAATTCAAGTATATGTATAAAGGGCCTAGTTTGTGGGTTTTGTGCATAGTCTTTTGTGAAAGGGTTTAAATTGGATTTAATTGAGCCCAAATAATTATAAATAATTCCAGAAGCCCAATTAATAATTCTCCAGCAATTTTAAAGAGCCTAATCCCATTATGAATTTGGATTTTTAACCTAACTATAAAAATTCAAGTGATGGTGTATTAGGGTTAAGTGTGAACAATTAAGAAAAAAGTTTTTCTCTCACTCAAAAAGCCCTAACCGCCACCTTCCCTAGCTAGCATCTAAGGTTTTCGGCCAGCCCTTATTTCTCCTAATTTGTGGTTCATTCTATCATTCTCTTGTGTGTATTACTCATTAGAGGTGTTTGATTTTGAACACTGTGGTTTGCGACAACCAGGTGAGAAGAAAAATCAACTGTTCAACAAAAATAAAAGGTGATTTTTCTTATTCTTATTAATATGTATATTGTAAATTCATGGCAAGATCAGATATATTGGTTAAAAATTTTAAATTTCGCTTATGTATGAGATGCATGTAATCGATAATTTCCAATACCTAATTAGGTCAAACTCTTCACCAGGAATTCAAGTCCATGCCTAAGAGATGGATTGAAAATAAAAGGGCTTAAAGATTGCGAATCTCTTAAAGACATTGCCATTGAAGCTGAGGAGGAATATTTGGAAAAAATGACCTAGCTTACAATTTAGAAAAAGGCAATCATGGAAATAAGTAGAAGAATGGAGACTCAAGTGGAGGCAATGATGGGATTGTAGAAATTTCAGCCATAAGAACAAAGAGGAATCATTATGCCCTTATGGGTAAACTGTTGTCATGCTACCTCACTCGTCTCAGTAGGGAAAGGAAGTTACAACTATTAGCAGCAAAGCCAACCATGAGCCAAAGGAAGCTTGGACACAGAACTGATTGGTAATGTGCTTATCATCAGCACACGGGGCATAAAACTGATTACTGCCATCTCCTAAGAGATCATATTCAAGATTTGGTTGACATTCAGCACAAACCGATCCTAAAGGGGGATAATTAAAGCCTTCTTTGCAAAGTTTCATGTCACCGCCAACCTTGGGGGCATCATTTAGATAAAAATGGGGCCTGAATGTTTTTTTTCTTATAATGTAATAAGTTGGAACTCTTCCAACTAATTGCTCCTCCTCCCATTATGAACACATAATCAGACTGTGATTTACAATCATTTTAGTCAGATTAGAAGCTGGCATTTGTATAACCTTTTACTTCCAAACTGTCCTCTCCATATACTGAGAATATATCCTTAGTCCTTCTCAAGTACTTAAGGATATTATTGACAGCTGCCTAGTGTTCCTCTCCAAAATTGGATTGGAATCTGCTTGTGACACTCAAAGTAAATGCTACATCTGGACGTGTACATAACATAGCATACAAAATAGAACCAATTGCCGATGCATATGGTATTCTATTCATGCTCTCTCTATCCTTTAGCATCTACGGACACATAGACTTAGAAAGGTATTTTCCATGCACTATAGGTATAAACCCTTTCTTAAAGAGATCCATATTGAACCTCTTTAATACCTTATCTATATATGTACTTTGAGAAAGACCTAGCAACCTATTGAATCTATCTCTATAGATCCTTATTCCTAGAATATAGGATGCTTCTCTAAGGTCTTTCATGGAGAATTGCTTGGATAACCATATTTTAACAGATTGGAGAAGAGAAATGTCATTTTCCATGATTAATATGTCATCCACATATATAACCAGGAAGACAATTGCACTCCCATTGACCCTTTTATACATACAAGGTTTATCTTCATTCTGTGAGAAACCAAACTCTTTGATTGTCTCATTGAATCGTATGTTCCAGCTCTTAGAGGCTTGCTTCAATCCATAAATGGATCTTTGAAACTTGCATACTTTTTTGCCATTTCCTGATGTGAACCCTTCCGGTTATGTCATATACACATCCTCAATCAGATTTCCATTTAGGAAAGTTGTCTTCACATCCATTTGCCAAATCTCATAATCATAATGAGCTGCAAATGGCTAAAAGTATTCTTATAGACTTAAGCATCGCTACAGGAGAAAATGTTTCATCATAGTCAATACCTTCTTTTTTACGATAGCCCTTTGCTACTAAGCGAGCTTTATAGGTAACTATATTACCTTCCATATCGGTCTTCTTTTTGAAGACCCATTTGCACTCTATGGGTTTTATCCTTCCAGGTGGTTGAGTTAAAGTCCATACTTTGTTCTCATAAATAGAGTCCATTTTAGGCTACATAGCCTTAAGCTATAAATCACGTTTTGAACTGTTCAAAACTTTTTGATAGCTTGTAGGTTTATTGTCCTCTACTACAGTTATGCCTCTATCCGAATCAATGTGAAATCCATATCTCATATGGATAGAACGCATCCTAATAGATCTTCTAGGATTTTGTGTATAATAAAGTTCAACTGTAATCTCATCATTATGAAATTCAATCTCGAGTTTAACCAATTGATCTACTTCTTTTGTAGAAGCTCCATTGAGGTCAGTTTTTTGTTTCTTAGAATAATTCACGGTTGGGCATTTGTTTAAATTGATGAAAAATCATGGCAAACAACTGAAGTTGGGCATTATTTTTATTAGATAGAAAACCACTCACATTGGTATATTTTGATTGATTAAAGAATCATAACAACCACTTCACATTAGGCAATTTTAAATTGATTAGATTTCTTGAAAATCAATTCACGCTGGGCATTATATTTTAATGGATTAGAATTCTTGAAAATCAATTCACTTTGGGCATTTGTTTTTAATTGATTAAAAACTCTGCACTTAAGTTAAATCCACATTTTTATTGTTCACATGCAGTTTCTAGGAGAATAATTAGTTTCGTTTTCTACTTTAATACTTTTATATATATATTTGGTAGAGAGCTGATATTTTCTCATGAAATTATTGGTTTAAACCATTTTATAATGAGTCCTGGTTCTGTTGTTAATGGATCTCCTTGGGCTTTTACTGTTGCAGCTACCTCAACCGATAGAGTTCATTCCAGCGAGGTTGCTCTTGGTAATGGAAAAACTTTGAAGGGTTTTGTGTTCATCTCCTATGATCTTATAAATCAAGAAATTACATGGGCAAATGAGATGATAACTGGAAAAAGGTATGTTAATTTATTATATTTGAATTATTAATTGGGTTTAATTTATGTTTGTTTGCCCATTAAAGTTAAGTACATTGATTTTCAATTATAGATTGAGTGTAAAAATTATTTCTTTTTTGCTTTGATTGGTTTCACAAAAAATCAATTGAATTAATTGGTGTGTTTCGGCAAGTGCAGGAATGGCGTGTTCCTAAATTTTTCTTAATTTTCTCTTCTTTAAATCTCTTTTTAATTAGAATTAAGAGCAAGATTTGATGTATTTGAATATGGTTTGAATTAATGTCAAATCTTTACGTGTGCTTTCTAGAAGAATTGGTACCATAGAGTTGAAAATATTTTGATGAATTTTTTTTAATAATCATGCATGCTAGATGTTTGATAATTTAAAGTTGAAAGCATTGGCAACCATTTCACGTTGGACTTATTTAAATTGATATAAAGTTGGATTTCATGGGAATTATTGCACGTTGGCATGTTTTAAATTGATTAAAAATTCATGGAACCAATTTCACGTTTGGCCGATTTTAATGGTTTAATTTGTTGGTTAAATTAATTATAAATTGTTCTCCTCAAATGTTTACTGCACTTAAGTTAATTTCAAATTTTCATTTTCCACATGCTTTTGGCCTATTTCATTTCAAATTAGTTACTTGATTTGCTGTATATCCCATTTCGCAATTTAGCATTTGCTACTTTGATTATGCTAAATTTGTTGATACAATTGGGGGTGCGTAAATAGGGGAATGTTCTAATCTGCTTGTTTTGGTCACTGGAAGCACACTGATGTGAAAGTCAAGGACGAGAAGACTCTTCTCTTCGGTGAGTTAGGTAAATAACTCGTTAGCCACCTTAAGGTTTATTGATTGGGGGGGGTTTATTTGGATTGGAAGTTGGAATGAGGTTCTTTTTGTATTTTGTTTTGTGATTGTAGGAACCCGGAGGAAATTCCATGGGGCCAGACTGGTGCTGAATTTGTTGTTGAATCTACTGGTGTTTTCACTAACAAGGAAAAGGCTGCTGCTCACTTGAAGGTCTGTGTCTTGATCTATTGCTTTCTTTGTTAGTTTAAGTATAGATTTGTTAAGAGTCATGGGAATTTATAGTCCCTATTGATTTCAACTTACAACAAGTTATATCCTTGTTTTCCAAATTAAGCTATCAGATGGTTTTTGGCTTTCTTTTTTCTCTTTTCCTTTGGCATGTGAGTTGTTAGGTTAGTAGAAATGGGCATCTTTGGATCTGAATCTAGGTGAGTAAAGGTTTGACCTTGAATTTTTTTTTTTTTTTTTTTTTTCAGGGTGGTGCTAAGAAGGTTGTTATCTCTGCCCCAAAGCAAAGATGCACCCACGTTTGTTGTAGGAGTCAACGAGAAAGAATAGAAACCAGCGCTTGACATTGTTTCCAATGCTAGCTGCACAACCAACTGCCTTGCTCCCTTGGCCAAGGTAATCTCACTACCTTTGTTTTATGTATGACTTAATTGAATGTGATTTGCTTTTGGTTGTTTAATTATATTTCTTAATTCTGCATATAATTTTTTTTTTAACTTTTTGTCAAGTGGATGTCACAATTGGGTTTATATGAAATTAATAGAACATGAATTTAATTCTACCTATATGGAATTTGAAACTAATGTCAGTGATCTATACAATACAAAAATTTAATTACATGGATTTAATGTTGAATTCAACTTGAATTTAAATTATATACGGGCAAACAAAAATACCATAAGACGGTCCAAGTAAGATTTAAAAAAAGATATACGAGAGGAAAAAAACATGTTGGCATCTTTTTCAATTGTAAGATCCATTAAATTAAAAGTCAGGTGATGGGAATTTTCAATTTAGTCAAAATATAGAGCCTAAGATGATGCCACCTAGTTACCAACCATAAACAAAATATTTCTAACCTAAATAGAACATTTTGCCTTGTGGAATGTTCTAGATTCTGATCACAAAATTCAATTGTTTGTTACTGAGTTCATTCATTATTACATGCCATATTATTAGAAATTTTTTTCTGCTTAATAAAAATGAAAGTGTTTGACTTTTATAATCCATAAGGCTGCAACTTCCACATTCTTGGCAAGGTTATGCATATGAGGCTGCCCATGTTAATGCTAGCAGAGATAAGCTCCTTTCTGTTTCACTGCTTGCCAAGAATGTCTGAATTCTATAATAAATGTCTTTTGAATGAGTTCTGTTCTGTTTCACTGCTTGCCAAGAATGTCTGAATTCTATCTGTTATTGATAGGTCTGAAATTGCTTTAGGAGTTTCTCATGAAACTATTTTTTTGATCATTAGAGCTATACTTCTGGGTATATATACGTGTGTGTGGGTGTGTATATAGAAAAGCTAGAAGAATGATATTATTCATGTCATCTGCATTTTGAATCTTGTCTCAAAGCTTGTGTCAAACTAGTGTGTTATTTGGCGAGTTAAACAAATCCAATGTCATATTCGTGTATTTCTATTGTAGAATTTACCTCTCTTTTTACTTTTAATATTTTTGGATTGAAGTTCATTCATGTATTTTTAACAGGAAAAAAAATAGATTGTCTTTCATTTTGTTGCTTGTCATATGGGGTCAATCTTCTATTTAAAATTAATATTCTAATCTAATAATTAATGAACTTAAAATTGATTAAGATCAAGTTGTATCTTAGAGAATTTGCAACTTAGTAAAGTTTTAGACTTGTCAAGGAGGAGGAAAAACAATGGTTAAATAAGTCTTGGAGAGTACTTTGAAATGATACCTTATTTTTATGTGTTTTAACTGCATCTTGCATAAAGCATAATCATTACGCATGTGGCCAACTAAACCTCATTCTAGTAATTTTAAAAAATTAAGTTCAAATCTCAGCCTCTTTATTCTATTTGCTTTGAGGCATCTTTTTTTGTATTGTTTTTATTTGTAATATTAACCTGTGGATGCTCCAGAGACCAAAATCTTTCCAATTGTTTGTTCGAGAACTACTATCCTTCGCTTTGGAATTTTTTTTATCATTCCTTGCATCTGAGAACAACTTCCAAATTACTAGGAATGGAGCTTAATCTGAATGAATCAAAATTTTCTTATAGCTGTGATGCATGAATTTGGTTTCATTACCTTTCCTTTCAGAATTGGGTTTCATGGTCTTTTTTAAATGTTCATGTGTCTGACTCGTCATGTTGGTTGAGTCAGAAGATCAATAATGGTTTTTCAAAGATTGTCTACAATCTAATTGGACTTTCTATTCATGTTTACAGTTAACCTACTAAAGAAACTAATGGTGGACAAAATCCCAAGTGATTTGGAAGGAATGGAAGTCTCAATGCAACGGCTGCTAGCTGTAATCGATGATGCTTACAAATATGTGGATGATGTTGTAGTGAGTTGGACAATACTTGAAGAATCAAACCAGTTATTAAACTAAAGGGCTGGCTTATACTGAATTTTGAGTAGATAGATTGTGCACAATTTTATCTAAAGAATTGATTTTGGAATGGTTCGATCATTGAAAATTGTTTACTTGGGAAAATTAAGGTGAAATATCGTGTTTTTTTGGCTCACCGTTGTAAGAATATATGCTGCAATATTTTCCATTTTATTTTTTCTGAGCGTTCTGTAATGTGGCTGAACTAGTCATGGATGGTAAACAGTAGGTGATTTTCGTTTCAATTATGCAATAATTTAGCGATAGATCATTGTATACAGGATTAAAATTTTAAAATACAGCAAAAGAAAAAAATTCAATTATGCAATAATTTAGCGACAGATTTGCAACAGTTTTATGTAATAGATATAATTTAAGAAATAATTAGCGACCATATTAGCGACAAATATTTGTCGCTAAATTTTATAGTAAATCTATAATTAGCGACGGAGAATGTATTCGCTAAATATTATTATTATTATTCGGTGACTAATTACGAATATAAATTAGCGACAAAAACATTAGCGACAAAATTTTTCGTCGCTAAAAAGCGACTGATTTTAATATCCGTCGCTAATATATTCGCGACTGGGCTTTTAGGGACTGTTCGTTGGGGTGTCACTAATTTATTTTAAAGACAGAATTATGATAATTAATTTCCGTCGCTAATTAGCATTTTTTTTGTAGTGTAAACACATTAACACAGGAGTATCTAATCCTAGTTTAAATAAAGGTTTTATGGCTATCTATACTGATCCTATATGTAAAAATCTATATTTCTTCTTCTTATGTTCATTTATTGCCTTTTCTAATAGTAATTGAATACTTTCATGCTCCTAATTAATAGCTATTGTCTGCTCTATTTGTTTGATAGAGTAATCGTTAAAAAATTCAAAAGCACCTATTAAATATATAGTTCTAATATCTTGTTTAGGTATAGTCCAATCAAATAAATCATTTTCTACCTTTTCTATGTTAACTTCTACAGAATTATATCTTCTATGTCTCTAATATTATCTTTAATATTTAAACTAGATCCTAAATCTTTAGTAGAAAATATTCTAGTTAATTTATCCATACAATCTATTTAATCAAGCTATATTTAAGAAGAGATTAAGAGCGAACCTGTGCGAATCACGGGACTACCTAGCTAAACGGGACCACTAACTTGCCTTATTGGCTACTAAGAGCTGACCAATGCTAAGCCTTTAGGGCTGACCAACGTTTCATCACTCCGTGTACATTCTTAATTTTTTTCTCAAACTTATCTTAATGAAATACACTGGTATGAATACCTTAATAGAATATTTATCTAGAAAGATTTAGATTATCAAGTTCAATTTCTAATAAAGTATATATTTCAAATAATGCTATTATAGTTTCGCTTAGAGTAAATTTCCAAAGAAACTCGGGTTAAAAATTTAACCAAACTACACTCGTATTCCCCACCAGGCTTTGATACATACACACACACACATACCCTTCTGTTTATGTGTGTTTGTGTGTGTGTGTGGTATGTATGCGTGTATACACACACACACACACATGTGTGTGTGTGTGTGTATAGTTAATTATTAGTCATTGATTAACTGTAAACTAATAATTAACCAGTACCAAAAGTACGAAACCAAAAACCAAAAATCAAATTGAAATCTAAAATAATGGTAAGTCGATCGGTTAATTGAAACTGTTGGTTTTTCTAGTGTGGATCGGATTCGAAACCAATAACCGAAATTAATAATATTTAAAAATTAAAACAAATTAAATCGATTCGGTTAATAAAAATTGGTTCAATTTTGTACCGATTTTTTAGTTGACCATGTTTTCATTTTTTTTTTGCTCAGCCCTAATGTCTTGAGTGTAAACTTTAATTTAATTATTATAATAAATTTTTAAATTGGATTTCTTGAAATCGTGAATAAAAATATATAATTATAAATTAAAAATAACTTATTATGTAAAAAAACGTTTATACTTAACTAGTATATATAAAACTACCAATGTGGTTTCCAATTTTTTGAATAGAAAAATATGCATTTCTTTTATTTACATAAATATTACACTTAATATGGGATTAATAAGAACACATAATTTAAAAAATATTCATGAGATATAATTAATAGACAACTACATAATAAGAAAATTGTGAAATAAAATTAGACCTATCAATTTTGATTCGAATCCGAGAAAAAAGGTGCATTGACCCAATTTGAATTCGATCTTGTCCCAAAACTCAAATGAGTTGATCCAAAATTAATTTGAATGCGTTAGATCATAGATCAACCCAAATGATCTAAAATTTTAATATTTTTTATTTTTATTTTTTGAATTTTTAAGATAAATTCAATTTTTAAAAAAAAAAATCCAAGTTGATCCGCCTATATAATGTTATTTTGTTAATGTAGAAAAAATTTGTATTATAGTAAATCATATGATCTTTTTTATCTTTATTCAAAACTAAACCAATTGAATTTTGTGAAATGATAACGTTTATATATATATAGAGAGAGGCAAATCTATAATAAAATTTTAACGGGGGCAATATTTGCAAATCTTTTTTTAGGGCAATTTGTAAGGTTTATATTTTGTGTGAAAGCTTTGGGAGCAATAATAAAAATTATACATAATGTGACATGCGCCGGAGCCCACTTGTTCAGGTTGGATTCTCAGAGGCCCATTTTTAAGGTCTAAGACCGGAAGAGGTTCACTATAATTTACAAATTGACTACTTTGCAATAAAAAAGGGGTTAAAGAGGTCCAACCCATGAAAGTGTCTACTAATGGGTCCAAAAGAGGTTGGTGTCATGGAATTACCACCCAACAGAATGTTGAAAAATGATTTTCGACCTTTTTATGCTCAAATAGAGATTGGTATTTGGTACATCACTCTTATTAAGCACCTTGATTTTGCGTTATTTTACAAATAAGTTTTAAATATTAATCCACTCTCCTCTCACACACGATGCATTGTGATTAAATAAATAAACACGGCAATCAAATAAAAATAATAAATAAATATATCAAATACTTAAATAATTATAAAAGCAAATTGTCCAACTATAAAAATAAAATGACATACATAAATTGGGACATATATTTAGGATCCAAGTATGCCAAAATAGAGGAAGGAGCTACCTCCTCCTTTGGGGTTGAAGTTTTCTTCATATCTACTTCACACTTCAAGGATGAACAAAAAGAAAAGGAGATGAACAGTAGATGAAGAAAGAGAGTAATGAATAGTAGACAAAACCATATCTGAGAACAGTAGACCCCTGCTTTCGATGCAGTGCCACCACCTCTGCCTTTCGGAGTTGACCCCTACTTCCGACGGAATGAACGCTGTGGAAGACCTCGTCGCTCGAGAGGTGTTGTTGATGATGGAAAAGCTCCCTCCGCCCTTACCACCGAACACTCAATCATGGAAAAAATGTAAAGAAAATGATATGGTAGCTCGATTTGCCCCCAATTTTCCCCTCCTCAAATGGAGACAACTAGGAGTCTGCTTCTGGAACCCAAGGAATCGACTCCGCCTCTTTTAGCCTTTCTTCTTTCCCCGCTTTTCTTTCATTTGCTTTTTTCATTTCTTTTGACTAATCATTTTTTTCTAGGATTTTCTAAGGCCCCAAGAGAATATATATATATATATGAATGGTCTCAAAAATTATGAATCTCTAGTACTTTAGCCAAAATAAATTTTCATACGTATAATTAAATGAAAACATCAACTTCATTCGAATGACTTTAAATAAATTTTTTACAATTAAAATAATAAAAAAAATATATAAATTATATTATATTATTTTTATTTTTCCTTATTTGTTAAGATTGATAATTCCAAATATTAAAATTCCCTAATCATCTAGTCAAAATAAATAAGTTTTTTTTTCTTTTTTTGTAATTTCATTTTTATCAATAGGATTGAGGGGAGGGGATTTAAAAAAAATAGTTTGTTTTTTAACTGTTCAAATTAAAACTGTTTTTTCTTATTTTTTTAAATACTTATGTAGTTATAAATTAAAAATTAAATATTTTTATATGATATGATATTAAATTTGTCAAAATTTAATCTAATTTATATTCAAATTCAACGTGTAAAAATTTAAATATAAATTGATTCGTATGATTTTAAAAAATTGGATTAAATTAGAAAATTTATTCATTTTGACTTGTATTAGTTTAAGTCTTAGATTGAACTCTATTGTCTATCAATGTCTTTAGGGATGTGCAAAATCCGACTCTATCCAAATAAATCGAATAATTCGATCCGAATTAGATATTCAAATAGAGTTATTATGATTATTTGGGTCGTGTAAAGTTTGATATACTTAGTGACGAATGTTGGGGGATGGAACGACGATGTGAGGCAGTCGGTGGTGAGAGAGAAAGGTGAGAGAAACCGCCGATGAGCTACGCTAGTGACCGTTGATGGGGAGAGCGGCGCCCCCTCCTTTTCCTCACGTTCTTGCTCCACTCTCTCCCTATTTAGGTCCCTTTTCGATTCTTTTTTTTAAAGGTTACTTTCTTTTATAAAATTATTGGCCACACAAATTCTCTTGCTCCCGAAATTTTTATCTCTTTTCATCTTCTTTTTTTTATATCCAATAAATATCTCACTCCAAGCTTCTAGAATCTAAACGTGTTCTTAAATTATTATTATTATTATTATTATTATTATTATTATTATTATTATTATTATTATCCAATAAGAAACTTAAATCTTATTGTTATTATTTTAATAATTATTATACATTTATTTTTTTTAAATCCTTTGTCATTAGTTCTTAAATTTTTGCTTTAAATTTAAATTATCACTTTAAAATTTTGAAATTATGCAAACAAATCAATTCTAAAACCAATATCAAAATATTATACACCCGTATTAAAAGTGCTCTCGCACGATTTCAAATTTTTGAGACATTGCAATTAAGTTTGAATAAAAATAATTTAATTATAGAACTAGACATTTCAATTATAAAAAAATTGAAGTTAATTCAATTAATTAATTCTTATTCAATTAAATAATAAATTAAGCTTAAAATCATATACGCATTAAACTAAAACGGTGGAGAGAGGTGAGGGGAGATAAAATATTATTTTTATATGTAGGGTAAATTTTTAAAATTACTAAAATGCCCTTACCAAGTTTCATCATTTTATCCTTGTATTAAGGATAATTTTGTAAATATATAACTAAAATTTTTTAATAATTTAAAATTTGCTTAAAATTTTAACAAAATTAAAATAAATTATAAATTTTTCATGATCATTTTAAATGAAATAATAAACTTTATATTATTATTATTATTATTATTATTATTATTATTATTATTATATAAATATTTATATTTATTATTTCTCATAATATTACTATATAATAATTATAACAATTACTTTATTATTATTATTAAAATATAATTTTTTTAAATAAATAAGTTTATATTTGAGGATAATTGATAAAGAAATCAATAGAATTCCTAATAATTTAATATTTAATTTAAATTTTATAAAATAAAAATTAATTACAATTTTTTATTATTTTAAATGAAATAATAAATTTTATATTACTATTTTATAAATATTTATTTTTATTAATCTTGAACATGTAAATATATAATAATCATAACAATTAATTTATTATTATTATTAAAAATGTAAATTTTCTAAATAAATAACTTTAGATTTTGGTATAATTGATAAAAAATATTATGAACTTATAAAATAATTTATAATTTTCTATACAAAATAAAATATTTATTTCATATGGTCTATATTAAAATTAATTGAAACTATACATAAATCATATGAGTGAAGTTAAAAAAATTATTTTTCAATTTATTTGCGACGGATTAGCGACTAAATATATCCGTCGCTAATTGTATTACTGTAACAAATTACTATTAGCGACAGACCAATTTTCGTTGCTAAATCGTCACCAAAAAGGTGCTACATTTTCCCTCCAAAATTAGCAACGAAGCGACTAAAATGTTCATCGCTAACTTTTATGGAACGGATTTCATGAATAAAAATTATAAAATTTAGCGACGTAAATATTCGTCGCTAATTCCATTGCAAAACATGGTGCGTATGCTTCCTGCCAATAATTAGCGACTTTTTATTCATTCCATCTCTATTTCGTCACAAAAAAATAGAAAATATCCTCCCTACGACGGAATTGTAAAACAGTCGCGAATCCGTCGCAAAATGTGCAACGAAAATAATGTCGTCGCTAATTGACAGTTTTTTTGTAGTGTTATGAGATGCTAGACATATTAATTTTTCTAATTCTTTACTTGCAATGGCTGAAAAATTTAGCAAATGGACCAATTTATTTTAATTATTTTTTAGGATATTCTATTAGCTTATATAATTCTAATATATTAGATACTTTAACTTTAACTGTTAAAACAAAGAATTTAAACTTTAAAGAAAATGTTAAAGCAATGGCCATAATATATAGAGTATATTATAAAGTATTGTCTACCACTGTAAATCCTAAAACTAAAAAAACCTTTTAAAAGAAATAATACTTTATTATTTGAAACTAATAAATATCATTCTAATATTCAAGTTCCTAAAAGAGTTAGATGGGATGAAATAACCAGTTTAGGAAATTAGGAATTAAAAGAATATGTGAACCTAAACCAATTAATATTAATAATCAATTTTCAAGAATATTAGAACATAGTGATGGATAAGTTCAAATAGATTTTTCTTCAGATAATAATCAATCAAGTAAAGTTTTTATTTATTCAAATAATAGGCCTTCTGTAAGTACAGTTTCTAGATCATTGTTTGCATGAAACTTAGAATTAAGAAGAGTAGATTTTAATACAAATATTCTAAGACCATTATATGCAGAAGAAAAGGAAAGTTAATATTCTGTTAGCCCAACTAGATCTCAAATGGAAGCTTTTTTTCTCAAATTAATCAATAAAAAGAAAAATTACAACTTTTCATATAAATAAAGAATTTTTAAGGAACGAACTAATAATATGAAAAAGGTAGAACAGTATTTTAATAAATTTTCTCAAGAAGAATTTAATAATTTTAGAAACATATGGTATAAAGGAATGGAAGATAAGAAAGTAAATATTCATTTGTTTTTATAGTTAGAAAACTATTGCTATTATAATAAAATAGAATACGCATTTAAAAAAGAAATAAATGTATATTTAAAAATAGGTAAACAATGGAACACTGTAGAAGGAGAATCAATAATATCTATACACCCTCTATTATATTGTATTAAATTAAAAAATAAAGAAAAAATTTATTATGCTGAACCATTCAAAGAAATAAAATTAAAAAGTAAAGACGTAGGAAAAGATTTATAACATGTAATATTGCAAAATAACTTTTCTAATCAAATATTAGATACTAAAACTAGTCAACTAAATAGAGTAGAAAAAATAGTTCAAACACCAAAAATACAAAAGAAAATTGGCCAACAATCAGAACCACAACCAGATAAGACACATACTAAGCTAGAAACACATTTGTTTAAACCTTTTGAATTTTCTCCAGGAACAACTATCAATTTAAATGATGAAGATCCTAAGAAAAATAGAAGAAAATTAGCAAAGTTAATTATTAAAGATAAACAAATTATAACCACAGACGAAGAAGCTATATCAGAAATGGAAACTACATCAGAAATAGAAAAATATAAAAGAACAATTTAAATCAAATAATGAGGAAGAGTTCTCAATTAAAAAATTGCATTTTAATACTTATACATCTAGACCAAAAACTTGCAACTATTATCCTAGACCTACACCACTAGATATTCAATATGAAGAAAATAAATATAAATTAGGATATGATGGTACTTTTTATATGAATGGAATATTGATGGTTTAACTGAATATCAAATATTAAATTTATTACAAGAAATGACTATGATAGCTAGTGCTTATAAATCAAAAGGCAATAATGAGGAAACTGTAGCTCATATGTTAATATCAGGATTTACTGAGCAGTTAAAAGGATGGTGGGATCATTATGTTGTTGATATAGATAAAACTCATAAATTATCAGCTAGGAAAAGGATTGTTAAAGTAGAAAATAATACTCAAATAGAAACTGAATAGGATGATATAATAAATACTTTACTATTTGCTATTACAAAAAATTTTGTAGGAGATCCTCGGTTATATCAAGAAAAGAGTTCAGAAATTCTTCAAAATTTAACTTGTCCTAAATTACAAGACTTTATATGGTATAAAGATTTACTTTTAACTAAAGTAATGACTAGGTCATATTGTAATAACACTTATTGGAAAGAACGATTTTTAGTAGGATTACCAAAATTATTTACAGAACGAGTAAAGGGTAGATTAAAAAGAGATAATAATGGTACAATACCCTATTATGATTTAACTTACGGGCAATTGATGAATATTGTTAATATAGAAGGATTATCAATTTGTATTGATTTAAAACTAAAAGCAAAATTGAAAAAAGATAGTATCGTAGGAAGAAAAGAATTAGATTCCTTTTTCGAACAATATGGTTATCAACAAATTAGGGCTCCATCAGCTACTAAAAGAAAAATAAAACCTAAAAGAAAGTATATACATAGAAGAAAGAGTTATAAGCCAAAACAAAATTATTAAGAAAAAACAATTAAGAGAAAATCAAGATATAAAAAATTTAAACCTAAGACAAATAAAAAGGATATAGTAATTTGTTATAAATGTGGAAAACAAAAATATTATTTAAGAGATTGTAAGATAAGAAAACAAATCAATAATTTAGAGATCTCAGAAGAATTAAAAAATAAAATAGCTAAAATAATAATAAATGAAACTTTTAGTAGTGATGAAGAAGTTACTGATTATTCAAAAATGATTTAAAAGCAATAAGTGAAGAATCTGAAACTAATAGCTTAGAAAGTAATTTTGAATCAGAATCTTATAGTTGTATAGGCCCATATCAAAGTAACAATATAAATATGTTAAGTAATGAAAAGGAAATTTTGTTAGACATTATAGATAAAATAGCTGATCCAGAAATAAAAAGAAATTACCTATTTCGCATAAAAGAAATAATAAGTATAAAGGAAAAAAATGGATTTTACATCTTATAATTTAACAGAAGTATGTAAAAGATTTGAAACAAAAAATGAATCAACTATACAAGATCTTTAAGAATAAATTAAAATATTAAAGAAAGAAGTAAATATATTAAAAGGAAAAGTCCAAAATTTAGAAGAAGAAAGTTTAAAAATTAGTCTTAGTAATTAATTAAAGAAGATATAAAATTGAAGGGAATAACATCTTCTAGTATAATCATTAAAGATACACAAGACAAATATATAAATAGTTTATCTCAATTAAATTATCAAAAGTGATATGTAAAATTAGATATAGTAATTAATGATGATTTTTATCTTACCATTTTCGCTTTAATCGATAGCGAAACATATTAAAATTGTATTCAGGAAGGTTTAATCCCAATCAAATACAATGAAAAAACTTCAAAAAAATTAGGTACCGTTAGTGGATCTAAATTAATAATTAATTACAAATTATTAAGAGTTAAAATTTGTAATAAGGGATATTGTTTTAAGAATCATCTAGTTTTAGTCAAAATTTAAATTTTGGAGTTATATTGGGAACACCTTTTATTACTATGTTATATCCTTTTCAAGTATGTGACAAAGGAATTAAAACAACAATATTAGATAAAGAAATTCTTTTTGAATTTGCATTTCTTATAATAACTAGAGAAATTAGTTAGGTAAAAAAGAATATACAGGAAATTAATTTATTAAAAAAATGAACGAAAACATATAAAATTTTTAATTAAGGAAATAGAAGGAAAGATAATAAAAGATCACCCAGAAAGTCCAGAGATAAAAGAAAAAAATTAAAGAATTCGAGAATATGTTTGCAAAAGAAATTTGTGCACCAGTTCCTAATGTTTTATGGAACAGAAAGCAACTTATAGTAAAACCACCTTATATAAAAGATTTCGATGAAAATAAAATTTCAACAAAAGCTTAGGCTATTAAAATGTCAATAGATTTAGAAAAAATTTGTAGGAAAGAAATACGAGATTTAAAAAATAAAGGATTAACAAAAAAAATTCAAAATCTACTTAGTTTTGCATAGCATTTTGTATTATGAATGTAGCAAAAATAGAAAGAGGCACACCTAGATTGGTAATAGATTATAAACCATTAAATGTTGTCTTACAATGGATAAGATATCCTATACCTTGTAAGAGAGATTTATTAAAAAAATTATATAATGCAAATATTTTTTTCTAAATTTGATATGAAATTAGAATTTTGGCAAATATTTGTAGACGAAGAAAATAGATATAATACCAGATTTAATATTTCTTTTAGACACTACAAATGGAATATTATGCCTTTTGGATTAAAAAAAAACTCCTTCAAAATTTCAAAATATTATGAATAATATATTTAGACTAATATATGAATTTTCAATAGTATGCATTGATGATATACTTATTTTCTCTAATTCCATAAGTCAACATATAAAACATTAGAAATGATTTTTCAATTTACTTTATAAAAAATGGATTAGTTATTTCTGCACAAAAATGCAAATTTTCCAAACTAAGGTTAGATTTTTAGTACATAATATGGATCAAGGAACAATAAAATCAACAACAAGAAGTTTAGAATTTACTAATAAATTTTCAAATGAAATAAAGGATAAAAACTAGTTACAAAGATTTTTAGGATGTCTAAATTATGTATATGATTTTTTCAAAGACTTAGAAAAATTTTGTAAACCTTTATATAATAGATTAAAAAAGAAACTTGAACCTTGGATAGAGAAACACACTAGTATAGTTAAAGAAATTAAAGAAAATATTAAAAGTCTACCATGTTCAAATATTTCTCATCTAGAAGCATTTTTAATAATTAAAACAGATGCTAGTGATATAGGTTATATAGGAATTTTAAAGCAAAAACGAAAAAATAATAATAAAGAAGAATTAGTAAGGTTTTATTTAGGAAGCTGAAATCAAACACAAAAGAATTATTTGACTATTAAAAAAGAAATTGTAAGCGTTATTTTATGCATTAAAAAATTTGAAGATGATTTATATATGAAAAAGTTTTTATTAAGAATTGATTGTTTATCAGCAAAAAAGTTTTAGAAAAAGATGTTAAAAATTTAATTTCTAAACAAAACTTTGCAAGGTGGCAAACTTTGTTAAGTAATTTTGATTTTGACATCGAATTCATAAAAGGAAAAGATAATAGTTTACCTGATTTTCTCTCTCGTAAATTCTTACAAGAAAAATGAGTTCAAATAAAAAAGTTTTGACAAAAGCTACATTATCATCGAGAAGTTCATTATCATCAAAAAATTATCAACAGAATAATCCACTTACTCCACCTCCTATTAAAGCCCTTACACCTATACCCAAACCCTAGTATCCACCACTTTTGACTTTTCCTCCACTTGCTAAACTATAAACCTTTTCACCTTCAGCACATCCTAGGCCATACTCTTCTACTCTCGCCTCTTCTTCTTCACCATCTTCTCTTACTATATACTCTCCCTCTCCATCTTCATAAAAAAACCACTTCTCCTCACTTCTTAAACCAAAAAAAATTATTTATAAAAGTTTTAAAACCAAAAGAAATTAATTTATTGGAAACCTAAAGTTTTTATAGATTAATTGATTATATTTTCCCTAATAGTTGACATTTTCATAAGGAAGATCAAAGCAAATCAAGAGAATATTATGAAGCAATTTTAGTTGATACTGAATCAGTTGAAATATAGCATAATTATGATTACAAGTTAAAATTATAAATGTTATTACGCAATCAGAATGTGGACATAGGCCATATCTTTTAAAAACGTTATCAAGATATCCGACAAAGATGATGTATAGCTACTATGATTATCAAGACGCATGGTATAAGGCTTTTTATTTAAGAAATTCTCAACATTCATTGTTATTTTATTTTTAGCATAAATTCAGTGGTGTTCTTCCTAATTGGTTCATCAGATGGTTTAGTTATCTTAGATTAATAGTAGAAGCAATTTTTTTTTCTAATAAAAAAAGCATTCAATAAATTCAAGACTTATTGCTAGCTCGAAGCCCTACACAATCTTCTCAAATATTATGCAATTTTCAAGGTTCCTTGGATTGTATCTTAGAAATACCATACATTAAAACAAACTATTCAACTTCCCGCTCTTTATAGAGAATTTCGAATAAAATTATGGGATAGTGTTAAATTTAAAAAAGCAAACATTCAGGTCGTCATCAGCTTTTGTGAACAAAAAACTCCTACACTTCCCTCATCAGTTCCACAGTCAATTTTTATTGTAGATAAAAATCAGATTATGAATTTACTAACTTTAGCCTCTTTAGAAGACATTCAATAATATTATCAATAGGATTTTAGCAAAAAGAGGAAGCTCATCAGAAAGTGGTACTCCTCCTCTTCCTTGAACTTTCGAAGACTCACAAGACCTATATGCAGATGTTGAATTATAAAAATAATATTATAAGGTTAAAATAAGTGAATAGTAATAGGTATAGTCAAAAGGTGAAAAGTATATGCAATAGTATTATCCCGACAAAAAATCCTAACTTTACCATTTTCAAAAGAAGTTATCTTTTCAAGCGGTGCAAGATATCCGACATAAGTAACTATTTACAAAAAGAGATCATCATTTCAAATTCCATTATCAAAAGAAGACAATTAATAATTATTTCAACTTTGCCAAAAGTAAGGTAGATAATTATCAATTCTTATCTTCAACAGGATTGTGATCGTCAGTCATCCTCACCTTCAACAATTCACGTATTTTCTATATAAGGAGCCATTTTCACCAAATTCAAAGCAGAACCAGAGAGAGAACTTCAATCATCAGTTTAAGATTAGAGAAAAGAATATAAAACCTCTTATAATATTTACCTTTGTAACAAAATTGTAGATTTACAACTTATATTTTCAAAAGCATGTACTTGTACCCCTCCTTCACCTTCTTCAGCTCCTCCTGTTTGAAAATTATCATCAGATTACATTTCATCAGGTATTTCATTTTAATTATGTCTTGGTGCATAAATAAATTGTTAGATGGTTTATGTTCTATTGATTTTGATAATGATAAAGATAAGTTTTTATTAAAAAAAAGAGTTAATAAGTTTAAAAGATCATTTAATTGAGATTAGGGATGTACACAGTAAGGTACAATTCAGGAATTTACAAATCTTTATATTGTCTTGAAATTTTGGATGTTTTAAAATTTAAGTATTATAACTATCTTAAAATTTTGGAGCAATTTTATGCAATTTTATAAAATTTCGGTACAATTTGGTATGGTTCCTCGGTTCTTTCGATACAAAACAATACAATATAATACAATTCGATATTTTGGATAATTCAATATTTTTAAAATTTTGCAAAATAAATTCACAAAATAATAAGTACAAATACAATTAAAATATCTCAATAAGTATAATTAAAGTTTAAGTTAAAGTACATTAATTAAAAATTAACATTTAACAGTCTTCCTATGCATTATGCTGACACTAATTTTAGAATCTTGAACAATATCTAAAAAAATAACACACATTTTAAATAATTAGATCACAAAAAATATAAACATTAAATAAAAAATTTACTCAAATATAACAATTACCTGATTCAAACTTTTTAAATTTTTTGATTGATGCCTCTAAAGCCTAAAGTGTAGTCGATTTTAATCAATTTTGGCAGCAAATAAAAATTTCGGCTGTAATTGGACTCAAAGAACTTCTAAATTTGTCTAAAATCCTTCCTCTAGTGCGAAAAGTTGATTCAAAAGCTACAGTTGAGTAATGAATAGCCAAGACATCTCTAGCAACTTTAGCCAAAATTGGATAATTTGGCTCATTTATTTTCCACCAACTTAAAATATCAAAATCAGGAGAATTTTTTACTAATTTGTTAGTCAAATAAGCATCCAAATTTTCTTGAGACACAACTTGCTCCTTATCCTCATTTTTCAAAAACCACGCATTAATATCATCATTAATTTCATTAGAAATTAGTGGTGGGTCTACAATTTTATCAACATTAACTTCTTCCTTTTTATGTTTTTCTATCAATCCATTCAAAGTAGTTGTTGCTTTAGAAACTAATTTTTTTGATTCAAACTATAACACCACACTATTATTCATGATTTCCATACATATCATATATCTAATAGTAACATCACATGATTACTATTCATTTAATATAAATTTCGGCAGCACAACAGCTTGTAAATTGTGCTACCCAAACCTGCAAATTAACAAGGCAATACAACCAAAAAGGTAGCCTCCAACTCCAATACTCTAGTACATTTGTAGCACTTCTAAAATCAACTATTAATCATCATCACAAAACAATCATAAATTCACATTCACATGTATCATATTATACATTTAATTAGTTTTTACACTTCATTGCATCTAACATATAACATTAATGACTACATACCAAAGATAATCTAATATATGAATTGTCTAATCTTCGTGTCCATGAATGTGTCACATGTACATGCCATTTCGATTCTTCTTCATCGTGTCCTCAATTACCTGTCCCTGTGTGCAGTCAATAAACCACACGCTAAGCAACATTATTGCCTAGTGGTGGATAAAATTACAAAAATTTTCATTTAAATAAATTTATTATTATCATTATTTTGTTTTGTTATTACTGTTATTATTTTTATTTACCTATTTCGAATAACTGTTTAGTCCTTATTGACTTCATGTCCTTACATGTTCATCTTTTTGGTTGTCTGACCTCTGTTGCTTATAATTTCAACAATAATTTTGCATTTATACCCCCTGCATTCTGTTTTAAGTACATACTGGTTCACTTAATTTAATTATTTTGTTCATCCTATTTTATTTGAACTTGTTCTGATTTCTTTGTAGTTTATAAACTTAATCTTACTGAGGATATTGCTTACATAATTCAATTTCAATATCAATATGCTTTCTTTCCTTGTTGACTGAATAATATTTTATTGTACTTAATTCCTTAATTACTTTTAAAATTTTTCATCCTTTATGATACTCTCATTTAGGTCCTTACTTTTATCAAATAACATTTAAATCTCATTAATTTTCTCAATATGACATCTAAGTACTGTGTTTCGTTGAATTACCATTTAAGTTACTTTTCTAACTCAAGTGACTTTTTTGCTGTCTCTTTGCTTATAATTACTATTTTGCTCTCTATTTCTCCCTTTTATTATTTTTCACCATGAAATTGTATTTCCTTTCATGCTAGTCTTTAAATTTGCTTCCTTTGCCAAAATTGCATTTCCAACTTTATTTTTTCCAAATTTTGACTAAATTACAAATTTACCATTAATTTACTAAATTTGCTCAAATTTCCTTTGTACCCTTCCTGTCTGTAGATTTTATTGTTTAACCAATTTACCCTTATTTACTCTTTTGTATCTCTATTTCGTTTTTACTCCTCAATTTACATTTTAGTCTTAATTGTTTCTTTATGTCATGGTAAATTACTATTTTACCCTTTTTATCTTACATTTGTTGTTTCAAATCAATTTAATCCTCTTATTGTTTTAATTTTACTATTTAATCTTTCTTATACTTATTTCCTTATTAATTTCCATATGATTTGTACTTGAGTGTAAAATTACAATTTGGTCCTCAATGTTTTCCTATGTCTCTAGATTGTGCTAAATTACTCTAATGTCATCCTTTTTGGTTTCTTTTTCCTTATATTCTTTTTTTAAGTTTAATATTTACATTTTAGCCCCTATATTTTTTCATGTGATGGTAAATTGCAGTTTGTTTCCTAAACTTTATATCTTTTATGTTTAACCTCCTTTAACTTCTATTTCGACTCTTTTAGTTCTTTTGACTTTTATTTTCTTCTAAATGTAAAATTTATATTTTGGTCCTTATGTTTCTTTATGGAGTGGTAAATTACATTTTGATCCCTAAAATTTTTATTATTTACAATTTTGCCCTTTTCACTTATTTGGCTCAACTTTTTTAGTCACCTTATTGATGTTAATTTATGATTTTGCCCCTAGTTTATCACATAATTACTTTTTTTGTCCTTTTTGAATATATTACTCATGTTTTTCACTTTATATTTAATCACATTTGTAACTTCTTTTATGCCTAATTTACTTTTTGGTCTCTATTTTCTCGCATAATTATTGTTGCACCCTTTCTTTGGAATTATTAACCACATTTTTTACATTATTTCTTACTTGATTAACTTTATGGTATTCCTTATGAATGATTTATTGTTTAATTTCTATTTTTCATATATTTATTATTTTGCCCCTAGTGATAACTAGTGAAAATCCTCGAACCAGATATGCAGGACGAGGACTATATAACTGTTTGTATGTACTATATATCTGTATGTGAGGCTTTAAAGCTGTATGTGTATACTGTATGACTGTATGAGAGAGGAGACTACCTAAGGGTATTTAATCCTCAATAATTTCTTATTGTATGATTTTATCACGGTATATAGTTTCCTATGGCTAGCCATTATATTCAGAGTCTTAAATTACCCACCGTGCACTAAAGGCAACTAATTATCTTGCATGATGTTATATTTTTACATCATTCTTCATGTTGTTACCATTATGTATCATGTTATACATGCTCATTCTTTTTGCATTCATCCATATCACATGTAAATCCATAATATACATAGTATATAGCATCCATACATGATGAAAATATGACATTAATATTAAGTACATAATTCAACCTTATTGGAAATTTAGGTCTACCATGTATTTTCTTCTTCCTTTTCATGTTATATGTGTTCCTTAGTTCACTTTATGTGATTATATATTAACATACAATTATTTTACATAAGAAATTCTTAGTTACATAATGATACACCATTATGTTAACCTAAGATACATTATGTCCATACATTATTTTGTACTCAAATCCTTTATGTAATACTTATTTAAGCTAGTAGTACACATTTTATGCCTAGTATACTAACTTTCATCAAAGTATCATGTTATTCAATATACTACATAATTTGGCCACTCAGTATTCATCACCTTTTTGTTTATTTTATTCTCTATTTTTCATTTATTTTATAATATTATACCTTTATATCATAATATCTAAATTTATTTCTAAATTCTACTTATGTTCACTTATTTACATAATGACACACCTTTATGTTAACATGGTAAACTTTATGTCTATTTATTAATTTAAGCTCAAATCAATCATGATGTATTTATTTATCTTAATATCACCATTTTGTGCTTAATGTACATGTAATTATCAAATTAACATATTATACTATATGAAACATAATTCGGCCAAAGCATGATTGCTACCTATATGTATAATTTCTTTGAAATTTCATACTTATTTTATGTTAATTCATCATTTTATAAAGTTCTCTTAAATTATTTCTCATTATTCCTTAGATTTCCTTAGTTATATAATGTAATTTTCATAGCAAATTATAAGATTAAATGAAATTGAGTGTAGAGAATGTATCCACTAACCTTAGATCTTATCCTCCTCACTTAATTCTCCATTTTCATCACCTTAAATCCATGAAATTCCACCATTTCCATCCTTCTCCAAAGGTGGCCTAATATAACTAGATAATTTTCATAAAAAATCATGCTTCAATAATTGATTCTAACATCATAAATAAACTCTATGCACCTATATCCATCAATATATGCCTTTAATTTAAATTAAAAACCTTAATTTTACTTATCTTTAATTTGAATATAAACTTTAATTCTTGATTTTTCTCACTTTTACTACTCAAATTGAAGGTTGGAGACTACTATAATGTTGTAGAGAAACTGAAATTAATTTAGGAGATTTGATTTTGGAGAGAGATTGGAAGAGAGATAAGAAAACCATTAAAAGAGGGAGAATGAACATTTGGTTTTGGAGAGGGATGAAGAGAAGCAAAAATTTGGAGTTATCTCCAGAAAATTCTGATATTTTGGCCTTATATACCTTGATTTTCAAGCTAGGCCTTGGTTTGACCTAATTTAAGCCCAAAATTAACTTTAACCCCATTTAATGCACTCTACATTATTTTTCTCCTTTTTCAAGCTCAAATTCACTCAAAATCAATTTCATAATTCTTAAAATAATAACTTCAGCCTCTACAAAAAATTTCAACTTAATTAGAGTCCATTTTCGGTCTGATTAACCAATTTTTGGTGTTATTGTAAAATTTTATTTTTACTGAAAAATTATCCTACATATAATTTAGGGTACATATGAAAATTTTGGTGATTTTTAGAAGTCGTTTGCTATTTTTAAAGTCCCGATCAAGCTTTTAGTGAACCCCTTTTACGGTACCAAGTAAAAAAATTTGCTATCTGATTTGAGGGCCCATTTGAGCTTAATTTTATCTCAAATTGTACCACTGGACTTCATTTAATGCCTATTTTCATAATCCGTTGTTAACTCAAACTGCTCTCCAGGTCACCCATCCTCGAATTTCCCTGGCTTGAGCATGTTTAACCCTTTGTATACTTTCAAATTTTCCTATTCTATTCCACTCCAATTATTCTAAGAACAGTCCTAAGGTTATTGTTTATGCTCTAGAATATGTCATGCATGTCAGATGCAAATTTCGGGGCATTTCACAAACTTATCTTAAAAAGTTGTATACTTTGAAATTAGAAATTTCATTTTGAATCTAGGATCCAAAATGACAAATATAAAAAGAATGAAATTTATCTTGTTAATCAAACCCTAATACTTGTCAAATTTTAACTACATTTGTTTCCCTATTTCCATTAAAAAAAATCAAAACTAAAATTCTAAATTATATACCTAAATCATTGCTATAAACTTGAACTTAACAACTAGAATTCACACTCTTCTTTGATTATCGTCTAAAATGGGTAAAAAATCATCAAAATAAAGAGAGGCAAAAGAAAGCGAGATTTATAAAGAAAGCCAAAAACAGATAAAAAATCAATGAGGAAAGAGGAAGGACATGTAGATGGCGGAGGTGGTTGAAGCAGTGGATGAAGCGAAAGGCAGTGAAGATGTTTGAAGCAACGAAGGAAGAAAGGAGGCAAAGTTTGACTGATGAAAGAGATTGTAAAGGGACAATTATCCTAATTTATATTATTGATTTACATACTCAATTACTCATATAGGTATTGTACAAAAATAGATAAATATTAGTTGAGTGGTACAAAACGTAAATGAAATTAATTGGTAAAATATTTATATACTCCTATAATTACATCATTCGATTAAAATTTTGGTATGTATAATAATTATATATAATTACATTATTAATTTGCATACTCATATAGTTATTATGGCAAAAATAGATGAATATTAGTTGATTGATACTAAAAATAAAATAAATTAATTAGTATGATTATTATATGCTTATATAACTATATAAATTTCATTATATATAATAATTGTATATAATTAAATTATTAATATTCACACTCAATTACTCATATAGCTATTGTGAAAAATATAAATGAGTCATAGTTGGATGATGTTAAAAGTAAATGAAATTATTGGAAAGATAACTATATTCTCATATATTTACATTAATTGGTAAAATTTTATTATAAATAATAATTGTATACAATTATATTTTTAATTTACATACTCAAATAATTATTGTACCAAAAATAGATGACTACTAGTTGAGTGATATTAAAAATGAATAAAATTAATTTATAAAGTATTTGTGTGATAAATTACTTATCTTACATGTCTATATAAATATTTGTACAAAAAGAAAAATTAAGTAGTAGTTGAGTAAAATTAAAGGTAAATTAAATTAAAAACAAATTGTTATAGATCCATATTCATATTCATATAGATAGAATAATTATTATAATAATTAAATTTATCTTATTAATAATTAAAATATTTAGTCTAATTTATTAACTAGTTATTATTTTAATTTTGTGCATTAAAATATATAATACAAATAATTATGAAGTTAAATTTATATAATATATACAAAATAGAAATTATAAATAATATGTATATATAAATTATTAGTATTATATATAATAATTAATAAATATTGGTTCTTTTTGTACAATTCAGTTCTAGAATAGTTCAGTACAGTTCAATACGGTTCTCGGTCTGGTTCTAGATAAAATATCTAGATCTGTTCCAAATAAAGTTAATGGTATAGTTTAGTTCGGTTTTAGTAAAAAAGTCAACGATATGATTTGGCTCTGAATTTTTTTTATCAGGTACTTTAGTTCAATACAGTAAGATTCAGATCTTTGTATACCTCTAATTGAGATGCATGAAAAATTATACTTAGATGAATTTTGCAAATGTCAAGATTTTCGTAAAAAAATAAATTTAATTGATGTATTAATTGATTTTGTTCCTAGTATTCCAGCTGAATGTTTTTCTAATTTTTAAATATTTCAAATAATGGATAGAGAACGTAAAAAACAAAAACTTTTAGAAGGATACAAAGAAATTTCTAATGTTAAAAAGAAAATATGTGAAATTAATAATAAAATATCTAGAACTAAGGTTTATCTTATAGTTTATTATCATCTTTTACATGAAAACAATATGTGCTATTGTAGAGATTTTCATCATAATATAAAATTATTAAATTTAATGTTAAAATTTTTTAGTGAAATTATAAATCTTTAAAAATGGAAAATATAAAAAATATATATAAACGAATTAATCATCAAAAAGATGAGTTATATCAAGAACTAAAAATATCAAGAATTAGAAACGGAAGATTAATTAATGAGGTAATAATTATAGAAGAATTAATACCAAGATAGAAACTTGAATCAGGAGGGTATGAATTATTACAAACTTACAATAATTTGATATTATGTAATGAATATATAATAGAAAGATTAGATAACATACTTAGTAAAATACCAATAGGATAATGGTATGGAAAATATTAAAAGAAAAATTAAAGATATAGATCACTTAATAAATCAATTAAAAGATGAATTAAAACTACTTAGACCAAGATTAGCTAAATTAAAGAAAGAAGTTATAATAATATAAAATTTAAATTTACCTCATTTTTCAGATTATTATAGAATAATAGAAAATATTAGATATATGATTAATTGAAATGAACATTTAGTTAGGAAATTAGAAAATAATAAAAGATATATACCTATATGTTAAAATATTAGATTTTCTTAAGCTATAACTTTATCATAAATTAATCCCATAATAAAAGTTAACACACTTATACTTATATATATATATGTCTGTGCGTGTGTGTAGACACCCTACGTTTACTCATACATCTATACATTATAAACTGGCATTAATGTCTTCGCATGGTTACTTAAATTAATTATCTTTTTTTAATATTGTTGGCTAATGGATTAACTTCATATTCAATTCTTAATTTCATTTTAGCATCGTAAGGTCAACATAACGGTTTATAAATCATACTACCCAAAATTGTAAATTAACAAAATGGCACTCCTAAAAACAACCTCTACCTCTAATTCACTAGCATGTTTAAGTTCATTCAAGATTTTGAACTATAATGTTTGGTGATTGATTGTGATGGATATTAGAAGTATTGTGATTGTTGTACATAGAGTAATATTTTAAAGTATATTTAAATTATATTTTTATTTTTATTTTTATTTTTTTATACCTTCATTTTTTTATATTTTTTTATAAAATTCATATAGTCCTTTAAACTATAAATGAATTATGTCATTCTCTTTAATAATATAGAATAATATTTATATAGAGTAATCAATTAACTTTTATATATGTTATTTTTTATCATAATATATTGGTGTCCATATTATGCTGAATCCCAATAAGATCACAAAGATATTTATATATAAATAACAATTATTATTATTATTATTATTATTATTATTATTATTATTATTATTATATATAAAACTAAATTTTTTTAGATAACATTTCCTTGCCTATAGTAACCCAAAGGAAATTATTTGGCGAATACGCGGGACTGAGGCTCTCTTTGGCCTACTTACATTAGAGTGATTAAACCTAACACTGCACTCTATTATAAAGCAAATTTTGAGTTATAGTGGTCGAAACCAGACATTGTACTCCTTTATAAAGCTAGTTTCCAATTGGAGTGGTCAAAACCTAACACTGCACTCTAATTCTGATATAAAAGGGGTTGAAACCTAACACTGCCCTTTTTACCTGATAGTTAATCTTTAATCCGTACTACAATTTACCATTATCCAAAATTTCAACCAAAAGTGCATCACTATGGCCGGCCAATTATAACCCTTTCATATTTTTCCCATAATTTACTAAGGCATTAAGATATTATGTTCAAAGTTTTAATTAACACCTCATAATATGTATACTAATTGAAATATTAAAAAATTAAACTCTATTACTTATAAGGTTGAGCTTATAAATCCATTCCAATATAATAAAACATAAAACTTATAACTTAGTCCTCATTTTATTTGTCTTCTATCTCTTCTATTTGCTTATGATGGCATTTAATATTTTCACTCTACATTTGTATACATAAATATAATAATGAGTTTGATCATTTAGACTTCCTATAGTAAGGAATTCGGCCCACTTTAAAATTTTCATTTTCTATGGCCTCACAATTATGCACATTTATATCTTTAGTTTTAATACTTACCTATCAAATTAACCTAAGATGAGTAATATCAAAATATCAATTAAATACATCGCATTTCAAACAAAAGTCCATGTGTGCATATATTTTCACAACATAGTTCTTACATCAATATGCTTATTCCCATTATAAAAAATGTGCATTTAATTATAATCACATAAGAAAAGAAGTCACACAACCAATACATTTTTTCATCATTGAAACACTTCACTAATTTCAAATATATCCTAATTTTATAAATATTAATTTGATTTTAACAAAACTTTATCCTACTATAACTTATATGTTAAACATAAATGATTAAAATATAGGAAAAGATAAATTTATTGGTTGGAAACCTCTTTTGATGGCGAAATAAAGCTTCAATCTTCCAAAAATACTCCTCAATAATCAAGCTAGATCTTCTATTTCTTTCCCCTTCTCTTTCTTCTTCGAATTATCCTCTTCTTCAATAGACATATTTATCAATTTAAACCCAATGTCTCAATTCGAAATAATATATACAAATTTAGGAGAAAATTAACTAAGAAGCATGAAATTTAACTTAATTTAAGGTCAATTTCCCAAAGAAATGATAAAAAAATAAGAAATCTAAATTTAAATCCCTAACCCCTAAATTTCTTCCTATTGTCAATTCCTTGGCTTTTAGATCATAGGAGTGTTATTGTTGTACCTTTGGCTACTGTTTATAGAGGAAGAGGTCGACGAAGCTTCGGTGGGTGGCAGCATAACTCAAGAAGGACAATAGAAAGAGCTGCCAAGAAAAGAGATGTAGCAAGCAAAAAGAGGGTTGTTGCTGCCCTTGTTACGCGCGTCGGAGGAGAAAAGGCCGACGATGATCGATAACTAGTGGTGGTGGAGAAGGAAAAAGATATAATAATTAACATTTAAACAAGGAAAATAAAATAAATTTAGTGATTGCAAACCTTAATTGGTGACAAATTAACTTCAATGGCCTAAAAAAAACACCCTTCAAGAATCAAGCTCTCACTTCCTTTCCTTTCTCTTTCCTCTTCAAATCTTCTTCTTCTTCATAAATCATATTTATCAATTTTGACCAAAAGACTCAAATCAAAGTAACATAAGTAAATTTAAGAGGAATTTAAATAATGAGCATGAAATTTAAACTAAATTTTTAGAGAAATTTCCTAAAAAGATGATAAAATAAAAAAGGTTGACACTATATCCCTAAATACCAAATTTATCCTACACTACTCTCTTAGATCTATATTTTAAGCAAGTATAATATAATATCTACCTCTTATCCACCGATCAAAGGAGGAAAAAATTGGTAGAGTGCTAGAGGAGAGGGTCGGTGGCTGCCGGTAGCGGGAAAGGGGAGGGAAGTGGCAGAGGAGGTTGGCCGAAAGGGGAGATAGGGAAAGAAATGAAAAAAGAAAAAAAAAGATGCAGGTCATGGAAAGAGAAAGAAGAAAGAGGAAAATAGGTAGCTTTTTGTTAAAATTCCACTTTAATCCCTTACAAATTCCTATTAAGTCGCTCTATATTTCCCTTTAAAATCCTTCCTCAAAACTCTATACCCATAGTCTCCTTCAATTAAATTTTAAAATACAACCTAATTATCTTAAATTCTTACTTAATTTACCCAAAGACTTCGTTTTATTTTTAAATTGCTTATTCAATATTATTATTTTGTTGTCCTAGATTAGAGTTTAATTTAATAGTCTCAAATTCTTTTCGGATCACAATATTTGGGGTGTTACATTTCTTCCCCTCTAAAAAGGATTTCGTCCTTGAAATTACCTGATTAAAATAATTGTGGATATTTCTTTCTCATCGTCTCTTATGGCTCCCATCTAGCCTCCTCGGTGTTGTGATTTCTCTAAAGTACTTTCACCAATGGGATAGTCTTATTTCTTAGTTGCTTTATTTCCTGAGCAAGAATTTGTTCCAGTTCCTCCTCATATGTCAAATCTAGCTGGACATGTACATATCTAAGTTTGACAACATGAGATGGGTCTGATCGATACCTTCTGAGCATGGATACATGAAAGACATCATGAATCTTTTCTAATTCTCTTGGTAGGTCTAGTCTATAGGCTACTGGACCCACACGTTCTATAATTTCATATGGGCCAATAAACCTAGGTCTTAACCTACCTTTTTTGCCAAACCTCACTACTTTTTCCATGGTGATACTTTCAGAAAAACTTTATCATCGACCAAGTTTTCTATATCTTTCCTCTTATGATCAGCATAAGACTTATGATGGTCAGCTCAACTTTTAGATTATTCTTAATAATTCTCACTTTTTTCTTCTGTCTCTCTAATTAATTCTGGCCCAACTATCCTATTCTACTTAAGCTCGATCCAACATAATGGGGTCTTACATTTTCTTTCATATAATGCTTCATATGGTGCCATTCGAATACTCACTTGGTAATTATTATTATTATAGGAAAATTTGGCCAAAGGAAGATATCGATCCCAATTTCCTTCAAAATCTATTACACAGCTTCTATGCATATCTTCGAGTACTTATCACATCATAATCATACAATTACTAAAATCTCTAGCATCATACATCTTTAAATCACTTATTTAAATATACCTGTATCACTCTTTCAGACTGTTTGTCATTTTGAGGATGAAAAGCAATACTAAATTTTAACTTTGTACCCAGAGTCTCTTGAAGTTTCTTCCAAAATCTCAAAGTAAACCTTGGATCTCTATCTGATATAATAGAAGATGGAACTCTTTGTAACCTAATTATTTCATTAATATATACTTCTGCAAATTTGTTGATCGAGTAATAAGTTCGGACCGGTAAGAAATATGCTGACTTTGTCAATTTATCAAAAATCACCCATACCGCATCATGTATTTTTCTGGTCTGACGCAACCCGCTGACAAAATCTATAGTGATGTCATCCCACTTCCATTTAGGTATTGCAATGGGTTGTAGCAAACTCGATGGAACTTGATGTTCAGCCTTCACCTGTTGACAAGTCAAGCATTTTGCTACATACTCTGATATATCTTTTTTCATGCCAGGCCACCAATAATGAGTTTTTACATCTTGGTACCTGGATGCGTAGCATAAGAGCTATTTTGAGCTTCTTCCATGATTTGTTTCTTGAGTTCTTCATCATAAGGAACAAAAATTATATCCTTATAATATAAACCATCTCCTTCTTTAATCACAAATTCGTTATCTTTCTCTTCTTGAATTTGCCTGACAATGGCAACAAACTTCTCATCATGCCCTTAAGCCTCCTTAACTTGCTACAATAGTGTTGGTCTAAGCCTTAGCTCAGCTATAATAGCTCTATTATCTGCCGATACTAGTCTGACATTCATGGCCCTTAAAGCTACACATGAAAGACCATAATTAGAATCTATATGAAATTTTGCCACTTATATAAATTTTTTAAAATGTATAGTAATTATTTAGGAAAATTTACCTACCATGGATTTTCTACTAAGTGCATCAGCTAGAACATTTGCATTGCCCGAATGGTAGTCAATAATGGAATCATAATCCTTTATCAGCTCTATCCATCTTCTTTGCCTCGAATTCAACTCTTTCTACGTAGGTAAGTACTTAAGGCTCTTATGATCAGTATATATAACTCTTTTCTCCATAAAAATAATATCTCCATACTTTAAGAGAAAACACAATAGCTGCTAACTCCAGATCATGAGTGGGATATTTCTTTTTGTGTGGCGTGACTTGCTTAGATGAATAAGTTATCACCTTTCCCTCTTGCATCAAAACACATCCCAATCCATTATGTGATGCATTACTATAAATCACGAAATCTTTCCCAGCTATAGGTTGAGTCAGAATAGGTGCTTCGATCAACATTGCCTTAAGCTTCTCAAAGCTTTCTTGACACTTTTCACTCCAAATAAACTTGACATTCTTCTAGAGTAATTTGGTCAAAGGAGCTGCAATTAATGAAAACCCCTTAACAAATCTTCTATAGTATCCTGCTAAGCCTAGAAAATTTCTAATCTATGTTATATTTCTTGGCAGTTTCCACTCGAGAATAGCTTCGATCTTCTTGGGGTCTACTCTAATTCCCTCAACTAACACAATGTGGCCACAAAAAGATATTTGATTTAACCAAAATTTATACTTGCTAAATTTTGCAAAAATCTATTTTTCTCTCAAGGTTTGCAAAATAACTCTGAAGTGTTTATCATGCTCTTCCTAATTTCTTGAATATATCAATATATCATCAATAAAGACCACCACAAACTGATCTAAATAACGATGAAAGATGTGATTCATAAGATCTATGAATGCTGCTGGAGCATTTGTAAGCCCAAAAGGCATCACTAGAAACTCGTAGTATCCGTATCTAGTTTTGAAGGCAATCTTTGGCACATTTGATTCCCTCACTCTCAATTGGTAATAGCCAGACCTCAAATCAATTTTGGAAAATACACTAGCACCTTTAAGTTGATCAAAAAGATCATCAATTTTAGACAACAGATACTTGTTTTTCACTATGACTTTGTTTAACTGTCTGTAATCAATACAAAGTCTCAGTGTTCCATCTTTCTTCTTGACAAAAAGTATAAGTGCACCCCATAAAGATACACTAGAGCAGATAAAACCCTTCTCAATAAGTTCTTACAGTTGAATTTTCAATTCTTTAAGTTTTGTAGGTGCCATTCTATAGGGTGAAGTAGATACAGGTGTCATACTAGGTAAAACATCAATGGAGAATTCAATCTCTCTCTGGGGGTAGCCCTGGTAGTTCAACAAGAAATACATCCTGAAAGTCGTACACTATAGGAATGTCCTAGATTTTGGATTCTTCCTTTTTAGTTTCAAGATATCTCTCCTACTACTATGATCTCTTTATCATTGTCGGTTTTAAGTGTAATATGTTTAAGACGACAATCTACTATAACTTGATATGCATACAATCGATCCATTCTAAGAATCACATCAAACTCATTGAAGGATAATTTAATCAAGTTTGCAGGAAAGGTGTGATTTAGTACTTGGATCAGACAATCCTTATATACTTTATTTAATACTACACTATGCCCTAAAAGATTAGTCACAAGGATCTCATGTTCTAATTTCTCAGCATCTAAACCCTTTCCATAAGCTATTGTGGTGCTTATGTATGAATGTGTGGAGCCAGGATTAATTAATGCAAAAACATCATGAGTAAAGAGAGTAAATTTATCGACTATGACATCTGTTGAATCCTGCTTCTCTTGAGCTCTAATAGTATAAGCACATGTCGGAACTCTAGCCTCTGATTCCAAAGCTATCTGTGTGAAATTCCTTTGATTGGTAGCTCTCATAGCATCACCTCTACCTCTACCTTCCTAAGTAGTAAGTCCTCTAGTCTGTGGAATGGTTAGATTATGAAATTAAGGGCAATCTCTAGCAAAATGTTCCTTTGAGCCACATCTAAAACAAGCTCCTGACAACATGTAGCACTCACCTTGATGTTACTTGCCACAATGTTCACATACGAAACCTACTCTGTTTGTGCCCCTCGGTGTACTGGCTATAGAGGTGACCTGTTGACCCGATCTACCTGAAGATTTTTTACTCTAGATCTATCTCTGTGAGTAAGCCTATAACTGTGCTAAGCCTTGAGATCGTTTAAATTTCTTGCTAGGGTTAGAAGCCAAGCCAGACTGCCATTGCCCTTAATTTCTCTTCTGTTGCCTTCTATTCTTTATGTTCTGCTATTCTACCTCGATCACTTCAATCTCAAGAGCTACGTCTACCAACTCACTAAGATCAGAGAATTTGTGAACTTAATTTCAGTATGTAACCCATCTTTAAACCTTTGAAGTTTCATTTCCTTTGTAGCAATAAGTTTTGGTAAATAATGGGTTAATCTATCAAACTCTCTTAGATATTCAATTACCATCCTACCTGCCTGTTTAAGATAAAGAAAAGCTTTTTTTCATGGCCTTTTTATATTCAACCCTGACATATCTCTTCTCAAATTGGTCCATAAAGAAATTCCAAGTGGGACCCGGACTAGGTATATCTTTAGAGATAGCTAACCACCACTCATGGGCTTACCCCTGAAGTAAAAAGGCCACATAATATAATTTATACTCTGAAGAAATCTTCATGTGATTGAAAATTCTCTTCATCTTCTGATGCCACTCTTCTGTTATTTAAGGAGTAATGGATGCATCTCTATAGAAATCTATTCCTCCTAACTTTTTCATTCTCTTAAAATTACTACTCTGTGGGGGAGGTGGTGGTTGGGGCTAAAAGTGGGGCATAGCCTCAAATATTCTCCTAAATGCCTCAATCATAGCTTGGTAGAAGTCCATTTAAGCTTGGGGTATGGGTGGAATAGGTAGGGGTTGAGTTTCTATTGAGGGGTTTACTCTTGTAGTACCCTCAACAGTGGCAGAGGCATGACTTTCCACTTCCTCCACTCTAGCTCTTCTGGAATTTGATTCCATATTGAATCTAAAATAATAAAAGAAATAGACTTCTCACAAGATGACTATATTTGTTCCTCTTTTTAATCTCAAAATTCTAAATATCCACATAGATAATACTTTCTCATTCCATACACGTCAAGAAAAATAAATTATCACATTCCAATTATGCTCCATGTGTACCCTGTTAAATTTCTCATATGCGGGGCATTTTCCTTTATCATTGAACAATTTTTAAATGCATATGTGTAGATTTTATGTACGAATAATGCTTCGTCTATGCAATTTATGCAAATGTACATGCTTTATATGTATGTCTATGCATTTCATCCCGCCCTAATACTCATGTTATAAAAAAAATTGTAATGGCCTCAACACCGGGTCAGCCGTGAATAGTACTTTTTGATGGTGAATAGTATTTTTCTGGCCTGAAAGGACGCCCGAAAGTCAAAAATATTTTATTGTACCATCGGAAAGTATTGGTCATGGGAAGTCCGGGGTTGAAATTTGAAGTAAAATTAAGGTCAAATGGACCTCCAAAGGTCAAAAATACGAAAAAGGTAGTGAGTCAATTTTTCTGGTAGAGAAGGTGACTTGATTTTGCGTAAATAATTAAAAATAGTATACAAACTCCGAAAATTGCCAGATTTTACATGCCTACATAAATTTTTGTGTAGAATATTTTGGTGATGAAAATGAAATTTTTCGGTGACACCGGTAGTTGTCAAATCGGATCGATAAGTTTGAATCGGATCGATAACGGACTCCAATTGAGCCAAAAATTTGTGTAATAGCTATTTTTGATGTGATAAAATTAATGGAATTATTTTTGAAGTAATTTTAAGTGAGAAAGATAGAGATTTTGGTTTGGGCCCAAAATAGCCTAAAATGGGCTTAATTTTATATTTGGGTTAAGCTCATTAATTAAGCCCATAATTAGGCCCATTTGAGAGGTATAAATAGAGGCAAAATTTGTAGAAATCTCCAGATTTTGATGGCTCCATCTTCTCCTCCTAAGTTGGCCGACCACCCTCCCTTTCTTCTCTCTTTGATTTTCTTCTTCTTCCACTTCAAAATCATTCATAATCCCCAACATAAAAATTAAAGTTTCACCTCTCTAGTTCATTATAGTAGCTCAATTAAGTGAATTGAGCAAAGGAAGGCTAAAAATCAAGTGGGCAATGAAAATAGGGTAAGTTGGAGGTTATGAATTTTAGTATTTTAAATTAATTCTTTGATATTTTTCATAGATTTTGAGATCTAGTTAATGAATATGAGCTTGAATTTTGCATTTGAGAACAAGAAGATGATGAAATCTAAGGTTTTATGGCTGGTTGTATTAGGTTTGGAAGGAGAAAACATTAATCCAAGGGACAAAGGCAAGGGGAAGGAAGTTTAGGCATCCTAGAACAAGTCAATTTGGTATGTAGCTAATAAATCTAAATATTTCCTATTTTATTGAATTTATTTCCTTTATGTATTTAGGAAACAAATTATTAAGTTGATTAATTTATGAAATTAACTTAGGGAAAATGGAATTAAGACTTAATTGATGTTATGTATATGGTTAGAATAAAGAAAAATAATTTTTAGGGAGATGATGACATGGTGGTCGAAATCCCCTTTTAAAGAAATAATGGTGATTTTTGCATGAAATTAATAATTAGTAGTCTAAATTAATTATACATGTTATATTTAGCTTCCTTGAATTTTTATATGAATTATGGAATTTATTAGAAATTTTTAAAGCTTATTAATGGTGTATGGATGTAATGAGATTGAAGAATTATAGAGATATTATGTATAATTTGGGTAAATTTGAGTAGATGTGAAATAATATGTAAATAAATTTTTAAGGAATTTATGGACTTAATATGAATAAATGAGAATTATAACATTGAATATGTTTAATGAAAAATATTGAATTATAGGGATATAATTCAATAGAATGCTGAAATAATTGAAATAAAAATGAAAAGTTTGCATATAAAATTTTAAGAAGTTTATATGCAAAATTAAGGTATTTTTGGAGTAAATTTTGTAATCTGTATAAGTAAAAAGTATATACAGTAATGCCCTTAGAAATAACCAGGCAGTAAAAATTAACTCAGGATATAATTGGCTGGCCATAGGGACACCTCTGTACCGCGGTGCAAGTCATGGCAACTTGCTAGCTATGGATTGGATCTTTGATAACCATGGCTTCTCTGTCTCTGTTCTCTGTTTTATGAGAATTGGTCCTTTGGGGGTCATTTTTCTATCTCTGTTGTGGCCTTATGGGGTTCACGTCCCGTGTATCCGGTTTAGAGTTTTCTGCCGGGTCCGAAACTAAGGGCATAATGAAAATAATATGAGAAAATGTGAAAAAGAATTGAAAGATGTAAATGAAAAATGAAAAAGGACTATTTTGAAAGAAAAAGAAAATTTAGGGGCAAAATCGTAATTTTTTTAAAAAGGTAAAAGTTAGGTAAATTAATTGAGAATTGCTTAATTAAAGATAATACAGTCAATTAATAGTTAAAATGTACTAAAAGGAAGTTTTATAGTCAATAAGGACTAAAATGAAATTTTACATAAATATGTTTAATTAAGTGTAAAATTAAGATTAAGTACCTTAATTAATAATCTAGGGGTTAAAAAGAAGTATAAATGGGCGAGACTTGTAAACTTAATAAGAAAGAAGGACTAAATTGAAATAAAGAAAAAAAGTTTGAATTAAATATGCAAATTTATAAGAAATAAGCATTTAAAGAATAAAAGTGTATTAGCATATTAAAAATGTTAATTAAAAAGGGAAAAATGTTATTTGAATTTTTGCTTGACGAATTAATATAGAGAATTTTTGCATAATTGCACTATTTTAAGATAAGTATAGAAAATATTTAGATTGTTAGTCACCACTGAGCATGTTAAGTGCTCAACACATAGTTTTGATTGTGCGCAGGTTTTATGGAGCGGGAGCAAGAATATTCTCTCAAGGATTTCTTCTGATGTATTAGAATTATAAATCTTTTGGCCTGTATATATGTGTATAAATTTTGCCTTTGGATATGTAAATGTTAAACATGGGTTGTGATAGTAGATATTTATATTTTTGCATGTGTTTGAGATGGATTGATGATGATAATTATTTCTTGTTATTGTTGTGCCTTAGAGAGGTTATGGATATTGTCTGTTTTTCAAGGGGCTAGTCGAATTTATAGCCGTTATATTGCCAAAATTTTATTAACTGCATAGTAAATTAGACAGTTACAGGTCATCGGTGAATAATTAATTATAGGTAATAAGATGTCAAAATAGGTTGAAAAAAAAAATTTCTGGCATGCAGGGTTCCAGAATAGTGTTAAGCATGTTATGGGTGTTACAAAAAATACCCACATAATGAGGGTCATTGACGGGTACACAAAGCATATTACTCTTGTTCATCTTTCTCTTTTCTCTATTCTAGGTCTAGGACCACCTAAACCCGACTCAAATGAATGATCGGTTACCGAATGATACCTCGACTGGCTTTCTCAAAATTTAATCTATCTTAATATTGTAATTTATAAAGAAAATTCGTACAACCAAGACCTCTGTAGAAAAATGTATAGAGTTTCCCCTATACAGGTCTCTGTCCCCCTATTCGCAAGAAAATAATTCGCACTTCTACAATGTTCAACACAATCCTCAACTTCTCAGACAACCAAAAAAACACAAACTCTCATCCCAACCTCTTCAAACCAACACAGTCCACAATACCCATTCACAAAATATATATATATGTAAGTGTTCTAATATATGTCATTACAGTAATAATATAACATCTTTAATACAAAATCAAACTATCACTGGAAGCCATTTAAGTTTCTAAGGGTACTCAAACTTCCAAATTATCAAAACACAATAAACTCCTAGGCCAAAGCATCCATCCTAAAGTAAAGGAAAGCCTCCTTACTTTCTGGTAGATCCTTGGTCTGAAAGTGCCCAAAAGTCCTATACACCTATGCGCAGAAACAAAATTTTCATGCACTAAGCAAAATGCTTAGTGGCAACTACTAAATTTACTTTCCAGAAATTTTCATGTTAAGAGAGGTATTCATAACTTATGGAAATACAATGAATATGAATAAATAAACTAAAGAAATAACTAATTAAATAAACAAATAAACTTTAGATATACCCAGTCTATTTAATAACTAGTATTATGTGAAACTATGATTTATGTATGTAATTAACATAAATTATAAATCTTGCCGATACACCATTGTACTTCCACCCAACACACCTCATTTTTATACCATCTAACACACCGTCTATCCAACCATCACACCATCGTACCCTCCATCACATTGTTATATTAACCATCACACCATCATACCATCCATCACACCAAATAATTTTTCACAGTTTTGCCAATTTACATCTCATATAACATAAGCAAATTATTAACAGATCTCCTGTATGTTCAGCTACATATTCCTTTCTATATTTTATTCACGCATTTGCATAGATTACTAATAGTTTATATTCTCATTCACAAATTTTAAGTATTCTAGCTCAAGTACTTCATGTAAGGACGATAGACTCTCATTTGATACCTAATATAATTAGATGAATTTGGCAATCCATAATTAAAAGTATGATCACAGTATAGTTGCACACTATACTGTAATTTATATTCACCTAAATCCTTATTGTATCCATCAATTACTTTCATGATAAAAAATCAAGCTATTTTTAATACATGTTAGTATTTCCATCTTAAACAAATCCCATGACCAACCCCATTCTTTATCTCTTTACTGCAAATCTATATCTAGTTTAAATGAATAACTTCCTAAATCTATTATTATAATAACCCCTATTTCTAAAAAAATATAGCTACACACACATAAATACATTATCATAGATTATTCAATTTATATAGAAATTCACCTCAAATATGTAATAATTAACATTTAAACAAGGAAAATAAAACAAATTTAGTGATTGCAAACCTTAATTGGTGACAAATTTACTTCAATGGCCTCAGAAAAAAAAACACCCTTTAAGAATCAAGCTCTCACTTCCTTTCCTTTCTCTTTCCTCTTCAAATCTTCTTTTTCTTCATAAATCATATTTATCAATTTAGACCAAAAAACTCAAATCAAAGTAACATAGGTAAATTTAGGAGGGATTTAAATAATAAGCATGAAATTTAAACTAAATATTTAGAGAAATTTCCTAAAAAGATGATAAAATAAAGAGGGTTGACACTAAATCCCTAAACCCCAAATTTATCCTACACTACGCTCTTAGATCTAGATTTTTAGCAAGAATAATATAATATCTACCTTTTTTCCACTGACCAAAGGAGGAAAAGACCGGTAGAGCACCAGAGGAGAGGGTTGGTGGCTGCCAGTAGCAGGAAAGGGGTGGGAAGTGGTGGAGGAGGGTGGCTGAAACGGGAGATCGGGAAAAGAAAAGAAAAAAAAGAGATGCAGGTCGTGGAAAAAGAAATAAGAAAGAGGAAAATAGGTAGCTTTTTGTTAAAATTCCACTTTAGTCCCTTACAAATTCCTATTAAGTCCGTCCATGCTTCCCTTTAAAATCCTTTCTCAAAACTTTATACCCATGGTCTCCTTTAATTAAATTTTAAAATCCATCCTAATTATTTTAAATTCTTACTTAATTTACCCAAAGACTTCGTTTTATTTTTAAATTGCTTATTCAATATTATTATTTGGTTGTTCTAGATTAGAGCTTAATTTAATAGTCTCAACTTCTTTTCGGATCACAATATTTGGGGTGTTACATTACTGTTCCAGCTCCACATACCAAAGATGCTATAAACTTACTCTCCATATCACCAAAAAAAAAACTTAAGACAACACTGTTAGCCTCCATTTCCTTTTCTTATCGAGCAATATCAAATTCTTTTCCCATCATTATTGTATACAATTTCCACCAAATATGATTATGATGTTATAAAGGCTACATATAATGATTGATAATAACTTCATAAGATAAGCACCACTTTTCAATAAAAGCAAATCAAAATACTCCAAAAGGTTCGAAACAAATCGTATAAAGAGACTGCAACATCCAAATGATTATTAGTGACAAAGCTAAAAGTTTAGTACACTTCAAAAACTGCAAAAAAAAATCTCAAAGCCGAACAGCAAGAGAAGAAAAATAATCCAAATGGAAATCACTTTTCATGTCATCAATATCAAAACAGGCAAACAAAAATAAGGCACAATGTAATTAAGCTTGTCAAGAACAAAACATTCCAGAATTGATAAAACTTATAAAAAAAATAGATACCTCAATTATGTTTTGATAATCCAGCAATCAACAAAAGATCTGCAAAATGAAATACAACAGTATTAAATTGATACCTCAATTAACTATAATTAATTGAATTGATAACTAAAGGAAAGAAAAATTATGACTAACATCATATAAAAGAAAAATAAGGAAAGAGTAAGAAAAACAATATAGAAGGTGTAGGAGAAACTCATATGGACATAAGCGAACTTTGTGTCTCTTCAGTTAAAATTTGCAATAGTCCATAGAGCAGAACCAAGCAAAATTCCAAATAAAGACTTAGATTCATCAATTTAGCACCAATAGCCTAATAAAAATTTATAGGTTTCCTCGCCTTAAAAGCCACTAAAATTCCATCAAAATGCACAATTATAGAAGTTCCATGAGACCACATGCAAAAAGAAATAACTCGTAAACAAAAACTCAAATTATGAGTTGTTGTGATTAAACCAAATTTAAAAACAGTAACAACAAAAAGTGCCAAATTTTGATTTTTTTTCCTCAACAACCAAAACACAAAATAGGAAAATATTGACAATACTCACTCCAATGGTTAGGCACCACATAAGCATTTGAATCTCGAGATCTAATAACCTCAAACTCTACCTCTCTTACCTTCAACTTACTCAACTCCTCCTCCAATGCTTTCACCGTAGCCACTTTTGATGCCGACAAAGTCACTTTCTCCTCGAGCTTAAATCCAGCAGTGAAAGCTAAAGAAGCAAATTGTTAGGTATCTGCTATGCTCTAGTTAATGGGCCACCGTTGTGGATCGACGGGTGAGAGATCGTTGCCTTCTCGCGAGTTAGCCATTTAGACTTTGTAGATGAAGAAGTGGATCTTGAGGAAGACGATGCACCAAGTCATTAGCTATTTCATTATGTAGATCTAAGAGATCCAAACTAATTAATGCTTAAGTAGAGCTTTATTGGAAGATAGAGGTAGATTGAGAGAGGGGGAAATGAACTGTAAGAGAAAGAGATAGAGGGCGATAGGGGTGATAAGAGCGAATTTCTAGTTGAAAGAGTAATTTTTGGTTGTTAAGGTAGAAGATACCGGTTGATGGTAAAGATGAATGGTGGATGGGAAAGATTAGTAGATCGAGATACAGTGAGAACAAAGAAAAGGGACAAGGGGAGTGATTTTTTTAAAGGTTTAGGTGAAAGAATGGGATTTGATTGATTATGAGGAGCAAGGGGAATACAATTTTGATTTTGATTTTATTTCACAATTTCCCTACTGAATGAATTTTGGGTGGTAATTTAATGACAAAAACTCAATTCTATTGGTAAATTACCAACAAAAAAGTCATCCTGGCAATAATTACCAATGATTTTTAGCTCCGTAGGTAAATTACCTATGAACTTTTAAATCCATCGGTAATTTACCGACAGAATCGATTTGTCATAGGTAATTTCCCTACCAAATCATGTTTCCATAGGTAATTTCCCTATGGAAAAATCTTTCTGTAGGTAATTTCCGATGGAAATGAGTCCCGTTGGTGAATTACTTACGGAAACACAATTCTGTGGAAAAATTACCTACGGAAAAACATTTAGTCGCTAAATTACCAATGGAAAGAACATTCCATCAGTAAATTCTGTGTCCAATTTTAGCAGCAAAACCTTGCTGCCAATCTACTGATGAATTTTTTATTTCCGTCGGTAATATTTGACAGTAAAATTTTCTTCCCGTTTTTACGACGGAATTCTTTTTCTATTGCAACAAACAATTTTCCCCTAGCATTTTCTCTATGGAATCATTTTTCTATCGATAATTACCGATGGAAATAATTTCATCGGCATTTTATATTTTTCTTGTAGTGATTTCCAACAGAAAATCAACATTTTTTGTCGGTAAATGGTATTTTTCTTGTCGTGTATGTAAAATTAAATTATTTTTAATTTTACTAATTTAGACAAAAAAATTGATTATAAAATACAATTTTTCATAAATACATAAATTTTGGGTTTTTTTAAGTATACAAATTTCTTAGAATATAAATATCTATTAATAGATAAATTAACAATCATTAGATGAAACTGGTGACAGTGGCGATGGCGGTAGCGGTATGTGGTGATTGTGGTGGCAACGACGACTATGGCGATAGCGGTCATGGTGGTAATGGTGATGGTGGCAATAGTGGTAGTGGTAGCGGTCATGGCAACGGTGGTGAGGGTAGCAATAGCGGCGGTGGTGGCAAAATGTAGCAGATGATGAAAATGCCAGAGATGAAGCCACATCACAACTAAGGAAACAAGGAAGACCTTTTTTTTCTAATACGATTTATACCATATTACAAAAATACAGGAAGTTCATGGCGTATTAAATTATACATAGTATTGGGGATAAAAAAAATTTGTATGTATTATATTATTGCACATTAATTTTTTAAAAGATTTACCAAATATCGTATTCATATTAGTCGTATTATATTATACTATCTAATCTGTAATACGGTGAAACAAACATACCCTTAATGTGGCCCCGATTATCCCTTTGTGATCATGCTAATTAAAAACTATTCTAATTTATGCATTATCCTATGGATCCACTAAATTATTAAAAGAAGTCTATTCCGTATAAAATATGACACTTAAAATAATAAATACTTTGGATGGATAAAAACAAAAAAAAAATTAAAAAGCCAATTTAGTCTAATAATAATACTTTTAATATAATATAGATAAACAGACACAAATCAATTTTTTATTTTTAATTTATTCCATACATGATTATATAGAATTCAATTGAATTACATCTTTTAATACAAATGGAATTACATATTTTAAGTTATAATATAACCGAAATGGAAATTCATCTGCTAATGAATTTTCAAATAAGTTTTAATTACACATTTTCAACACAGCGTATCAAATGAAGTATGCATATAATTTATTTGCAAAAAGAAGCTAATTAATTTGAAATCAATAAAATTTGAACCATAAAATTGGAAATAAATCATTTTTTTTATTTGGAATATGAAAATTAAAAATGAAAAATTTATGTAAAGGCATTTTTTCCCGAACACAAGTAAACTTAATCTTGTAATAATAGAAGGTATCTTATAAAAAATGGCAACATTTTTTAATTTCGAATAAAAAACTTAGAAATAAAAAATTTATGGGAATGCATTTGAACACAAAATAAAAGATATCTTACAGCACACGTTTTTAAGTGAATTAGGACTTCGAAATTCCACTACTGATGGAGTTTTTTTTTTTATTTTTAGAAAAAAACATTTTGGTAAATAATTAAAATATATAAGGATATAATTGTCTAAAAACTTTTTGAACCTATATATCAATGTGCTTTGCTCATGATAAGTTATTTTCAGTAAATATTATGATTATATATTTTTGTTCATAATTGAGAAAGTCAAACCAAAAATATTATAATATTATATTAAAGTATAAATATAACACTACAAGAAAATTCTGAAATAGCAACGGAAATTGTTGATTTTCCGTTGCTAATTAAAATTAGCAACGGAAAAATCGGTTGCTAATTAAAATTAGCAACGGAAAAATCGGTTGCTATTTTCACAGTTGTTATTTTTAGCAACGAAATCCAATCAGTGTAAGATTCGGTGAAATTATCAAAATAGCAACGGAAATTAATTTTCGTTGCAATTTTTAGCAACAGAAAATAATTTCCGTTGCTATTTTCAGCAACGGAAATCACAATTCCGTTGCTATTTTCAGCCAGTATTATAAAAAAATGCGACGAAATTTTTGTCGCTCTTCCGTCACTAAAATATTGTTGATTATTTACAAAATTACTTTCAGTTTTTCTATTTGTGGCCCATAAGATCTCAAAAAATTTGAACTTAGATTGTGATAGAAGATTACGAACTAAATCAAATATTTGTGATAATCACATGTAATACAAATGAAATTAATTTTCACTCTATTTTTAGAAATTGTAACTATAAAAAAATAAAATAAATATGGCCCATAAGATCTCAAGCAACAAAAAATTAACTAAATTTTTAGAGCCAAAACAGTAGCCCCATTTCCTTTTTTCAACTACAATAGGACACCTCTCAATTCATCAAAATTAATTCAAAAGCAAAAATCATACAAAGATTCAAAATCAATCCAAAACTTGCATCCAAATATCCAAAATTAAATCAACCAAAATCAAACCAAGAAGAAAAAGAGATATGAGTTAGAATGTACCTTTGAAAACTAGATTTTTTAGATCCACAGAAGAAGAGAAACAGACAAACCCAAAACTCCATTAGAGACAAACCCACTTTTACCCTTTACAATGAGTCAAGTAAGTCTTGGATTGGGAGATCTAACCCCAAATAAATAACAAAGAAGCAAAAACGAAAATTAAAGATAAATAAAATTATCAAATCAAAGGAAATCAAGAAAAAAAATAACAAAAAAAGAAAAATTGGGAGAAAAATAAGTACCTTTAGATGAGATTGAAAGAGGCCTTGATGGAGAGCAAGAGAGAGAGAGAGAGAGAGAGAAGAGAGGCTTGAGGCAGAAAAATGTAGAGCCAAAGAAAATCGCAACTTTTATACTTAGGGCTAAGAAAATCGCAGCTATTTTTTCAAATTAGCAACGGAATTAGATTTCCGTTGCTAAAATAGTAACGAAAAATGAATTCCGTTGCTATTTTTTGGAGCAAAATTTGTTTCTCGAATAATCTTAATTTAGCAACGGAAATGGATTCCGTTCCATTTCCGTTGCTATTTGGCTATTTTCTTGTAGTGTAAAATATTTCTTATATTTGAAAACATAGAGATTGAAATATATAAAATAAAGTATAAATAAAAGTATTTGAGGTTTATTATACGAAATTACTTATATTTCTATATTTAATCACTATTTCTTGTTACATCAATTAAAAATGTATAACAATAATTTTTTATTTAATACATAGATGTAGTACCGATATTTTTTTATTATATTTTTTTATTCTATTTAATTTTCAATTAAAAAATTTTATTTTATTTTTTTCTTCATAAAATTATTTTTATCAATTCTAATGATAAAATAATAGCAAAATATAGAAACTATGAAAAATACTAAAATTTTACAATCTAAAGAAGATAACAAATATGAAAAAGTTATATTTTTTTCGTATTTTGTATTTATTATTTTATAATTCTTTGATCAACATAAGAGATATAATTAAATACAGCTTATTATTGTGATAGCTATATTCTTTGTTATCCCTTTCTAATTAAATCTCATCCTACTTTCATTTCATTTGATTTTTATATAATACATAACCAACCTCTTGTATTCGTCCATTTTGATCACTTACATCTCTTTATACAAAAACATGTGAGAAGGCTACATATGTAGAGTAGCAAATAAATGCTTAAATCATTCCTAAAACTTCAACACAGCTGCTATTGTATGCCAATATTTACAAGCATACGTAGAGGCTTATTAGAAATTTTAAGTTAGGTTAAATCAAAATTATATACATACATGTACGTGCACGTATATGTCGATATAGATATATATGTACGCATGTGGTGGGCACTTACAATGAATTTAGGAACTTTTCTTGAATTGCTTGATGAGGAAAAATATTAAGCAGGCAGAGCTAAGGCTAAGGCAGGTCCTCAATAACTCTCCCTCGCAGACTTCAACTTAATTTCCACCATCACAGATCATAGTCATGCAAAAATAAGATCCCTGCTTATACATACGTGCATATATATTTCCTAAGAAAAAAGAAAAAGTAAAAGAAGAGAAAAATTTATATATATATATTTTTTCTTTTAAAAGAAATCTTTTTATCTAAATGTTTTTGTAAATACTAATTAAAAAATGCTTACGAAAATGATAAGCATATCCAAAGACAATGCGAAGTGGTGAACATGAGGGGTGAAGCCTTTGAGGGAGAGTTCAAGACGAATTGCTTTGTTGTACCATTTCTTCTGAATTCATTCTGCTAATATGCCGCATTTAAATTTAACTTCATCAGTACCCTACATTTATAGCCAAACTTTGGAACATTTACCCAAAATTTAAAAAGCTTTGGTTGCAGATTGTAATAAGAATAAGTTCTTTTTGCCACTGTATGTGGGGATTAATTATTTTTATGGTCATAAAAGTATAGAATTATAATATCGTGGTAAAAAAATTACCTAAAATTATCAAATTTTTTGTTAATATCACAAAAAAAAATGATCAAACCTAATAACTTTCAGCAATGGTCAATTAATTGTAAAATGTCACGTATGGATGTGCATTAAGAATTATATAATCTAGTCAAAATTAATTTTTAATATATTAAAAAAAAGTTATTATTTAATGATTTTAGATTGAGTATGAGTGATACTTCAATATCACTAAAAAAACTGCAAATTAGCGACGACAGTATTTTAGTCACAAATTTTGCGACGAATTCGCTACAGTTTGACAATTCCGTCGTGGGAGGATATTCTTTTTTTTTTTGCGATGAATTAGCGACGAAATGAATAAACAGTCGCTACTTATTGGCGGAAAGTATATGCGCCATGTTTTGCGACGGAATTAGCGACACAATTTTCCGTCGCTAGATTTTATAATTTTTTATTCATGAAATTAGTTCCAGAAAATTTAGCAACGAACATTTTACTCGCTACTTTTTTAGGGAAATTATAGCACCTTTTTTGCGATGGTTTAGCGATAGAAATTGGTCTATCGCTAATAGTAATTTATTACAGTAAAATAATTAGCGACGGTTTTAGTTGCTAATCCGTCGCAAATAAATTAAAAAATATTTTTTTAATTTTAGTCATATGATTTATTATAATTTCAAGTAATTTTAACGTGAACCATATGAAATGAATATTTTATTTTTGTGTGATGTTATTAAAATATAATCTTATATTATCATTTGCTTAAAAAGGTGGGTAAGGATCATTTATGGAACTTTTTTTCTTAGACTGGAGATTCTTTATGTGAACTGGATGAGAGTTTTCCCATTTAAATCTTTCTTCTTCATTAAATGATATGGATGTGGATCAGGAATTTCATGAGTCATCACATGCCCAAATATATGTGTGTTAAATGAATTTTCTTTTTGCTTTTTTGGTATTCAATTTTTTAATTTTCATTTTGTTGCTTGGGTCCTTAAATTTTAATTTTTTATATTAAATTTAAATAAAATAATAGTATAAATATTGAATACTTTAATTTTCTTTTTTATTTTATTAAATTTTTTATTTAGATCTAACGTATATTATTTTTGAAGGATAAATTTAAATATAATTTTAAATAATAATCTTATATTTTGTTAATTGATTCATCAAATTCGTATTTGTTTGGTTGATTCAATGAAGTAACAGACTAGTATATTAGATGGATTGAATCTTCTTTATATGTTCGTGGGAATAATTAATTCAATTTAAAACAACTAGCTTGAGTTTGTTTGGCTGGAATTAGTGTCTTTCTTATGCTGAAATCTATTTTCAACGTGGATCCCATCAGCTTGAATGGGATTAGTTGGTTATAAGGATAATTAGAATAGATTTTCTTCTAATTGTTATTTTTATGAGAAAACAGAGCATCTAAGCTTATTGATGTTCATAGCTGATTCAACTTTACGAAGAGAGTAATTTTTATGTCAAGGATCAATGGTGAAGAAATCATCACCAAATCATCATCAACGTGAAGAAATCATTTTCAAATTTTTAGTTCTGAATGTGGTTGAGAGAAGAAGGTTTCTAATTTACCATATAGGCTTTCAATTCCTGTCATCCAAACATTTTGTCTTCATTATATGATTGCTAATTTGAAAATGTGGTTGAGAGAAGAAGGTTTTTAATTTACCATATACATACAAATTTTTTTTGTTTTATGAAAATCTTAAACAAATTTTGTTATATTTTGATATGATATGCAAATTGGATCCATATGAATATTTTTTTTATTATTTAAAGTCTACTCAATTTGTATATAAAGTAACTTATATTATCCTAAAGATTTTAAATAAAATTAAAGATTAATCCATAATAATTTATAGTATAAAATTAAATTAAAATTTATTGTTAATTTAATTTTTTTTATTAATATCATAGATAACTATATTTTTGTTATTATTATTATTATTATTATTATTATTATTATTATTATTATTATTTTTATATTTTTTATTTAATAAAAAATTTAAATAGTTAGAAGATTATTAATTAATATGGACTAAAATAATCCTACTTTTAAAGAAAGAAAAGAGGAAGAAGCATGGACATTTAGGTATTTTCATGATTTTTGCCCTAACTATAAAATTATATTTTTCTATTTCTCTCCCTTCCTCTTCTTTTGCAGCCTCCATCTTCCATTCTTTCTCGTTCATCTCATTCTACCGGAGCTACCGCCACCCTTGCCACCTCTGTCTCTTTCGATCACCATTCTCTTTTCCCTTTTTTATTTATTTTTGATTCTTTTATTTCTGATTTTATCTATTTCGTGTGAAGGGGGTATCTTATTGGTATACAGGTCGAAAATGCCTGCTACGAACTTTATTGCCTCAAGTATGACATCAGGTACGTCTTTGGTGTATATGTGTTTATTTGTTTTCAATTTGGATAATGTATTGTTCTAAGTTGAATCCTAGATCTGTTGGTTTTTCCTTCGTTTCTTTAGATCTATCATTTTTGGTCCTAGATCTATTTATTGCATTTGTTTTGATTTAATTTTGACATAAAAGGACTGCATTTTTTTTCGAAACCACAGTACCACCACTCATTTATTTCAGCTCAATAGAGTCTATTAACATTCTTGTGATGATATTGATCCTTTAATTCCCGATACTCTTTATCATAGGAGTGTAATTTGTTACAAACCCTTGTTAATTTCTACTTCCCTCTTTATACGAATGGGTGGGGGGATATAGTATAAAAACCCCATGAACTTGCATCTAGGCCTGAGACTCGTTAGAGCCTGGTTACGTTGTCCAAAGTGGAAGTTACAAAATTTGCTTGCTTGTAATTCTATTTTGCAGTTGCCTTGTGAGTGTAATGTCTAGTGTAATGCTATTTTTTCTTCTGAATAGTTGCCTTTTTTAAGATATGGGTTGGAAGGTCGTGACATTCTCAGATTGTATATGTGCAGGTTATAGACATAGTAGAACCTAGAACATTGGAACATGGCCAAGCATCATCCAGATATGATTATGTGTTATCATTAATTAGTGATATAATTGTGTTGTTTTCTCTCTCTCTCTCTTCTTTTTACTTTATTTTCTTTTTTTTTCCAAAAAAGGAAATCAATCCCACTGGTTGCTCTGTAAATGATAAAGTGATGTAACAAATTGAAGATTTTTTTTGCCTCTCTAAATCGAGTTCGAAATCGTTTGATCATGAATGCTATTACTACATGGAAATTAACAAGCGGATTTTGATGCATTTCTAGTTTGAATATGAGGTGTTTGTTTAAATTTATCAATGAAGACAATGAATTTCAGTTTCGGTAAATTTAGAGATAGATCACATAGCTTCTATTATTAGAGAAAATAGAAAATAGCAATTTAACAAAGAACTGGATTTTGCCTTTGCTGTCCATGATCTGCTTATCTAGGCCTACAGCTATCTCTGACCATCTTTTATTATCCATAAAGCTTTAAGCTGTTTACAAAATTTACTTTGTCATAGCAACTAGACATCTTGTTTACTACTCTCTGTAACTGAGCAATTGAACTAATTTAGATTTAACATTATAGTAATCTAATGCATTGCGAGCGAGGCATTTGTTTCTTCTGCTGAGAGTATCCTTTCCCAGTTTTACTATCTGGGTTTTCTATTTCTACCTTGATCTGTTTGTTTTTATTGAATCGGGTATTTGTTTCTCTATTTTATTTATTTTTTTAAAGATTATGCTTGGATGTGAGGCTAAGCACGGGAAGATCTAGCTCCCGTATTTAATTTTTTTGCTAATTTTCCATTCAATTGTGCTGGTGTTGATACTGAAGACTTGAATATACTACATTGATTAGAAGGTGCTAATGATTACCAGTTGATTGGTTCTATGAGGGTGGTGCTGCGGCTATATTCCCAGATGGTATGTTGTCTATGCAAAATGTAGTTCTTTTGGATTCTATAATGGATGATGCAATATAAATCCAAGATATAAGACATAAAATTTGTAATATTTTACAGAAAATGCAGAAATATTTATGTGATTATAGTTTTCTTTCTGATTTAATTTGAGCTGAATTTTTGGTTCCACAGTAGATATCTGAGTTGCATGTTCTATTCTAAAACTTCTTTCCCTGTGTCATGCAGATGTTTTTAAAGGCTCCTTCTATGCAAATCCGGTATTTGATGTGCCTACAACTGATGCTGAGCTAGTAAAAAGGTAAAATTTGGAAATTTTTTATTTTTTTCTTGCTTGGTCATTGGTGAGAATGATTGTGGATTTCATATTTTGAAAGTTTATCCTGGTGCTTTAAACAATATATTTTAGTGATTCACAGGCTTTTCATCAGAAAATTGTGCTTTAGTTTTAGCCTAAGTTGCCACCAATATTCTGCCAATATAAAATCTTACCTCAGAAATATGATTATGCTAATTTGTTTATTTACTACCAATGATCTGTCTTCTAGATATCCTCATTATTATGGACAGAATATATGGCCTGCTGGCATTTTACCAGAACTGGAATTAGGTATGGTTGAATATAAATAATTTATATTTATGGGCTGCATGTTGCAATAACTAAAATATTCTTTAAACATGATGCTTGCCTTTTAAATGTAAAACTACATTGCATTGGAGATGGATTGGGAATTCCTTAGCTATATCAATTGAAGCCATTATCTGTTATTTCCAACTAGGGAGATGGATTCACAATTCCTTAGCAAACATTATGTTGTATTTAACATTGAAGATAATGTTTGAACTGCAGTCAGAGAACCATTGAATTTCTGCAGCTTCAAGAGTAAATTTTGGTTAATTTAAAGGCAGGACTCACCATATTGTCCAATGTGAAGAGACTTCCACCTTGATGCACCTTGGCTTCAAAATGTAATATAGTGTCCTTGTTCGTTTGATTTGCTGATCTAAATATTTCATTTTATATTAATTAGAAAGAAAAGACTCACACATCCTCCTTCTAAAAAACTATACAAGTGGTCTAGAAAGATATGTAACCTTTAGTGCAGAAATTTATACGATAGAAATAAAGTTTTGTTTGGTCTTTAGGCAAAAACTTAACAATTGCAGATCAAAGGAAAAATCCTAGTCTTTGATAATTTGATATTCATGTTAAAACAGTAAAAAGAAAAAACAGTTTGAGCATATGGGAAATGAAAGTAGTATCAGACATACTAATTCTCCTATTTTTGAGTTCCTAAAAGGTTGGAAGCGCTAAGAAAAGGTTTCTTGTCCGTATCTCAGTTAAATTTCTATGCTTGAATTGCAGTGTGTTTTTCCAAGACTTTATTGAATTAGCCAGTTGTCTGTCTTTTAATTTAATCAATAGACCATAATGGCTCATTGTTGATCATGCCTGCTCTACTTTTCATTCTTTGTTCTTAATTATAAATAATATTATAATATTATTCGTTTAATTTATCAGCCCTGGTGCATGATTAACTGACTTATGTTAGAAGCGGAATGAAATGAGGGAGAAGAAGTCTTTCAAATATGTGATACTTTGTTCTGCAATTTCATTTCTTTCATAGTACATAAGGTTTCTCCTTCACATGTTATTTTTTCTCGGCTTTTATTTTTGCAGCAAAGTGAATGAAATTATTATGAATCCCTATTTAATTAGTAATGCAGGTTTTCCTACTGCTATCCATAGACTTTTAAAACTATCCATTAATGGTGGACTTTATATTAAAATTCTGCTGGGTATGTGTACTAAATCACTGAGTCGTGTAATCAAGACCATTAGTAATTTCTTAGAATTTCCTTGTTAGTTTAAATAAAACTTCATAATCTTAGGGAATTAGCATTATGTTTGTGCTGTATCAATTTTCAAGATATATATATATATATATATATATATATATATATATATATATATATATATATATATATATATATATATATATCCAAAAACTGCTCAGCAACATTTGTAGTTATGCATTAACTTTTGAATTCCCTTTGTGCAAGGAGGACTGCTAGTTTTGTACTGATAACTAATGATCACATGGTTAATTAACTAATTTGTGAAACCAACTTGATGATATTTCTATTTTAATAAACTACTGGATGTATGAGAGAAATTCAAAATATTAGACAAATATCTATATATATGGAAACGTTGTTATGTATTTTGTAAATAAGTATATGTTGGGTAAATCAGATGTAACATGTTAATAAATATGAATTGTTAAGTTAAAAAAATAATATATTTATATTTTTCATGATTGATATCTAATACATTTAATATATCTATGTAATGAATAGTCTCTAGTAAGTTGGTCATCCACTGTTTAAACTATCAACCTCGTTTGCAACTTCATAGGGATGTGGGCCGATGTTTCTTAACTTCCACTGTGTTCTCTCTCTTTCTTTTCTCTGTTACATTATGTGAAAATGCAATCCAATGCTATGTTAGTAGTGAAAGAGGAAAAAGATTGAATTGTGTAAGTGGTCCTAATCATAATGTATGTGCTCTTTATTGTGTCTCTTTATATCATCTTCCTCTTTAGATGCCTTACCTTTTTATGCATTCACTTGTGTACCCCTATATAGTTGGGGTTGATGTTAACATTAAAGTTAGGGCTAGGGAAAGTACAGTACATCCTCTAATTTTCCCATATAATACAGCATTTGCTAGTTGATCACCCTCGAATACCCCATTTTCTTTTAGGGTTCTTGACCTTAAGTTTTTGTTTTCTGAAACCAATGCATTTTAATTGTAAGCGGGTTGTCCCAGTTGCAATGTACATGAAGGAAAAGGGTTGCCATGCTTGTGAAATCTAACGGTCAAGTTCTTACAATTTAAGAGATTATATATAAATCTCAGTAGTAGAATTATGGTTATGTAGTTCAATTATGGTTTCTACTGGCAGTGGTAGAATTATATACATTTTTTTTGTAAGGGTGCATTGTTGGATTCTGACAAGTCTCATTTTTATGCTTTTAGAACATATACTTAATGTGGATGACTCGATGTTTAATCCTAAAAAAATGGTTATGGTTTCGTTTCCTTTTAAGCTTAACTGTTTCTCTTCCTTGATTTCATCTTCCACTAGATGTGGAGTCTGCATTGGTGCAGCAAGTGTTGGGCCTCACACCAGAGCAATTGCATTCATTTCCGGCAGAACAGAGATAACAAGTTATTCAACTCCAGTAGGCACTCCGACAAGGTCAGATACATCCATCATAGGGATGTATTCTCTCTCTTGATTCATCTAATTCTTTAGAGCATATAAAATAATATTTGCATAAGGTTTTGAGTTGGAGATGCGAAATGCAGAAGCATTATTGGATCCATGTAACATTGGTTAGATTGTGATTTAGCATCTATTAAAAAATATATCAGAATGTTATGTATCGATTTCTTATATCAATTATTATAATTTTATATTTTCCTTCATAGGAGAAGACACATACGTTCATTAGATTACCATTATTTTTAGTTCTCCATATAATCTATGTGCATTAAAAAAATGTCCTCCGCTTTTATTACTGCTTGGCTCATGAACTTATAAAACTTCTAAATTTGTATCGGCATGAGGTGACCTTATAGTCCTTGCTCCAATGAGGGCCTTATTTCTCTCTCCCCCCCCCCTCTCTATTATTTTAAAAATTGACCTTTCTTTCAATGCCAAATGACAAGAAGAGAGATCGAAAATTATTTTCATTATCAAAAACAAGAAGGATAGAACCTACAATTGATTAACTTGTGTATGTCGAAAAATTTCTTTTGTCAGTCCCTCATAATTATGTTCCTTACACGACGGGATTTCATGGAAAATCATGAACAAAGATGGCTTGGGAAGACCAATTTTGTAGAGATTCGTTCATTCTGGCAGATTTTTAGGAGTTTTGATAGGATGTGGAGCTTTTAATTTTGGAAGATAACACTGTTGATGCTAATTAGTATGATATTATTACTATTTTGTTGTGTTTAACAAAGATTGAGGATAATATTATGTACGTTTTCAATTACTATTATATATATATATGTGTGTGTGTGTGTGTGTGTATTTTGAAATATATTTTGATTTGGAATAAATATGCTTGTGTGTGTGAGATCATTGTTATGTGTAGGTTGAAAATAAATAAATAATGATCATTGTATACAGGATTAAAATTAAAATGCAGCAAAAGAAAAAATTCAATTATGCAATAATTTAGCGACGGATTTGCGACAAACTAATATGTAATAGATATAATTTAAGAAATAATTAGCGACAAATATTTCGTCGCAAACTTTTTACAGTAAATTTTTCATTAGCAACGGAAAATATAGTCTCTAAATATTATTATTATAATTCGGCAACTAATTAGGAATATAAATTAGCGACGGAAAAAATTAGCGACGAACTGATTTTGAATTCCGTAGCTAATATATTTGAGACTGGTCTTTTAGCGACTGTTCGTGGAGCGTCGCTAATTTAATTTAGCGACGGATTCTGCTAATTAGCGACGGATAGCAGTTTTTTTGTAGTGTATAAGCCAGCTTTAATTTGTTGTGTGATTAAAAATATAAAAATGCATGGTTTTTGAGGGATGGAGAGCGGAGGGAGTATTTAATTATTAGGTGTATGTATAAAAGAAATTGATTTTTGGATAATCGTAGGTAGTGAGTGCAGCAAAGGATGCATGCAAGATCATAGCTGGCTGCCGATGCCACGCATGGGTGAAGATTAGGCTACAGTTTGATTGGTTAATTTTCAGTTGATGTACATACCAATTTGTATGGATCGCATGTAGTTGAGTTGACCTTCATATCATTATCAGATAAGATTTTTAGATCTGCTAATCCAATTAGAATAAATGCGTATATCAGAATCTAATCTCTAATTTCCGCATTCCAATCTAGAATAAATTGTTGAAATGATTTTGATTCAATGGATAATTGGGTTTTGAGCTTGATTATATTTGAATTAAATCAAAAATAAATTAAAAAAATAATAAAGAAAGAAAGGAGGAGAAAGTTTGCGAGTCACTGTCTACGGAGGAGTCCATGTAGTAGTGGAGACAGAAAATATTTTTTAAACGGGCCAAAAGTAAGGTTTTTTTTTTTTTTAAATGGTGAAAATTTTACAATTATTTGTAAAAGTATTTAAAAAAAATAGAAAGTCAAAAATCGGTAGTTCTGGTTTTTGACGTCCAATTTTTCTAAATTTTTTAATGTAGCATTAATTTGCGAAATAATTATAAAGTTTGTCCCATTGAAAAAAAAATCCCAAAGTATATAAAAAAAATATAAGGCTTGGGCTTTCTTCACCTCTTTATTTACCAAAAAAAAAATTTAACTTTTATGTTAAATTAACAAATAAGTTTCAATTTTATGACAACTTTGTCTTCTCACCACCATTTTTTTATAATTCTTTCACTAAATTTTAATTTGTCATGAATCTCTAACGCAATAATTTAGGGAATAGCATAAAAAAAACAAAAAAAAATGATAAAAGTAGCATTGTTATAAATGAAATGGGTCAAATTACCTTAAATTAAAGTTTGGGTGATAATTGGGATAAAATTTTATTTTTTGCATGAATGGTATCACTAAAAAATTTTGATAGTCAAATTAAATTTTTTTATAATATTTTATGAGAGAAATTAAAATATATAAAAATTAATACATAAATAAAATTGATTGAAAATTGTAATTTTAGTAACTCAATAATATATTTGCCTTTTATATGATAAGTATAAAAAAAAATTTATTTGGTAAGAACGATAGTTTTATTATATAATTATTTGTTTACATGGATATTTTTTGCATAAATATACGCATTTTTAGGTTTTCAACCAAATTGATAAGATGCATTGTAAATTTTATTCTTTTTCATATATTAAAAGAGAAATTTTAAAAAGTTTAGCTCCTGAGGTCATGATAGAATTATTTTTGGAAGGTGATTGATAATCCAGGATCATCGAAAGTAAGAAACATGTGTGAATCGGTCTGGTTGTGAGTGATTCAGAACCTGCAATAAGGCTAATTTGGTCAGACCGGACATTTATATTCCAAAACTCAAGTCAGTAAGATACTTAGAGAGAGTATCAAGAGTTCAGTGTGTCATTTAAGTATGGGATGACTTGATATTTATAAACAGTGTTGAAAATCACTTGAGTAGTGTATTCAAGTGTCAGAGTAAATTTTCGATGATATGATGCAAAACAGGTAATGGATAAAATGAATGCGTGTATCAATAAATTATTAAAAGGCGTGCTTTGTATGTCCTATCAAATGGTCTTATTTTCTTGGTTTTTGTGCATACTAGACTTTAGGAGCGTTGGGTTTAGGCTATGTTGGGTGTTTTTGTCTGGTGAGCCTTTGAGTCAAGTTTGGTTTAGATCCAACAAAAAATAATGTTAACTTAAGTATTATGAGTGATGAGGATTAATTTTGGAGTCTGAGAAAGGACGGAGTCCGCCATTTGATGAGTTTACCCTTGGGCCAAGGTTCCTTGCTAAGAAATGAGCGGAGGAAAGCTACAAGCAGGGTTGGGATATAAACTGCTAGTTTTAAATTATAATCTATTGATATTGAATTTTTAAATTTAATTTATTATCAATAAGTTAATCACTAATTTTATCGGACCATTAATCGTTCAAAAAATTCAATATTTATAAATATCCTATGAATTATAGCATAAAAAAATATACATCTACAAGTTTAAAAACATAAATTCTAGAATTTTAATAAAAATATAAATTACAAATAAAAATATAAGCCATAAAAATTATAAATCAATACAATTAAAAAAATTATATAAGCAGTCTAATTTATCACTTTTTAATATTAACAAGGGGATAAGGTGACTATGTAAAATAATGCAAAAAACTTCAACTTAACATCAATAACATAAATATGAATAATAAATTTAAAAACAAAAATAAATTTATATAGAAATTACCCCATGCACTATATATAAAGATTTACATATAAGATCTGATTAACCAATAAATTCAAGTCTAAATCTAAATTTATTAATTATAATTTTTAAAAATTAAAATTTATTAACTATATATACCAATTTGAACTCATAATTTTTTATATTTTTTTGGGTCCTGCAGAAGGAATGGAGTGCACATCTCAGAATTAGGCCAGAATCCCTTTGTGTTTCAATTTTTTCGTGTGAATGATATTAATATGGGCGTACCAAACTTTTTCTTCTTGAATCCGAGCTATCTTCAAATTTTAATATGGGCTTTCTTCTTATTATTCCAAACTTAAACTAGATATTTAAAATGGATCAATATTTATTATGAAAATCAATACTAAGATTTGTAAATTGCATTTCATCAAAACCATAATCAACATTTATTATCAAAATACATTCTAGCTTCTAACTCATCAGAATCATTAATTAAAAAGGAATTCATCAAAACCATAATCAACATTTATTATCAAAATACACAGTCACGCACAAGAGTGTTTATGTTATTAATGAAAATTTAATTTGCATTAATATGCTCCAAACAGTGGAAAATGATCTTCAGCTGTCAAGTTCTCTTTCTTATTGTAAGCAAATAATAATAATAATTAATAAATAAATAAATCATTTTATTTGAAACTACTTTTCTCCTAAATTATTTCCGAATGAATTATTTTCTGTGAGAAATAAAATCTTACATATAACAGAACATTAAAAGTAGAAAATATAAATTACTAGATGATACAACGGAATATCCCTATTGTTCGTCCAAGAAGCCATTTTTTTATTATTTTTTCTAACGAACACGTGTGAACTTTCCATGAGTTCGATAAATTCGGTATGAAAACCTATTAAATTGAAACAATCAAAATTGATATTAGAGAAAATCAAATCAATCGAATATTTAAGAAAAAAACAAACTAGACCAATCGAACTGTATCTTAATTTAACTGAATAGGTAAAAATATCAAATTCAACAAATTGAAATAAACAAATCAAGTTGAGTTAGATTTTGGTTTCCGTTTTGATTTTGCACTCTCCTGTAATGAATGATTAAGAAACGGTTGGAATTAGTGAATTCTACCTAACTTTTCTGCAAACCTCCTGCTTTATTTTCTACATGAAAGCTCCAATAGCTGTGCCTACTTTCAAGAGCAAAGCAGCATCTTCCGGAAGATGCAATTGAATCTACCCCAAAAGGTCAAAAAAAGTCATGGGCCCTGCCATGTTCACTGAAATTAATAATTATATGTCTGTATTTTGAATAACGGAAACAAAACATTATTTAGAGGCTAAGTAGTTGAAAGTGCCTAAATAATTAGAATGATGTTATAAACGTGAGTAATTTGTTTTATTATCAAACAAGTATAAGCAAATGTATAATTATAAAGATGTAATTAGAGAGAATCATTAATTTCAGACAAAGTCCAACCAAAAGACAGGAAATTCACATGATATTACTAATATAGATACATAGTTTGCGGAAAAGCTGCCACAGCGTAAAAAAAAAATGGGGAACCATCATCCCACTATATTGCATTTTCAAAATTGTCCATTTCTTTTACCAAATATAAGCACAATATTCCATTCCCTTTATCAAAAAGTTTAGCCCAAGGTTGTTTCCTCCTTCAAGATTAGTTGATAGTGTAATCTTAGTGGGGACATGCCCCCTATATATATATATATATATATATGAAAATTCCATTTTTTTTATTTCCTTGTTAAAATATAATAGAATATTCGCTTCAACCTAATTTCATAAAATTATACAAATATCATAAATTATATACCACATATCAATTAATCAATCAGTTGAATATTCAATACATTTTTGTTTTCTTTTTTGTTTATTTGTCCTTTTAGTTCTAATATCAATTTGTGTAGCCAATATCAACAAGATAATATTGTTCTATATAAAATTATGGCAATAATTTTTAAAATAAGTTATTAACTAAAACTATAACTCAAATAATATGCACTTACCATAAGGAACTCTTAATCCATTTTTCCTAGTTATAGCATCCCAAAGAACTCAACTATCAGTAATCGATCCCTTCCAACCGGCCAATACATAAATAAATTACATATCTTGTAAACAAACTTCAAGCACATTAGTAGCAATTTCACTTTTTCGTAATTGATATCTAGGCCTATCTTCTCTAGGCACTTTGACTCAAATATATGTGTCATCTAGAGCCCCAATACAATTCTAAATAGAGAAGTAATTTATGTTAATTAATCATTAATTATTTTTGAAAAAATATATATATATAGATATTAAAGATTCACAATAGTACCTTAAACCATTTTCACCTCAGGTCTATTGAGTTGTTAGAAACCGCATCTGATTTCTTTAATCGGAGTTCTTGCAAACGGATGACAACTTTCAAAACCTCCCCAAAATGTCTACTAGTAGTTTCCTCAGATATCTTAAATCTCAATTTTATGCTCCTATTTTTAACATGATGAGCTAATATATGCAAAAAAAAAATATTGCAACTTGCTCATCTTTCGGTATAAATTTAGTTTTCTTTAAAACCCATTCATATTCAAGTAAATAACATAACTTATTAAATGAGTTTCTATTCATTCTTAATTCTGATTTACAAACATCATCTCTCTTATATACCATTTCATTCAACAATTTTTTTCTCAAGAAAAAAATATTAGTATAGCTTTTTCTCAAATAATAAGAGCTAATATACGTTGCTACCATTCAATATAATTGAAAAAGCAAATTTATTACATTTAGAAAGTCTAACCATTGTGACAATATTACTAATTTCTTTCTCCTCTTTATCAACTTCCTTGTGGCCAGACTATGGTGAGCCATTTTTCTTTAATATTACATTAAAATATATATATATTTTTATATACATTCATAACCATAGTGCATAAAAATATTTTAAATAAAAAACATAAGTTAGGAGCATCTACAAAGAGCAAAATTAAACTTGTAAGCATACAAACACATAAGCCTAAATGATCAAGTTCTTCTTTCCAATCATTCAAGTGGTATCTCTATCCTATATATTGTACAAGAAATCTTTCACAATTTGTGTACCTGGCATCAACAAGATAATATTATCCTAAATAAAATTATGGCAACAATTTTTAAAATAAGTTATTAACTAAAACTATAACTCAAATAATATGCACTTACCATAAGGAATTCTTAATCCATTTTTTCTTGTTATAGCATCCCAAAGAACTCGACCATCAGCAACCGATCCCTCCCAACCGGGCAATACATAAATAAATTACATATCTTGTAAACAAACTCTAAGCACATTAGTAGCAATTTCACTTTTCTGTAATCGATATCTAGGCCTATCGTCTTTAGGCACTTTGACTCGAATATATGTGTCATCTAGAGCCCCAATACAATTCTAAATAAAGAAGTAATTTATGTTAATCATTAATTTTTTTTGAAAAAAAAATATATAGATATTAAAGAGTCACAATATTACTTTAAACCATTTTCACCTCAGGTTTATTGAATTGTTAGAAACAACATCTAGTTTCTTTAATAGGATTCCTCGCAAACGGATGACAACTTTCAAGACCTCCTCAAAATGTCTGCTAATAGTTTTCTTGGATATCTTAAATTTCAATTTTATGCTCCTATTTTTAACAAGATGAGCTAATATATGCAAAAAAAAAAAAGAAATTTGCAACTTGCTCATCTATCGGTATAAATTTAGTTTCCTTTAAAACCCCTTCATATTCAAGTAAATAACATAACTTAATAAATGAGTTTCTATTCATTCTTAATTCTAATTTACAAACATCATCACTCTTATATAACATTTCATTCAATATTTTTTTTCTTAAGAAAAATTATTGGTATAGTTTTTTCTCAAATAATACGAGCTAATATACGTTGCTACTATTCAATATAATTGAAAAAACCAATTTATTACATTTAGAAAGTCTAATCATTGTGACAATATTACTAATTTCTTTCTCCTCTTTATCAACTTCCTTGTGGCCAGACTATGGTAAGCCATTTTTCTTTAATATTACATTAAAATATATATATTTTTTTTATATACATTCATAACCATAGTGCATAAAAATATTTTAAATAAAAAACATAAGTTAGGAGCATCTACAAAGAGCAAAATTAAACTTGTAAGCATACAAACACATAAGCCTAAATGATCAAGTTCTTCTTTCCAATCATTCAAGTGATATCTCTATCCTCTATATTGTACAAGAAATCTTTCACAATTTGAGTAGCTGGCATCAACAAAATAATATTATCCTAAATAAAATTATGGCAACAATTTTTAAAATAAGTTATTAACTAAAACTATAACTCAAATAATATGCACTAACCATAAGGAATTCTTAATCCATTTTTTCTTGTTATAGCATCCCAAAGAACTCAACCATCAGCAACTGATCCCTCCCAACCGGGCAATATATAAATAAATTACATATCTTGTAAACAAACTCTAAGCACATTAGTAGCAATTTCACTTTTCTGTAATCGATATCTAGGCCTATCGTCTTTAGGCACTTTGACTCGAATATATGTGTCATCTAGAGCCCCAATACAATTCTAAATAAAGAAGTAATTTATGTTAATCATTAATTTTTTTAAAAAAAATATATATATAGATATTAAAGAGTCACAATATTACTTTAAACCATTTTCACCTCAGGTCTATTGAATTGTTAGAAACAACATCTAGTTTCTTTAATAGGATTCCTCGCAAACGGATGACAACTTTCAAGACCTCCTCAAAATGTCTGCTAATAGTTTTCTCGGATATCTTAAATTTCAATTTTATGCTCCTATTTTTAACATGATGAGCTAATATATGCAAAAAAAAAATTGCAACTTGCTCATCTATCGGTATAAATTTAGTTTCCTTTAAAACCCCTTCATATTCAAGTAAATAACATAACTTATTAAATGAGTTTCTATTCATTCTTAATTCTAATTTACAAACATCATCACTCTTATATAACAGTTCATTCAACATTTTTTTTCTTAAGAAAAAATTATTGGTATAGTTTTTTCTCAAATAATACGAGCTAATATACGTTGCTACTATTTAATATAATTGAAAAAACCAATTTATTACATTTAGAAAGTCTAACCATTGTGACAATATTACTAATTTCTTTCTCCTATTTATCAACTTCTTTATGGCCAGACTGTGGCGAGCCATTTTTCTTTAATCTTACATAAAAAAAATATATTTTATGTACATTCATAACCATAGTGAATAAAAAATATTTTATAAAAAAAATAAGTTAGGAGCATCTACAGAAAACATAATTAAACTTGTAAGCATATAAACACAAAAAGCCTGAATGAAGTAGGTCATTCATAACCACAATGCAGTTTTGCCTATTGCCTGACAAGGGTGAATATGCAACTGAAGTGGCTAGAGGGATAGAAGAATAATGGAAAACATTGCTCTATATTCTAAGTTATTTGAGAGCTAATTTTTCAGGCCTTTAAGGTAACTTGCACAAATACTTGTATGAATAGGATCATTAGGAATGTATATAGGCACATTGGGCATATCAAGCATGATATTTAACACCAATTTAACCTAATCAATTTTAGCTAAAACTGTCACGGGTGGCTCGGCTATGTTGTGTTTCAAATTATATAATACTACTCATTATAAATCAAATGAAACCCAATGTGTCATAAATCATTCTAAGCACCAAAGACTGTGTTTTGATAAAAGACAACACCAATGCATTTTGAAAACTAGAAAATGAGTAGCAACATATACTACCCCAATATAAAAATGGCTACTAGGATGAAGCCACGAACTGGTTAAAAATAATTTCATTGGCATGTGGATGATGAACTTCTATGCACAAAAGCTAAAGATTTAGCTTATATCACAACTTATCCTGGTCGTTTCCCTCAATGGAGTCTCTTTGTTAATGTCATGGGCAACAATAAGGAAAAGCTCACAAGGTATACTCTGTAAATGGGTTTAGTTGTGCAAGTTAAACATGATCTCACCTAAGCAATTTTTATACTTAATACCACGAGGCCGTTCAATGTAGATAGATTCTATTTAGCAGGGTAGAGAATGCAGAAATACATGGCATTCTTCCTTATATTTAGAGAATATTTTAATGTTTATTATATTAATACTTAACATTACTAATAAGTTTAGGTTGTTCCATTGGAATGATGGAAATTTCAATTATTTATCACAAACCATAACCGACCTATTTCAATCTAAACTGTCAATTATGTTCAGGTTTATTAGGCTCATCAATCGGGACAAGTTTTATATAGTCGTATAAGGATCAATAACTATATACCTACAATAGTGATAAGTCCCACAATATTCACTAGTTCACGATTCTATCAAAGTAAACAGTAGAAATCAATATATAAACAAACAGTGGAAAAGAAAATAAAATTAGTAGAAGAAATGAAAAATTACTAGTCGAAGAAAGAAATGAACGATACCCACTTACCAATTTTTAAGTATAAAAGAGCAATTAAACCCTAACCTTCAGCAAAATTGACAGATACGTTAGAGGGATCATCTTCGAACGTCAGTAATTTCAATGAATTAAATCTTCATGAGGTAGTCTTCAAGCTTCTTATCGAGCATTGGGGAAAGACAAACAAAGAAGAGGGCGCAAAATAGAAAAGAAAAGAAAAGACAAAGAAGAGCGACAAGGGACGAAAAGAATAATGTGAAAATAAGAGCATAAGAGACAATGGTTTAGGCGTGTAGAGAGAAGCCGATGTAATGAGAAATACAGAAAAAATTTAGGGATTATTAAATGTATTAAAAATTTTCTCTATGTATATCATTGCATCATATTATTAAATATTTAAGTTAACAAACACAGGATTAATTACATTACATTCCTTTACTATTTGCCAAACATCACCTAAGAGTTTTTAATGATCAAAAAAATCCAATAATCAACCATCGCTAAAAGTCCTGCCATTAATCATTAAAATCTTAGATACAATACAAGTTAAAATTGAAGGCATCACAAACAAGAATGTTGAGGAACACCCCGTCGTCCATCAATTATAAAATGTATCTTCTTTAATTATTTTACTTTACCTAATACATATGAAATATGGATGTACATGAATCTGAATCTTTCTGTACTGAGCCAAAATATCGAAAAAAAAAATTAGAACTAAATTATTACATTGACTTTTTGACTAAAATCGAACCGAATTGTACTATTATTTATATTTGGAACGGATTTGAATATTTTATTTAGAATTGGATTGAAAATTGTTTTGAACTAATTCGAACTTTTAAACCGAAAGAACCAATGTTTATTAATTTTTATATATAATACTAATAATTTATATATAAATATTATTTATAATTTCTATTCTACATGCACTATATAAATTTAAATTAATAATTATTTCTATTAAATATTTTATTGTATAAAATTGGGATATAATTATGTAATAAATTAAACTAAATATTTTAATTATTAATAAAATAAATTTAATTATTATAATAATTATTATATCTATATAAATATGAATATATAATTAAAATAATTTTTATTTAATTTAATTTATCTTTAATGTCACTTAATTAGTGCTTAATTTTCTTTTTGTATAAATATTTATATAGATATGTAAATTAAGCAATTTACACATAAGTAATTTACCAATTAATTTTATTTATTTTTAGTGTCACTCGATTAATATTCTTCTATATTGGCATAACAACAATATAAGTGTGTAAATAAAAAATGTAATTATATATAGTTATTATTTGTAATAAAATCTTACCAATTAATTTTATTTACTCTTAATATCACTCAACTAGTATTCATGTATTTTTAACACAATACATATATGGGTATGTAAATTAATAATATAATTATATATAGTTATTAGATATAATAAAATTTTACAAATTAATATATTATATGTATATAATCACCTTACCAATTAATTTCATTTACTTTTAGTGTCATTCAATTAATACTTATTTATTTTTGCACATTAACTAAACGAATAGTTGAGTTATAAATCAATAATATAATCATATATAGTTATTATAGATAATGAAATTTTATCAATTAATATAATTATATGAGTATATAATCACCTTATCAATTAATTTCATTAACTTTTGGTGTCATTCAAATAGTACTCATATATTTTTGGCTTAATAGTATATGAACGTATAAATTGATAATATATTTCTAATAGTTATTATATATAATGAAATTTTAGTTATACATTTAAAAATGATATAAGAGAAAAAAATTAAATTTTTTAGAGGCAATTAAGAATAAAACTTGAGAGTTTTTAAGGGGAAATTTTTTTATTTTGAGTTTTTGGAGTGACTAAAAATTGAATTTAAGAAATTTATATTTTTAAAATATTAAAAGATAAATTATTTGAGGTAAAAACATAAAAAACATAATAGTAAGTTAGCCCTTTTGGCATTTTGAGTTGGAGGAAGATGAATGAGCCAAATTATCCAATTTTAGTTAAGATTGCTAGAAATTTCATGGCTATTCAGTGCTCGACTGTAGTTTTTAAATCAGTTTTTAATATTAGATGAAGGATTTTAGGCAAAATTCGAAATTATATAACTTTAATTTCGATCGACATTCTTATTTATTGCTAAAACTTGTTTAAATCGGCTAAACTTTTATTTTCAGAGACATCAACTGAAAAATTTAAATCAGATAATTATTATATTTGTATAAATTCTTAAATTGTGTATTTAATATTTTGATTTTTTTATCTAATTATTTTAATTTCTGTATTTTTGTTGATATTACTCAAAATCCTCCAATCAATGCAAACATAATATAGAAAAATATTGCCGAATGTTAATTTTAAAATTTTATATTTTAACTTAAATTTTAATTGTACTTATTGATTTCTTTTAATTGTATTGTATTTATTATTGTGTGTATTTATTTTTCAAATTTTTAAAAATATTAAATTATCCAAAATATTGAATTGCATTATATTGTATTATTTAGTACTAAAAAATCGAACTGAACCAAATTTTACTGAGTTTTCATAAAAATTATACCGAATTGTCCCGAATTTACAAGTAAATAACAATACTTAATTTTTTTAATACCAAAAATTTCAAGACAATATAAAAATTTACAAATTGAATCGTATCGTATACACCCCTAATTATGAAATCTCCTATTTTTTTCCAATTTATTTACTTAGTTTCACATTTTTATTTATTTTAACTAATCTAATTATTTTTTAAATTATTAATTTCTAAATTCTAATTTATTTAAATGAATTTAATTTTCTAAATTTTTATATTAATAGTGCATATGCTATTAATCCTTAAAAATATGTGTAGAATTAGCATATGCACTATTAATAAATTATGCTAATTATGCATATATAAATTTGACCCAATCTAAAAATTCAGACTAAGTCAGCCTAAAAAAATTAACCCAAACCCTATGCAACTCAAAAACTTGTCTATCTAGACCAATGCAAAATGATCCATTAAATTTTACTCCTGACAAACATGTTTCATGTGATCCAATAAGCATCAATTATACCAAATGAGTTGATATACCAAATTTATACCAATTACAAATTTTTTTATACCAAACATGCCCAACTCAATTCCAATCCATTCAGAACCAAAATCAACCCGGCTCGAATTTGATCCAACCAAGATAAGCCTGCATTTTATTTGTACATGTTTATCCATTCAAATTCTAGTTAGACCAAACCCGAATCCGGTATAATCCAAAGTGAGCCTGGTTTTATTTATGCAACTTGCACAAAAAATATTTACAAATTTTGGTTAGGTTTGGCTCGACCCGAACTCAATCCATCTTAACCCAAAATTCGGTCCAGTCTAGAGTAGACTTGAATTTTATTTATTCATACTTGTGTGAAAAAACTTCAAATTTCAGTTAGGCCCAATTTTAGTTTGAGCCAACATAGCTCAACTCGAACCCAAAGTAGGCCTATATTTTATTTAAGTAGGCTTGTGGAAAAAAAAACCAAATTTCGATTAGACCCAGCCCGACCCGAACCTAATCCATCTTGACTCAACTCAAACCAAACATCACTTAACTTAGCCCGAAGTAGATCTTTATTTTTTTTTATGTTAGTTTATGTAGGAAAAAATTTCAAACTCTAGTTAGATTGGACTCGAACTCGATTCATTTCGATTCTGTTTGAACTCAACTTATTTCATTTATTATGTTGATTGTAATTATAGTAAGAATGAATTTTCATTAAAAAAAAGAGATATGACCCACATATTCACCCATTTCCTTTTTTCAACTACAATAGGACACCTCTCAATTCATCAAAATTAATTCAAAAGAAAAAATCATACAAAAATTCAAAATCAATTCAAAACTTGCATCCAAATATCCAAAATTAAATCAAACAAAATCAAACCAAGAAGAAAAAGATATATGAGTTAGAACGTACCTTTGAAATTTAGATTCTTTAGATCCATAGAAGAAGAGAAACAGACAAACCCAAAACTCCATTAGAGACAAACCCACTTTTACCCTTTACAATGAGTCAAGTAAGTCTTAAATTGAAAGATCTAACCCCAAATAAACAACAAAGAAGCAAAAACGAAAATTAAAGATAAATAAAATTATCAAATCAAAGGAAATCAAGAAAAAGAAAATAACAAAAAAAGAAAAATTGGGAGAAAAATAAGTACCTTTAGATGAGATTGAAAGAGGTCTTGATGGAGAGCAAAAGAGAGAGAGAGACAAGAGAGGCTTGAGGCAGAAAAATGTAGAGCCAAAGAAAATCGCAGCTTTTATACTTAGGGCTAAGAAAATCGCAGCTATTTTTTCAAATTAGCAACGGAATTATATTTTAGCAACGGAAAATGAATTCCGTTGCTATTTTTCAAATTAGCAATGGAAAATGAATTCCGTTGCTATTTTTTGGAACAAAATTTTTTTCTCGAAGAATCTTAATTTAGCAACGGAAATGGATTCCGTTGCTATTTGGCTATTTTCTTGTAGTGTAAAATATTTCTTATATTTGAAAATATAGAGATTGAAATATATAAAATAAAGTATAAATAAAAGTATTTGAGGTTTATTATACGAAATTACTTATATTTCTATATTTAATCACTATTTCTTGTTACATCAATTGAAAATGTATAACAATAATTTTTTATTTAATACATAGATGTAGTACCGATATTTTTTTATTCTATTTAATTTTCAATTAAAAAATTTGATTTTATTTTTTTCTTCGTAAAATTATTTTTATCAATTCTAATGATAAAATAATAGCAAAATATAGAAACTATGAAAAATAATAAAATTTTACAATCTAAACAAGATAACAAATATGAAAAAGTTATATTTTTTTCGTATTTTGTATTTATTATTTTATAATTCTTTGATCAACATAAGAGATATAATTAAATACAACTTATTATTGTGACAACTATACTCTTTGTTATCCCTTTCTAATTAAATCTCATCCTACCTTCATTTCATTTGATTTTTATATAATACATAACCAACCTTTTGTATTCGTCCATTTTGATCACTTACATCTCTTTATACAAAAACATGTGAGAAGGCTACATATGTAGACTAGCAAATAAATTCTTAAATCATTCCTAAAACTTCAACACAGCTGCTATTGTATGCTAATATTTACAAGCATACGTAGAGGCTTATTAGAAATTTTAAGTGAGGTGAAATCAAAATTATATACATACATGTACGTGCACGTATATGTCGATATAGATATATATGTACGCATGTGGTGGGCACTTACAATGAATTTAGGAACTTTTCTTGAATTGCTTGATGAGGAAAATTATTAAGCAGGCAGAGCTAAGGCTAAGGCAGGTCCTCAATAACTCTCCCTCGCAGACTTCAACTTAATTTCCACCATCACAGATCATAGTCATGCAAAAATCAGATCCCTGCTTATACATACGTGCATATATATTTCCTAAGAAAAGTAAAAGAAGAGAAAAATTTATATATATATTTTTTCTTTTAAAAGAAATCTTTTTATCTAAATGTTTTTGTAAATACTAGTTAAAAAATGCTTACGAAAATGATAAGCATGTCCAAAGACAATGCGAAGTGGTGAACATGAGGGGTGAAGCCCTTGAGGGAGAGTTGAAGGCGAACTGCTTTGTTGTACCATTTCTTCTGAATTCATTCTGCTAATATGCCGCATTTAAATTTAACTTCATCAGTACCCTACATTTATAGCCAAACTTTGGAACATTTACCCAAAATTTAAAAAGCTTTGGTTGCAGATTGTGATAAGAATAAGTTCTTTTTGCCACTGTATGTGGGGATTAATTATTTGTATGGTCATAAAAGTATAGAATTATAATATCGTGGTAAAAAAAATTACCTAAAATTATCAAACTTTTTGTTAATATCACAAAAAAAATGATCAGACCTAATAACTTTCAGCAATGGTCAATTAATTGTAAAATGTCACGTATGGATGTGTGTTAAGAATTATATAATCCAGTCAAAATTACTTTTTAATATATTAAAAAAAAAGTTATTATTTAATGATTTTAGATTGAGTATGAGTGATACTTCAATATCACTAAAAAAAACTGCGAATTAGCGACGACAGTATTTTAGTCGCAAATTTTGCGATGGATTCGCGACAGTTTTACAATTCCGTCGTGGGAGGATATTTTATATTTTTTGCAATGAATTAGCGACGGAATGAATTAGCGACGACAATATCAATAAACAGTCGCTACTTGTTGGCTGGAAGTATATGCGCCATGTTTTGCGACTGATTAGAGATAAAATTTTCCGTCGCTAGATTTTATAATTTTTTATTCATGAAATTAGTTCTAAAAAATTTAGCGACGAACATTTTAGTCGCTAATTTTTGAGAGAAATTATAGCACCTTTTTTTGCGACGGTTTAGCGACAGAAATTCGTCTGTTGCTAATAGTAATTTATTACAGTAAAATAATTAGTGACGGTTTTAGTTGCTAATCCGTTGCAAATAAATTAAAAAATATTTTTTTTAATTTTAGTCACATGATTTATTATAATTTCAAGTAATTTTAACATGAACCATATGAAATGAATATTTTATTTTTGTGTGATGTTATTTTGAAAAATATAATCTTATATTATCATTTGCTTAAAAAGTTGGGTAAGGATCATTTATGAAACTTTTTTTCTTAGACTGGAGATTCTTTGTGTGAACTGGATGAGAGTTTTCCCATTTAAATCTTTATTCTTCATTAAATGATATGGATGTGGATTAGGAATTTCATGAGTCATCACATGCCCAAATATACGTGTGTTAAACGAACTTTCTTTTTGCTTTTTTGGTATTCAATTTTTTAATTTTCATTTTGTTGTCTGGGTCCTTAAATTTTAATTTTTTATATTAAATTTAAATAAAATAATAGTATAAATATTGAATACTTTAATTTTCTTTTTTATTTTATTAAATTTTTTATTTAGATCTAACGTATATTATTTTTGAAGGATAAATTTAAATATAATTTTAAATAATAATCTTATATTTTGTTAATTGGTTCATCAAATTCGTATTTGTTTGGTTGATTCAATGAAGTAACATACTAGTATATTAGATGAATTGAATCTTCTTTATATGTTAGTGGGAATAATTAATTCAATTTAAAACAACTAGCTTGAGTTTGTTTGGCTGGAATCAGTGTCTTTCTTATGCTAAAATCTATTTTCAACGTGGATCCCATCAGCTTGAATGGGATTAGTTTGTTATAAGGATAATTATAATAGATTTTCTTCTAATTGTTATTTTTATGAGAAAACAGAGCATCTAAGCTTATTGATGTTCATAGCTGATTCAACTTTACGAAGAGAGTAATTTTTATGTCAAGGATCAATGGTGAAGAAATCATCACCAAATCATCATCAACATGAAGAAATCATTTTCAAATTTTTAGTTCTGAATGTGGTTGAGAGAAGAAGGTTTCTAATTTACCATATAGGCTTTCAATTCCTGTCATCCAAACATTTTGTCTTCATTATATGATTGCTAATTTGAAAATGTGGTTGAGAGAAGAAGGTTTCTAATTTACCATATAGGCTTTCAATTCCTGTCATCCATATGAATATTTTTTGTTATTTAAAGTCTACTCGATTTGTATATAAAGTAACTCATATTATCCTAAAGATTTTAAATAAAATTAAAGATTAATCCATAATAATTTATAGTATAAAATTAAATTAAAATTTATTGTTAATTTACTTTTTTTATTAATATCATAGATAACTATATTTTTATTAAGAATTGTTAAATAAATTTTATTCTAAAATTTTATCTTTTAATAAATAATTTATTTTTGTTAGTTATTTTATTATTATTATTATTTTTTTTATATTTTTTATTTAATAAAAATTTTAAATAGTTAGAAGATTATTAATTAATATGGACTAAAATACTCCTACTTTTAAAGAAAGAAAAGAGGAAGAAGCATGGACATTTAGGCATTTTCATGATTTTTGCCCTAACTATAAAATTATATTTTTCTATTTCTCTCCCTTCCTCTTCTGTTGCAGCCTCCATCTTCCATTCTTTCTCGTTCATCTCATTCTACCGGAGCTACCGCCACCCTTGCCACCTCTGTCTCTTTCGATCGCCATTCTCTCTTCCCTTTTTTTATTTATTTTTGATTCTTTTATTTCTGATTTTATCTATTTCGTGTGAAGGGGGTATCTTACTGGTATACAGGTCAAAAATGCCTGCTACAAACTTTATTGCCTCAAGTATGACATCAGGTATGTCTTTGGTGTATATGTGTTTATTTGTTTTCAATTTGGATAATGTATTGTTCTAAGTTGAATCCTAGATCTGTTGGTTTTTCCTTTGTTTCTTTAGATCTATCGTTTTTGGTCCTAGATCTGTTTATTGCATTTGTTTTGATTTAATTTTGACATAAAAGGACTGCGTTTGTTTTGAAAACCACAGTACCACCACTCATTTATTTCAGCCTAATAGAGTCTATTAACATTCTTGTGATGATATTGATCCCTTAATTCCCGATACTCTTTATCATAGGAATGTAATTTGTTACAAACCCTTGTTAATTTCTACTTGCCTCTTTATACGAATGGGTGGGGGGATATAGTATAAAAACCCCATGAACTTGCATCTAGGCCTGAGACTCATTAGAGCCTGGTTACGTTGTCCAAAGTGGAAGTTACAAAATTTGCTTGCTTGTAATTCTATTTTGCAGTTGCCTTGTGAGTGTAATGTCTAGTGTAATGCTATTTTTTCTTCTGAATAGTTGTCTTTTTTAAGATATGGGTTGGAAGGTCGTGACATTCTCATATTGTATATGTGCAGGTTATAGACATAGTAGAACCTAGGACATTGGAACATGGCCAAACATCATCCAGATATGATTATGTGTTATCATTAATTAGTGATATAATTGTGTTGTTCTCTCTCTCTCTCTCTCTCTCTTCTTTTTACTTTATTTTCTTTTTTTTCCAAAAAAAAATCAATCCCACTGGTTGCTCTGTAAATGATAAAGTAATGTAACAAATTGAAGATTTTTTGTGCCTCTCTAAATCGAGTTCGAAATCATTTGATCATGAATGCTATTACTACATGGAAATTAACAAGTTGATTTTGATGCATTTCTAGTTTGAATATGAGGTGTTTGTTTAAATTTATCAATGAAGACAATGAATTTCAGTTTCAGTAAATTTAGAGATAGATCACATAGCTTTTATTATTTGAGAAAATAAAAAATAACAATTTAACAAAGAACTGGATTTTGCCTTTGCTGTCCATGATCTGCTTATCTAGGCCTACAGCTATCTCTGACCATCTTTTATTATCCATAAAGCTTTAAGCTGTTTACAAAATTTACTTTGTCACAACAACTAGACAGCTTGTTTACTACTCTCTGTAACTGAGCAATTGAACTAATTTAGATTAACATTATAGTAATCTAATGCATTGCGAGCCAGGCATTTGTTTCTTCTGCTGAGAGTATCCTTTCCCAGTTTTACTATCTGGGTTTTCTATTTCTACCTTCATCTGTTTGTTTTTATTGAATTAGGTATTTGTTTCTCTATTTTATTTATGCTTTTAAAGATTGTGCTTGGATGTGAGGCTAAGCACGGGAAGATCTAGCTCCCGTGTTTAATTTTTTTTTGCTGATTTTCCATTCAATTGTGCTGGTGTCGATACTGAAGACTTGAATATACTACATTGATTAGAAGGTGCTAATGATTACCAGTTGATTGGTTCTATGAGGGTGGTGCTGCGGCTATATTCCCAGATGGTATGCTGTCTATGCAAAATGTAGTTCTTTTGGATTCTATAATGGATGATACAATATAAATCCAAGATATAAGACATAAAATTTGTAATATTTTATAGAAAATGCAGAAATATTTATGTGATTATAGTTTTCTTTCTGATTTAATTTGAGCTAAACTTTTGGTTCTACAGTAGATATCTGAGTTGCATGTTCTATTCTAAAACTTCTTTCCCTGTGTCATGCAGATGTTTTTAAAGGCTCCTTCTATGCAAATCCAGTATTTGATGTGCCTACAACTGATGCCGAGCTAGTAAAAAGGTAAAAGTTGGAAATTTTTGATTTTTTTTCTTGCTTGGTCATTGGTGAGAATGATTGTGGATTTCATATTTTGAAAGTTTATCCTGGTGCTTTAAACAATATATGTTAGTGATTCACAGGCTTTTTATCTGAAAATTGTGCTTTAGTTTTAGCCTAAGTTGCCACCAATATTCTGCCAATATAAAATCTTACCTCAGAAATATGATTATGCTAATTTGTTTATTTACTACCAATGATCTGTCTTCTAGATATCCTCATTATTGTGGACAGAACATATGGCCTGCTAGCATTTTGCCATAACTGGAATTAGGTATGGTTGAATATAAATAATTTATATTTATGGGCTGCATGTTGCAATAATTAAAATATTCTTTAAACATGATGCTTGCCTTTTTAATGTAAAACTACATTGCATTGGAGATGGATTTGAAATTCCTTAGCTATATCAATTGAAGCCATTATCTGTTATTTCCAACTGGGGAGATGGATTCACAATTCCTTAGCAGACATTATGTTGTATTTAACATTAAAGATAATGTTTGAACTGCAGTCAGAGAACCATTGAATTTCTGCAACTTCAAGAGCAAATTTTGGTTAATTTAAAGGCAGGACTCACCATAATGTCCAATGTGAAGAGACTTCCACCTTGATGCACCTTGGCTTCAAAACGTAATATAGTGTCTTTGTTCGTTTGATCTGCTGATCTAAATATTTCATTTTATATTAACTAGAAAGAAAAGAATCACACATCCTCCTTCTAAGAAACTATACAAGTGGTCTATAAAGATATGTAACCTTTAGTGCATAAATTTATACGATAGAAATAAAGTTTTGTTTGGTCTTTAGGCAAAAACTTAACAATTGCAGATCAAAGGAAAAATCCTAGTCTTTGATAATTTGATATTCATGTTAAAACAGTAAAAAGAAAAAACTATTTGAGCATATGGGAAATGAGAGTAGTATCAGACATACTAATTCTCCTATTTTTGAGTTCCTAAAAGGTTGGAAGCACTAAGAAAAGGTTTCTTGTCCGTATCTCAGTTAAATTTCTATGCTTGAATTGCAGTGTGTTTTTCCAAGACTTTATTGAATTAGCCAGTTGTATGTCTTCTAATTTAATCAATAGACCATAATGGCTCATTGTTGATCATGCCTGCTCTACTTTTCATTCTTTGTTCTTAATTATAAATAATATTATAATATTATTCGTTTAATTTATCAGCCCTGGTGCATGATTAACTGACTTATGTTAGAAGCGGAATGAAATGAGGGAGAAGAAGTCTTTTAAAAATGTGATACTTTGTCCTTCGATTTCATTTCTTTCATAGTACATAAGGTTTCTCCTTCACATGTTATTTTTTCTCGGCTTTTATTTTTTCAGCAAAGTGAATGAAATTATTATGAATCCCTATTTAATTAGAAATGCAGGTTTTCCTACTGCTATCCTCCATTAATGGTGGACTTTATATTAAAATTCTGCTGGGTATGTGTACTAAATCGCTGAGTCATGTAATCAAGACCATTAGTAATTTCTTAGAATTTCCTTGTTAGTTTAAATAAAACTTCATAATCTTAGGGAATTAGCATTATGTTTGTGTTGTATCAATTTTTAGGATATATATATATATATATATAATATATATGCATTAACTTTTGAATTCCCTTTGTGCAAGGAGGACTGCTGGTTTTGTACAGCTGAACTAATGATCACATGGGTAATTAACTAATTTGTGAAACCAACTTGATGATATTTCTATTTTAATAAACTACTGGATGTATGAGAGAAATTCAAAATATTAGACAAATATCTATATATATGGAAACGTTGTTATGTATTTTGTAAATAAGTATATGTTGGGTAAATCAGATGTAACATGTTAATAAATATGAATTGTTAAGTTAAAAAAAATAATATTTTTATATTTTTCATGATTGATATCTAATACATTTAATATATCTATGTAATGAATAGTCTCTAGTAAGTTGGTCATCCACTGTTTAAACTATCAACCTCGTTTGCAACTTGATAGGGATGTGGGCCGATGTTTCTTAACTTCCACTGTGTTCTCTCTCTTTCTTTTCTCTGTTACATTATATGAAAATGCAATCCAATGCTATGTTAGTAGTGGAAGAGGAAAAAGATTGAATTGTGTAAGTGGTCCTAATCATAATGTATGTGCTCTTTATTGTGTCTCTTTATATCATCTTCCTCCTCAGATGCCCTACCTTTTTATGCATTCACTTGTGTACCCCTATATAGTTGGGGTTGATGTTAACATTAAAGTTAGGGCCAGGGAAAGTACAGTACATCCTTTAATTTTCCCATATAATACAGCATTTGCTAGTTGATCACCCTCGAATATCCCATTTTCTTTTAGGGATCTTGACCTTAAGTTTTTGTTTTCTGAAACCAATGCATTTTAATTGTAAGTGGGTTATCCCAGTTGCAATGTACATGAAGGAAGAGGGTTGCCATGCTTGTGAAATCTAACGGTCAAGTTCTTACAATTTAAGAGGTTATATATAAATCTCAGTGGAATTATGGTTATGTAGTTCAATTATGGTTTCTACTGGCAGTGGTAGAGTTATATACATATTTTTTTGTAAGGGTGCATTGTTGGATTTTGACAAGTCTCATTTTTATGCTTTTTAGAACATATACTTAATGTGGATGACTCGATGTTTAATCCTAAAAAAATGGTTATGGTTTCGTTTCTTTTTAAGCTTAACTCTTTCTCTTCCTTGATTTCAGCTTCCACTAGATGTGGAGTCTGCATTGGTGTAACAATTGTTGAGCCTCACACCAGAGCAATTGCATTCATTGCCAGCAGAACAAAGACAACAAGTTATTCAACTCCAGCAGGCACTCCGACAAGATCAGATAAATCCATCATAGGGATGTATTCTCTCTCTTGATTCATCTAATTCTTTAGAGAATATAAAATAATATTTGCATAAGGTTTCGAGTTAGAGATGTGAAATGCAGAAGCATTATTGGATCCATGTAACATTGGTTAGATTGTGATTTAGCATCTATTAGAAAATATATCAGAATGTTATGTATCGATTTCTTATATCAATTATTATAATTTTATATTTCCCTTCATAGGAGAAGACACATACGTTCATTAGATTACCATTATTTTTAGTTCTCCATATAATCTATGTGCATTAAAAAATGTTTATCCTCCGCTTTTATTGCTGCTTGGCTCATGAACTTATAAAACTTCTAAATTTGTATCGGCATGAGGTGACCTTATAGTCCTTGCTCCAATGAGGGCCTTATTTCTCTCTCTTTCCCCGTCTCTCTCTCTCTTTATTATTTTAAAAATTGACCTTTCTTTCAATGCCAAATGACAAGAAGAGAGAGATCGAAAATTATTTTCATTATCAAAAACAAGAAGGATAGAACCTACAATTGATTAACTTGTGTATGTCGAAAAAATTTTTTTGTCAATCCCTCATAATTATGTTCCTTACACGACGGGATTTCATGGAAAATCATGAACAAAGATGGCTTGGGAAGACCAATTTTGTAGAGATTCGTTCATTCTGACAGATTTTTAGGAGTTTTGATAGGATGTGGAGCTTTTAATTTTGGAAGATAACACTGTTGATGCTAATTAGTATGATATTATTACTATTTTGTTGCGTTTAACAGAGATTGAGGATAATATTATGTATGTTTTCAATTACTATCATATATATATGTGTGTGTGTGTGTATTTTGAAATATATTTTGATTTGGAATAAATATATGCTTGTATGTGTGAGATCATTGTTATGTGTAGGTTGAAAATAAATAAATAACGATTATTGTATATAGGATTAAAATTAAAATGCAACAAAAGAAAAAATTCAATTATGCAATAATTTAGCGACGGATTTGCGACAAACTAATATGTAATAGATATTTAAGAAATAATTAGCGATAAAATTTCATCGCAAACTTTTTACAGTAAATTTTTCGTTAGCAACGAAATTAGCGACGGAAAATGTAGTCGCTAAATATTATTATTATAATTCAGCGACGAATTAGGAATATAAATTAGTGACGGAAAAAATTAGCGACGAAATTTTTCGCCGCTAAATTAGCGACTGATTTTGATTCCGTCGCTAATATATTCGCGACTAGCCTTTTAGCGACTGTTCGTGGTGGCGTCGCTAATTTAATTTAGCGACGGATTCTGCTAATTAGCGACGGATAGCAGGTTTTTTGTTGTGTATAAGCCAGCTTTAATTGGTTGTGTGATTAAAAATATAAAAATGCATGATTTTTGTGGGATGGAGAGCGGAGGGAGTATTTAATTATTAGGTGTATGTATAAAAGAAATTGATTTTTGGATAATCGTAGGTAGTGAGTGCAGGAAAAGATGCATGCAAGATCATAGCTGGCTGCCGATGCCACGCATGGGTGAAGATTAGGCTACAGTTTGATTGGTTAATTTCCAGTTGATGTACGTACCAATTTGTATGGATTGCATGTAGTTGAGTTGACCTTCATATCATTATTAGATAAGGATTTTAGATCTGCTAATCCAATTAGAATAAATGCGTATATCAGAATCTAATCTCTAATTTCCGCATTCCAATCCAGAATAAATTGTTGAAATGATTTTGATTCCATGGATAATTGGGTTTTGAGCTTGATTATATTTGAATTAAATCAAAAATAAATTAAAAAAAATAATAAAAAAGAAAGGAGGAGAAAGTTTGCGAGTCACTGTCTACGGAGGAGTCCATGTAGTAGTGGAGACAGAAAATATTTTTTAAACGGGCCAAAAGTAAGGTTATTTTTTTTTAAATGGTGAAAATTTTACAATTATTTGTAAAAGTAGTTAAAAAAAATAGAAAGTCAAAAATCGGTAGTTCTGGTTTTTGACGTCCAATTTTTCTAAATTTTTTACTGTAGAAATAGAAAGTCAAAAAAAGTTTAACTTTTATGTTAAATTAACAAATAAGTTTCAACTTTATGACAACTTTGTCTTCTCACCACCATTTTTTTATAATTCTTTCACTAAATTTTAATTTTTCATGAATCTCTAACGCAATAATTTAGGGAATAGCATAAAAAAACAAAAAAAATGATAAAAGTAGCATTGTTATAAATGAAATGGGTCAAATTACCTTAAATTAAAGTTTGGGTGATAATTGGGATAAAATTTTATTTTTTGCATGAATGGTATCACTAAAAAATTTTGATAGTCAAATTAAATTTTTTTATAGTATTTTATGAGAGAAATTAAAATATATAAAAATTAATACATAAATAAAATTGATTGAAAATTGTAATTTTACTAACTCAATAATATATTTGCCTTCTATATGATAAGTATATAAAAAAAAAAATTTTTGGTAAGAACAATAGTTTTATTATTTAATTATTTATTTACATGGATATTTTTTGCATAAATATACGCATTTTTAGGTTTCCAACCAAATTGATAAGATGCATTGTAAATTTTATTCTTTTGCATATATTAAAAGGGAAATTTTAAAAAGTTTAGCTCCTCTCTTCACCCTGGAGGCCATGATAGAATTGTTTTTGGAAGGTGATTGATAATCCGGGATCATTGAAAGTAAGAAACATGTGTGAGTCGGTCGGCTTGTGAGTGATTCAGAACCTGCAATAAGGCTAATCTGGTTAGACCAGACATTTGTATTTCGAAACTCAAGTCAGTAAGATACTTAGAGAGAGTATCAAGAGTTCAGTGTGTCATTTAAGTGTGAGATGACTTAATATTTATAAACAGTGTTGAAAATTACTTGAGTTGTGTACCCAAGTGTCAGAGTAGATTTTCGACGATATGATGCAAAACAGGTAATGGCTGAAATGAATGCGTGTATCAGTAAACTATTAAAAGGCGTGCTTTGTATGTCCGATCAAATGGTCTTATTTTCTTGGTTTTTGTGCATACTAGACTTTAGGAGCGTTGGGTTTAGGCTATGTTGGGTGTTTTTGTCTGGTGAGCCTTTGAGTCGAGTTTGGTTTAGATCCAACAAAAAATAATGTTAACTTAAGTATTATGAGTGATGAGGATTAATTTTGGAGTCTGAGAAAGGACGGAGTCCGCCATTTGATGAGTTTACCCTTGGGCCAAGGTTCCTTGCTAAGAAATGAGCGGAGGAAAGCTACAAGCAGGGTTGGGATATAAACTGCTAGTTTTAAATTATAATCTATTGATATTGAATTTTTAAATTTAATTTATTATCAATAAGTTAATCACTAATTTTATCGGACCATTAATCGTTCAAAAAATTCAATATTTATAAATATCCTATGAATTATAGCATAAAAAAATATACATCTACAAGTTTAAAAACATAAATTCTAGAATTTTAATAAAAATATAAATTACAAATAAAAATATAAGCCATAAAAATTATAAATCAATACAATTAAAAAAATTATATAAGCAGTCTAATTTATCACTTTTTAATATTAACAAGGGGATAAGGTGACTATGTAAAATAATGCAAAAAACTTCAACTTAACATCAATAACATAAATATGAATAATAAATTTAAAAACAAAAATAAATTTATATAGAAATTACCCCATGCACTATATATAAAGATTTACATATAAGATCTGATTAACCAATAAATTCAAGTCTAAATCTAAATTTATTAATTATAATTTTTAAAAATTAAAATTTATTAACTATATATACCAATTTGAACTCATAATTTTTTATATTTTTTTTGGGTCCTGCAGAAGGAATGGAGTGCACATCTCAGAATTAGGCCAGAATCCCTTTGTGTTTCAATTTTTTCGTGTGAATGATATTAATATGGGCGTACCAAACTTTTTCTTCTTGAATCCGAGCTATCTTCAAATTTTAATATGGGCTTTCTTCTTGTTATTCCAAACTTAAACTAGATATTTAAAATGGATCAATATTTATTATCAAAATCAATACTAAGATTTGTAAATTGCATTTCATCAAAACCATAATCAACATTTATTATCAAAATACATTCTAGCTTCTAACTCATCAGAATCATTAATTAAAAAGGAATTCATCAAAACCATAATCAACATTTATTATCAAAATACACAGTCACGCACAAGAGTGTTTATGTTATTAATGAAAATTTAATTTGCATTAATATGCTCCAAACAGTGGAAAATGATCTTCAGCTGTCAAGTTCTCTTTCTTATTGTAAGCAAATAATAATAATAATAATTAATAAATAAATCATTTTATTTGAAACTACTTTTCTCCGAAATTATTTCCGAATGAATTATTTTCTGAGAAATAAAATCTTACATATAACAGAACATTAAAAGTAGAAAATATAAATTACTAGATGATACAACGGAATATCCCTATTGTTCGTCCAAGAAGCCATTTTTTTATTATTTTTTCTAACGAACACGTGTGAACTTTCCATGAGTTCGATAAATTCGGTATGAAAACCTATTAAATTGAAACAATCAAAATTGATATTAGAGAAAATCAAATCAATCGAATATTTAAGAAAAAAACAAACTAGACCAATCGAACTGTATCTTAATTTAACTGAATAGGTAAAAATATCAAATTCAACAAATTGAAATAAACAAATCAAGTTGAGTTAGATTTTGGTTTCCGTTTTGATTTTGCACTCTCCTGTAATGAATGATTAAGAAACGGTTGGAATTAGTGAATTCTACCTAACTTTTCTGCAAACCTCCTGCTTTATTTTTTACATGAAAGCTCCAATAGCTGTGCCTACTTTCAAGAGCAAAGCAGCATCTTCCGGAAGATGCAATTGAATCTACCCCAAAAGGTCAAAAAAAGTCATGGCCCTACCATGTTCACTGAAATTAATAATTATATGTCTGTATTTTGAATAACGGAAACAAAACATTATTTAGAGGCTCAGTAGTTGAAAGTGCCTAAATAATTAGAATGATGATGTTATAAACGTGAGTAATTTGTTTTATTATCAAACAAGTATAAGTAAATGTATAATTATAAAGATGTAATTAGAGAGAATCATTAATTTCAGACAAAGTCCAACCAAAAGACAGGAAATTCACATGATATTACTAATATAGATACATAGTTTGTGGAAAAGCTGCCACAGCGTAAAAAAAAAAAGGGGAAACTTGTATTTTAGGCGGAGATGTATAAAGAAGTATTGATAGGATAAAATGCAGGACTTTTAAGATTTGCTCAGCGTAGTTTAAGCCCTTTAAAGTATCTTTCAATAACGTTTATTGTAGCAAAATGCTTTATATTAAAAGAAATTTTGCTAGAATTAGATTGATGTCCTTCTTTCCAATCATTCAAGTGGTATCTCTATCCTCTATATTGTGCAAAAAATCTTTCACAATTTGTGTAGCCGGTATCAACAAGATAATATTGTTCTATATAAAATTATGGCAATAATTTTTAAAATAAGTTATTAACTAAAACTATAACTCAAATAATATGCACTTACCATAAGGAACTCTTAATCCATTTTTCCTAGTTATAGCATCCCAAAGAACTCAACTATCAGTAATCGATCCCTCCCAACCGGCCAATACATAAATAAATTACATATCTTGTCAATAAACTTCAAGCACATTGTAGCAATTTCACTTTTCCGTAATTGATATCTAGGTCTATCTTCTCTAGGCACTTTGACTCAAATATATGTGTCATCTAGAGCCCCAATACAATTCTAAATAGAGAAGTAATTTATGTTAATTAATCATTAATTATTTTTGAAAAATATATACATAGATAGATATTAAAGAGTCACAATAGTACCTTAAACCATTTTCACCTCAGGTCTATTGAGTTGTTAGAAACCGCATATGATTTCTTTAATTGGAGTTCTTGCAAACGGATGACAACTTTCAAGACCTCCCTAAAATGTCTACTAGTAGTTTCCTCAGATATCTTAAATCTCAATTTTATGCTCTTATTTTTAACATGATGAGCTAATATATACAAAAAAAAAATATTACAACTTGCTCATCTTTCGGTATAAATTTAGTTTTCTTTAAAACGCCTTCATATTCAAGTAAATAACATAACTTATTAAATGAGTTTCTATTCATTCTTAATTCTGATTTACAAACATCATCTCTCTTATATGCCATTTCATTCAACAATTTTTTCTTAAGAAAAAATTATTAGTATAGCTTTTTTCTCAAATAATAAGAGCTAATATACGTTGCTACCATTCAATATAATTGAAAAAGCCAATTTATTACATTTAGAAAGTCTAACCATTACGATAATATTACTAATTTCTTTCTCCTCTTTATCAACTTCCTTGTGGCCAGACTGTGGTGAGCCATTTTTCTTTAATATTACATTAATATATATATATATATATATATATATATATATATATATATATATATATATATATATATATATATATATATATATATATATATATATATATATATATATATATATATATATATATATATATATATATATATATATAGACACACACACACACATTCGTAACCATAGTGCATAAAAAATATTTTAAACAAAAAACATAAGTTAGGAGCATCTACAGAGAGCAGAATTAAACTTGTAAGCATACAAACACATAAGCCTAAATGATTAAGTTCTTCTTTCCAATCATTCAAGTGGTATCTCTATCCTCTATATTGTGCAAGAAATCTTTCACAATTTGTGTAGCCGGCATCAACAAGATAATATTATCCTAAATAAAATTATGGCAATAATTTTTAAAATAAGTTATTAACTAAAACTATAACTCAAATAATATGCACTTACCATAAGGAATTCTTAATCCATTTTTTCTTGTTATAGCATCCCAAAAAACTCAACCATCAGTAACCGATCCCTCCCAACCGAGCAATACATAAATAAATTACATATCTTGTAAACAAACTCTAAGCACATTAGTAGCAATTTCACTTTTCTGTAATCGATATCTAGGCCTTTCGTCTTTAGGCACTTTGACTCGAATATATGTGTCATCTAGAGCCCCAATACAATTCTAAATGAAGAAGTAATTTATGTTAATCATTAATTTTTTTTGAAAAAAATATATAGATATTAAAGAGTCATAATAGTACTTTAAACCATTTTCACCTCAAGTCTATTGAATTGTTAGAAACAACATCTAGTTTCTTAAATATGATTCCTTGCAAACGGATGACAACCTTCAAGACCTCCTCAAAATGTCTACTAATAGTTTTCTCGAATATCTTAAATTTCAATTTTATGCTCCTATTTTTGACATGATGAGCTAATATATGCAAAAAAAAATACAACTTGCTTATCTATCGGTATAAATTTAGTTTCCTTTAAAATCCCTTCATATACTCAAGTAAATAACATAACTTATCAAATGAGTTTCTATTCATTCTTAATTCTAATCTACAAACATCATCACTCTTATATACCATTTCATTCAACATTTTTTTTCTCAAGAAAAAATTATTGGTATAGTTTTTTCTCAAATAATAAGAGCTGATATATTTTGCTACTATTCAATATAATTGAAAACACCAATTTATTACATTTAGAAAGTCTAACCATTGTGACAATATTACTAATTTCTTTCTCCTTTTTATCAACTTCCTTATGGCCAGATTGTGGCGAGCCATTTTTCTTTAATCTTACATAAAAAAATATATTTTATGTACATTCATAACCATAGTGCATAAAAAATATTTTATAAAAAAAATAAGTTAGGAGCATCTACAGAAAACATAATTAAACTTGTAAGCATATAAACACAAAAAGCCTGGATTAAGTAGGTCATTCATAACCACAATGCAGCTTTGCCTATTGCCTAACAAGGGTGAATATGCAACTGAAGTGGCTGGAGGGATAGAAGAATAATGGAAAACATTTCTCTATATTTTAAGTTATTTGAGAGCTAATTTTTCAGGCCTTTAAGGTAACTTGCACAAATACTTGTATGAATAGGATCATTAGGGATGTATATAGGCACATTGGGCATATCAAGCATGATATTTAACACCAATTTAACCTAATCAATTTTAGCTAAAACTGTCACGGGTGGCTTGGCTATGTTGTGTTTCAAATTATATAATACTACTCATTATAAATCAAATGAAACCAAATGTGTCATAAATCACCAAAGACTATGTTTTGATAAAAGACAACACCAATGCATTTTGAAAACTAGAAAATGAGAAGCAACATATACTGCCCCAATATAAAAATGGCTACTTGGATGAAGCCATGAACTGGTTAAAAATAATTTCATTAGCATGTGGATGATGAACTTCTATGCACAAAAGATAAAGATTTAGCTTATATCACAACTTATCATGGTCGTTTCCCTCAATGGAGTCTCTTTGTTAATGTCATGGGCAACAATAAGGAAAAGCTCACAAGGTATACTCTGTAAATGGGTTTAGTTGTGCAAGTTAAACATGATCTCACCTAAGCAATTTTTATACTTAATACCACGAGGCCGTTCAATGTAGATAGATTCTATTTAGCAGGGTAGAGAATGCAAAAATACATGGCATTCTTCCTTATATTTAGAGAATATTTTAATGTTTATTATATTAATACTTAACATTACCAATAAGTTTAGGTTGTTCCATTGGAATGATGGAAATTTCAATTATTTATCACAAACCATAACCGACTTATTTCAATCTAAACTGTCAATTATGTTCAGGTTTATTAGGCTCATCAATTGGGACAAGTTTTATATAGTCATATAAGGATCAACAACCATATACCTACAATAGTGATAAGTCCCACAATATTCACTAGTTCACGATTCTATCAAAGTAAACAGTTGAAATCAATATATAAGCAAATAGTGGAAAAGAAATTAAAATTAGTAGAAGAAATGAAAAATTACTAGACGAAGAAAGAAATGAATGATACCCACTTACCAATTTTTAAGTATAAAAGAGCAATTAAACCCTAACCTTTAGCAAAATTTATAGATACGTTAGAGGGATCATCTTCGAATATCAGTAATTTCAATGAATTAAATCTTTACGAGGTAGTCTTCAAGATTCTTATCGAGCATTGGGGAAAGACAAACAAAGAAGAGGGCGCAAAATAGAAAAGAAAATAAAAGACAAAAAAGAGCGACAAGGGACGAAAAGAATAATGTGAAAATAAGAGCATAAGAGACAATGGTTTAGGCGTGTAGAGAGAAGCCGATGTAATGAGAAATACAGAAAAAATTTAGGGATTATTAAATGTATTAAAAATTTTCTCTATGTATATCATTGCATCATATTATTAAATATTTAAGTTAACAAACACATGATTAATTACATTACATTCCTTTACTGTTTGCCAAACATCACCTAAGAGTTTTTAATGATAAAAAAAATCCAATAATCAACCATCGCTAAAAGTCATGCCATTAATCATTAAAATCTTAGGTATAATACAAGTTAAAATTGAAGGCATCACAAACAAGAATGTCGAGGAACACCCCATCGTCCATCAATTATGAAATGCATCTTCTTTAATTATTTTACTTTACCTAATACATATGAAATATGGGTGTATATGAATCTGAATCTTTCTGTACTGAGCCAAAATATCGAAAAAAAATCTAGAACCAAATTATACCATTGACTTTTTTAACTAAAATCGAACCAAATTGTACTATTGTTTTTATTTGGAATGGATTTGGATATTTTATTTAAAATTGGATTGAAAATTATTTTGAACTGATTCGAACTTTTAAACCAAAAGAACCAATGTTTATTAATTTTTATATATAATACTAATAATTTATATATAAATATTATTTATAATTTCTATTCTACATGCACTATATAAATTTAAATTAATAATTATTTCTATTAAATATTTTATTGTATAAAATTAAGATATAATTATGTAATAAATTACACTAAATATTTTAATTATTAATAAAATAAATTTAATTATTATAATAATTATTATATCTATATAAATATGAATGTATAATTAAAATAATTTGTATTTAATTTAATTTATCTTTAATGTCACTTAATTAGTGCTTAACTTTCTTTTTGTATAAATATTTATATAGATATGTAAATTAAGCAATTTACACATAAGTAATTTACCAATTAATTTTATTTATTTTTAGTGTCACTCAATTAATATTCATCTATATTGGCACAACAACAATATAAGTGTGTAAATTAAAAATGTAATTATATATAGTTATTATTTGTAATAAAATCTTACCAATTAATTTTATTTACTCTTAATATCACTCAACTAGTATTCATGTATTTTTAACACAATACATATATGAGTATGTAAATTAATAATATAATTATATATAGTTATTATTTATAATAAAATTTTACAAATTAATATATTATATGTATTTAATTACCTTACCAATTAATTTCATTTATTTTTAGTGTCATTCGATTAATACTTATTTATTTTTGCATATTAACTAAACGAATAGTTGAGTTATAAATCAATAATATAATCATATATAGTTATTATATATAATAAAATTTTATCAATTAATATAATTATACGAGTATATAATCACCTTATCAATTAATTTCATTAACTTTTGGTATCATTCAAATAGTACTCATTTATTTTTGGCTTAATAGTATATGAATGTATAAATTGATAATATATTTCTAATAGTTATTATATATAATGAAATTTTAGTTATACATTTAAAAATGATACAAGAGAAAAAAAAATTAAAATTTTTAGAGGCAATTAAGAATAAAACTTGAGAGTTTTTAAGGGGAAATTTTTTTATTTTGAGTTTTTGGAGTGACTAAAAATTCAATTTAAGAAATTTATATTTTTAAAATATTAAAAGATAAATTATTTGAGGAAAAAAAATAAAAACATAATAGTAAGTTAGCCCTTTTGACATTTTGAGCTGGTGAAAGATGAATGAGCCAAATTATCCAATTTTAGTTAAAATTGCTAGAAATTTCATGGCTATTCAGTGCTCGACTGTAGTTTTTAAATCAGTTTTTAATATTAGATAAAGGATTTTAGACAAACTTCGAAATTATTTAACTTTAATTTCGATCGACATTCTTATTTATTGCTAAAACTTGTTTAAATCGGCGAAACTTTTGTTTTCAGAGACATCAACTTAAAAATTTAAATCAGATAATTATTATATTTGTATAAATTCTTAAATTGTGTATTTAATATTTTGATTTTTTTTGTCTAATTATTTTAATTTCTGTATTTTTGTTGATATTACTCAAAATCCTCCAATCAATGCAAACATAATATAGAAAAATATTGCCGAATGTTAATTTTAAAATTTTATATTTTAACTTAAATTTTAATTGTACTTATTGATTTATTTTAATTGTATTGTATTTATTATTGTGTGTATTTATTTTGCAAATTTTTAAAAATATTAAATTATCCAAAATATTGAATTGCATTATATTGTATTATTTAGTACTAAAAATCAAACTTAACCAAATTTTACAGAATTTTCATAAAAATTATACCGAATTATCCCGAATTTACAAGTAAATAACAATACTTAATTTTTAAAATACCAAAAATTTCAAGACAATATAAAAATTTACAAATTGTATCGTACCGTATACACCCCTAATTATGAAATCTCCTATTTTTTCCAATTTATTTACTTAGTTTCACATTTTTATTTATTTTAACTAATCTAATTATTTTTTAAATTATTAATTTTTAAATTCTAATTTATTTAAATGAATTTAATTTTCTAAATTTTTATATTAATAGTGCATATGCTATTAATCGTTTAAAATATGTGTAGAATTAGCATATGCACTATCAATAAATTATGATAATTATGCATATATAAATTTGACCCAATCTAAAAATTCAGACTAAGTCAGCCTAAAAAAATTAACCCAAACCCTATGCAACTCAAAAGCTTGTCTATCTAGACCAACGCAAAATGATCCATTAAATTTTACTCCAGACGAACATGTTTCATGTGATCCAATAAGCATCAATTGTACCAAATGAGTTGATATACCAAATTTATACCAATTAAAATTTTTTTTATACCAAACATGCCCAACTCGATTCTAATCCATTCAGAACCAAAATCAACCCGGCTCGAATTTGATCCAACCAAGATAGGCCTGCATTTTATTTGTACATGTTTATCCATTCAAATTCTAGTTAGACCAAACCTGAATCCGGTCTAATCCAAAGTGAGCCTGGTTTTATTTATGCAACTTGTACAAAAAATATTTACAAATTTTGGTTAGGTTTGGCTCAGCCCAAACTCAATCCATCTTAACCCAAAATTCGATCTAGTCTAGAGTAGACTTGAATTTTATTTATTCATACTTGTGTGAAAAAAATTCAAATTTCAGTTAGGCCCAATTTGAGTTTGAGCCAACATAACTCAGCCCGAACCCGAAGTAGGCCTATATTTTATTTAAGCAGGCTTGTGGAAAAAAAACTAAATTTCGATTAGACGCAGCCCGACCCGAACCTAATCCATCTTGACTCGACGCAAACCAAACATCACCTAACTTAGCCCGAAGTAGATCTTTATTTTTTTATGTCAGTTTTTGTAGGAAAAAATTTCAAATTCTAGTTAGATTGGACTTGAACTCGATTCATTTCGATTCTGCTTGAACTCAACTTATTTCATTTATTATGTTGATTGTAATTATAGTAAGAGTGAATTTTCATTAAAAAAAAAAGAGGTATGACCCACATATTCACCCATTAGGGTTACTAAGTGACCCATTTGGATCACCACGTGTCCATTTAGGCTAACATGCGCCTATTAGAGCCACTAGGACTGTGCAAATGGTCGGTTTGGTTTGGTTTTGGATCAAACCGAATAAACCAAAAATTGAATTTTCTAAATTTAAAGAACAAAATCGAAAATAAAAAATTTTAAAATCGAATTAATTTCGATCGGTTCGATTCGGTTCAATCGATTCTGGGTCAATATGGATTTCTTTTTTATTGGGCTTTTAACCTATATGGGCTTCTGAATTAAATTAACTTATATTTAATAAAATAAAATTATTTAAAATAACTAAAATTGAAATAATGTATATAAATTTATTATATTATGTCTATAATAAATATTAATCAAAATTATATTAAAAATATATTTCTAAATAATATTTAAAAATACATTAAAAATCTTTCAATAAAAAATTTATATAAAATAAATATAATATAAGTCCATATAACATTAAAAAAATTAGTGATTTAGTTTTTTAGAGTAAAAAACTGTAAAAATAAAAAATCTAAAGTAAATTATTGGTATGTGTTAAAGTATGATAAAATATGATTTAGAAAAAGTGGTGAGATTGGCATTTGTTAAAGTTAATTATTGCATATTTTATTATGACATGTCAAAATTAGTTGAAATTTTATATAATGGCACAATAGTATTTGTTTTTTAGATTTTTTTAAAGTAAAAAAAATTATTAAATTAAAAATTTAAAGAAAAATTATTAAATTAAAACTTTAAAGTAAAAAAATTGAGAAAACATAAAAGATTAAAGTATAAAAAAAGTAAATTAATATTTTTTAAAGTAAAAACAAACTGCAAATACAAATATCCCTACGTGGATTCAAACTTGGGACCTTTTGGCTTTATTTGTGATCTCACACCACTTAACCAAGCTATATACTCTAAAACATTAGTACTATAAACACTACAAGAAAATTTCATTTTCCCAACGGAAATTACTGATGAAATTGAGTAAATTTTCGTAGGGAAACGAATTTATTGACGGAATTTAGAAACGAAAAATGGTGAAGGAGATCCAGTTGTAGGTACCTTTGCCGACGGAAAATAATGACCTTCGCTAATTTCGTCGAGAGGTGCAGACCAAAAACTGTCGTCATTCGTCATATTTATCGACGGAATTATATTTTTCGTCGGAAATTTTACCGATGGAAATAAGTATTCCATAGGCAAATTTTCGATGGAATGATTAATTCTATAGGTAAATTTAACGACGATATGTCATTTCCGTCGGTAAATTTGCCTTATGCTAAAATAATTTGCGACAAAATTATCCGTCACTATTCCATCACTAAAAATATTATATATTTTTGACAATTATTTAATAATCAACTAAGATCAGTATTTCTTATATATTTTTTCAGCCTTGGCTTGTCTTGGTATAACAACTTGCACCATTCATCACTATGCTGTCATTTTTAACAACAAATTATTTGAACAAAAAGAATATATATATATATATATATATATATATATATATAACTTCATACACTATAACATTTATATTATCTCACCTTTAATGATAAAAGTAAAATATATTAATATTAATTTTCTTGCTAGGAAGATTTATCATTTTTCTCTTGAATTTAGAACTTATGTGAAAACACCCAAACATGCAAAATACTAGATAAGCTAACATCAAAATAAACTAAAGTTGAGACCTTTTATGAGTTAGAGATAAACAAATATTTATATGTGTTAAAGGAAAAAAGGATGTCACATGCTTAATCAATTAGCAGCACAGATTTTGGATTAAAAAAAATAACTTGGAACACAAGCTAAGGCATAAAACTAAGTGACAATAATAACCATATATATTCTTCTCACTCTCTAATAAGAAGTTTCCTGGACACGTGGTAATATTATAAGATCTACATAAATTTAGTATCAAAATTATTGTATTGTAGTTCGATATACCTATATATACAAAGGTATACCGAAATAAAAAATTTGAATTGGTTAATGGACTTAAGTATATTAATATGATATACATAATTTAAGTATCAAAATTATTGAATTACAGTTTGACATATTTGCATGTAAAAAGGTACAAAGTTAAGAAGAAAAAGAAGAAAAAGAAAAAAAAAGAAGAAAAAATTTGTAACGTGATTCATTAAAAGCCATGTTCTTATATCTTTTTTTGTGTCTAATTTTCCCTACGAAAATCAAAGTGTAATCAATTAGCAGCACAAATTTTGGATTAAAAAAATAATAATAAGTTGGAACACAAGCTAAGGCATAAAACTAAGTGACAAACACGTGGCCATAAAAGCATAGGTATTATCTTTAAATACAAATGTTAATTTTCAAGGCTACATTTGCATGTAACAGCATAAAATAATGCACGTTTACCTGAGAAATTCACTGATTTTGCTGGCTGAATTAGTACAACCTGCGACTGCTTCACTACTTCAATTGCTTACCTACAATGAAATTATATATAATTCATCAAAATTTATAATGTTTTGCTTCATTCATATCATTATCATGTTACCACCCAGTCATCATCGTTGTTTTTGAGAAAAAAAAGTAATTAATGCCTATATATATATATATATATAAAAGATTTTTTAGGTGGAATTGTTTTGCTTAAGATATATTAAAAAAGAACCATTATAAGAACCAAATATCTAGCATAAGAAAGAATATGATATGGGATAGAATCATGATTGTGCTTATGTGACTTTAAGATATGGGATTCTAAATAGGGTCTGATTGAGCTTATGGGACCTTTAACCATAATTCTAGATTATTAGGGTCTAGCACAACTACAACTTAGGAAGCTGTAAAGAGTGTTTGCAAAATTGATAATCAGAGCATGATCAACATCAGTTACCGTTGATAAGAACACCCACAATAATAAACAAAATACTATAAAATCCAACAAGTTATATATTTCCCTCTCTAACAAAGAAAAAATAAATCAATTAGACATCAAAGATGTAATAAGAGGATAGTTTCACCATTACAAAAAGCATTTGCAAGAGCAAACATATAATACCAGTAAAATAATAAGCATTATACCATCTGTGAAATAAACATCAGAGTCATAAATAAATCATCATTATTATGATTCAATATTGTAAAGTTCATTGAAAAACAGTCAGGACAATGTCAGTTAGCAGCTAGAAACTCAGAACCTATATGCAAAAGAACTGAAGAATTACAAACAAAGAAGAGAAATTTAAAACATGACAAGAGGACAACCACATTCTATGAAAATAAGAACAAGAGTGAAACATATACATTGGATGCTTCATAAAAATGAAAGCATTATACATATCACTAACAATTTCTGCAAACTGAAAGATGAAAATATGGAATTGTAGTCAATCCACCCTAAATAGAAACAGTAAGTACCTTCAAAACTGTTCCTTAGGAAGCCAAATAAATTTATTTTGCTGCAGTAAAAAAATGCATACTCTACTGACATAATAACTTGAAGATAGGTAAAATTCTCACATCTATACAAATCAATTAAACCTTAATATCTTCTGCTTTTCTATAGAGGGACACATGTCAGACGAAAAAACATTGAATAGAAATGATCCAAACATTCAATTTGAGAAAATCATTTCTAATATTGCTTTTTATTTCTAATACCAAAATGAATATTGCTGCAACCCATGTTTGAGACATAGGTGAGGAGATTAAATACAAGAGCTTTGTTAGTGTAAAAATAAAAAAAAAAAATTGTGGATGCAACAAATGAAGATAGAAGTACAAAAAGTACATTCAATGGACCAGAAACTGATGTCAATTTACACAAAAACATTTTACAGCTAAAACAAATATTTACAAGGAAAAAGACATTAGATGAGAAACTTCTACTAGATGTTTAAAAAGATACGCTCTGTACAAATCAATGATTTCAAACTTGCAGATTTTCCTAGGAGGCCAAAGCAATCACAAATGTGCCACCGATAAACAGATTCTTAGAAAAAGCAATTCCTACAATAAGACTGCTATAAAGGCCAGCTTAACCTCAGATCAAATTCTGTACTTGGCAAACTTCAAAATCATAAAGACACCAGATTTAACAAGGATCTAAAGTCTACTTTTACTTTGATATCTTATGGATAGAAAATCAAATTCATTATTTGAAGTTGAATTTTAAGAAACTCACCACAACTGAAGAAAAGGAATGCCCTAAGCCTGAAAATACTGTTCCAATGCAGAGTGTGAGAAGCATACAAAGAATAAGGAAAAGCCAATAGTATTTCCATTCCTTTGATATGATTAACAATGATCTCCAAGTCAAAACTATAATCCTTGTAGCGCTGCTAGCTTTTCCATTATTTTTAAGATACAGACCTTCCTGCAGAAATGATCACATATGAGAAGAAAGTTAAAATTCTAAAAACTAGGCACTAATGGAGTTAATGCGTTGTTATCTTCCACTTCTCTTGAGCAAAAGGATTGGACTATAATGATATAATCTAATCCAGGCATTATAATTGTTAATCCCATCAGTCACATTTAAAATTTTCCTCAGAATCAAAACTAACCAGTGTAATTGGAGCAAATGCTAGAAAAATGACATCTATTATGATTATTTTGCCCACTACCAATCAAGGAGTGAGCTAACAGCACTTCAAGATACCACAAGATACCACCAAGTGTCAAGAATAGTGGAATTGTCAATTATAATGCAGACAATATAATTGTTAATTCCAATAATCATATTCTAAATTTTCTTCAGAATCAAAACTAACCACTGTAGCATGTGTCAATAATAATGATGTGTACAATGAAGACTTAGTGTGTGCAAAGGTCAAAAACCAAAAAATGAAGAAAAAGGTCTAACTATAAGAGTTCATAAATCTCACCTTTTCTGTGAGTCTCAATATCATTGTTTCACCTGCAGCAACATCAGTAGATGATTTATATGTTGCTTCTAGGGTACGTAATTATAGAAAGATTCCAAATTCTTAAGTAATGCTTTCTACATAGAAGACAACCATAGCACTCAGTTAAATCCTTAAGTAATGCTTTCTACATAAAAGATGGAATGGTGACAAGATTGTGTACGCAAACAACAAATGTTAATGTCATGCACAAGACTTCAAAAAACTTTAACAATTTTAACATTAAATAAGTTCCTAAAAGAACAAAAGAAAGAAAGAACTATCTCCTCTGAAACTGTCACACACAATAATCTACTTTGGAAATTTGAAATTCTCTACACATTCATAGTGTCCCACCAATAGATTTTGGTTACATGCAGATGAGATAACCTACTTAAAATAGATTTTGGTTTGAAACTGATATATGCAAAACATTGTATCCTCATCACTACATATAAAATGGTTCTCATAGAAGAAATATAAAATATGTGTGCAATGATTGCCATAAACAATTCAAGGAAAACAATCTCCATGCCTATCACCTAATTCCTTAAGCATGCATTTATCATGCCCCATAATTTTGGATCTAAATCACCATTAAACCCTAAATAGATTTAAAAATAGAGAAAAGTTACCAAGAAACTTGAGATCCACCGCCGATTCCAGGAGATAGCAGCGTCTCCACTGCAGATGATGGCTGTAGCGTCGTTGCTGCAAAGTGACGCGATTAAGCTATATTTGACTCGAGAAAATCGTCGGAGACTTCGGCGGTTCTTGAAAGCGAATCTTCAGAAGCAATGGACGACGACTCTAGATGGCCTTCACGGTGGCTTTCGAGGTTACCATCGGCTATTGGTGGTGGTTGGATTAAGGTCCGATCAAAAAACATCATTTTGCCCTAGGAAACGATAGTGCTGGTGGGAGAACTACCTCACCTTTCATTTTTCTAATTATTTACTTTCTTGTTCAAGTCCGCCTACGATTTCCTTTTATAGGTCCGCAGAATTAAAATCGGTTTTCATTATAATTTTTTTCATTTTGGTTTAGGAGAAGGGCAAATAATATTTGGAAATTATGCATATTTGCTTTTAAACTATGGTTTGTACCAAATTTACACTTAAGGTTTTGGGATATATTTACTTATTAAATATATTTTTGGGTCAAAATTATTTTTATTTCATACAATTAGCTTCAATTTATTATTGAAATTAATAAAATCTTTTTCTACTTTAAGTAAAATTTTTTACTTATTTTTCTTAATAATCAAGCAATATTCAAAATTTACTGATTTAATTAATTTAAATTTATATTAAACAGATCTGCAAACACAGGTAAATTGTATTTTTTAAATCTTTAAAAATACTTATTAGAATTCAAAACAGGTAAATCGTATTTATTAAATTTTTATTAAAATAGTTTTTTTATATTTTTAAATTATAGCTTTTCGAATTGTAACATTCAATAATATATTTATTATATATTTTATAGTCGTTTCTGTACATTCAATGTAGCCATCGGAATATCAGCCAAGGGACCCCTTTACTATTAGAATTAATAGAACGAATCACACTTTTATCACCAAACTACATTAGGGTTAAAGTTTTTCATTATATATATATATATATATATATATATATATATATATATATATATATATATATATATTTTGCTTAATTTCTTGTTAAACTAAAAGAACCAATCAAAATACTGGAGTAATCAGCTATCCTTCATTCAAGAGTTTTCTTAATGAGAGCAAAAAGATTGGTGATTTTTCTTTTTTCTTTTTAATCTATTTAATAACTTTTCTTTAAAATTATAGGGACTTATGCTATTAACATTATTATTATTATAAATTCTCTACTTAATTTAAGTTTTAAATAAAATTTCTGCTTAATAAACATTTTTAAATAAAAAGTTTAAAATTAATTTTCAAATATTTATCTCAAAAAAAAATTCAACTCTAATGCTATAGTTTAAAGAAAAGGTTCAATTTAGTTCCTCAACTCTTCCAATTTGAATTTCTAAGCTCCCAACTCAAGTATAATAAAACATATGATGCTATCTCTTTCCTTTAATGACTATATTATTAATATAGTCATTAAATAAAAATTTACATCAATTTAGTTTAGATTAACTTATAGTTTAATTAATTAATTAATTAATTTACTGAAATTAAAATTTATAATTTTATGGTTTTAAATTAAAGCCACGGTCTAATCACGAATAAATAACATGCAGATATAAAAAGATATCTTCTAAAATAAACTAAATTACATGTAATGAAATAATCAAATTTTACACATAGTTCTATTTATAAATCATTATTAACTTAATCATATTATGAAATAATCAAAATTTATATATTATTTTTAAAAAAATAAAGTTGTTAAAAGAAAATAAAAATATAACAATTATAAATTATAACAACAATTGATTTTTATGAAAATTACCGACGGAAACATGATTCCGTAGGTAAATTACCGACGGAATATAATTCCCATCGGTAATTTACCGACGGAATCATATTTCTGTAGGAAAAATACCGACGGAAAAAATTTCCGTAGGTAAATTACCGATGGTAAAATGATTCTATCGGTAACTTACCGATGGCATTATATTTCTTCCGTCGGTAAATTCCGACGGAATTATATTTCTTCCGTCGGTAAATTACTGACGGAGTCATTTCGTGGCCTATTTCAGGCGCGAAAATTGGCGTCAATTTAACGATGGAATTTTTTATTTCCGTCGGTAAATGTTTGGCGGGATAATTTCCCTCCTTTATTTAAATACACAATTTTCTTCAATTTTTTCTTACGGAACAATTTTTTTTGTTGGAAATTAGAATTTTTCTTGTAGTGACAGTGTATATATATATATAAAGTCCAGTCGGCTCGTTTTTTCTTTTTTTTTTAATTTTAAGAATCGAACCGAACCGATTCTAATTCCCACCAAATAAAGTGTTGAAAGTTGAAACTGTGTGAAGGTTTATTCTATTTGAATCAATGTTATTAAAATTGGATTATATAATACAAAATAATATATATTATACCTAATATATTAAATATAATAATACACCACAAATCTTTATCTTTGTGTAAAACGATGTATTCCATTAATTCATACTGCTGCAGTCTTTATCACTATTATCGCTGTTGTTACCACTGTTGCCGCCGCTACCTTCGCCACCATCACCGCCACCATTTTTATGTAATAATGATAAGTTCTGGTCAATCAAATAGTGATAATTTAAAATTAAATTATTAATGAAATATTTTATTTTTTTGTATTTCATTAAAAAATATACATTAAATCCATGAGTTGGTCCAAACCCGTTCAATCCATTTGAATATTGGCCCATTTATAACCTATATATTTTGACCCATTTATAACCCAACCCAAAATCCATCCAACCCGCCTATTTGCCACCTCTAGCGCCAATTATACTGGTTAATTGCAATTTTTCGGTATTTTTGTCCAGCACTAATATGTATGACCGTGATCTAGCAGTGTGGACATCCCGCTCTTGAGATTGTACTTGTTTCAATCCAATTTTGGTTTATTCTAAACTTAGTACGAATACTATAAGCAGAGTTTTAATTAGTTCCTGCCCAAGCAAAATATAATTAGGGACTGAATATATAAAACATAATAAAACAGTAAATTTCTAAATATTATCAATATAATGCTATGTTATATATATAATGTTTTTTCTAATTTCCGAACCAACTTGGCTTCTACAAGTTTATTTTGAGTACATATAGACATGCTTAACTCCAATAATTGAAATATATTTTATGGGAATAATAAGAAAAACAAAATCAACCAAGGGAAAAAAAAAGGATAAAATAGGTGTGAATTGCGAAGAAGGAAGATTCTAGACTCTAAAATTGTAGAAATAAATGAAATAGAAACTCAATAATGGACCAAAGAAATTGAATAATGGTAGATAAAGAATAATTATAATAGATATAGCAGGAAGATTAGAAAATACATTTTTGAGGAAAGTGAAAAATGAACGTGATAATGGTCCTATTACACTATCTTTCAAGTATGGACCCCATCAATCAAATAAATTATGGACCACATACGTATATCCAGTATTTTCTTTCTTTATTTTTTCCTTGCAAGGAGAGAGCAAAAACCGACACATATACATCATCGAATGGAGAATATTAAAGGATCGATGTATCACGTAACTGTGTAAATTAAAACAAATTGATTTAAAATTCTGCAAAATCTAAGTATTAAATAAATTTGTCATCTATCTAAAATAAATTGTCATCATTTGATTCAACTTCCAAGAATCTATCATATCTAAGTGCGGATAACTTATTACAAATATCCAACAAAATTTCAGAATATAATGAGAGATTTTATATTCGAATACTTTTTTTTTATAAAAAATAAAAATATATATATAAATTCGAATTTCATAAATTAAATTTAAGGCGCAATAGATTCCATTATTTTCAGGTCATCTTAAGACCGGATCAATTCGGATTTAAGTTGAATCGGATTGCAACCAAATTGATTAATTAATTTTTAAATTATTGAATTAACTTTTAATCTCATATTATTTTTTTTAAATATCAATGTATTTATTTTTAATTGCTTTTAAGTTTTAATAATAATATGTATATGTATGTATGTACATCCATATTAAAAATAAAATATATTAAAGATTCGGGTTAACCCATGATCCAACCTACTTGGATTAGTTTTGAGTCCGGATCGAGTTCATATCAGCGTTTTTTATCGGGTCCTTGCGTTGGGGTCAAAATTGACACGTCTGAATTTATGTACTCTTCATAATGCGTCATTTAATTGGCTTAATTTCATTCGTGATCACTAAAATTTGAAGATTGTAATGTTATAGTCATTATACTATGATTTGTAATGAAAAAATAATTAAATTTTTATTTTATAACAAAAAAGTCACAAAAATAAAAAAAAATCAAGAATCTGGCCACCGAAAAAAATAACTTAACTTTTATTTTGGTTAGATTGATATTATACGAATCAAGAAACAGTTGAATTGATGTTATATAAATTGCATCATTAAAAAAAATTGAATAATAAACCAAAATAAAAGCCAACTTATTTTTCCAGTGGCCGGATTCTTGATTTTTCGACTTTTATAATTTTTCTGTTATAAAATAAAAGTTGGGTAATTTTTTCGTTACAAATCATAGTATAGTGAGTATAACATTACAATTGCCGAACTTTAATGATCACAAATGAAATTAATTCCATTTAATTCTATGTACTATTTTTTATATAAATTAATATTTGTATTTACTTTAAGAAAACTCTTATACTCCTAAATGAAAAAAAAAAACTAATCTAGATTGATTTTATGAGTAAATTCATAAATCAAATTAATGAAAGAATGGCATTTAGAATAAAAAAGTTTTAAAGAAGTTGAAGAAGTAGTGGATAGTTGGTTATTAATTTTATGTGTATATAAATTATTGACTTGGTCCACAAAAATTTTATGGACCGAGCCATATGCATTTCAACACATCACATTGGTGTAGTAATTACGTTAATTGTCATACTTCTTGATAATGCTCAAATATTTAAAGTTAAGCCTAACCCATTAAAGGCCATTCAATAAGGCCCAACACTAAAAGGTTCAATGATGCCTATGCCTTCCCAGCTAGTTAGTTGAGAAGCATGGAACAAGGCAGTCCGATCGAACAAAACTCGTTCCTGATACACTGAGGCCGTTTAATACACGCCTTTATCAAATTACCATCATCTTTATGCCAACCCATACCTACGTTAGAGTAGGTCTCCTGTTCAAGATCATTATTTGAGTTCCTCAGCTCTATAAATAATAGGTTCATTTTAAAACGAGGCATATGATCTTTATATATTCTATCTCTAACCATTCTTTCCTGCTTACTAACTTAAAGTTCAGAGCGTTAATGTTCGGCCCGATCGGGTTAGCCCCCTTTTTGTAGGATTTTGCACTCCACAATCCAACCAGCCTTAACTTGTCAAACTTATATCGACTCCCTTCTTTCATTAATAAGGGTCTTCCCTTCTCTATGAAAATTCTAAATTTATCATTTGGTATTTTTGTTGAGAGTCAGTGGCTGAGCAAAAGTGCCTAACCTTTACACCATTGGGAGAAATATGGGCTCGCAGCAGCAAAAGAGGGTGAAGAAGACCCCATAAATCGCTCCCCAGGTAATTAAAAGCCTCATCTGCGAAAAAAAGGGAAAGATACATCTAATATTAAAGGAAGATGAAATTGTTTATGCCAATATTAAACGAGGATGAAACATTTTTCTCCCTCAATATCATGCATCAAGGTGCAAGTTTCCATAGTTCTCCTGTAAAAAGAGACATAAAAAGAACAAAGAACTACCTCTATACGTTCGAGCAACCTAAAATCTAGATGTTGACACTTCTGCCTCACCAGCTCCTCCCTTCAGCAAAAACAAGGCAAGGAGGAGAAAATGAAAAGTCAGAATCTGGTCGGATGTAAAGAAGGGAAAAAATCCAAGTGAGCAGGGGTCTTTTCCCTGCATCTGATCGAATTAGAAGTAAAAAGAGGAAGACGAATTGGAGAAAAGAAACACCAAGTTTGAAGAAGAACGAAATAATATGAGCCATCCAAAGGAGAACGACGTCTTTCCTTTGAGACATTACATGGCTACTGCCACGATGAGAGCAGGGAGAGACTGCAAAATGGCTTCTTCCCTCATCTCAGCATCAAGAAAGGCTGATTAAAGGATTTATTCCTAATCAAAATGATTGATAAATCCTAAAGATAGTTATGAAATTGCATTTCATGGACAAAGACGACTGGAGAAAACACCAGACAGGAAAGAAGAAAAGAGAGCCAAGAAGAACCTAAAAAACCCTTATTTAGTGATCGAAAGGCTGAAGAGTCAACACCTACTGATTGACATGTTCCCGATCAAAGAATTTAATCCTAATCCAAATGATTGATGAATTATAGGGATAATTATAAAATTGCACCCTATGGATAAATACATTTGGATGATAAAGTCTAGTATAGCCCGCTACCTTCCATAGAAAGGAAAGTGAAAAGAAAAGCTTGATCCAACGAGACAAAGGTAAAGAAGGCCCTAATGGTGCTTCTATCCTTTAAATTAGAGCCAAAAAGAGCGGTTAAATACCATTCGAAAATAGATAAGTTGATCGAATTCGATTGATGGATTCCCGGCCAAGGCAGACTTTTAGCTACAATTGAAGACAAACTCGATTGACGTGCATTCCGATCTTAAAAATAATCTCGATCAAAAGATCGATGAAAATTTATTATAATCCCGATCGAAATATTGATAAAAATTTGTTATGCTCTCAATTGAAAGATCGACGAAAATTTGTTCGGTTCCCGATCAAAAGGTCGATGAATAAAATTTATCTTTCAATTTTAAATCACATCGATCGATTTTTTCCTGATCAAGCTTTCAATTTAACAAACATGATGATATACATATCGCGATTGTTAAAATAATAGATATTTACTTCAAGAAAAAATGAAAGCAGAATGGTAAATCATAAATTTATTAAAGTTCTTTTTGAAAATTACACTTGAAATTTTACAAAGAGAAAAACACAATCCTATGTCTATTGTTAATTGCTGCCACTTTTCTTCAACCCTCAAGGTGTTGCAAATATCTCCCACTTGTGGCACATCTGAACTTAAAAAATGAAAGAAGATCAGTCACAGGTTGAGAAGATTAGGACGAAAAAAGCAAAGAAAGGTAAAGGTTGCATCACCTATCGTAGCAGGTGATGCTAGGGTAGAAAAATACCCAATAGTTCATTCATCTTCCGAAAATGGTAAGAACAAAATAAAGGATTATCAGGAGGCTTCATCAGGAAAATGAGAAAAAGGAAGAACAAGAAGATAGATAAATAGCAGAATGAAGGCACAACCTTATTTATAGGAGTCCAAAAGAACATGTGGCAACTCCAATAAATGAAAATTTAAAAAAATAAATTGTCACAATTAAAGCCCAAAAATCAAAGCGATAAAAGAGCAATTACTCAATGCCGTTTTCCAAAAGACACAATAAAAGACAATGGTTCAAAAAAATCGATGATGAAATAGCCACAAATTAATGATATAGTTAATGCAGGCTAAACAATCGACGTGAAAAGTTTAAAAAGATCATCAACAAAATCTTGACCGGTACGTACCGATCGAAATAAGTTTACATTTGCAACTCGTATTCAATAGCTCAACTTGTCGAGCTAAGGGCATTATATACCACAAATTGATATTCGTTCTGATTGGGAGCAAAGAATTTAGGTCATCATCAAGATTACCTTCAATTTACTGACATCATAACATAACCAAAAGAAGCTTGAAGGATACAAAGAACTCTTAAAGAGTGAAAGGATTCAAAGGGATAACAAATTAGCCCGATCAGACTAAGGCTACAAATAACACACTAGTAGGATGCTCTGAGACCCCGTACACTCGGACCCCCCTTTCTTTCTCTCATTTTTGGTTTTAGATATTATTGGAAATATCAATGCACAAAGTTCATCCAAGGTAACAAATAAAATGGTACAAGCATAAAAAAGAGCAAGACAAGTAAGAGAAACTAGAAGCTAAAATTCATTAAACTTTTTAAAGATACAAAGAGCATCAAACAAAGAACCTTTTTGCTCGAATACATTACAAAAAAAATCCACAGTTTGCTACAACAAACACACCTTTCATTCCGCAATTCTCTTCCATCAAGTTAGCATTAGGAAAATAGAGAAGAGAGTACGAACTTACATCCCCTAACATGGCCCCAAGAAAGTTCAAGATTGAAAGCCAGAAGAGACAACAAGGGACGAAGGCTATGTGACCTACTGTGGCAAGTCATACAGTGTTAGGAAAGAACCTAGTGATTCATTCATCTTCCTAAAATGTAAAGGCAAAAGTAGGAAAAACTAAATAATGATCAGGTGGTTTCGTGGAGAAGAAGAAGAAGAAGAAGAAGAAGAAGAAGCAAAATCCATAGGCAGAAGAAGAAAAAGACACTTATTTATAGGGATTTCTACAAACCACCTCACAAAGAAGCTCTCATGACAAACCACATGGCAATTCCAATAAATGCAAGAATAAAATGCCGCAATAAAAGGCTGAAAGACGAAACGATAAAATTTAAAAAATACACCCCTTTCCAAAGCAATATAGTCAAAGAGATAACGATTTAAATATCCGTTTTTAAATAAATAGGCCAACAACAATTGGCAACATCCTTAGGTAACCCTATTTCCTATTTCATAACAGATAATTAGCATACTTCCTTGTAGAGTCTAGAAAATATAACAGGAAAGCAAATGTGCCACAAAAGATCATCTTGAATCTTCCCATAATGAGTGAATTTTTGCCATATCTACCAAGTTGCATAAACTAGCTCAACACCGAAAGCCTAACTAGGGAAGAAAGAAGAAAAGAAAAAATGGCACAATGCATAAAGGCACAGGGCCTCACAAAACTCTTTAATGGCAAAATCGCAAATTCCTATAACAACAAATATCGTTAAAGGTCAGAAAGCTAAACTTTGAAAACACCAATTCACGTTTATAAAAAAGACTGTTTGCAGGAAGAAATGGTTTCATTATTCCGATTAAAGTGATTAATTCCAGTCTCTTGACTGATGATCTCGTTTCTCCTAATTGATGACCATCATGATCGATGTAATTAATCACAGTCTCTTGACTGATGATCTTATTTCTCCCGATCGATGACCATTCCGATCGATGTAATTAATTCCAGTCTCTTAATTGATGATCTCATTTCTCCCTATCAATGACCATCCCGATCAATGTAATTAATCATAGTCTCTTAACTGATGATCTCATTTTTTCCGATTGAAGTAATTAATTCTAGCCTCTTGGCAAAAATGACTGATGGTCTCATCTCTTGATCTAATGAATTTAGATCCCGATTGACAAAATTAATGATCAAAATATTTTAAGGTTACTAAATACCTCCATAAAACAAGAATGAACATTTTCCTAGCATGTGCAAACAAGAATGGTTGCTCTTAGACGATGACACGCTTGTCAAGATAGATCAAAACCTCAACCTTCGATCTTCATATGACTGATCCAACTCTTAGGAGGGGACAAATGATAATGCTCGAATATTTAAAATTAAGTCTAACCCATTAAGGGCCATTCAAGAAGGCCCAACACTAAAAGGCTCAAGGATGTCTGGGCCTTCCCAACCAGTTAGCTGGGAAGCATGGAAAGAGGCAGTCCAATAGAATAAGACTCGTCCCTGACACACTGAGGTCATCTGACACATGCCTCTATCAAATCACCATCGCCTTCATGCCAACACATACCTAGGTTAGAGTAGGTCTTCTATTCAAGATCACTATTTGAGTTTTCTAGCTCTATAAATAGTAGGGTCATTCTATAATAAGGCATCTGACCTTCATATATTCTATCTCTAGCCATTTTTTCCTGCCTACTAACTTAAGCTTCAGAGTGCTAATGTACGGCTTGACCAAGCTAGTCCTTTTTTGGTAGGATTTTGCACTCCACGATCCGACCGGCCCTAACTCGTCAAACTTATATTGACTCCCTTCTTTCATTAATAAGGGTCTCTCATTCTCTATGAAAATTCTGAATTTATCACTTCTCATTGGCATTTAGGTACTTTGTAAAGGCAAAATATATTTTTGGACCTCTAAATTTATTTGTTATTGTATTTTTAAACTTTCATTAAGATACATCGTATCAGTAAAGTTTTATTTTTTATTCGTATTAGGTTCAAAATTACTAAATTTGAATAAAATAATACTATAATTTTAGTGTACATTGTGTTTTTGAACTCTTTATTTTATTAAATCCTTGTTCGAATCCAATGTGTGCTAAGATAAAAATTTAAAAATTCAATATGACCAAATAAAAATTTAAAAATCCAATATTAAAAATCGTGTAAGTTTAAAAACTTAAAAATGCATTTTCTCTGATATATTCATGTAGATCCTAAATTATAGAAGTGTGTAATTCAGTAAAAAAATGAGCAGAAAATTTAAAATGTTAATAATATAGGCAAAATGCATTATGGGCTCTTTGAATTTGTACGGATCTTGTTTATTAAATTTTTAAATTTTTATATCATCATATTGAGTTCTTAAATTTTAATTTTCATTTATATTAAGTCTAAAATTATCAGATTTAGATAAAATTGTATTGCAAATTTATTTATACATTAAATTTCTTAATTTTAATTTTAATTTCATTATTTTTTATTTAAATTCAAAATATATTAAAATAAAAATTTAAAAATTAAATGTGTTTGGATAAAAATTTAAGTATCTAATAATAACAATATAACGTGTAAGTTCGTACACCAATCCATTTTCCCAATAATTGATAAGTGCAATGGTGTAATTAGTAAATTTGAAGAGATTGGTTTGTCATGGTGTGGTCATGAAGTGGGGCAGTAAGGGGTTACTTTCTGTATTTCTTTATTTATTTTTTAAAAAATAATGGTTAATTATGTCTGCTTTTCTGAAGAGAATGGCCTCTCGTATTCACGTAACTTCCCTGAACCACATGAATTTTGTGGCCATTGGCTTTTGATAAAGGGAGAGTCTTTGTCCTTTTGATATCACACGCCCTTCCACTCATTTATTTATAGGAACTCACTCTTTTGGATCATATATTATACATGATTTAAAGTAGAGTTATCAGTGATTTTGTGTATTATATACATATATTTCTTGAATTGCATAGTACGTAATTTGTCCTTATGCAATTATTTAGCTATTTATTATACTTCTTTTCTTTTTCACTTGCAACATCAATGTGCCTAAGGATTACTCCAATAATAAATAATTTAAAGAGCATCTAAGAAGTAATATTTCAAAGTCAATTGATTCTGAAAGAGAGGAAGAATTAAACATTCACAGCATATTGATATGATATTCAATTGAAAACGACTTATCTAAATTAGATAAGATTCACTCTTGATCATAGACAGGTAGTCAGAAAATAATTTTTTGAAGGTCAAAATCAAAATACAGAACCACGAACTGTTTTTTTTTAAATAAAAATATATAATTTGGCCCTCAAAATAGTAAATTTGATGGAAATTTAACTTCCAGACTAAATTAATAAATACCTTCCAATTTTGTCCATTTTGACATTTCTCATCACAAAAAAAAAACAATTATGTTCTTTTTTACAGAACGTTACTTTATCATAAGTTTCTGCTGCAATAATTTAGTGGGTGGTATAAAAATAAAGGGAAAAAAACAAAGTGTTTTCATAGATAAAATTTGTCAAATTGATCTAAATGTAAATTTTGCACACCAAATTGGTGGAAATGTTAATTTTTAAGAATATGTAATCCTATGAAGTTTCAGAATCAAATAAAATCTTTTTATTATTTTTATAAGAGGAATAAAACTATATAAAAATTAAAAAAGAATTACAATTGATTGAAAAATTGGATTTCACTAAATCATTACTGTAATGTATTTGCCTCCACATAACACGTATCAATAACAATTTTCTTTTTTTAAATATGATATAAAAAGTTTTATTATTTATGTTACACATATACCATAACATATATCTAAAAAACGAGGAACCGGAGTTATCTCTTGTAGTGCATAAATTTAGGTGGCGAAAGTGGAAGCACAAGATCTTGTTTTATGTCACTTGCTGGCTTTGTTCACGAGCACAAATACGAGACAGAAGCATGAATCCATAGATTAAAAGTCTTTTGGAGAGAAAAATGGTGAGATAAAAATTCTGTAGAGTTTCGGTATACGTAAAAACTTCTGTGTTTTTACATAATTTCTTATACCTATTTATAGAGCCTTGTGCTCTAAAATAGCAAGTTATTCTTTAAAGGAAATAATATGAAAAAGGAAGATATCTTTTTCCAAATTAGGAATTTCCCTAATTAAGGATTTGATATGGATCTCTTTTCATGTCTGATTTATTTTCTTTTTGATATGAATCACTTCCATATCAGGATAACTACCATATTGATATGGATCCACTTCCATATCGGGACATGACGAAATGATTTTCAGTTAAAATCTCAATCATACAGACAGATGGACCATACAACCAGCATACATTGATAGTACTGATGCTATACACCTGTTACGAATATATAATGTCTCAAAAAATAAGATCCTCTTTATCACATATGCCTAATCCTAGATTGCCTTCTCACATTTACTGTTTTAACTCATGATCTCATAAAGCAATTTTTGTATTCACTATTATGTATCTACTCATAGAAACTATAATAGGCATGTCAGTAAACCACGAAACCATTAAATGTAATCTAAAGACTATCTTTCCCTCTTACTATATGCCATCCATCATGATTCAACTCAGTTTTCTAGTTAGATTTGCCAAGCCAAATTTATCTCATGAGCTCTTAGAGACTAACTAAGCTGGCTTTTATATGGGTTGCTTTTTGTAAATAGCTTATTTGTGAATAGCCTATTGCTTTTATAACTATTAGCTGCTATAGTAGACATCAATCATTTTGTAAAAACTTAGTTAATTTTGATATATAATTATAGACACTGTGACCTGAGACAGCCTAGATCAAAGTTACATGATAATGAGGAAACAGTGTATTGCTGACAATAGGTTTGGATCTCAAAGCTTCGATCATGAATTTGTCATTTTCTCTTAAAGATTTTCATGATTCTTTAAATACTTTCAAACATTTTTCAAGTGTTTTAACAAGATAGGTAAAAAAAAACCTATTTTTGTATTGACAGTGGTGACAGACGACTGTCTATCACCTGAGGGGCAGCCCTTTGTGGATTCTCAATTTCAAAACAGTGTAAATTAGAGGCATTTAGAGAAATCTAAGGTCTAATGATGAAGGACGACCATCCCTCACTCACAGATTCCTGTCTATAGGTCGAAACCCAAATTTTTTCACGTTTTCCTAGAATTTCAAAAAGGGAAAAGTTACCTAAAAAGATCAGGCCCGGATTTTAGGGATTTGATCTCTTAATCTGATGATTTTTGAGTTATAATTGAATTGAAACTCTCCTTTAGGTATATAAACAAAATTTTAGGATTTTGAAAGGGGGAGGAATCATTATTTTTTGAGAGAAAACAATTAGAAAAGGAAGAAAACTAATTTCTTTCTCTCTCTAAAAGGTTTATGCCTTAGAAATCTTCTTAACGAACACACACAAAAACAAATTTCATTTTTCTTTTTAAGAAATCAAAGAACACGATTCGAAGTAGAGATCTGGACTTTAGAAATCACAGAATTATAATATCTCTTGAGGATAATATTATAGGCTTATTTATATTTTCTCTCTCTACAATTCATTCACTTAATTTCATAATTATTTGGATGATAATTTGATTCGTTTTGACTATTAAAAATGAATAATATGCTTGCACTGTCAAAGTATAATTCGTTTCTAGTTTGTGTAATGTATTTAAGGCATGATGGACAATAAGGATTCCTCCATTGTTTTTATGAAGTTTTTCTTCTTGGCATATATATGTGTGTTGTATTTCCTAAATTTTAATGCAATATGATGTATGTTTTAGTGTTTTAATGTGTTTTAGCATGATTTAATGATTAGTTATTACATATCTAGGACTAAGGTATTTATTTAAGCAATTTCCTGCTTTTTTTCTTCGTTCTGCAAAATTCTGTTATGTTCTAGAGGTGACGGACGGAAGAAGGTGTGAGGCACGACCGTCCCTCATTCGAAGGACGAGACGTCCTCTTGCCTGCCTCTTAGCCGTCCCTCGCTTCATGGATGGCCATCCTTCGCTTCATTTTGGCCATCCTTGGTGTATTTTTATGGTATTTTTCATGCATTTTAGGGTTTTCTGTGTCTTTTATTTTAATATTTGTTTTTATACATTATGTATGCAATATTTGGTATGTTTTTGTTACTGTATACAAGTTGTTATACCTGTAATAAGTTTGTTTGTGTGCATAAATAATATAAATATTTTATCATCAATGCTAATTAATTTGCTTGTTTGATTTTTTTTCTAGTAATTCATATATTAATAGTCGTAGAGGACATATGGTATTTGCATGGTAAGTCGTGCTCCCACTCTGGTCGTCATCTTTATCTGGGTTACTTCAATTTTTATTTGATTATTATGTTGTTTGTTATTTATTTATTTATTTTCTTCGTTAGTATTTTATTTAATTTTGGATGTGTTATTTTTTTAGGGTTTGTAATAGATAGTAAAAAAGGGATTTTTGAGCACGTTAAACTAAAAGGCATTTAAAATTTACTTATGTAATAATTTTTAAGTAGGATTTTATTTTAAGTATTTATTTATTGCTTTTTAGTTAAATGGGATGTTTACTTAATTTCTGTCAAGCATCATGTGAGAAAGGGGAGTGGATTAATATTTAAAACTCAATTATAAAATAACACCTAACCAAGATACCTAATAAGAGGGATGTACCGAACACCAATCTCTATTTGGGCATCAAAATAAGGTCGAGATTCAATTTCCAATGTTTTTTTGTGTGGTGACTCAATGACAGCTGCCTCTTTGAACTCATTAGTAGATGCCTTCATGGGTTGACCATCAGCAATAATTAAGGTTCAATCCTTCTCATTACGAAATAGCCAGTTTATGATTAAGAGCGAGCCTCCTCCAATCTCGGGCCCTAAAAGCGAGCCTCCGAGAGCGAACCTGGAATGAAGGGCAGGCTCCGACGTGTGTCACAGTGGTGACTCCACTGGAGACTAAAGAGACCTTGCTCCGAAAAGCATCTTGGTTAATTTTTTATAGTTAGGTTTTATTAATTATTCCTATCTCCTTTATAAACTGCATTACTTGCATACATTTTAGAGCCTTAGAATTAAGTTAGGCATTCCTTTTTAGACCTAGTGCTATCTGGAAATACGTCCTACATTCACTTATTGTAGGGATGTGCCAAGGAGACCTACTAGCCTAAGTCTAGTACCAAATGGTATATAAAATGGTGACCCATCGATCGTTATGCTTGTGATGAGCTAAACCTATTGGTAGGGATCATGCTTGGGTAGCTATAAAGTTTCATGACCTTTGACTAAAGCCTGTGTAATGACAATATCAACTTGCCCTAGGTTGTATAACTATAATAACTCTTGCTTGCTATATGGTCTTTTATGTATTGACCAAACTCAAACAAATTAAGAGGGTACTAGTCAAAGGCTGCCATGTCTCGATGGGCCCAACCTAATTTGTATGAGTTAGTCAAAATATATAATAGTCAAAAACCATATGCCTGCACTTTTAATTCAGAAAGGTTATGCTGTCGATTTTCTACCGTGCACCATGCGCATCCATTGGGTACTCAGTTAACCTATGGGCTAACCCCACCTAGGAAAGAGATCACATGACCTTCTATATGGGAGTAATAAGGTTGGAAGGCTTTGTATATGCTTGTATGTGTTTGTGATTGACGTCTAACTAAACCATGCATTGCACTCATGCATCATGTATATATCTTGTACATGCATCATTTACCATCACCCCTAACATCTAATTTTTGCAGCCATCATAGAATCATCTAAGTGGTCCAGAGGGTCAGACGGGCACCTGGTTCGAAGGTCCATATCCAATTTACTAAGGTCAAATTCAGGTTCAGATTTAGGTTTAAAGGTCAGTTTTAAGTTGGATTTCAGTCAATTATCGAAAAAGTAGACAGGGTATAAGTTTAAAAATGGCAAATGATGAAATGAATGAGACCAGAAAGAGAAATGAGATTGGGAGAGTCGCTGATGATACCTCAATAAGGTTTATGTTTTTAAGGGAAAAGGCGAATGTCACTCCTAGTGGACCTTCAATAGTGAGGGATGACTAAACCGGAGGTTGGATAGATGCCTATAGGAATTTAAAGAGAGGATGTTGGCTATGATTAGTGGAATGGTGGCTTTTATAGTACCTAATGTTAGAGCTCAGCTCATAACACCTACTCATAAGATAGTGGAGCCAACTCATGTTGCAAACACTGCTATAGCTGATACTATTATGCTCTGAAATCCACCTAGGAAGGAAAGGAGACATGATCCTGAGGATGATTTCATAAAGGAAGAGGACGAAGATTATATCCCTCTGGTGATGAATATGAGGATAAGGGGTCCTAGTGCGAAGGATCCAGCTTTCAAGAAGATGAAAGAGAAGATAGATGTTATGTTTAGGTTATTGTCTATTAGTAGGGGGATGAACCCCAAAGAAAGGGATCTAAATGGAGATGACCCACTGCCCTAACGGTTTAAAATGTTAGACCTACCCAGGTTTGATGGTACCTCGGACCCTTTAGCCCATATTAAGTAGTACACACTAATCATAAAGGGGACTACTCTATCCAAGAAATAGAAAGTAGGATACTTTTACCTAGGCTTAATTAGGACTGCAATAGATTGGTATCACAATTTGGATAGGCAAACTAATGAAGATTAGAACCTATTGGCAGAGGAATTTCTCAAGCAATACAACTGCAGTACGAGAATGGAAGTCACCTTGAAGGACCTTGAGTTACTCTAACAGAAGCATGATAAGTCTTTTCATGAATATCTCACTAGGTAGAGAAATAGGGTGATGGAGATGAAAAGGAAACTTGACACAACTGATCAGATTAGGTTGTTTATCTGAAATACGAGTCCATACATGAGAGATGGTTTGAAAATGAAGGGTCTGAAAGACTAGAAACCCTTAAAGGATATAGCTATAGAAGCTGAAGGGGAGTATTTAGCCAGAAGGGCGAGTAGTGAAAATGTGAGGAGGAATTTTGGTAACAAGGCTGTCAGGAATAGTAGTGAAAAAACAGAGCTGGAAAGACTACAGATGTGCTATAGAAGCTAACCAATAGAGATATTATTCCAACTTGGAAAAATCATTATCTTGGGTGTCAAATAAGGTAGTTAAAGAAGCGAAGTTTCAACCATTACCATCAAGGCCAGCAAAGAGCCAAGGGTTACCTTACTATAGGAAGGATCAATACTGTGCATACCACCAGCACATAGGGCATTAAACTAATTATTGCCTTACTTTGAGGAATAAGATTCAAGACTTGATAGATAGCAAGTAGATTTTAGACCCTAAAAAGAGGGACAAAAAGAAGAAGGAAGGATGAAAAACCTATATGAAAATGAGTATTTGGCTTTTACCTGCTCCACCCTAAAAGTAACAAAGCCAGTTGAGGTAAGTCGGCTAGTTTTTATGATTAACTATTAGGACACCCCTAAGGAGAGCAAAGACAAAAGGGCTTTGGTGCCTATTGACATATGGAGTTCAACTAGTAAGGATGAAAAAGAATTGGAGGAAGAAGAGGGAGTAAGGGCAGTCACAAGGAGTGGAAGAGTGGCCCCAGAGATCAAGAGGCAGTCGGTTTCTGCTGCAGTGCTAATAGATAAGGAAGTTAAGGATGATCAGATAATCAAGTAGTTGAAGAAGGCACAGGCTCAGATATGTATTTGAAATTTGTTGAGGCAATCTCCTTCACATAGATAAAAATTAGTGGAGGCCCTGAGCAAAGCTAATGTTGCTACCACCATATAGCCCTCTGAGTTATTGCATCTAGTTAGGGGAGGAATCGGGAAAATGTAGTGTACTCTTATGCTAATTTGCCCGCAGAAGGAAGAAATCATAATCATCCCTTTACATCAAAGCTCAGGTTAATGGGAAGTACACGACTTATGTGATAATAGATGACAACTCCTCTATTAATGCCTGCCTATTGGTAGCAATTTCAACCTTTGAGTTGAATGAGAATATGCTAAGCAAGTCTGATCTAACCATTTTTGCATATGACAACTCCAAAAGGCAAGCTACTGGGACCTTTGAGGCTATCATAAAGACATGGCCCATTGAGATTAAAGCTGAGTTTGTGGTTTTGCTTATCCCAATAAATTTCTCAGTGTTTCTCGGAAGACCATGGTTTCATACATTGGGAGCAGTGCCCTTCACGTTGCACCAGATGATTAAGATTCCCTACAATGGTCAAGTAGTCACTATCAAAGCAGCAAAGGAGAACTAGGTGTCTGTGCTCGATATAGCCAAATAGCCATTTAGTGGGTTTCATATGGCAGTTATTGAAGATGAAGAAAATAAGGATGACTTTCCTGACAGTCCTCAAGTGATCAATATGCTTAAAAGGATGAATTTCTTGCCTGGAGCTGGTTTAGGCAAGAATTCTCAAGGACCTCAGACTATTGTGGTTGCTAAGGGTCAGAAGGACAAGAAGGGGTTAGGCTTCATAGGTACCAGTAAGAAAGGGAAGGAAAAGAAGGCATAAGGAATCCCTCACATTTCTTAAATTTTTATACTAGCCTCTGGCCTGTGCCTTTATTGTGGGGAGAATGAACCTCAAATAATAGGCGGTGAGCTAGTACTAGGATTTAAGTTGTTTAGTGATGTCTTTGATTAGGAACAAGGGGTCATCAAGCCGGTTGAAGATTTTTGGGATGAGGAGATTCTGCTACACCATTTAGCTTGGGATAAAGAGGCGCTAGAAGAAGTTATGAAAGAGCAACTGCTTGCTACTAAACTAAAAGGCAAAGAGAAGATACAGGCCGATGAGCCACCAAAAGCTGAACCTAAGACTAGAGAGATGCCTGACGCTGACAAGATTAAAGAAGACGTTTTTATTGATGTTGTTTATGTTCCTGAATTGTTTGATGAGAATAATATTTGCTCTTTTGATTATATTAATGAGATGAACAACTTTGCTCACTTACATGATGTTTTTCCTGATTTTAATATGCATGATCATGATCATAAAGCATTTATATTTGATATTAACTCAATGAATATATGTTCATTCAATCTCGAAACTAAAGAAAACCCAAAAGAAATTTTACTAGCATCGGATATAACTCCTGAAGATAGTGAAAAATTTGAGAGAATATTGAAAAAATATAAAAAAGTCTTTGCCTGGACCTATGAAGACATGCCATGGATAGATCGAGAAGTCACTGAACATGCGATTCCAACATACCTAGGGTACAAACCAGTTAAATAAAAGCTTAGAAGACTTAGGCCAGAATGGGCTAAAAAAGTTAAGGAAGAAGTCAAAAAGCAAATAGAGGCTAAGTTCTTAGTGGAAGTTCAATACCCCATATGGTTAGCGAACGTAATCCCTATAGCAAAGAAATATGGAAGGGTAAGAGTTTGCGTGGATTATAAAGACCTGAACAAAGCCTATCCCAATGATAACTTTTCTTTACCTCACATAGATGTTCTAGTTAATAGTGTAGCTGATTGTGCCATGTATAGTTTTATGGATGGATATGCAGGGTACAATCAAATTCTAAAAAAATAGTGGATAGGATCAAAACAACTTTCATAACTAAATAGGGGACATATGCCTACCGAGTTATACCTTTTGGCATTAAAAATGTAGGAGCTACCTATCAAAGAATGGCCACTAAGATCTTAGATGATTTGATCCACAAAGAAGTAGAGTTGTATGTAGATGACATGATGATCAAGTCAGTAATTAGAGAAGGTCAGTTTGAAGCATTAGAGAAGTTCTTTCATAAGATTAGTAAGTATAATCTCCGCCTTAATCCAAATAAGTGCATATTTAGGGTTACTTGAGGAAAGCTTTTAGGTCATGTCGTGAGCCAAAGAGGTATAAAGGTAGATCCTGACAAGGTAAAAACCATCAGGGAGATGCCAGTACCCAAAAAAAAAAGAAGTCAGAGGGTTCTTGGAAAAAATTCAGTACATAAATAGGTTCATCGCCAAGTTAACTTTGATTTGTGAACCGATCTTCAAATTACTCAGAAAATATCAGCCCGTGCTTTGGAATGAGGATTGTCAGAAAGCTTTTGATACCATCAGGAATTACTTAGTACATCCACTAGTGTTGAGATTGCCTCAGGTAGAAAAACCCCTAATCTATACCTACCAATAGAAGATAGCTCAGTAGGGGCTATGATGGCACAAAAAGACAATTTTAGGATTTAGTATATAGTACACTATCTCAACAAGAAATTCCTCCCTTATGAGGCAAAATACATGGAGATCGAAAAGATTTGTCTGGCAGTCATATGGGCATCTAAGAAGTTGAGACACTACTTCCATTGTTATAGGATACAAGCTATGGCTAAATAAAATCCCTTTAGATACCTATAAGAATCTCCGTCATTGTTAGGAAAGATAGGAAAATGGTCGATTCTCTTATAAGAATTTAACATATAATACATCACTAGGAAAACCATTAAGGGAAGAGCAATGGCAGAGTTCTTAGCTGATCAACCTCTAGAAGGTGAAGAGTTAACCTATGAATTTCCCGATGAAAACATAATGGCCATAATAGTACAAGGATGGCATATGTATTTCGATGCAGCTGTTAACAATAGAGGAGCAGGAGCAGGAGTGATATTGGTTACCCCAGAGGTAGAAAGGATGCCATTAGCTAAAAAGTTAAGATACAAAGTTACGAATAATGAAGTAGATTACGAAGCTTGCATTTTTGGGTTAGAAGCTCTACTGCATGTAAGGGAAAAGTCTATAGAAGTGTTTAGAGATTCATCTCGTGTGGTTTACTAAGTGAGGGGTGAATGGTCAGTGAAAGAAAGAATGCTTGCTACCTTATCTCAGATACCTGAAGGTTTTGAGCAGTCAGTTCGAGGTTTCCACTTTTGGATATGTGCCTAGGGAGGAAAATCAGTTGGTAGATGCCTTAGCTACCCTGGTGTCTATGTGGGATAACCCGAAGGAAGTGATCATGAAACATGTGTTAGTTTCGAGCTCTCATAGGCCATGCTTTAAAAAGGAATAGGTCATGGATATTGAGGTAGACGACGAAAAGCCTTGGTATTATAATATTCAAAATTACCTAAAAAAGTTAGTGTTTCATAAGGAAGCAATTGAAAAATACCAAAGAATGATCCATAAACTATCAACTCAGTTTATCACTGTAGGAGGAGTGCTTTATAAGAGATAATATGATGGAATTCAATTGAGATGCTTGGATGAAAAGAAAGCAAAAGGGGTAATGGAAGAAGTACATATGGGGGTATGTGGAGCTCACATGAACATATTAGCCTTGGCAAAGAAGATTATCAGACAGGACTTCTTTTGGCTCACAATGGATACTGATTGCTCTAAATATGTCAGGGAGTGTCAATTATGCTAACGGTATGCAAATCTGAGACATTTGCCTATTACTAAATTGTGCAACCTCACATCGCTATAGGCTTTTGTTGTATGGGGAATAGACATCATGGGAATGATCTATCCTCAAATGGACATAGATTCATCATAATAGCCATCGATTATTTCACTAAGTGGGTAGAAGCCAAATCCTTCAAAAAGGTAGATGCATGGGATATGGCCAAATTCATCTAAGAAAACCTAATATGTAGATATGGTTTGCCTCATCACGTGGTCTCATACAATGGGCTACAATTCTCGAAATAAACTAGAGAAATGCTTATTAGATATGGGATTCAAAATCACAAGTCTTCTCCTTATAGACCTCAAGCAAATGGAGTATTCGAAGAAGCTAATAAGAATGTAAACAGAATCTTAGCCAAAATAGTGTGAACTTATAAGGATTGGGCCGATAAGCTACCCTTTGCAATATAGGGTTATAAGACCACAACCAGAACTTCAACAGGAATGACTCCATTCTCTTTGGTTTATGGAACAGAAGTAGTAATACTAGTAGAAATTGAGCATCAGTCTTTGAGAGTAGTGCTGGAGGCCAAGATACCAAAAATAAAATGGGCTAGATAGAGACTATTGCAGCTTAATTTGCTTAATGGGGAAAGAATGAGGGCATATTATCACAACCAAGTTTATCAGAAGAGGTTGGCCCATTTATTTAGGAAGAAAGTCAAGAAACACCCTTTGAAAAAAAGGAGACTTAGTGTTTAAACAAATGAGGCCAGGGATTTTAGACATTCGAGGTAAATTCAGGCCCACATGGGAAGGACCTTTTGTGCTTAAGAAGCTATTATCTAAAGGCATTGCTATTTTGTCAGATAGTGATGGCAATGAATTTCGAGAACCTATGAATGTCGACAGATTGAAAAGGTTCCATGGCTAAAGACTAAAAGAGAAAAATAAGAAAATAAATGCCTTGCAGGTCGAAAACTGAAAAAAATGGTGGCTTTGCTAAAATTGTGCGCCTTGCTAGGGTGAAAACTGAAAAAAGGCATCCTAGGAAAAAAATTAGAGGTTGAGAGAAAATAACTAATCAAGAAAATCCAAGAGGGCTGATTAGTGATAGGAGTTATGATGCTTGTAAAGTTTTATTTTGAGATTGAATAATATATGTCATTAAGATAAAGTCTAATACTGATCATATGATGATAATTAGAAATGAAATGTCATATATGTATTCATAAATGTTATTTGAGTATCTAAAAGTAACATTTTCTATCATATGCTTAATAAAAGCGAAAATTTCATCTATGACTGTGTTTGATCTAATCTATCAATGTCATGTCTCTCTCTCTCTCTCTCTATCCAAGTGCCTCAGGTAAGAAAGTTTATTGTTAGTAGCTGGACTAATGACCCACCACTTATAAGAGTCAGAAGTAGTGAAATCATAGGCACCCACATCAGAAATAGTGGTCCTCATTGGAAGCTGAGTCCAAATCCTTTGATGATATTCCATTATAAAGTAAGCAGTAAGGATGCCTCTACGAAAACCCAAAGGTCACCTAACAATGTCCTGCCTACCTCCAAACTAACGAGCACATTGGGCAGACACATAAAAGGTGGCTCGATGATGTCCACAAAGAGGGACACATCCTGACTCTTTGTCCATGACCACAGAGGTAACAGGTAACCAGGGACACCTAAACCTAATATTCGCATTTATGGAACAGCCAAGCTAGTGCACGACATCTTGGACCAACTGAAACTCACACTGAAGATGCCTAGTAGTAACAAGCCTAATAAGGTAGATCCATATAGCTCTAACTTAAGGGGGAGGCTCAAACAATAGCTATAACTTCTTCCAAAGCCATACCTAAAAAAAAGCCGCTAAGGTGAGTTAGGTTCATCTTAGGCAAAAGAAAGGGATAAAAATGTGTGAAAATATGAAAGAATGCACATTTCAACAGGAAAAGCTAACATGAAAACCCACAAAGGGCATGTTACCTTTAAAGATAAGGACATACCTAAATGAGCAAAGGATTGCCTGTCAAAAATAAGGAAGAACCACACTGAGTAGAAAACCTGTGATGAAAGTCATCTAAGCCTATGATGGTCTCTGCCATGATCGGGGAAAAGGGATTATACCCCCCGATGTATGCCAACAACAACATCAAATAATCCATAATCTGCGGTTATGGGGTCACCAGCACACATCAACAAACATCAAGAAAGGCAACAGAGTAGCACCACACCAAAACGAAAGGTGGGGACACATTCGAAGTTAGGCAACACATCTATCAGCCACTCTAGTGGAAAAGTCTCCCCATGAGGCACAAGACTCTTGGCCTCAAAGGGAATGATAGCTAGGTCACGAACTACCTCTCTAGGATAAGTGACCACAGGAGAAGGTAAGCATGGTCAGACATCAAGATCAAACCTAACGCCCACCATGACAGCAAATTCTTTAGGTAAAAGATATAACTCTTGATGAATAAATCAAAATACATGAAACCTGGGGTCCCAAAATCGAAGTGCATTAGATAGAAGGTGTTTATCTAGAGAGACTCTTATCATAAATCTTAGGTTTGAATAAGGGGCTAAAAAAAAGTCCTCCCAAGTTTTTGAGTAATCCAGTAACCAGTGTAATTTCATAAGTCTGGTGGTTATGATTGTGAGATTTTTGAGTAATCTAAAGATAAAGAAATGATGAGAGAAAATAAGTAAATAAAGAAAAACAGACAAGGAAATACACGAAAAGAAAAAGAGAAGAAGAGATAGAAGATTACTTGATGGAAGCTTCTTGGAAGTTGAAAAGTCAATGGCACAAAATCCAAGAAAAAGGATACTATTTATAAAAAGTGGCGAGCTAGGCCATCCCTCACCCTAGAGCAAGCCGCGAGTTGTTCGTCCCTCACCTCTGGAAGATCAAAAGTCACATTTGTACATGTCCTATGAATTGCACGTACATATTAGAACATTTTCCTCTATTTGCATTTTACAAGTGATTTAAAAACAATAACGACCTAAATGCCCAATCTTGGAGGATTTATGATGTTTGGAGCACAAAAATCAATATTTCATAGAAAAACAATTAATTTCAGAGGGTATTTCAAACCTTGAACACCTGTGTATAGTAAAATGTAATTAGAGTTTGTAAATATTGTAAAATAATATTAAAACTAATACAAAAAGTGTTAATAATGTTTTAAATTAATTTTATATGGATAGAGAACGAAAAATCAAGAAAAACTGTTTAAAAATCCAAGAAAACAGAGTTAAAATGTGAAAAATATGAGAAAAATAAAAACAAAGGGCAAAACGGTCTTTTTAACCTAAGGGACGAGACATCCTGTAAGTCCCGTTTGATGCCAGGTGAAGGATGCGATGCACATCCCTCGCTTGATTTCGGCCATATAAATGCCATTTCTTTCATTTTTCCATTCAAACTCCATTTTTTTCCGGCAAATGTTTCCTCTCAACGGTTTTTCAAGCCTTTCTCCTTCGTTCGACGTCCAATTCTTGATTTTTTTGTGCCTACAGACTCCTTGAAGTGAGGTGCACTTTAGGAATAAATTTTCTTTTTTTTTTGTTTTTTTCTATCTGCTCTTCCCAAGTAAATGTAATTTAGTAATTTGGTATATTCTTCCTTTCTTTTTAAGTTAGAATAAAACCTAGGCTAGTAAACTTTAGTTCTAGGTGTGATGAGTATGAGCACTTGTTGTTGTATTTTTATACAATATATTTTTGTTGGTATAGTTGATTTTAGTTTAGAAATAAATAGTGTTTTGTAGTGTAAGTAACATAATGTATATAACCTTTTACATGTTACCTTATGTATGAGCACGTGAAATTTATAACATGTTATTTACAGGCAGTAATGTACATAAGTTGTACACTTTTAGAGGTGTTCTTTTATCTCTGCTATTACACCAAGTGTGAATATCAAGAATTTGTGTTGTTTGGCAGCCTAAATGGCCTGCGGCTTATTGTTTGATTTAAATTTGATATTTGTACAGGAGGACAGTGTCATTCCTAGCTAGAATGTTGCCAATTTTTTGCCTTACCTTTATTATTCTTGTTAAGCATAAAATGTCGATATCTGTGCTGTTTGGCAGCGTTAAGGGCCTGTGTTGTATTGCTTTTACTTAAATATATCTTTCTGTACAGAAGGTAGTCACATTCCTAGTCGGAATGTTGTCAAAATTTTGTCGAAATCTCTCAAATAATATGAAATATGCTGTTAGTAGCCATGAAGGCCTATGTGTTGTTTAAACATGTCTTTTATGTAGGGGGGAAGCCGTATTCTTACCCAAAATGCTACCGAAATTTATTTCTTTTTCATACAGCATGAAATGAGTGTTTTGACTTATTTTTTCGTGCATGATCATTAGGATTACATGCGTACTAAACTCTCCTTGTGCAAACTAATCAGATTCTTATTTTGTTTGGAGCATGAGTCAAACACAAACTAACATGTCATATTTTATAGGATACCTCACAAGATAGCGCCTCCTCAGCCTTCACAGCTAGTGTCGACATATATGACAGATGAGCAGGTTGCCAGGTACAGAACCTTAGGTCAAATTTAGTTTAAAGCTAGTCGATACATATTCAGGCAGTTCCAGAAGGATTTTGATCTGCTATAGAGGGTTGACAAACTATTAGCCAATGCTCTTTGGACTGATTTCTTTGCTCTAGCCTTCATGACATATACAAGTGTGACCCAGGAGGTATTGTTAACCTTGTGGTACAGGGGATGCCAGTGGTCCGACACCCGAGAGAGAGTAGTTCAGTTTAGAGCTTTAAGGGGACCATTCAATATTACCAGACATAGAATCACAAAGGCCATAGGCCTTTTTACTGAATTAGGCACAGTCACACCTCCTAGACTGATGGATAGAGGTAGGTGGAGGGCTATCACATTATCTAGAGCGGTATATGATTCAAACAAGGCGAAGAGTACAATGCTGGCTCTTTAGATTTATAGGTACCTACAAAGGGTCTTATCTACTTCTTACCTTAAACATATTGGGAGTCCAAGTAATGTCAACTCGACAAACATTACCAATCTATGGGGGATGTAGGTGGGGCAGCGTATAGACATCTATCATTAGATCATCTCGACCCTAACCAGAGTTAGCACCACGCCAGGGACACAAGTATGTGTAAGCCGAGTTATTATAAGGCTGCTGATATCACTTAAATTAGAGAAAGGCCACTTTGGGGAGCCTGTCTAGAAGAGCATGTACATTGAATTATAGACAGCCATCACTATGAGCATGATAGAGCACATAGAGGGACAGGAGGGTCAGTACAGGTTGCTTATAGTGCCTGAGACTTGGGATAGTTGCGGTCTTAACCCCATTGTACCATATCAAGTGACAGAACAGGATGCTCGGGGTCAGGAAGTTGAAGGGGTTCTAGCAGAGCATCAGAAGTAGCCACCTCAGCAGGATAAACGAGAAGATGAGCCTCTTGAGGCAGAGGGTTTTTAGGGAGCAGAGTCAGATTTTGATTACCCTTTTGATATGCAAATTGACCTATGTGATCTCTTTAGCGGTTCACCCTAGACACCAGCTTGCCCTAGATCTCCACTTAGACACTAGAGATCCTCGGATGTGAGGTTTTCTCTATATGGATGCCTTAGAGCTTCATCTTCTACCACCCCTTTGCCTTATAGACATCCGGGGGGCATCTATGTCTACAACACCTCTGCGACAGGCTCCATCACCTCCTATTCAGGCACCTACAGTTTTAGATGATATATCTAGGTGATTGGTTACGGTAGAGGAGATACAGAGGACTATGCTCGTGGTAGTACAGTCTTTGCAAGCACTACAAGCAGTTGTACATGCATTACAGATAGAGGTATAGGGCTTCAAGATAGGCATGCAGGCTATAGGGCATTGGTTTGATGAGTTCTTATAGGTGGTAGATGACTCCCTCACCTAGCTCGGTGATTAGGGCACTTATATCAAGGCAAAGGCTCCTAGAGCCAGACATATGGTGATCGAGACTGATGAGCAGTTGATGAGGTACATTAGGTACCTGAGGGGAAACTTGATGAGATGTTAAAAAAGCCATTCCTAAGCAGTCCTTCAGGTTGGGCAGGGATCAAAGAGGCTAGCAGATGTAATATGACAAATGCTGCAGCCATTGACTTAATGCTGCCAGGTTTTAGGTTTATGTTTGAGCAAACAGGCAAGCATCCACCTCTAGTGCCACAAGCTATGGCTCCAACCTGACCTCCCAAGCCGCCAACATTCAGACTACTGTCAAGACTAGCATGCCGCTGAGCATTAGGGTCAGGGCCTTCATAGTGATCGATTGTTTATTATATTCAGGGAGTTTTACTTTATCAAAATTTTTGATGTATATAAAATAGAGTTGTATGTAACTTATTTTGTCTTTATATGTCTTATATTATATGCCTTATATTATTTATGCTTTCCTTTGCTTAGAAGATGAAAGAAGGTGAATACCATGTAATTGATGATAACTAATAAATAACTATGTCATCATGAAATAAAGGTAATAAACAATAATGACAATGACACAACAAAAATAATGACAACAATAATAAAAAGAGGCCAAATATAATAAACATTTCAATAACATTCAATGTTTTTTACATTAGGTACTTAAAATCCCACCAAGGAGGCACATATTTACTTCATCAACAACAAGAAAACTAAGGTAACTATAGTCATCCCTTAAAAACAAGATATGGACACACCAAAAGCCATAAGGTTGATATTGAGAGCAAATAATTGCTGAGTAAGGGACAACTACAATGGGTTTTAGCACCTCAGTGGTAACTCATAGAAGCATATTTGCTAAGGATAACTTTAGACATTCCAAGTGATTCCCCAGTGGATAGAGACAAACTCCAGTGGAGCATTAACTTAGATAAAAAAAAAACAAATCTCTCAGAAAGAGAAACCAATTAGATAACTCTAACATTCAAGTATGATGTATCGTCTTGACTCTGCATGCCGACAAATGGGCCCTAGTCATGACATGTTTTTAGCAATTTGATTCTGCATGCCCCAAGCGCTAATCAAATGCAACTAAGTCAACCTAATTTTGTATGCCCCAGGCACTAATCAAGGAAGACCTTTATTCTTGTCACAATTTTGTATGTCCCAGGCACTAATTGGACAAATGGAGACTCGCTACCTTCAATGGAGTTAGGCTCAAGCTATCTTGATTCTGCATGCTCCAGGCGCTAATCAAATGCATTTAAATAACCTGATTTTGCATGTCCCTAGTGATAATCATAGTTAATTAATTTGTTTCGGTTCTACATTCCCCAGGCGGTAATCGGACAATTAGCACAAGATTAACACATTGACAAATTGATGTTAAACATTCGAATTTAGGGTTAACACATCGGTAAAATGATGATAACTACCCGATCAAGAGACTCACTGTCTTAAAAGGTACATGTTGCAATCAAACAAGAGATTCGCTGCCTCAGGTGCACATCCTTTTCCTTTCACTCTGAATTGTAGCTCACTTTGGCACTAGTGCACCAGTTCCCCAAAATTAGTGGCAGTTGTAGATACCATGACCTGAGGTAGCCTAGATCAGGGTTATCCGATGATGAGGAAATAGTGTATTGCTGATAGCATGTTCGAATCTTGAAGCTCTAATCGTAGATTTGTCATTTTCTCTTAAAGATTTTTATGATTCTCTAAATACTTTCAAATATTTTCAAGTGTTTTAATAAGATAGTCAAAAAAACCCTATTTCTTGACTGACAGTATGTTAGAGAGTATGCCCTAGAGCCCATGTAATAGGGATATTTTTCATATGTATAAAATTTATATTCTTAATAAAAGGCATCATTCATTTATTAATGCTATGTTTAAATACATGAGTTTGTAAATCTTAAATTAATAAATGAAGTCCTAGATATTATAAACACAGTGTAAAGGAAATTATAAAGGTGTTCATGATGTGAGATGTCTATTGCATGCAAATGTGTTAATATCTAAATATCTCTAGTCATAGAATTAACAAGATAGGACATTATTAATTCGGACAGACTAGCACATGTTATGCTTCTTGAATGGTTCAAGCAATGGTTCTCATAACTGTGATTATGGAAGACAATCAAAGCTAACATGTGGATGCTTGTTAGAAGAACAAGTTCATTGGAGACCTGCAAAGAGAATCCTCACATGGATATTAAGTCTATGTTAGTGAGGAATCTCTTCATAGTGGTTGTGCAAGTATCCTTAGACTTGAGATCACCAAAGTTATCTTAAGTAGCAAGTGGTATACTTTGACTCCATAACTGATTACTTCTAACTGGGAGTGAATATAGTTAGGAGATTGGGTATATCATGACTTGCTTGAAGATAGTTGAGTGATTGACAAAGGATTCACCATCCCAGATTTAATAAGGGAAGTTATCTCGCATGATTTTATAATTACCTTGTTCAGAGAATCTCTGGCCAGAGTAAAATTCCAAGATGGATAAAGATCTATGGAGGGCATTTTAGGAACAATGGTTAAATTAATAGAACATACATAATTAGATTTATATGAGTTGACAGAAATCCATACTCAGAATCTAATTGAGATAAGAGTGGTGAAAGGAGTAATTGCACGGTAACTGTTTCTATGGAAGGGTATAGTCAAACCATATGACTTTCCTGATATTTGGGTAGTCATAATGCCTAGCTAGAGGTCAATCATGACTTGTATAATGATGTATCAAAATATCAATAGGGATTGATAAAATGATTTAAAGGAGTTTAAATCATGTGAGTTTTGAATAGAACTCACAATTACATATTATACTGCCAACATGGACAGGAACCCAATAGGTCACACACATATAGAGAAAAAGGATAAAATGGTAAAATGACAAGGATAATAATATTTGATATTATTATGAGCGTAGAGAAGTGAATAAGATAATAATTAATTAAAGATTTTAATTAATTATGATCAAGTAAAATTATCCGGGAACTTTTGAGAAATGTTCTGTAAGTTGGACCTAATTGAAATAATGTATTTCATGATTAATTATTATTGTTTTATAAGTGTTATAGGAATAATATATTAATTAATAAGTCCATTGGAGGAGTTATAAAGGGGCCAGAGGAATGGAGCTGGTGTGGAAACCCTTCTGTAGAGGGCCACATGCCAACTCCATACAGAAGGCCTTATAGGTCTTTTTTCTTGCACCAAATTAATTTATATATGTTAAATAAATGTTATGGAACTCACATATTTAATTTGGTTGGATTTGGAATCCATTTGGGCATTTAAATCCAATTAGTTGCACAAAGGGCCTAGTTTATGGGTTTTGTGCATTGTCTTTTATGAAAAAGGTTTAAATTGGATTTAATTAAGCCTAAATGATTATAATTAATTTCAGAGGCCCAATTAATAATTCTCCAGCAATTTTAAAGAGCCCAATCTCATTAAGGAGTTGGAATTTTAACCTAAATATAAAAGGCCAACTAATGAGAAATTAGGGTTAAGTGATTAAACAAAAAGGAAAGACTTTTTCTCTTATCCTCTCACTCTCTTTTACGCCACCTCCAAGCTAGCTTATTGGAATTTTGAACATCCCTAGTTTGATACCAATTTTTTGGTTCAATTTATCCTTCTCTAGTGTGGATTACTTATTGGAGGTATTCAATTTTGGACACTGTGGTTTGCGACAACCCGGTGCGAAGTAAAATCAACTGTTCAACAAAAATCAAAGGTGATTTTTCTTATTCTCATATAGTTATATTGTGTATTCATGGCAAGATCAGATCTAATGGTTAAAAAATTTTAAAATTTCGCTCATGTTTGCGATGCATGTAACCGTTAAACTCCAACATGGTATCAGAGCCACGGTTTTGCCATGGATATACAATTCTATATTTTTCTGCAGAATAAGTTTTGTTTTATTTTGATTTATCTATTTCATGAAATTTAAAATATCAGATTTAATTGTTCATGAATGAGAAATATTTATTTCTGGATGTGATTGTGATCAAATAAATTTGTTGGAAACAAAAACGAAACTTTTGAAGAATTATGCCTAGGGTTTTGTGTGAAACCCATGGAATTTTAAGGGGCTGTTCTAATTTGATTTCTTATGGGTCCATTAAAACATCATTTAGATGATATGTTATGTGTTTAATATGTGATATTAAGCCGTAAGATCGAACGAAATTAAAATTTAACAAGTTTTGCATGAAAACTAGTTTAGTCAAAAAGTTTGATAAATTGGTGTTCTTCATATGTTCTTAATGTGTTCTTGGTTAGAACGATTTTTAATCTTCTAAATCTGATATATGTGATATATTAAAGTGTTTTTAATTAATTGGATTAATTAAAATGGGCCTTAAATTAATTTGATTAATTTTAATTCATTAAAACCACTTAATGGGCTTAATTATGTTTACGGACTTTGTTTAAATTAGTAAATGACTTGGTGGGCTCAAGGAGCTGATTTAAATTAAATATTATAAACATTAATTAAGTTTATTAATGGTTTTTAAGGGCTTGAGTGGGCTTGGCTCATTCCAAAAGGCCCAAATGGTCCAAAAGACACAAAACTAGTTTGTGTGTGAACACATTTAGGGTTTTCTTTTGTGAGTTTCGGCCTACACTTGTTTTTAAGCCCAAAATTGATTCTTTTAATTATTTAATATGATTAATTAATTAAATAATCAATTTATAATTAATTAATAATTAATTGGATTGATTATTAAGGCAAGGAAACATGCATGCAACAAGGTTTCCTAAAATGAAAGTTTCCAAAATGAAAAAAGTTTCCTAATTTGATCACATCATCAAAATAACTCAAAATATTGTTTCAAAGGTTGAAACAAAGTTAGTAATCCATTTATTTATGCATTAGAAAGGCATATAAGGGTGTATGATTGGCATGATGGATAGTTATGGACAAAGCCCAATGTGATTGAGCATTATGCATGTTTTGACCCAATGAGGACTTTCATGTCCCGGCCACTTGTTTTTGGTTTGTATTTCATTTCAAATTGTAATAAGTAATTAGATTACTTATATTAGAATTAGAAATAGAGATGGAGACCACTATCAAGAAGCAAGATGGGCCAGATAGAGATCCAACAAGCTTGAAGATAATGTAATTATTTTCTTGTTTGAATCATGCATACTACCTAGGTGTGACCTTTTGATTTCCCTCTTGGCTCGGGAAAATCAATGTAGTGAAGTCCATAACTATACCATATTTGTATGCTTATATTTATGTGATAGATATAGGATGCATACCAATGTATGCCAACCATGTATGATGAAACTTAATTAACTAAAACCCTCAAACAAATACTAAGGTATATAAGCCTTCCATTAATTTGAGGAGAACCAGAGTTCTTTATAGTGTGGGTTGTTGACCACAGACAAGCTCACATTATATCTAATATGTTCAAATCTAATTAAATGGGTCATCTTAGCTAGCCCATTAGCTTGTTGACCACAGTCAAGGCTAATGGTTCTAGAGGCAAGATTAGGGAATGCATATACGATATGCATGCATCAAGAGTTGATAACCTAATGATCCAATAGTTGTGTAAAGACACAATTGGTATATAGATACCTACCTTTCAAGGGTATGGAATTTGGCTTGTTGACCACAGTTAAGGTCAAATTATATATCAAGGATTAGATATTGGCCCACTAAGAAAACCATCGGGTTTTCTCGGATTAAATAGTGAGGGCCATTAATTCGCAATAAAATAGTGGGAGTAAATGGATTAATTAAAGACCTTATCAATGCATACATATATATGAACATACTCTCATATCTTTTCTTTTTCACATCTAGGTCATCATCATGAGCACATCAAACATTAATATATGATCAATCTTGGATAACAAGTTGGTTGGCAGCAACTATTCTAACTGGATCAGGCAAGTGAGAATTGTTCTCAGAGCTGAAAAGATCCACTATGTCTTGGATAAAAATCCACCACCACTTCCATCAGATGATGCCGTTGATGAGATCAAAGGCAATTATCGAAAATACATTGAGGATAGTGAAGCAGCAGCATGTCTGATGCTGGGTGCTATGTCCTCGGAGCTTCAGAAGCAACATGAGATGATGGATGCTAGAACCATCATTTTTCATCTAGAGGAGCTATATTCTTCTCAAGCTAGAACTGAGCAATATGAGATTGCTCGAGCTCTATTTAGCTGCAAAATGGTGGAAGGCACTTCAACTGCTACTCATGCATTGAAGATGTATGGGTATATTGAGCATTTGAGTAGACTTGCCTATGTTATGGATAATGATCTATACATAGATTTAATCTTGTACTCGTTGGCTCCAAGTTATGCACCTGTCATGCTTAACTTCAACATAAACAAGATCCAAGTATCCATTCCTGAATTAATCAATATGCTCAAGACAGTTGATGGATCATTTAAGAAGGATCCAAAAAGTGTCATGGTTGTCACTTCTGCTAAAGGCAAGAAGCAGAAGAAGAAAAAGATAACCAAGGCATAGCCAAAGAATGATGGGATCTCCAAGAAGAAGGTTGTCAAGAAAGACAATCCCAAAGGAACTTGCTTCCAATATGGAAAGGATGGTCATTGGAAGCGTAACTACAAGGCCTATCTAGATTCTCTCAAAGAGAAGAAGCAAGCGGATGCTTCTACTTCAGGTATTCATATGATTGAAATTAATACTTATTCTATTGCTTCAAAACAATCTTGGGTATTAGATACCGGATGTGAATCTCACTTATGTAATGATCTACAGGGGCTTAGAAACTTTAGAAAAGTTGGAAAGGCAGAGATATGTTTGCAGTCAGCTACTGGATAAAATATCTCTACAACAGTTATGAGGACTTACTATTTGCCTCTTCCTAGTGGATTAGTAGTGGAATTAAATATTGTTATTATGTTCCAGCTTTGTCCAAAAGTATTATTTCTTTCAGTTGTTTGATGAACGATTATGATATTTCTTTAAAGGACAAATGTTGTTACATTTTTAAGAACAATGATAAGTACATAATGTGGATACTAAGAGAATGAAACATGATAATCTAAATACCTCATACTTATGGCATTGTCGTTTAGGCCATATAAATGAAAAACGCATGACCAAATTGCACAAGTCAGGTGATTTGGGATCATTTGATTATGAATCATTTGATACATGCGAATCTTGTTTATTGGGAAAAATGACAAAAGCTCCCTTTATTGGTAAAGGAGAACGAGCTAAAATGGTTTTGGACTTAATACATTCAGATGTATGTGATCTAGTGACTACACATGCCAGAGGAGGTTACTCCTACTTCATTACCTTTATAGATGATTATTTCAGGTTTGGATATATCTATCTAATGAAATATAAATCAAAAGCATTTGAAAAGTTCAAAGAATTCAGAAATGAAGTAGAGAAACAACTTGGCAAAAGTATTAAAACACTTAGATAAGATTGAGGTGGAGAATACTTAAGCCAAGAGTTTCAGGATTATCTTAGAGATAATGGAATTTTATCTCAATGGACTCCACCATATACACCACAACACAATGGTGTATCTGAAAGGAGAAATCAAACACTATTAGATATGGTTCGATCAATGATAAGCCGAGCGGACTTGCCTAAGTCCTTTTGGGGATATGCACTAGAAATTGTTGTTTATGTGTTAAATAGAGTTCCTAGTAAATCGGTTGATGTTACTCCATATGAGATGTGGAATAACAAGAAACCCACGCTTTCTCATATGAAAGTATGGGGTTGTCCTGCTTATGTGAAGAGGACAATGTCAGACAAACTGGATGTTAAGTCTGACAAATGTTTATTTGTGGGATATCCAAAAGAAATATTTGGATATTATTTCTATCATCCCTTAGAACAAAAGGTGTTTGTTTCAAGGCATGCTGTCTTCTTGGAAAGAAAATTTCTCCTATGAGAGGACAGTGGGAGTAAAATTGAACTTGGTGAAGTTTAAGACCCACAAATAGAAGATGATCAACCGATTGAACCCGAAACTGAATTTCATAATGATGAGATTGTAGTTGAACCTGATTATACACAAAATCCTAGAAGATCTACTAGGATGTGTTCTATCCCTGTGAGATATGGATTTCACATTGATTCGGATAGAGACATAACTGTAGTAGAGGACAATGAGCCTACAAGGTATCAAGAAGTTTTGAACAGTTCAGAACGTGATTTATGGCTTAAGGCTATGCAGTCTTAAATGGACTCCATGTATGAGAACAAAGTATGGACTTTAACTCAACCACCTGAAGGGATAAAACCCATAGGGTGCAAATGGGTCTTCAAAAAGAAGACCGACATGGAAGGTAATATAGTTACCTATAAAGATCGCTTAGTAGAAAAAGGTTATCATCAAAAATAAGGTATTGACTATGACGAAACTTTTTCTCCTGTAGCGATGCTTAAGTCTATAAGAATACTTTTAGCCATTGCAGCTCATTATGATTATGAGATTTAGCAAATGGATGTGAAGACAACTTTCCTTAATGGAAATCTTACTGAGGATGTGTATATGACACAACCAGAAGGTTTCACATCAGGAAATGGCGAAAAGGTATGCAAGCTTCAAAGATCCATTTATGGATTAAAGCAAGCCTCTAGGAGCTGGAACATTCGATTCAATGAGACAATCAAAGAGTTTGGTTTCTCACAGAATGAAGATGAACCTTGTGTGTATAAAAGGGTCAGTGGGAGTGCAATTGTCTTCCTAGTTCTATATGTAGATGACATATTGATCATGGGAAATGACATTTCTCTTCTCCAATATGTTAAAATATGGTTATCCAAGCAATTCTCCATGAAAGACCTTGGAGAAGCATCCTATATTCTGGGAATAAGGATCTATAGAGATAGATCCAATAGGTTGCTAGGTCTTTCTCAGAGTACATATATAGATAAAGTATTGAAGAGGTTTAATATGGATCTCTCTAAGAAAGGGTTTATACCCATGGTGCATGGGAAACACCTTTCTAAGTCTATGTGTCTGCAGACACTAAAGGATAGAGAGAGCATGAATAGAATACCATATGCATCTGCAATTGGTTCTATCATGTATGCTATGTTATGTACACATCCAGATGTAGCATTTGCTTTGAGTGTCACGAGCAGATTCCAATCCAATTTTGGAGAGGAACACTGGGTAGCTGTCAAGAATATCCTTAAGTACTTGAGAAGGACTAAGGATATATTCTTGGTATATGGAGAGGGAAATTTGGAAGTAAATGGGTATACATATGCCGACTTCCAATCTGACAAAGATGATTGTAAATCACAGTCTGGTTATGTGTTCATAATGGGAGGAGGAGCAGTTAGTTGGAAAAGTTCCAAACAAGAAACAACTGCTGATTCCACGATGGAAGCTGAGTACATTGTTGCTTCAGAAGCAGCCAAAGAAGCATTCTGGATCAAAAAGTTCATAACTGAACTAGGAGTGGTGCCTAGCATTGTCAATCCGATTCCTTTATATTGTGACAACAATGGAGCCATTGCAAAAGCAAAGGAACCACGATCTCATCAGTGATCCAAGCATGTTCTCAGAGACTACCATCTCATAAGGGAAATAGTAGCTAGAAATGATGTGAAAATAGAAAGGGTTCCCATAGATGACAATGTGTCAGATCCCCTCACTAAAGCACTTTCCCAGATTAAGTATGATCACCATATAAATAGCATGGGTCTGAGACATATGAGTGATTGGCTCTAGTGCAAGTGGGAGATTGTTAGAGAGTATGCCCTAGAGCCCATGTAATAGGGATGTTTTTCATATGTATAAAATTTATATTCTTAATAAAAGGCATCATTCATTTATTAATGCTATGTTTAAATACATGAGTTTGTAAATCTTAAATTAATAAATGAGTCCTAGATATTATAAACACAGTGCAAAGGCAATCATGAAGGTGTTCATGATGTGAGATGTCTATTGCATGCAAATATGTTAATATCTAAATATCCCTAGTCATAGAATTAACAAGATAGGACATTATTAATTCGGACAGACTAGCACATGTTATGCTTCTTGAATGGTTCAAGCAGTGGTTCTCATAACTGTGATTATGGAAGATAATCAAAGCTAACATGTAGATGCTTGTTAGAAGAACAAGTTCATTGGAGACCTACAAAGAGAATCCTCACATGGATATTAAATCTATGTCAGTAAGGAATCTCTTCATAGCGGTTGTGCAAGTATCCTTAGACTTGAGATCACCAAAGTTATCTTAAGTAGCAAGTGGTATACTTTGACTCCATAACTGATTACTTTTAACTGGGAGTGAACATAGTTAGGAGATTGGGTATATCACGACCTGCTTGAAGATAGTTGAGTGATTGGCAAATGATTCACCATCCCAGATTTAATAAGGAAAGTTATCTCGCATGATTCTATAATTACCTTGTTCAGAGAATCTCTGGCCAGAGTAAAATGCCAAGATGGATAGAGATCTATGGAGGGCATTTTGGGAACAATGGTTAAATTAATAGAATATAAATAATTATATTTATATGATTTGACAGAAATCCATACTCAGAATCTAATTGAGATAAGAGTGGTGAAAGGAGTAATTGCACGGTAACTGTTTATATGGAAGGGTATAGTCAAACCACATGACTTTCTGACATTTGGGTAGTCATGATTGACCTCTAGCTAGGCATCATGACTTGTATAATGATGTATCAAAATATCAATAGGGATTGATAAAATGATTTAAATGAGTTTAAATCATGTGAGTTTTGAATAGAACTCACAATTACATATTATACTGTCAACATGGACAGGAACCCAATAGGTCACACACATATAGAGAAAAACGATAAAATGATAAAATGACAAGGATAATAATATTTGATATTATTATGAGGGTAGAGAAGTGAATAAGATAATAATTAATTAAAAAGTTTAATTAATAATGATCAAGTAAAATTATCCGCGGAACTTTTGAGAAATGTTCTGTAAGTTGGACCTAATTGAAATAATGTATTTCATGATTAATTATTATTGTCTTATAAGTTTTATAGGACTACTATAAGTGTTATAGGACTAATATATTAATTAATAAGTCCACTGGAGGAGTTATAAAGGGGCCAGAGGAATGGAGCTAGTGTGGAAGCCCTTCTGTAGAGGGCCACACGCCAACTCCATACATAATGCCTTAGAGGTCTTTTTCTTGCACCAAATTAATTTATATATGTTACATAAATGTTATGGAACTCATATATTTAATTTGGTTGGATTTGGAATCCATTTGGGTATTTAAATCCAATTAGTTCCACAAAGGGCCTAGTTTGTGGGTTTTGTGCATAGTCTTTTATGAAAAAGGTTTAAATTGGATTTAATTAAGCCCAAATGATTATAATTAATTCCAGAGGTCCAATTAATAATTCTCCAGCAATTTTAAAGAGCCCAATCTCATTAAGGAATTGAAATTTTAACCTAACTATAAAAGGCCAACTAATGAGGAATTAGGGTTAAGTGATTAAACAAAAAGGAAAGACCTTTTCTCTTATCCTCTCTCTCTCTTTTACGCCACCTCCAAGCTAGCTTATTGGAATTTTGGCTAGCCCTAGTTTGATACCAATTTTTTGGTTCAATTTACCCTTCTCTAGTGTGGATTACTCATTGGAGGTGTTCGATTTTGGACACTGTGGTTTGCGACAACCCGGTGCGAAGTAAAATCAACTATTCAACAAAAATCAAAGGTGATTTTTCTTATTCTCATATAGTTATATTGTTTATTCATGGCAAGATCAGATCTAATGGTTAAAAAGTTTTAAAATTTCGCTCATGTATGCGATGCATATAACCATTAAACTCCAATAAAGTAGTGATAGACGGCCATCTGTCACCTGAAGGGTAGCCGTATGGTGGGTTTTTAACTCCAAAACAGTGTAAATTAGGGGTATTTAAGGAAATCTAAGGTCTAGTGATGAGGGATGGCCATCCCTCACTCATAAACGCCTGTCCATGGGTTAAAACCTGGATTTTTCAACATATTCTTGCAATTTCAAAAAGGGAAAAGTTACTTGAAAAGATCAAGTCCGAATTTTAGGGATTTGATCTCCTAATCTGATGATTTTTGAGTTGTAATTGAATTGAAAATCTCCTTTAGGTATATAAACAAAAAATTAGGGTTTTGAAAGGGGAATGAATCATTATTCTTTGAGTGAAAAGCATTAGAGAAGGAAGAAAACTAATTTCTTTCTCTCTTCAAAAGGTTTATGCTTTAGAAATCTTCTTAACACACACACACAAAAAAAATTTCATTTTTCTTTTTAAGAAATCAAAAAATACAATTGGAAGCAGAGATCTGGACTTCAAAAGTCACAAAGTCAGAATATCTCCTGAGGGAATATTCTTGGCTCATTCATATTTTCTTTCCACAGTTCATTAACTTTATTTCATAATTATTTTGATGTTAATTTGATTCGTTTTGACTATTAAACTTGAAAAATATGCCTTTCCTGTCAAAGTATAATTCGTTTCTAGTTTGTGTAATGTATTAGAGGCATGATGGGCAAATCTATTCCTCTATTATTGTTATGAAGTTTTTCTTCTTGGCATATATATGTGTGTTGTATTTCCTCAATTTTAATGCAGTATGATGTATGCTTTAGTGTTTTAATGTGTTTTAGCATGATTTAATGTTTATTTATTGCATATCTAGGACTAAGGTATTTATTTGAGCGATTTCTTGCTTTTTTTCTTCGTTCTACAAAATTCTATTTTGTTCCAGAGGTGACGGATGAGAAGAAGGTGTGAGGGACAACCATCCCTCATCCGAGAGATGGGATGTCCTCTTGCCTTCCTCTCGACCATCCCTCGCTCTATGGATGGCTATCCCTCGCCTTTTTTTTTGCCATCCCTAGGGTGTTTTTATGGTGTTTTTGTTGTGTTATATCCGTAAGTGCATGGTTTATCGAATAAAGTACTTAATATATCATTTCCAAGAGGATTGATGAGTGATTACACACTATTACTTAATTTTTAATCTTGTTTACAATGTTCATAAATTGAGTTATTAAGTGAACTAAAGTCTACACTAAAACTAGAAATACTAATTAAAACCTACTTTATTGATAATCAAAGAAGACAATTTAAGATTAATAAAATGTTGTTGCGCTTGTAACAAGGCGCATTTCATTAAATGTTGACTTTCCTCTGCATTGACCTTCGCTTCTGATGCCTTCTTTTGTCGCGCTAACGACCCCAACTATGTATGTGATGGGACTTCTTTCTTCACTTGATTTTTGCCTTTTTTTTCCTTAGTTTTCATTCCTTTACTCTCTACACACACTTAACAACACAAACACATAAAAAACACCATGTTTCACGTAAAGCCTAGCTACAACTAAACAAACACATACATAAAACACTCACAAATCATGCATAAATCAACTCACATAAGTTTTTCATGCATTTTAGGGATTTCAGTGTCTTTTATTTTAATATTTTTTATACAATATTTATGCAACATTTGGTATATTTTTGTTATTGTATACATGTTCTTGTACCTGTAATCAGTTTGTTTGTATGCATAAATAATGTAAATATTTTATCATCAATGCTAATTAATTTGCTTGTTTGATTTTTTTTAGTAATTCATATATTTATGGCCGTGGAGGACATATGGTATTTGCATGGGAAGTCGTGCTCCTGCTATGGTCATCATCTTTATTCGGGTTACTTCAGTTTTTATTTGATTATTATATTGTTTGTTATTTATTTATTTTCTTCGTTAGTATTTTATTTTACTTTGGATGTGTTATTTTTTTGGGTTTATAATAGCTAGTAAAAAAGGGATTTTTCGAGCATGTTAAACTAAAAGGAATTTAAAATGTTTTCTAGCAAATGAATTAGGATTTTTCCATAAAACATAGACCAATATCAAAATTTCTACCCAAAGTTCACATAATAATATAAAATCCTTTTTTTGTAAAACATGCATGAGAAAACCAATGTTCCCAACCCAAATGAATGCCTCGATTTATGTATGTAATTTATTTTCTTCACTGGATAATTTGCTTATGTAATAATTTTTAAGTAGGATTTTATTTTAAGTATTTATTTACTACTTTTTGATTGAATGGGATGTTTACTTAATTTTTGTTGCTTGCATCATGTGAGAGAGGGGAGTGGATTAATATTTAAAACTCAATTACAAAAAAAAAACTAAACAAAATGCCTAATAAGAGGGATGTCCCAAACATCAGTCTCTATTTGGACATCAAAATAAGTTCGAGATTTAATTCCCAATATTTTTTTGGGTGAAAACTCCATGACACCTACCTCTTTGAGCCCACTAGTAGATGCCTTCATGGGTTGACCGTCAGTAATAACTAGGGTTCAATCCTTCTTATTGCAAAATGGCCAATTTATGATTAAGAATGAGCTTCTTCCGGTCTTGAGCCCTAAAAGCGGGCCTCCAAGAGCGAACTCGGAATGAAGGGTGGGTTGTAGTTCGCGTCACAATAATATATCAGGTGTTAGTTGTTATCTCCTTCACTATGTTTGCTGTAATCAAATTTTAGTTATTATTTACTTAGGTTGTTTTAATCTATTGTTTAGTTTGTTTTAATTTTAATTTTATTGTGGTAGTGATTGGGACTTTCTTTTTACAGGATAAATTTGTCAAGTGTTCTGAATTTTTAATAGCTTTATTTTGTTTACAACTTCAACTTTGTTGCAATATTGTCTACTTATTTACAAGTCATCGACAACAACACATTTGCAAAACAAATATAGCATACATTTGACAAATCTGGTAGCATTTCATTTCATCAAATGAATGAAACCAAACATAACATTCAATTGATTACAATAGTAAATTTACATCCTAAATTGAAACTGATAACTCTTCTCACAGTAGAATTGGAACAACCACAAACTAAGTAACACATAATACTTTCATTTCAACTTCTTATTATCTCGTTCAAAATTAACTTTATTATTCCTTATACATTGTATTTGACTCTGTATCTCAGATAATTGAAGATCATAATCTCTACCCATATTGCAAATTCTTCTAAGATACTTGTTCTTTGTCTTCAAATTATTTATTACTTTAATTGTCCTTAGAGGCATTTCACAATCTTTCCATCGAAAGAACTTGCAGTCCTTTTCCTGTACAAAAATTAAGCAGTATGATAGAGAGATATAAAAACCCAAGAAAATCACAAAGAAAATGAAAAAAATAGGTACTATATAATAAAAACACTGTTAAAAAATAAAAATCCATAAAAAAATTCTCTAAAAAAAGAAAACGAAAGAAACCTAAAAAACCACCATTTAATCACATTAGCAGCATTTAAATTAGGATCATAGAAATAACCATTACAACTTACATCAACAAAAAAGTCAGGGCATCGATGAAATCTTCTTCCTGCATTCTTAACACTCCAAGTTTCAAGGAAGATTGCCCTTTTTCCACATTTGCATAAGTACCGTGGAATGCCCTCTTTAACTAAAATTCTTCTTCGATTTATGCTTCTTTCAGCAGAATTTACAGATGCCATGTCTAGGGTTTATAATGATTTCAAATATCTCTTTGATAATGAGATTAAGGATAAAGAATATTTTAGATATTTTTTGTTTTCGATTTGAAGAAGCACAGAGCTTTATTGAGAATGAAATTATGCTTTATGAAACTAGAGAAAGGGTGAGAAAGAGAGGGGAAAGAGAAGATAATTTTTTTTCCCATGTGGGTCCCATGCCATGTGGTGCTAAGCTAGCACGTCATTCCTTACATGTCATTTACATCATCCAAACACCTGTCCACGTAACTAGCCATATCAGTGTTGTTACCAATTAACAGATAGAATGTAAATGAAAGGTTATTTTAAAGGCATTTTTATGAGATAAGGGGCATTTTTGCTCCAAAAATAACATTAATGGCATTTTAGCCCCTCCGAGACAACTTCGAGGGCATTTTAGTACCTTTTTCCTTTCTTTTTCCATTGCTTTAATCTATTTTTCCTTAGTTAGGTATGAAAAAGCTTCTTTTACAATTTTAAGCTCTTCTTCATCTTATGGGGTAATTAAAAGGGTCTTATTTGATCCTTCGATCTCAAATCATTAGTGTGGAACATTTTTCCTTATTGATTTTCATAGTTTCAATTCTTAATAAACATATCTCATATATTCATTATAATTTGAAATGCTCTTACTGGGATTGAGCTTCATTCTCCCACTGGAGTTAGGAACACTCACACTCAAGTAAGGAACCTGAACTTCTATGCTCCCACTGGAGTCAGGAATGCTCCTGCTAGAGTAAGGATCCTAAACATCCGGATCATTAGAAAGAGGGTTTTGACCTTCTTTCTCTAATTTCCTTCCACTCGAATGGAGTGATCTTAATATTTCTGCTTCTTGAGTTTCATAAAAAGTGAAGTCTTGACTCACTTTTCCCACCTTTAGAAATTCATTCTCTATGAAAATGATGTCTCATGATTCAAATTCTATCACTGTGCTATTTTTTTGCTTACCTATGAATACATATCCTTTTGATACTTTACAATATCACACAAAGATATTCTTTTTACACTTTGGTCCTAATTCACTAAATTTTCTTGAGATATCACGGACATAAGTAACATAACCCCAAGGTCATAAATGGCTAAGGTTAGGTTGCCGACATTTTTTCCTCGAACTCTTTGAGATGCCTATCTAGCCTCCTATCTAACTCATCCCTCATCACTAAGGTCCCAGTAAAAGACGTGGCTAACCTTTCTCTTAAATATGGCAACCTCTCAGTCTCATTAGTAACTCTCTAGGTTTCATTCAACTATCTGTCTTTCATACCTAAGCTTGTTTCTTGACTGCTCGCACTTAATTTTAAATTGACTTTTAAACTCAACTCTGAACTTATGCTTGGTCTTGGCAACTTGAATGTTGATCTCTGAATAAGGTGATCGTCTAACCCTCTAGACCACCTACATAGATCTATGATGGTTATAAGGATCAAATGTTAGGAGTGATGTATGATGAATAATGCATGAGTATGGTATATACAAGATGCATGAATGCAATGAATACTTTCGTTAGATGTCAATCACAATCACATGCAAGCATAACAATAACCTTCTAACATTATTACTCCTACACAGGAGAATATGTAATCTCTTTCCTGGGTGGGCTTAGCCCATAGGTCAACAGGGTACCCAATAGAAATGTATGGTGTACGACGAAAAATCGACAGCATAACCTCTAGAATTAAAAGAGCAAGTATATGGGTTTTGACCAGTATATATTTTGACTAACTCATATAGATCAGGTTAGGCCCACCGGGGTATGGCAGTCTTTGACTAATACCCTCCTAATTTGTTTGAGTTTGGTCAATACATAAAGGTTCAAATGGTAAGCAAGAGTCATTAATGTCATACAACCCATGGAAAGTATCTATTGTCATTACATAGGCTTGAGTCGAGAGTGATGAAACTTTAAGGCCACTTATGCATGGTACCTGCCAATAGGTCTAACTCATCAAGAACATAACGACTAATAAATCACCATTTCATATACCATTTGGTACTAAACTTGGGCCACTGAGTCTCCTTGACACCTCTCCACATTGAGTGAATATAGGACGTGCTTTAAGATAGCATCGGGGCTAAAATAGAGATGCTTAACTTAATTCAAAGACTTTAAGAAGTATGTAAGAAACGCAATTTGGAAAGAAAACATAATTAATAAGAAAAACCTAATTATAAAGAACTTAACCAAGATGCTTTTAGGAGCAAGGTCTCTTTAGTCGTCAGTGGAGTTGCCACTATGATTAGTGCTGGAGCCATGCTTGTTTTTGGGTTCGCTCTCAGAGATCCGCTTTTAGGGTCCAAGACCAAATAGATCAGGCATCTTCACAATAGAAAAAAAGATTATGCCCAAATTATTGTTGGTAGTTAACCCATAATGGCATCTACTAATGGGCTCAAAAGAGGTAGGTGTCATAGAGTCGCCACCCAACAGAACATTGAAAAATAATTCTCAACTTTTTTGATGTCCAAACAGAAGTTGGTGTTCAAAACATCACTCTTATTAAGCACCTTAGTTATGTGTTCTTTTATAATTAAGTTTTAAACATTAATCCACTCTCCTCTCTCTCACGATACAAAGCGATAGAATCAAATAAATATCCCAAATAATTATTAAAAGTGGTAAATAAATAAACAAATTAAACTACTTAAACATATTACAGAAGCAAATCGTCCAAAGAAAGAAGCAAAAAAAGGATCATTCATAAATCAGGGCATTCATTTGGATTGGAAACAATAGTTTCCTCATGCACATTTTACAAAAATTCTCTTTCATCCTGTATTTGGTATTTGGAGAAAAAATTGGACACTAGTCTAAGTTTTGAAGAAAAACCCAAGTTAATTAATAAAAAATCATTTTAAGCATCTTTTCTTTTTAAGCATGCACAAAAACTCTTTTTTACTAGCCATTACATCCATGAAATAAATACATTTAAACATATATAAAAAAACCAAATAAGCATAATAATAACAAAACCAAATAACGAATAAAATAAATTAATACACAAAATAACCAAAAGCATTAGAGTAATCATTGGCCAATCAGGGATACAACTCCCAATACGTAATGCCTCACAAGGTCTCACAAAAGCATACAAGGTCAATTACTCACATAAAACCATAAAAAACTAATAAAATAGTATTATGAAGAAAATATTATTAAAAATAAAATAAAGAAAAAATATCACTTAATTAAACTTATATATAGAGTCCAAGCATGTACAGAAAAGCGAATTAACACCTCAACGATTAAAGAAATAATGTGAACAATTATAAAATACACAAAAAAACAATAAAATAGGCCTAAAAACTAGCCACGGATACCCCTGGATAGGTGGTGGACGGCCATAGCTGAAAGAGGAACGGGATAAGAAGAAACTCCTGCTACGTTATGTCTGTCGTTTTGATAGACAACCATTCGTGGGGACTTTTTCCAGTCTATCACTTGAGGAAAAGAACAGAAAGCTGAAAATTCACCCAAAAACACACAAAGTTGCAAATAAGCAATAAAAACACAAGTATAAAAGCCTAAAGCATATCACACTAAAGCTCTAACCCTAAATCATGCATTAACTACACCAAATCTCATTAAAGCTTTAAAATATGCAACAATAGAGGAAATCATAATCAACTCATGTTATTATCATGCATATATATCTAGGTTTACATATCATTCAATTTAAAAGCATAAATCCACGAACCATAACACACAAATATATTGATTTTAATAGCAATTAAACATAATCATGCATAACCAATTTTAGAGAGATAAAATATGGATGAAGAGCCTAGAATATTATCCTCAAGAGATTTTCTAACTCTAAAACTCTTAAAGTTCAGATCTCTACTTCGATTGTGATCTTTGTGTTCTAGAAAGCTAAATGGTTTTCGTGTGTATGTGTGTATTTGGATCAAAAGAATGTTAGAGTTTTTCTTCTTAAAGAGAGAAGAATTAGTTTCTTCTTCTCCAAGAATTTTCTCTTTATTCAAGAATGATTTTTTCCTCCCCTAAAAACCCTAATTTCTTTTTCTTTTATACCTAGGAAGAGTTGGATTGAATTCCAATTCTAACTCTCTATATCTGAAGGGATTAATCCCTCAAAATCCAGATTGATCCCTTTAAAATCTATCTTTCCATTTTTGAAAAAATTAAAAATGTGGGAAATCTGAAAATTTAACTACAAACAACCATCCCTTGAGTAAAAATCCAAAATTTACAAAAATACCCATAATCTAACCTCGACAGGAGAGAGATGGCCACAGATGACTGTCCCTAACATGACAGACAACCGTCTGTCACTACTGAAAGCCAAAACATGGTTTTTAATGCTCTTCTGTCAAAACCTTTCAAAAATACTTGGAAAATCATAAAATCTTTTAAGAAAACTGTATGAAATTCCCAATCGGAGCTTCAAAATCCGCACTTTTGTCAGAAATATACTATTTTCTCATCATTGGGTAATCCTAATCTAAACTTAATCAGGTCACGATGTCTACACCAGGGACAAAATTTCTCACAAGGGAAGGCAACAATTGCTCCCTTAACTTTTTAAAATAAATAAAAATATATTAATGTATTACCTATAAAAATTTAAAATTATCAGTATTGCTCCTTAATTTGTAATGCTTAAAGAAATTCACAGGGATGAAATTTATCACAAGGGAAGGTAATAATTTTCCCCTCAACTTTTTAAAATAAAGAAAATAATTAATATGCTTCCTTTAAAAATTTAAAATTATAAGTATTGCTCCTTTAATTTATAATGCTTAAAAAAATTCATTTTAAGTAAAACATCAATTACACCCCTTTGCCTTCCTCAATTTTATTCTATTAAGTTCTCACTAGTCCAACTTATTGCTCTAGACAATATGTTAGAGAAATGCTTGTTCGATGTAAGGTTAAATTATAGGCTTGCAAATTTGGTTTGAATTAGTGTTCTTGTTGAAAAATGGCAAAGATAAGATGCATTGTGTATATCAACTAGTGTTTAAACTTATTACTTTGGCTTTCATACTATTTGTTGTAAATGCATCAATTGAAATGATATTTTTTGGTATTAAAATTGATAAGAATAAATTGTTAAACAAAATTAATGATCAATGGATATGATTGATTGTTTGATCATATATATTGAGAATGATATTTTGGTAGAAAAATTGTTCATTGTTATCAAGGCATGAAGGCTTGAAAAGAGAAACTATGGATTGTATTCTTTCTTGAGAATGTAATTTTTTTTCTTAATTTTCATTTGTTTAAGATACAATGTGGGTGTATCAATTTGCTATCTTATTGAAGTTCTTTTTTTAGAAAATTATAAATTATTTTATTTTTCTTTTAAGAAAATATATAGATCCATATAAAGTTTTTCTCCTTTAATATTTAATTCTAGATGTGCTTATACTTAAGTATCTTGTAGACACTTGAGTTTGTGCAATTTTTGTTCAAAATGATACCTGATAATAATAACTTTTTCTACCAAAGTGAAAGTTCAGAAGGAAGTCAAGGATGATCAATTCAAGAGCCAAAAGTATCCTAAAAAACCTTCATATCCCACCCATGTAACTCTTAGGGACATGTTTGTTTCTTGTAAGCCAAATGCTAAAGTGAATAGAGCATCTCATGGTCAACACAGTTGTGTGAGCTAATCGAGCAACGACAAGTGTACCAAATCGACAAGTAATAGAGTAGGGTAAATTTAAGACCACAAGTATTGAATCCAAGGGAAACGAATTGGTGTACCAATTGTTGATTGATTGCTTAGATGTGTTAAAGAATTTTTCAATTGTTGTTGGTTGTGTGTAATTTGCAATAAAACAATGGATAGTAAAGGTGAATAAGTTGCAAGTGTATATTAATAAGAATTTTAAAAACAGAAAATGTAAAGTGTGCAAATTAACAATTACTAAAAGCATTGTTCAAAAATCTAATCCACCCCATTCCCATGCAAGATTTATTTTGAACATAAAATTTATACATTTCAGATGTGGGCAACACATCTAAACCCCTAGTATCCCATTTCAAAGCCTACTACTCTAACTATCCGATATCCCATTTCGGAGCCTACCCAATAGCAAGCATAAGCATGGATCCCAAGACCTAAATATGACCTAATATCCCATTTCATAGCCTATTAGTTCAAACCTATTCATTTTCCTCTCTTTTTCTAAAATTACTACACATAAACCCTAGATCTAATAGCTACTATTTCGGAAATGCCATTAAAACTATAACAAATATGAAGTAAAATAGAGCATACATGATACAAATATTAAACAAGCATTTATCCATCAACTTGAATAAGATTAATTATATAAATACTTGTAGAACATGCATATCAAGCTAGGCACAAGGGAAAAGAAACATCTGAAATATATATAAAAAAACTGAGTTCATATCACTTACATGGTTGAGGGGATTCAAAGATCCCCAAACAACAAAACAACTACTCACTACTCATAATGTAAATAGCAAATAAAAGAGGAAAAGAAATCATAAAACCCATTTGAGAATTTAGATCTGAAGTACAACACTCCTCTTCTTCTTCTCTAGGCCTTTCTTAATTCAAAACTTAAACTTTAGCTTATAACACCAACTACAACTAAGTATCTTTGTATTTTGAAAGTAAAACTATAATGAAATAGTGATTTTTACAAGTAAATCTATGTGAACAAAGTGTATAAACCCTAAAAATATGAAAAACTATGAAATAAAATTACAGAGAACACTCTTAAACCATAAAAACCTAAAAATCTCCTTTTAAAACCAAACAAAAAGTAACTTTTATAGTGGTCCAGGAGAGCACTCGATCAAGATAAAATGGTCTCAGCTGAGTCCAATCGGTTAAAAGAGTACTCTAGCTCAGCACACGGCTGAGACAAAATGGTCTCAGCCAAGTGCACCCTTTTGGACTGAACCATATTCAAACTTTACATTGGACACATCGAAGACAAATGGTCTCAGCCGAGTCCTTTGGTGAAATGGTGTGTTTTGCTAAATTGCAGGGCATACAGTTGAGACAAATGGTCCTAGTCGAGTGCTAACCCTTCTTGCTGGAAAAAAAATTCAAAATTACACCATTAAACACTCTAAAACTTGATATTTATTAAAGTAATCTTATTTGGCATAAAAAGAGAAATTCAACACTTAAAACAAATAAAACACGTAAAACGAGACACAAACATAGACAAAAATATATTGAAAATAAATACTAATTCGACATTATCAACTACCCCACACTTAGCGTTTGCTCGCCCTTGAGCAACTAGACAACCAAATTCCTGCAAACCCAAACTCAGAAAAAGAAATTACAAGTTTAAGGCGAGTTGAACAACACTACAGTAGAAGTCACTAATTATTGCCCTAAACCAAAAAGAATTCATCTTAAATCATACTAGCTAGTCTCCTTGTATGTGTGTCCTAGGCCTAAAGATAACTTTTAAGTATAAAACACCAATACAATCCGTCAATCGATAAGAGAATTCATATGCAAAATTGCATGCATAGTTTCACGTTGAAACTCAAGACACGCCATATGCCTCTCCTTTAGCATCGGAACTCGAAGGTCATCTCCGCACGTAACTCTCAACACGACAAGATCCTCAAGGCTTAAGAGGTTGTAATGTGGCTAAGATAAGGCTGTCAAGAAAAGATTAGGATTCACAAATTAAAACCGCCACTTGTACCTCAACTCACCTATTTTTTTTCTCAAAAGTAAGACTTAACTCTACCCTTATTCAATCATTATTGCCAACACATAGATATCCAAAATGTAGAACAAAAACCATAAAGAAGACGAAGGATTCTCTTAAAAAATTTCTATCATTATAGCTTAATTGGTGTTTAAAGAGCTTAACATCCTCCTCTACACATCGAGTACCCCACACTTAGATGAAACTAAGATTGCTAATTTTTTTCTCTTTAGAGCAATCAAAAATTTATTTATTTATTAAAATAACATTTTTTGAAAAGAACAGGGACTCTATAATTTGTCTCTAAAAAAGACTACATTCTATAGATTTTTAATCTCACTTGGCAATGGTATTGTATCCCCAATTTTTGAGTCTAACATTTCAAACACAATCCTTCATTTCACTTACTAGCATTTCCCAATAAAAACTCTTCTCACTCATTTCTAAAATGGCTAGCTCAAAATGAAGGTAAGACAAAGGCTTTCTAGGCTTAAGGGATTAAGATGCCTATGTAATCCAACAAAATAATTAGCACACATTAAGCATGCTCTAAAGGCTCAAAAGGGCTTACAAAGGGTATAATATAACAAAGGTAGGTTAAAAGTCTTTAGAAAATTGGATCAAGAAAGAAAATTACCTAAGTCATTTCTAATCTCATTTTTGAGTCGCTTAATTGCTTCGAAGGGTGATGAGGAAGGTTCTAGCATTCTAGAATTCCTATTCAATTACCTTCATACACTGGTTTTTATTAATTTCAAAATCAGGCCTAAAGTGCACACTTATTAGGAGACCTACAAGTATTAATCTAATTAAACCTAATCGAAAAAACAAACAATCAATGACTAACTACTCTCCGATCATACAACTACCCTAAGAATGCTTTTCTCAAACTAAGTTCGGAGTGTCCACAATAGGAACAACTAAGGGCAAACTAAGCAAAAATGCAAAAGTCTTCAGTAACGATCGAAAATAACAACCTAAAAGAAACAAAATAAGAGCTAATACAAAGTCAAAACAATTTATTAAGGTAAAAATTGAAACTAAAATATGGATAATATTTACCAACATAAAAAAATTAATAAAACATTAGGCAAAAGCAAAAATTAGGTTGAAATATAAATGACAAGCTATAACACATAAATACACAAAAACTTAAAACATAAACAAAATAACTAACATTTAAAGAAACTTAAACAACTAAGTTAACAAGCTACTATTAAGAATCTAAAATTAATACTTTAACTAAAGCAATAAACATAAATATTAAAGTAGTAACTACTGTGGTGCAAAAATTCACAACCAAATATCCAACATTCTGAAATATAAATAGGAGTTCCAAAATATCTCCTAATATACCTTCACCCCACACTTAAAATTTTGTTGCCCTCAGAAAAATACAAACAAATAGTCACAAAATAATGGGGTTGAGGAAAATCCCTAAAAATGTTCATTCATGAGCTGGTGGTGGTGGAAACTAGGCGTCAAATCGGGATTACATAGTTCCCAATGCAGTGACAATGTCATCCATCCTAGCCGTCATGGTGTCAAGGTGAGAAGTGATGGCAGTGTACTGTTCATTTGAAAGGACGATAGTTTCGAACTCCACTCGGTGAAATCCAATAGGTCCCTTTCTCACAGTGTCCCTATACTGCAGCCTGGTGGAGACCATGGTGTATCCTAGCCTTAGAAAGCATGGATTATCAATAAGAACTGATATATTCTTCAGCATTTTCTTGTCAATGATAATGGGATTGTCCACAGATTTTCCAAGGTTGGTATAGTTGACAAAGTGGGCTAGAGTGGTTACAAAACCTCTAAATGCTAGCTTTGAGTCCCTCTTCTTATAATTGTGCAAGTCATCAATTTTTGTTGTGTATGATCCTCAAGGGATGGTTCTTCAGATGACATTCCTTGGTGTTACTGGAATCAAATATAGTAGGCTCTTTTTCATCACAAATGCCATTCCATATCTCTTGCTTATTTAAATTCTCAATTTCTCTTATAGCTAGTGGATCAAAACCCAACACAGTACAAAACTCAAGGAAACTCATTTGATGGGAAGTTCCATTGAGCCAAAAGCATGCATAACCCTCATCAGTGAAGCGATCCATCCCTAATCGGATTCTCACAGTAGCTAAGAAATCCCTCACCAAGTTGGGGTAAACCTGCTCCTTACGCTCAATAAAAGTTCTCTAGTCCACACCATTAATGAGGCTATCAATCTCATCCTGCATCCTAAGCTCTTTCATCAAGTCCATATCAATTAAAGGAAAAGCAAGATAGTCTTGGCGGTTGAACAACACCCATTCGTCCTTAAATTCATTGGGGACCCATGCTGGAGTCCTTGGCTTTAAAGGCTCTTGTAGGGCGGATGATGATGATCCCACATCGGTTCGAGTTTGCTTAGGTGCTACTGTAAAAAGAAAGATATTTGTCATTAATATTTGATATGTGATGCTTAATGATCGAGCAAGAGAGAATTGAACCATAAAGCACAAAAAGACACATATAAAGTTGCTTATTAGGAATGACACCACACTCAATTAAGTATACCAACAACAATAGGCAATGAACAAGGGAGCACAATGTTGACTACTAAGTTCACAATGGCTAAAATAAAGAAGTTTGATGCCTCCTAGAATACTACACAACAAAATTCTAACTAAACAACAAGGATTACAATCAAAACATGATGCAAATAAAATAACCAAAATAAAAAAAAAAACATGGATATGCAACACTCAAAGAAATAACAAGGAAGAATAAACACTCCTAAAGACATACATGATACTAAAGTACTAACACATGGAAAAATACCTAACATGCAAAGTCTACCTTAGCATTATAACATCAAAGGCAGTAACTTAAGACCTCTATGAGACAACATTGCACACAAAAGATTACATTGCACATCGTATACCCACTTGCTCAAAGAAAAATTATGCATGTTAACAAGAGAGTCAAGTCTATCATCATTTCTACTTCTTTGAGGTAATTTAACAAACACCTGACATGCATAAACAAGATTTAAACTACCATGCATAAATTTACAAGAAACACAATATATTAATTCACAAAAATTTGTAAAAAGGATAAGGTATCACATGCCTTCAAGAAAAAGAAGTAGATTGAGACAAATTTAAGCCAAACAAGATTTTTATACATGCAATAGTCAAGGAGATACTGAAAACGCAGAGCATGAACAAACACTCTTCAAATGCTCATCAAAAGAGGGATTTTTATTTCAAATAAGTGCAACAAAAAATAATAAAACACAAAGGAGATTAACTAGAAAAAGAAAAAAAGTTGGATACTTACTTGGATATTGCTTGAACGCAAGCAAAAGAGTGCACACAAGGACAGAAATGCAAGGAGAATGTTGAATTACCCAAGGAGTTTGAGGGAGAAATGAAATAGGAGGTGAAAAGTCATGACTTTTGGGTCTATTTATAAATGGACATGGTAGAGTGCCCTAAGCACTATGTTGAGACCAATTGGTCTCTGCCAACTCAGACACAATACGTTAAATGCATAATTTTGAAAAATGACTAGATTGGTCTCGGTCGAGTCCAACACACAAATTTGAAAAACCCTGATAACACTCAACTAGGACCAATTGGTCTCAGTCGAGTGACCCCTTCTGTACCAAATGATTTTTGAAGCACATGGCTAAGACCAATTGGTCTCTACCAAGTGGTCTGAAAGCATGCAATTCACTCTTTAATGCACTCGACGAATACCAATTGGGCTCGATCGAGTTACCCCTACTAGACTGAAAATTAAATGAGCACACCATTGAGATCAATTGGACTCGATCGAGTGGTACCTTCTGTATCTGGCCTATACTATTGCATACGACTGAGACAAATTGGTCTCGGCCGATGCCTTATTCTGGAACACTCATCCTAAAGGGGAAATGGCTGAGACCAATGGTTTTGATCGAGTCTAACAAAATTTCTGTACTAACTTAGAAATGTTTCTCTATTCTCATGCATGCACAATGTCAAAGTAACATTAGTAATATAGGAATAAAATTCACACCACTTGATTACTAAAACTAAGACATAAAACAACAGGGAACAAGAATTAAAAACCACACTGTAAATTAAGTAATTATTGAGTGTTAAGTTTAGAGGTGAAGTTCTAGGTTTAAAAAGTCGCTAGCTTAAATTTTGAAGTTTCTCATGGCACTTCATCTAATGTGATGACCACCAATGCCACATCAAACCTGGAATCGAAGTAAGGCTTGAGACGGTGACCATTGATATTGAATTCTCGACTATCTCCCGGATGTCTAACCGTGACTACTCCATAATGAGTAACACTCACAACTTCATAAGGTCCCTTCCATCTGGATTTGAGCTTTCCTGGAAAAAGGCGAAGATAACTATCATACACCAGCACTTTTATGCCCGGGATAAATTCTTTGGATACTAGCTTGTGATCGTGCCATTTCTTTGTCTTGTCCTTGTAGCCCTTCGCATTGTTGTATGCCCATAGACGGAATTTCTCAAGCTCATTTACCTGTAAAAGATGTTTTTCTCCAACACTTTTGAGATCAAAGTTCAGAATTTAGTTGTCTAAAAAGCCTTATGCTCTAATTCTACAGGTAAATGACATGACTTTCCATAGATAAGCCTAAATGGGGACATTTCGATTGGAGTTTTGAAAGCGGTTTTATAGGCCCAAAGTGCCTCATCTAACCTCAATGACCAATCCTTCCTAGACCCATTCACAGTTTTTTCCAATATTTCCTTCAATTCCCTATTGAAAACCTCTACTTGCCCATTAACCTGAGGGTGATAAGGTGTTGTGATTTTGTACCTCACTCCAAATTTCTTTAGCAGTTCCTTAAATTGGTGGTTCAAAAAATATTTTCCACCGTCACTAATGGTGGCCCTAGGTGTACCAAATCTGGTAAAAATATTCCTACATAAACATTCCAACACTACTTTAGAATCATAGCTCTTGGTAGCTATGGCCTCTACTCATTTACCCATGTACTCAACAGCTACTAAGATGTATTCAAATTCACATAAAACTGGAAATGGCCCCATGAAGTCTATTCCTCAAACATCAAACAATTATACTTCAATAATGTTGTTAAAAGGCATTTTATCCCTTTTAGAAATGTTTCCTACCTTTTGGCTTTATCACAACTAAGCACAAAAAATTTTATATCCTCAAACATGGTTAGCTAGTAAAAACATGATTGAAGAACCTTAGCAACGGTCCGATTGGCACCATGATGTCCTTCTGCTTCACCTCCATGACAAACTTTGCATAATTGATCATTTCTCTGCCTTAGGGATGCACCTCCAGAGCACTTGATCTGCACATAACTTAAACAAATGTGGATCATCCCAAATGTAAAATCTGGCATCGGCTTTCAACTTCTTCTGTTGTTTCCATGTTAAATCTTTCAGAATAAAGCCTCCTATAAGATAATTTGCTATGTCAGCAAACCAAGGAATATCAGCATTACATTCATAAATAGCAAAAATTAACTCATCAGGAAAATAATCATCAATTTCCCTTTTTGTAATGTACTTATGCTCTAAGCGAGAGAGATGGTCTGCCACAAAATTTTATACACCCTTCTTGTCCTTTATCTCTAAGTCGATCTCTTACAACAGTAACACCTACCGAATTAGTCTTGGCTTTAATTCTTTTTCTCAAAAAAATATCGCAACGCCTCATGATCAGACTATGCAATCACTTTAAAGCCAAAAAGATAAGATCTAAACTTTTTAAATGTATAAACTATCATAAGAAACTCCTTTTTGGTTGTCGTGTGATTAATTTGAGTTCCCTTCAAGATGTGGCTTGCATAATAGATTGTACAAAAGACCTTTTCTTTTATTTATCTTAGCACAGATCCCACTGCAAAATCACTTGCATCACACATTAATTCAAATGGAAGATTCCAATCCAGAGAAATAATCACCGGAGCTGAAATTAACATTTTTTTCAATGTGTTGAATGCTTGCAAACATTCTTTAGTAAAAACAAATGGAGCATCCTTCATTAATAAATTTGATAAAGGTTTTGCAATCTTAGAAAAGTTCTTGATAAATCTATGGGAAAACCCTGCATGGCCCAAAAAACTCCTAATACCCTTGACATTTATTGGAGGGGGAAGTTTTTCAATCACTTCCACCTTAACTCTATCCACTTCTATCCCCTTCTCTGAAATTTTATGCCCTAAAACGACACCCTCAGTCACCATGAAATGGAATTTTTTCTAATATAATACTAAGCTGGTCTCCTCACACCTTCCTAGTACTAGATCAAGATGACTTAAAGAGCTCTCAAAATCTCTCTCATATATAGTGAAATCATCCATAAATACCTCCATAAATTTCTCTATGAAGTTATAGAATATGGCCATCATGTATCGCTAAAATGTAGCTAGTGCATTGCATAGCCCGAAGGGCATTCTTCTATAGCCAAAAGTACCATAAGGGCAAATAAAAGTCATCTTCTCTTAATCCTTAGGGGCTATGGGGATTTGCAAATATCCCAAATATCCATCTAGAAAATAATAAAACCTATTGCCCACCAATCTCTCAAGCATTTGATCTATGAATGGTAAAGGGAAATGGTCCTTCCTAGTTGCACTATTTAGCCTCCTATAGTCAATACATACCCTCAAAATCGTAACCGTACGAGTTGGAATGAGTTCATTTTGCTTGTTTTTTATCACTATCATCCCCTTTTCATAGGAATACACTGAATCGAACTTATCCAACTACTATCAGAGATGGGAAAGATTATAACTATGTCGAGCAATTTCAAAACTTTGTTCTTTACTACCTCTTGCATTGCCGGGTTTAACCTCCTTTGGGATTGCACAACTGGTTTGCAATCTTATTCCATTGGAATGCAATAAGTGTACTAGCTTGGGTTGATCCCTTTTAGATTCAATGTCTCCCATCCGATGGCCCCTCTGTGCTTTCTCAATACTGTTACAAGCAATTTCTCTTCAACACCTATCAAAATAGAAGATATAATTATTGGTTTTGATACATGCTCTAAATACACATACTTTAAATGAGATGAAAAGGGTTTAAGTTCAGTTTTTAATTTTCCCTTTTGTAACTCCACCCCTTTCTCAGTGCCATCTTCCTCTTTATACTCTTTCTCTAGCTCTTTCACAGCTTCTTTCTCCCGCTTGGTCAAGTCTTGCTCTTTAACATCATTCACCAAACAATGTCTCAATGGATCATCAAGCAAGATTTTCTCTTGCATTTCCTCCTTGCAGTCCTCTATCACATCCATGAAGCATATCGACTCCTCAAACTCATGCGATGGGTGCTTCATCACTTTGTTAACGTCAAATATCATTTCCTCATTGTTGAACCGCAGAGTTACAGTTTGCTTATGCACATCTATAAGAACTTTAGCTGTATTTAAAAAAGATCTTCCCACAATCAACGGGACCTTCTTGTCCTCATCCATGTCTATCACCACAAAGTCAACTGAAAAAATGAAGTTGCCCACTTTAACTAGCAAGTCTTTTATGATCCCCTTGGGATGCTTGATTGAGCGATCTGCTAGCTGAAGTGTCATCCTTGTTTCCTTGATATCCCGTAGCTTCAACTTCCTACATATTAAGTATGGCATCAAATGTATACTTGCCTCTAAATTACATAGTGTAGTACCTACAAAATTCCCTCCCAACTCACAAGGCAATGTGAAATTAGCCGGGACTTCTAATTTTTCAAAAATTTTATTAGTGAGAATAGCACCACAATTTTTAAAGAGTTGGACAGTGCCCACCCTTTTAGCTTCTTTTTGTTAGAGCAAAGATCTTTCATGAATTTGGCACATAAAGTAAAGCCTCAGCAAATGGCAAATTTACATGTAATTTCTTGAATATATTCAAAAATCTCTCTAATTGCTTAATATTTTTCTCTTTCCTAGCTATTGATGGGTATGGCAAATATGATACATCAAAAGGCAAATAAGAGTTTATAATGTTCTTACCCTTATCTTTTTATTTGGGAACCTTTTCCATATTTTTAGGATTAGAGTCACATACCTCTATTGTCGGTTCCACCTCTTTAGATGAAGATGATGGTTGATTACCTTGTTCAGTGCTTTGGACTTGCTTACCACTCCTCAATGATATAGCTTTAGCTTCTTTCTTTAGATTTCAATCAACATTTGAAGGAAATGCACCCGGGCCTTGTAGAGATAGAAGTTGCAATTTGACCAACTTGAGTTTCCAAATTTCTCATTGTTGCATCTTGGTTTCTATTCCACTGCTTTTGAATCTTCCACCTTGCCTCTTGGCTTGTCATGAACTAGTTTTGGCTAGTCATAAAACCAGCGAACATTTCTTTAAGGTTTGGTTTCTTCTCTTATGGTAGAGGTTGCCTATGTTGAAATTCAGGAGGTTGGTATGGTGCTTGGTGAATTTGTGGTGATTGATATGGTGCTTGATAATGAGTATTTGCTACTGTGGGTTGGTGTTGTTGATGGTAGCCATGGTTATGGTGGGCTTAGTTATGTGAAGGTGGGTTAAATGGGACTCTTGTATTAGTGTTTGAGGTTAAGGCTTGATTTTCATCTCTCCATGAGAAATTTGGGTGATTCCTCCATTCAGGGTTGTAATGAGTGTTGAACGGATCATTTCTCTTGTAATCATTCAAGGCATCTACTTCTCCCATTCCTGGAGTATATTGATCATTTGCTTTTACATCGCTACTCGAATTTCCTCCCTCAAATGTATTGCCCTCTTGGCTAATTGCTAACATATTATGAACCTTTAGTCCATTCAACTCTTTCTTCAATGGCTCCAATTAAGCTTTTAGCGTAACCACTTCATCTACCATATAGACTCTTTGTCTTTTCGTCAAAACTCTTGAACTAGACCACTGAGCCTCATTCATAGCCATTTTATCAAGAAGCAAGAATGCTTCTTCTAGGAATTTATTCATGAAGCTTCCCCCCATGGCAACAACTAGTAAAGACCTCATAGTCGAATTACATGCTTCATAAAATATCGACATCAACTGGTGCATCATAATCTCATGGTGAGGACAAGTCTTTAACAATCTCTTAAATCTCTCCCAAGCTTCATGGAAGGTTTCATCATTCAATTGCTGGAAGTTATAGATGTTATTCCTTATGCTCGTCGTCTTAGTGGGTGAAAAAAATCTTACAAGAAACTTCTCTTGCATTTGTTTCCATGAGTGAATAGATTGGCTTGGTAGCATAGACAACCAGTCTCTTGCTTTTCCTATGAGAGTGAAGGGAAAGAGCTTTAATCTTATGGCATCCATCGACACACCTTAGATTTGGACCGTATCACTGATCTCCATGAAGATATCTAGATGTTGTGTTGGATTCTCTATATCTAATCACAAAAATTGGTTCCTTTGAACCATGGTGATCATTGCCGATTTTAGCTCGAAATATTGCTGACGAGGGAGCACCACAATTCTATGCTTCTCATTCTATCTTAAAGTATCATAATCACGAATAGTTCTTGATCTTAGACCATCATGATTCCCTGCATGTTGTTGTTGTTGCTCTACTCCTTCTTCGTCTTCAAAAGGCACTTTCAAATTCGGTGGTTCATTCATTTCTTTGTTTTGAACTTGTCTTTTTCTCCGGTGTAAGGTCCTCTGGATTTCAGGATCAAATGGTGCTAGATGATGTGGATGAAGTCTGTTCATACACCAATTTCACCTAAAAAAAATCAACAAAGAAAAATAAGTAAAGAAAACAACACATAAAAATAACCAATTAAATTGAAACACGTCAATGTTCCTCGACAATGGCGCTAAAAACTTGATCGAGCAATGACAAGTGTACCAAATCAATAAGTAATAAGTGGGATAAATTTAAGACCACAAGTATGGAACCCAAGGGAAACAAATTGGTGCAACAATTTTTGATTGATTGCTTAGATGTGTTAAAGAATTTCCCAATTATTGTTAATTGTGTGTAATTTGCAATAAAACAATGGATAGTAAAGGTGAATAAGTTGCAAGTGTATATTAACAAGAATTTTAAAAACAGAAAATGTAAAGTGTGTAAATTAACAATTACTAAAAGCATTGTTTGGAAATCTAATCCTCTCCATTCTCATGCAAGGTTAATTTTAACATAAAATTTATACATTTCAGATGTGGACAACCTATCTAAACCCCTAGTATCCCATTTCGGAGCTTACTACTCTAACTATCTGGTATCCCATTTCGGAGCCTACCCGATAGCCAGCATAAGCACGGGTCCCAAGACCTAGATATGACCTAATATCTCATTCTGCAGCCTATTAGTTCAAACATATTCATTTTTCTCTCTTTTTCTGAAATTACTACACATAAATCCTAGATTAAATAGCTTTCATTCCGAAAATGCCATTAAAACTACAGCAAATATGAAATAAAGCATACATGATACAAACATTAAACAAGCATTCATCCATCAACTTGAATAAGATTGATTATATAAATACTTGTAGAACATGCATATCAAGCTAGGCACAAGGAAAAAGAAACATCTAAAATATATATCACAAAACTGAGTTTATATCCCTTACATGGTTAAGGGGATTCAAAGATCCCCAAACAACAAAACAGCTACTCACTACTCATAATGTAAATAGCAAAGAAAAGAGGAAAAGAAATCATAAAACCCATTTGAGAATCTAGATCTGAAGTACAACACTCCTCTTCTTCTTCTCCAAGCCTTTATTGATTCAAAACTTGAACTTTAACTTGTAACACTAACTACAACTAAGTATCTTTGTATTTTGAAAGTAAAACTATAATGCAAAAGTGATTTTTACAAGTAAATCTATGTGAACTAAGTGCAGAAACCCTAAAAATATGAAAAACTACGAACTAAAACTACAGAGAACACTCTTAAAATATAAAAACCTAAAAATCTCCCTTTTAAAACCAGACAGAAATCAGCTTTTATAGTGGTCCACGATAGCACTCGACCGAGACAAAATGATCTCAGTCAAGTCCAATCGGTTAAAAGAGTACTGTAGCTTAACACACGGCTGTGACAAAAATGGTCTCAGCCGAGTACACCCTTCTGGACTGAACCATCTTCGAATTTCTGCATTGGACACGACAGAGACAAATGGTCTCAGCGGAGTCCTTTGGTGAAACGGTGCGTTTTGCTGAATTGCAGGGCACACGGCTGAGACAAATGGTCCCAACCGAGTGCTAATCCTTCTTTCTGTAAAAAATTAAAAAAAATACACCATTAAACACTCTAAAACTTAATATTTATCAAAATAATTTTATTTGACATAAAAAAAATTAAACACTTAAAACAAATAAAATATATAAAATGAGATATAAATATAAATAAAAATATATTAAAAATAAATACTAATTCGACGTTATCATGAACCTGACAACATTATCGTATTATGTATGCCATTTGGCTTGAATTTGACAGCATAATGTGCATTTTGATGTGTTTTTAACCCCATGGCTGTGGCTAATGTGCCCCAGCGTTTGGGACAATCTAGAAACTAAAAACTCTATTTTCTCTCTTATAAATACCTAATGATGTGACATTTTGAAAAGGAGTTATTTATAGGATTCTCCAGCCACCAAATTTGAATTTAGAATTTTAGATTATTCCTCATTTTTCCATATGCCAAACCCAAAAATTACTCTTAATTCAATCATCCAAGGCAAAATAGAGATCCTCTTTAGCCAAAATAAATAAATAAGGAAATAATAAAAGATAATAAATCTCTTTGTTGTAAGGCTTAAAGCACCCTAATTTTTCTCTATTAAATTTAATCCAATGAGAGACTGTAATGTTACACGAGATGAGCCAATTTATTTGTTTGGAATGAAAGCCAGGTTCACAAAGAATTCATGGTAAAGAATTCCATTCAACACATTCAGAAGCCTTGAATATGTCTAATTTGGTAGTTGCTGCACCCAACTGCCTTGTGCGTTTAGGCTTAAGTAAATGAACCAGCTCAGGTGCCACAAGTATACTGTCAGAAGTAAGTCTCTCTTTAGTGGAAAGCGCTCTACTCGGGAGAAATAATAGAATCAAGTTGGGGCTATTAGCAAAATTTGGTAATAATTAAAGAAAGAAACATAAAAGATAAATTAATATTTGCACAACAAAGCATAAAGCCAAAACAGATTAAACTCTAGGTTTTTGCACAAAGAAACAAAATCAAGATGAGATTTATGACTGGCTGCCTCGTCATTAGTTGCTAGTGGGTGTAAATCCGCAGCGTTTGAAATTGAACGTTTTTGACGGGTAATTAGCTTTCCTTTAAAAAAAAAAATGAATTTCGTAATTGTGACAACTAAAGCCAAACACATCAATGTACTTGGCTCACAAAACTTGGGATAAGAATAATTGATTTGTTGCTGTGTTTGAGTCAAGGCTATTTTTTTGTGCCTTGTAATCGCAATATTATTTATTTTTTGGTGACTTTTATCTAATATGATTGGATGAATTATTAATTTCAGTCATTATTTTTCAAATCTAACTTTTTTTTTTTGCAGCAAAATTTTCAAATCCATTATATCATGAGAATAAAGTGAATGGAAGTGCTCGAACTTTGTACGTCGGATGGGATCTTGTGATCAAAAAATAAAGTGAATCCTCTAAAAAGTCCATAAATATTCAAACGCTTAAGAAATAAGTTCTCAAAAGTTCTGTAAAAAAATTGTTACCATATATTGTGAGGTTCTCTTTTATAGGTTCTCAAGGGCGATGCGCCCGTACATATCAAATTTGACAAGTGATGAGGAATATGCAAGGGCGGAATTAGAAATTAACATGAGTGCAAAAAATGGATGTAAAGCATTTTTTAAAAAATCTATTTTGAAATGAATATAATATTTTGTAAATAAATATATAATGATTATAATGAATTATATATAATTTTAGGGATCAATATTATTTTTTGAAAAAAATAAAATGTCATAGATAAAAATATAATATGAAAAATTCATAGAGCTAATAGTAATTTTTTTAAAAATATATTAAATTTTTTTATAGATAAAATTTTAAGTTTAAAAGATTTTGGGAGGTGGTGACTAGGGGTGAGAAAAAAAAAATTGAAATTTAGGTTAACCAAAAAATCGATTCGAAATCAAATCGATTTTTATATTAACCGAACAAAAAACTTAAATTTATATTTTTACTTTAAAAACCGATGGTTAACTGAACCAAATAATTAACCGATCTATATACATTTTATAAATTATATTTTAAATTTTACACTTATATTTTTCAATATTTTTGTAATTTATAAATATTATGATATATGACTTTTTAAAATAGTATCTTCTTCTTCTTCTTCTTTTTCTTCTTCATCTTCTTCTTCTTCTTCTTCTTCTTCTTCTTATTATTATTATTATTATTATTATTATATGTGCATAATTAACACTCTATTGTTAGTTTTATATTGAATATATTTAATTCTTATAATTAATTATGAAAATTTTATTTTTATTTTTATTTTAATTCTTTTAATGAATATCATATTTAATTTGTATTTTTTTCATTTCTAAAGCATTTTTAACTATTAAAAATAATATTACAAATTGTATAATTTATTAAATTTATATATTAAAATTTTTTAGTGGTTAACCAATAAACCAATTCAAAAAACCGAAATCGATATAGCGGTTAACCGAAATTAATGTATTGATTTAATAAATTTGTTAATAGACTGATCATACTCACCCCTAGCGATGACATCTTTAAGCCACCGTAGAGCTCTGCGACTGGAATATGGCGTATGGAGTGTAAGGGAGGAGTGGTCTGAATGGAGTAAGGTCCACAAAACGTGAGTCCCAACCATTGACTACAAGGGGAGTTACGTATGGGTCTGCTGACTTGGGTTTATATGCATAATTGAGATTTCAAGTTCTTTTGATGAGGTATTATCAATAAAGTTTTAATTTATTAGCATTAGTGATAAAATGGGAGACGAAGCAGTGACTCACACCTATAAAGCCATATTTATAGTCATGGATGTGAATTTTGTATACAAAGCAATCTTTCAAAGACTATTATTATTTCAAACAGGAGCTGTCACTAGCATAAAATACATGGTGATGAAAATTTCTACTGAAAATGGGGTAGCAATTTTAAAAGAAAATAAAAAAGCCTCGAGAGAGGCCTATATTACCATGGTGAAAAGAGGTGAAACAATAGTACATAATATAACTTGGATTGGAGAAGAATAAAGAAGTCAATCGACCAAGGATGACTATAGAAGGTGGCATCATCACAAAAGAGCTATCTGAAGGAAAGAAAGTTCAAATAAGCTCAAGTATGTCAAAAGAGATAGAGGAACAGATAATAAAAGTGTTAATGATCAATGAATTCTCTTTTGCTTAGAAACCAGAAGATATTTAGAGTATAGACCCAGAGGTGATCACTCACAAGTTGAACATGGATCCCAACCATATGCCGGTCAAATAAAAGCTAAGAAGGCACATGCCCAATTGTAAGAAATTCATTTCTGAGGAAATAGATAGATTGCTAAACAGTGGAACTATCAGAGAAGTCAATTACCTTGATTGGCTCACCAATTTAATCTTAGTAAAAAAGAAGACTGGCAAATTGAGAATGTGTGTGCATTTCACCGATCTTAATAAAGCTTACCTGAAGGATTGTCACCCGCTCCTGAGCATCGACTAATTAGTAGACACTATAGCATGTCATTCCATCTACTCTTTGTTCGACGCTTATACGGAGTATCATCAGATCATGATGTGGCTACTTGATTAGAAAAAAAAATGAGCTTCATTACTGATGATGGCACCTTTTACTACAAATTTATGCCATTCGGGCTAAATAATGTAGGCGTGAGATATTAATGTCTAATGAACAAAATCTTTAAAGTGCAGATCGGGAAAAAATTGAAGGTATACGTTGATGACATGATTGTGAAAAGTAAAAATATGGCGGAACATTCTACTGATTTGATAAAGGTATTTGACACACTAAACTAATTCAAGATGAAATTAAATCCAAAAAGTGTGTGTTTGTAGTTCTTTAGGAAAATTTCTGGGCTTCATGGTCTCTAAAAGAGGTATAAACCCTAACCCCGAAAAAATGAAAGCTATAATTGACATGCAACCTCTAGCCAGCGTAAAAGATGTTCAAAAGTTAAATGGAAGAATTACAATAGTAGGAAGATTTATTTCATCCTTAGCTAAATGATGCACACCTTTCTTCAAAAAACTTAGAAAAAATGCCATTTTTGCCTGGGGAGAAGACTGTCAAAAGGCCTTTAAAGAATTGAAGGAATTTTTTAGCAACCCACTCTTGCTCAGTAGACCAATTACATGTGAAAAAGTTTATTTATATTTGTCCACCTCTGGAGAAGTAGTGGTAACTATCCGGATTAGGGAAAAAGGAACCTAATAACTTCCTATATATTACATCAGCCAGGTATTGAGAGGTCCAAAATTGAAAAAAAAACCAGCTAAACAGCTTATCATCTCGCTCATAATGTGTACTCAAAAGCTGAGAATGTATTTTCAGGCTCACAACATCATAGTTTGATCCGACCAGCCTTTTCAAAAAAATTTTCAAATGTCGGATTTGGAAGGAAAAATGGCAAGATGGGTCATCAAACTACAATCTTTTGATATATGATACAAGCCTAGGATCACTATCAAAGCACAGGCTTTAGTAGATTTCATTGCAAAATTCACTAGACAATGCAAAAGCAAAAGACAGAAGAAAGCGTTTGGGAAGTAATTATAGACGGAGCTTCCAATAGCAAATGAGGAGGTATTGGCATAGTCATCAGGGGCCCCTTGGGCATAACTGTTAGGTGTGCAATAAAATTAAGCTTTAGCTCCTCCAAAAATGTTGAAGAATATGAAGCATTACTCCAGGGCCTAAGGTTGGTCAAGTCCTTCCAACTGAAAAGCCTTAAGGTCAAAAGCAATTTGCAGTTAGTAAAGAGCTAAGTTTTGGGCAAATTTGAAGTGAAATAGGAAAATATGAATAAATAACTGACAAAAGCCAAAATCGCCCTTAAAGAACTTGAAGAAAGGGGAATGACTTGGAACATCAAAAAAGTCCTAAGAGAAGAAATAGTGGTGGCCGATCGGCTAGCCAAGCTAGTAGTTTTAGATCAGTATGCAATGATGAGGATATAAAGATTGAAAAGCAAATGTAATCCTCTATAGGAGAGTTAGAAATAATGGAAATTGATCAAGCATTAGAAACATGGATGACCCCGATTGTCTGATACCTTTAGACAGGTGAGCTATTAGAAGACAACATGGAGGCTAGGAAGATCAATATAAAAGCATTTAATTACATCATGATTGAGGGGAAACTTTACAAAAAGGCATTTACTTACCCCTGGCTCAAATGTGTGATGAAGGAGGATGGGAATTATATCATAAGGGAAATATATGAAGGAATATATGGGGTTCATGAAGCTAGCAGAGCAATTGCAAGAAAAGTATTGCAAATGGGTTATTTTTGGCCGAATATCTTCAAAGATGCCTAAAGCTGGGTCAAATGGTGCTTGTAATGTCACATATATAGAAGAATCATTCGGCAATCCGCATCTGAACAATCCCTGATCGGAGTACCTTGGCCATTTGACCAGTGGGGTCTCGATATTTTAGGTCCATTTTCCCAAGACAAGTGACAGATGAAATTTCTTATCATGGCAGTTGACCATTTCTCCAAATGGATAGAGGCTGAACCTTTGGCTGCTATCATTGAAGAAAGAATAAAAAACTTTGTTTTAAAGGAGATTATTTACAGATATGTCTTGCCGAAAGTCTTCATTACAGAAAATGGAAAGCAGTTCGATAGCTCCATATTCAAGACCTTCTATTCCAATCTAAAGATTGACTTAAGATTCACCTCAGTCACTCATTTACAGACCAATGACATGACTGAAGTTTCTAACTGAACCATCCTAGAATGGAAATGCTAAAGGAAATTGGATTGAAGAATTGCAAAGTATCATATGGTCTTACAGGAATTTCACGAGAGAGGGAACACATCAAACCCATTTTCTTTGGTATATGGATCGAAAGTGGTTATACCGGTAGAGATTGGAATTCCATCCTATAGGTCGACCCTCTTTTTTGAAAAAGAAAATGAGTAAGAAAGATGAAAATACCTCAATCTCATTGAAGAGAAAAGAGAGGATGCTTATATAAAGATTGCAGCCTATAAGCAAATAATGGCTAGATATCATAAAAGTAAGATAAGGCTCCAGACTTTCAATGTTGGAAATTTGGTTTTGAGGAAAGCAAAAATTGGCATAGGAAACACGGGAGTTGGGAAACTCATGCCTAACTGGAAAGGCCCCTATGAGACATTGAAAGTGTTAAATAAAAGCACATATAGACTGAGATCAATGGATGGATTTGAAATTCTTAGATCTTGGAATGTAGAGGTGCTAAAAAATATATGATGTAATGATAAATGTAATTCTCGATCTATGAGATCGATGTAAACTATTTCGATTGAATAATTTTTGCACTTATAATTTGACAGAGATATAAAAAATTGTGCTAAAGAACTTTAAATAGGAAAAAAAAAACAAGCCTTCATTTAAGAGTTTTCTAAAAATACAGAAGAAAATCCTAATTCTCTATGTTTACATTTTCTTCATCTTCTTTCAATTCCTCTTCATCTATCAGAAGCTCTATAAGTGTAGCAGGGTCTTTCATAAAGCTAAAATCTCCCTCGCAAAAATGCTTTTGACACTTTTGAATGATCTTAGTGATCATTCCAAAATGCACAACTCCCACTTGCTAAGCTAGCTCATTCTTTTGTCGCTATATTTTTCCTTTGTGGAGCTCATAAAGATACTTTTCTTTGTTTTGGAGATCTTCAATGATCGAGCAAAATGAGCCGATCTCCTTCTAAAGATGATCGACTTGATTACAGAGTTTGGCATTCTTATTAGATAGCACTTCAGTTTTAGCTGAAGATGCCAAGTAGATAGCTTGTAATTTTTCTTTGAATTCTTTATTTGAAGCTTCCATTTTTTCTCTTAACTCCCACTTGACATTGGTCTTGTTTAGTAATTGCCTCCTCCAAGCCAAATTCTCTGTGTATAAGTGAATCACCTTTTGCATAATCTAATAAGAGTAAACTATTTAGAAAAGCTTTTTTCAAGGAAACATGAGTGAATAAAAATAACTTACCCTTTTAGCCTCAAAGTTGATCTCAGCCAACTCCTTACAAGGCGAAAAAATAGGGCCCATCTTGTTCAAGTCCTTCTCTAGCATCAGTCCTCAACTAATGAAGTCAAGCATTTGGGCATTCCGAATGAAACACTCCTCCCCAAACTTATGCTGCAAGAACTCCTTCACAGTCAAAGTCTTGACTCTAGACACCAGCATCGGAGTTGGAATTGTAGCACATCCCTCAGAGGAAGTTTGCTCGGATGAAAACCTTACGAAACCAAGTACAGGCTGAGCTTCATATGCTATTTAGGTCTAGATGTCGCCCCCATTAGGATAGGTAGTGATGGTAGAAGATGGAGGATGGACCTCTGTGACTTCTTCAGGCTTGTCTCAAAGAATTAGCCCTAAAGCCTTATGAGATTTCTTAGGACGAGTGGATTTATCACCTTTCAAGGTAGATTTTCTCTTTTTCTTATTTTTAAAATTCTTCATGAAATTCTCCGACACTTTTTTTTGGAAAATCAGCATCTATGGAGGCTACGAAGGAAAAAGACAAAGGAATTAGTAAAGAAAGAGAAAATTACAAAATAAAATATTTTCACATGATAATTATGCTTACGATCAATCTCAGGGCGATCGAAAATAGGGTGATCAACCTTAAGAACTGTTGGCTTATATAAGGAATCCAATAAAGAATTATAATCGATCGATTTGCCTTGGTGATCCTCAAAATACTTCATTAACGCACCGATTTCCTGTTTGAAGTTATCAAAACCAGTCGTTAAATCCTTTAAATTATGTGGTTTATCCGATCGGCATAGGCTCACTCCAAAACCTCCTTTCTACCCAACTAAAAAAATCTCTTTTTGAATCCTTTAAAAAAAGTATGAAGAGTAAATAACCTTCTCTTGTGCCTAGTTAAGAAATGATACTCATTCCCACCATCATGACTAGAAAGGTAGAAGAAATAGGTGAATAGTCCTAAGGAAGGAACTACTTGTACTTTCTCACAGATAATTTTAAAATAAGTAATGGACCTCTATCCATTCGGATTTAGTTTATTAAGAGCAACCTCATAGCCATTTTGACATTTAGTTTATTAAGGTCGCTAATGCCATTTTGATGAAAGCATATGATTTTTCAGATTGAACATGAAATGGCCGAAAAGAAAGAAAAAAACAAAAAAGGAAGGGTGTGAGAGGAAGGTTGAAGAATGTAGAAATATGTATAGCCGCATAAGGTTAACAATTTTAACTGGAGCTGAGTTTCTTCTTTTTTCTTTTTGGTAGATCAAGAAAGAAAACATACAAAACTACACCGGGTAGAGCTTACAACAAGCAGAGCCTTTTGCGATCATCATCAATCAGAGAGATCAACAGTGAAAGATAGAAATTTTCAACTCAGGAGTTATCGAGAGTTGCTGGGATAGTCACGAAATTTACTGTGTTGCTACCGTAATGCACACTAACTTTCGGGCGTTTGCATCTTTTATATTAAAAAAAAATCTATAAATGTCAATTTCCTTTGCCGTTTTCAGTAAAACCGGAGTCCGCTCACGCAGTTTGAAATCATCCCACAAAACAATACCATTTTCACCCTCTGAAAACAGCAACATTGCATGCTGTTTTTATGACAAAATTCTGAAAATCTGATATGGGTTCCGTTTTGACACAAATTGACAGTAATTTTGTAATTTTTTTGGCACACCAAAAATTTAAATAAAATTATTATAGCATCATAATCCTAATTACTTTGCAAAATCACCCTGAAAAAAATCCCGATTTTTAGTTTAGACTTTTAAGAGTTTTAACAACTATACTATTATCAAACTTTTTCTTTTAATTTTAATTATTATGTTAAATAATTAAGTTAGGAAATAACTAAGTTTATAGAATTAATCAATATTGAAAATTAAAATTGATCACTGTTAAATTTTATTTTATTTTGTTTTTTCTTTTAACAACTTCCTCCGGAGGAGAGGAGATGGTTGGCGATGCTAAAAGCTTAAAACAGTTTTTGTCAATCATTTCACTCCAAAATTTAAAGAGTCACCGTCACTCGCAATTCCAGCACCTTCTTAGATTTTGGACCCCACATATCTTAAATTTAATTAAATTTTTTTAAACTAATTCTTGGAACCAGGCTTCTCAGGATCATGCCACGCGTAAAGTACTGCCACTTGTCCCTCCTCCTCCTCTCACGTGTCAACTCGTACGTGCGGTCATCGGAGTAATTTGCATGGCCAAGCTTTGCTATGGACCGAACGCCAATAATAAAACCAAATGTAGGGTCACTCCATTCATGATTCGCCACGTGTATGTCGGGCCCCACATTTCCTCTATTTATACACCGCTCGGGTGGCGATTGTGAGGGCACGAGGTTGAGATTCAAAGCCTTAAAAGTTTCTGTGTTTCTTCTGAGCTTTGCAATCTCAATCTCAGTCGGCATTTAGTTCAATTAATTATATTTTTTAATTTTTCAAATCTCCATCATTCTTTTAATAAAAATGTTTATTGAGAAGTTTAAGGTTGAGAGTCCAAATGTTAAGTACACAGATGATGAGATTCAGTCTGTGTATAGCTACGAAACCACTGAGCTTGTTCATGAGAACAGAAATGGCACTTATCAGTGGATTGTGAAGCCCAAAACTGTCAAATACGAATTCAAGACTGATACCCATGTCCCTAAACTAGGGTTTGCACCCTTATCCGATCTTTTTTCTTCTACTTTTTTCCCTTTATGTTGATTACGTTTTGGTGCTTTCTGAATGCCCATTGTTTGATCTAAGGATTAATTCTTATGGGTGATCTCAAAATTTTAAATTTTAAATCTTTTGATAGGGTTATGCTTGTGGGGTGGGGAGGAAACAACGGCTGTACTCTCACCGGTGGGGTTATAGCGAACAGAGAGTGAGTAGTTGTCTTTCCTTTTATTTTCTTTTTGCTTACGTTTCTGATGTATTCTTATTTACAGTTTCGCATTAATTAAACATACGAAAATTGGGAATTTTTGGGTTGTTGGTTGTGGAGATTTGTTTTTATTCGAATTTTTAATTAATTTCCACATGTGGGTTCAGAGGAATCTCCTGGGCAACTAAGGACAAGGTGCAACAAGCAAATTACTTTGGTTCACTAACCCAGGCATCATCAATCAGAGTTGGGTCCTTTAATGGAGAGGAGATTTATGCGCCTTTCAAGAGCCTCCTCCCCATGGTATAGACATAAACTATTTGGACGTTGTTTTTGTTTAATTTTTATTTTGGTTTCAATGTTGAATTGGAATTAAGAAGTTAACAATGGAGTAAAACTAATGTACAGGTGAACCCAGATGACATTGTATTTGGTGGTTGGGACATTAGTGATATGAACCTGGCAGATGCCATGGCCAGGGCTAAGGTCTTTGACATTGATTTGCAAAAACAATTGAGACCATACATGGAATCCATGGTTCCACTCCCTGGAATTTATGACCCTGATTTTATAGCTGCTAATCAGGGCTCACGAGCTAACAACGTAATTAAAGGCACTAAGAAAGAACAGGTTCAGCAAATTGTGAAGGACATTAGGTATAATTAACTACCCTTTCTGTTCTGCTTCAAGTATGGAGTTTGTTGTTTTCATAGAAATTGATGAATGGTTTATAAATGGTGTTATAATATGAAAACAGGGAGTTTAAGGAGAAAAGCAAAGTGGACAAAGTAGTTGTCCTTTGGACAGCCAACACTGAGAGGTACAGTAGTGTTGTTGTAGGGCTAAATGACAATACGGAGAACTTGTTAGCTTCTTTGGAGAAAAATGAAGCTGAAATATCTCCATCAACCTTGTATGCTTTGGCTTGTGTCTTTGAAAATGTTCCTTTCATTAATGGAAGCCCACAGAACACTTTTGTTCCTGGTAATTTCGTTGACGTTTATGTTCCTTCCTCTCTTATTTTTTTTTTCAAAAAAAAAAAAAAAAACTTTTTATGAAGCTGCAGTTACCGTAAAATCTAAACTGGATTGATCTTTACAGGACTTATTGATTTGGCTATTAAGAGGAACAGCTTGATTGGTGGTGATGACTTCAAGAGTGGTCAGACCAAGATGAAGTCTGTTCTTGTTGATTTCCTTGTTGGGGCGGGTATTAAGGTAGTATATACTATAATTTCTTAAAATGAAATTTGTATATTATAAACTCATTAACAATTGTGGATGGATGTTGATGTGTATTTATAATAATGTAAAAATGCAGCCAACATCAATCGTAAGTTATAACCATCTCGGGAACAATGATGGTATGAATTTGTCAGCACCGCAAACTTTCCGTTCCAAGGAAATTTCTAAAAGCAATGTAGTTGATGACATGGTTGCCAGCAATGGCATTCTTTATGAACCTGGGGAACATCCTGACCATGTTGTGGTCATCAAGGTATTTTTTTTCTTTTTTTTTTTTTCAAATTAACCCTTTTCCGTTGTCTTTATAATTTAGTTTAACATTTTTGATGGTCCCTTGTAGTATGTGCCATATGTGGGAGATAGCAAGAGAGCTATGGATGAGTACACTTCAGAAATATTCATGGGTGGCAAGAAAACCATTGTTTTGCATAATACTTGTGAAGATTCTCTCTTGGCTGCACCAATCATCTTGGATTTGGTCCTTCTTGCTGAGCTTAGTACTAGAATTCAGTTTAAAGCTGAAGGGGAGGTGTGTGTCTGGTTTCTTACTGCTCATTTTTACCGTCTCCGTTATTATATTAGATTTAACTCACAAGATGAAATTGCATTTTTGTGCAGGGCAAGTTCCACTCCTTTCACCCTGTGGCTGCCATTCTCAGTTACCTCACTAAGGCTCCTCTTGTAAGTTTATTATCCTGATTAGAATGATGATTAATTGCGTTTATCACCGTAGTCTTGGATTTAATTTAATTAATTGCTAAACAGGTCCCACCAGGCACACCAGTGGTGAATGCACTCTCAAAGCAGAGAGCAATGCTTGAGAATATACTGAGAGCTTGTGTTGGATTAGCTCCTGAGAGCAACATGATTTTGGAATACAAGTGAAGATTATGGTTAGGGAAAGGAAATTAGTGGAAGAATATAGGTTTCTTTCACTATGGTAATTAGATTTCCTTCATAAATGTAATATTTGTGTTATATTCCCATTTTCTGTTCCATGTGTGGCTTTTCAGCCCTTTCTTTTCTTTTCTTTTCTTGGATGGTGCTTAATCTAGAGCCCTATTACTTTGGGGCATCCTCTTTGTTAATCAAGCACCTCTTTTGCCTTGGAAATAGAGGCTATTATGCTCAACTAGTTAATATAAAATTGCGTTTATTGAAGCCGAAATCTTTTATATGAATGTTTTTATTATATGTGGAATTATGAAAAGACCAAAACGTAAAATAATGGTCCCCAGAAATTTGATTGTTATAGTACACCATACATGTGGAAAAGTAATTAATAATGCGATGTGAACATAATTTCAGGGCCACAACCAAGGTCCATGGAAAGAAAAATGAATAAATTCAGATGGAAAACAACTAGAGCAACACTTCAAAGAAGAATGAACAATATAATTTCTTATTACTCTGTTACTTGAAAATCATGTAATTCATACAAACAGCTAACTATATTTATACAAGAAGAAATACTAGCTAACCATGATTAAAGTCCTATAGTTAATTAACTTAACAATAACTGCTATTTAACCTGACTAGAAGAAAAAAACGCAGTTTTACTATATAGTCTACTAACTAACTAACTTCACAATATAACACATATAAGCTGTTTGTATACAATCTTCACATAAACAACAAGCTATTTAACTGTAAACAGCAAGCTCAATCACATACTTCTACACTCTCCCCTCAAGATGGAGCTTGGTGAAAATCCACTAAGCCCAACTTGAACTTGAGCTTTTTGAACAAAGGACCATTCAATGCTTTCGTGAATAAATCTGTCACTTGCAAAGAAGAAGATAGATACGTAGCATCAATGAAACCAGCCTTCAACTGATTCCTCACAATGTGACAATCAATATCTATATATTTTGTACGCTCATGAAAAACATGGTTAGTTGCAATATGCAAAGCAGCTTGATTATCACACTTCAAGGAAATAGGAAGCTGCAAAGGAATTCCCAGATCATGAAGAACATAAGAAATTCACTGAAGTTCACACACTATAGCAGCCATACTCCTATATTTAGCCTCTGTAGATGACCTGGAGACTGTTACTTATTTTTTTTGACTTTCAAGAAATCAAAAAACCACCCAAGTAAACATAGAAACTAGTAACTGATTTTCTGCTATCAACATAGGTAGCCCAAGCAGCATCTGCATAAGCCCGTATTATGAAGTCATTTTCTGCAGGGAAGAAAAGACCCAAAGAAGGACAACTTTTCAAATATCTGAGAATATGCATAACACAATCCCAATGAACATCTGTGGACTGATTCATAAACTGACTCAAAAGATGAGTAGCAAATGTAAGATTAGGCCTAGTAAAACTCAAATAGAGCAGTTGACCAATTATCCTCTGAAATTGCTATTGTTTCTCCTCTAATAATGCAGTTCCACTAGAACAGAAGGCTTCAACCCCTTAGGAAGAAGAGTAGCAGCAGGTTTACACCCTAACAAACCAACTGAGAGAAGCAAATCAAGAGCATACTTTCGTTGGTTCACATAAATTCTAGCAGCATATCTTGCTAATTTTAAGCCAAGAAAATACTTAGCATGACCAATGTCCTTGATAGTAAACTTATCATTAAGAAACTGTTTAACCGAAGCAAGTATCTCCTCTGAATTTTCAGTTAATAACATATCATTGACATAAACCAAAATGGTCATGAACACAGAATATTTGCAATACACAAACAAACAATAATCATGAGCAGACTGTTGAAAGCCAAACTTCTGCAACTGGGATGTTAACTCCAAATTCCACTGGCGAAAAGCTTGCTTTAACCCATACAACGACCTTTTAAGCTTACAAACCTCTCCAACCTTAGCTTTCGTGTAACCACTAGGGGGCAACATGTAGACTTCTTCATTAATAAAACCATGTAAGAAGGCATTATTTATATCAAGTTGATAAAGACTCTAATTACGCGCTGTTGCTAGTGCAATGAATATCCTTACTGTGACTACCTTCGTTACTGGTGAGAAACTATCTGTAAAATCCACCCCTGGTACTTAGTTATAACCTTTAGCAACCAACCTAGCCTTAATACTTATCCACCGAACCATCAGCCTTTAACTTTGTCTTGTAGACCCATTTCGAACCAATGGCTTTTTTATTAGGTGGCAGAGATGTCAATTCCCAAGTCCTGTTCTTCTCCAAGGTATTTAACTCTTCTTGCATTGCATGCTTCCACTCATGAACCCCTTTTGCTTCATGATAATACTTTGGATCTTGACATCTATTTATCTTCGTTAAGAACAAAGATAATCCTCAGAAAAATTAGGTGATGAGTAAAAAGGACATGTCCGTGGAGTATACTACCTGTCACAAACCCGCAAATGTTGTAGTACACCTGAAGAATGACATACATTGTTAGCAATAAAATCAGCCATCCAAGCTAGAGCATGTCTGTTTTTGGTACTTCTTCTCAAGTGAATACCAGCTCAAATATTATCTTCCCTATGTGTACCAACAACATCATGTTCAGGAGTTGCCTGTGGCTCAACTGAAGGAGTTGAAACTGCTGTGTCACAAGTAGAATAAAAAGAAGGTCCTTTATGTGCTAATATTGCAAGTACATTTGGAAAGACAGAAGGAGCTAAAATTACTGTTGGAACATGACAAGAAGTATCAGTTGAAACAGAAACAAATGGTAATGAATTTGTTATTTTAACTTCTGCTTTGTTTGACAACCGATAAGGAAAGATTTCTTCCTTAAACACCACATCTCTAGAGACGATATAGCAATTCTCTTCAACATTATACAATTTATACTCTTTTTATCCTGGCAAAAACCCCAAGAACACACACTTATTAGCTCTTGGTGAAAATTTATCCTTGTGTGGTTGAACAATAGTTTAGAAGCATAGACACCCAAAAACTTTCAAATCATCAAAAGAAGGTATTTTTCTAAATAACAGTTCATATGGAGTCTTCCATGATAAACCAGCAGTAGGCCACCTATTTATTAAATAAGTGGCATGTAAAACACAATCTCCCCAAAAACATTTAGCCAAACCAGCTTGAATAAGCAAAGATCTAGCAACTTGCAGTAAATGTCTATGTTTTCTTTCCATCGTGCCATTTTTTTGTGGTGTATAGACACAAATTTTTTGATGTATAATGTCATTCTCCTTCAATAATTCTTGAAAACTGAAACTAACAAATTCAGTTCTGTTGTCTGACTGAACTATTTTAATATTGACAGCAAATTGGATTCTAACCATGGTAGCAAAAGACTGAAATATCTTGTACATTTGGGTTTTATATTTCATCAAATAGGTCCATGTACATTTACTGAATTCATCCATAATAGTCAAGAAATACTGAGCTCCCGAGATTGAAGGTTGCTTGTATAGATCCCAAATATCAATATGCACAAGTTTAAACATGGATTTAACAATAGTTTGACTAACTGGAAAAAAGGACCGTATTTGTTTAGCTAATAGACAAACTTCACAACATTTTTCTTCGAAACCACCTCTATAATAGTTCATATATTTCATCACAGTTGGAGAGGGATGTCCTAGCCTCTTATGCCATCCAAATGAGGAAATTACCCTATTATTTATATTACAATTCTCATTTATTTCTGCATTATTCAGGAAAATAGTCTCATCATTAAAACCACCGACACTTCCTTGAAAAGCATCTTCATCTAGCAAGTACAAGTTGCTCACAACTTTTCCAACTGCTAACACTCTTTTAGTCTTTAGGTCTTGTAAGACACAATGCTCTGGATAAAAATCGAACATTATTGAAGCAGACTTTAAGAGTTTATTCACTGACAGAAAATTGTAAGTGAAAGCAGGAATATATGAAGAATAGAGAATAGAATTACCTGCATACTCTGCCTTCTTACTGCATATATGAGTGGAAGCTCCATTATCCACAATCCATTTCCCAAACACATCATTATCAACCGGCATAAGGTTCTTTCTCGTGTGAAAAGAATAGAGAATAGAATTACCTGCATACTCTGCCTTTGTAAAGTTCATAAACTCTGCATCTACAACTGCTTTCCTTTCAGTAACTTCGCTAGCTCCTGCTGGGTTATAAGAGTTAATTCTGAACTGTTATCCTTGAGGTTCTGTGGTTCTTCTGCATCATCGAAAGGAGACTCTGCTATGTTGATTTGTTTATTCTTGTAGCCTCCTTTTGTATTTCCTTTTTTTTTTGTTTTAGCTCCTTTCACAAGTTAGGATAACAATGATCTAAATAGATATTAAGTATATTAATTTATTAAGTGACTTATTTAGAATTTAAAATACTAATTTTTTTAAATAAATAAATAATAAAAATTATATATATATATATATTTGATTACAATGAATCAAAAATATAATAAGTATATTAAATTATTAAGTGATATATTTAAAATTTAAAATATTAATTTTTTCAAATAAATAAATTATATATATATGTGTGTGTGTGTGTGTGTGTGTGTGTGTGTGTTTGTGTGGGTGAAAATATACAAAAAAAAAAATGATTTTTTACATTTTTTAGCAAAAAATTCGATTTTGTTTGGTTTTCAGTTTAATTCAATTTTTTTCGATTCAATTCGATTTTTTATCAATTTAATTTTTAGTAGTTAAACCAACCGATTGGTCAATCGATTCACGGTTAAACCGATTCAATTGATAGGTCCAATCCGGTATTAATAACTATGATCCTACCAACCCTTTTTTTATTTTCTTTATTATTTTATTTTTCTAAAATTTCAAAGTTACCTACCTTAATATTCAGTTGCACAGCTAATCATTACGTAGCTAGTGTGCTTTTTTATCAAGTGGATTTATGCGAAATATTTATGACTTAGATGGTTTTAGCCCGTGAAGTTGGAGAAACCAGTCCAATTATGATTTCTAATTGAGTAGTTGTTTGATGTTACTTTCATGTTATTTCGTTTATTGCATCCACACTAAAAGAGACTTAAAAGAGAAGTAATGGTTTGATATGTATTTTATTAAAGAGTTCATATATACGGTAGCTTTTGCAGTCTTTGTGAAATACAAAATAATGAATGTATACTTGCAGTCAGTTGCTTCCACAGCCAAGTGTTGTGCATTCAGACTTTTAAATAATTTAATTTCTTGTATTATTTTCTGTATTATTTCTATTGTCCTTCGGCTTCATTTATCACAATACTATATTGTGGAATCTAAAAAAACTTCAAAACTCCGATTATTATTCAAAACACACTAAATTTTCAAATAATTTTTTCAAAAACGTTATTTATAAAAAAATTCCTAAAAACTAGCTCTTAAAAAAGAAATTTCAGCTTTATTGCCAAAACAGTACAACAATTGATGATAATGTAGCTCTTATTAAATCTTCTCCGTAGTCTTTTTACTTGGTTTCTTTATTTCTAAAGAAATGTTTTATTATTGTCTTTAGTAATTGATAAAGAGTAGAATAGAAAAATTTCATCAACACGCGTAATACACGTGCTATACTTGGTATATTGGCTTCAAAAATCTGAACAAATAAAAATACGATTTAAATTTGTAACATAAATAAGATTAGAAGCTCCTTGGTGCTTAAGTTAGTGTATGAGAATAATTAGATATTCAAACGTAATCATAAACTATTAAGATTATAAGTACCTTTAAACATGATATTTTTGACCATAGATATTGATCAATGTCTTCTATAACTAAAATTCAGACTTTTTTTTTCATAAAAACTTTTTTCACTATTTTTTTTTTCCAATTTATATAGGATTACAACTTTATCCTATATTAAAAAAAGATTATATTTTTCTGTATTATCATTTGTTTTCCAAAAAATTTGAGCAATCTATATACTAAGCACGATGCAAGTTAAAACTACTCTGCCTAATATTGAATTTGTGCAACTTAATTTCCGATTGGATCCATAAGTACCAATGTAATTATCTCATGTCTTCCAATATAAATGGGTTCCGCGGGCAAAAAAGGAACAAAAAAAATGTTGACAAAATGAGCAACGTGGCATAAAAGGATAAATATTAAGTTGTGAATAGATAAATATTTAAATTGGCAACTTATATACTTTTACTCTTCCTTTTATCCTTCCCGATCGGCACTTGAAATCATTCCAAGTTAGCATCCCTCAAGTCATAAATTCTTCTTAGTTCTAGACTTTTAAAACTTCCTTTGCAACCTCAAGAGTTCTATCGGATTATCAAGAGCAATTTATGCTTGTAAATAAAGAAGGCTGGTCAAACTAAATGTAAATATCTGGAACTTAAATTAATAAAGTTTAAAGAGAAAAAATTTAGAGACAGAAGCTCTCAAAGATTCAATTTCTTATTCTCGTATGTTTCGAGCTATAAGAATTCCAACCGGGCTAATCTAGAGAAGCGCATAGATGTAGAGGACTAGGATCTTTTCCTTGTTTTTGTTTTTAATATATATCATGTATTTAAAAAAGTTCATTATTGTAATTAACCTCTTTTTTCTATTCTAGTGTCTCCTTTTTATTTATCAAGTTGAAACAATCAATGACTCCTTTTATTCTGAACAAAATAGTGTTAATAATGAGTATTAGACTTCCATCATCAATGCCTTTTAAGGGACATAGAAAACTTTTATGCATCAAGTTTAGAAATTGAATAATCTAATTGGACTCAAGACTATTTAACAAATTAACTTGGGAATAATTAATAACATAATGTAACTTGTATTTTCACTAATCAATTCATAGAATATAATGTTATATCATGTACTTTTTAAACACTTCGACATTCCATGATCCTAGAATGTTTGAACCATTTATGGTTCTCAACTTGTAGGTTTTTCTGCTAAGGACCATAGAGATTTTATAAGGTCTGTCCCAATTACGCATGAACTTTCTAACTCCAGTATATCTAGAGCCAATTTCATCATTTCTTAGGACCAAATCTTTAACATTGAAAGTTCTTGACCTTACCTTGTTGTTATAGTACTCGACAATTCTCTGCTTATAAGCTGCTATTTTTGTACAGGCATTCTTCATTTTTTCTTTGACTAGGCTTAAATTTTGCTTTATTTCTTGTTTATTATTCTAATTAGATAGGAATGTAAGCTAATAGGATGGGACTCCAATCTTGATTGGTACTCTTACTTCTACTCTATACATTAAAGAAAATGGAGTCTAAAGAGTTCTAACTCTAGGTGAAGTTTTATAAGACCATAAAACACTTTGCAACTCTTCCATCTAGTTGCCTATTATAGATAGTGGGCCTGAGTTAGCCTCTGTCAGGGTTACTTAATAAGAATAATGCTATTTTGAAGATAGCTAGGAAGCAACAAGTGCTTTCTCTTCTCCTGCACTGGTGTTTATTTTGGGAAAGTATTTTATTGAGTTTCAAGGGGAAAACCAGTCTTTTAAAAGCACATTTTCATTTCCTGGGGAAAATGGGGTCAAGTGGTCATGATTGAGGGCCATTGGTTGACTCAGAAGTGAGTCACGGACTCAACTCATGGGTCAAGTCCATGAGTCACCTCTGAGTCACGACCTTGAGGGGATAACTCACTCCCCTTTTTAGCTTGCAACTCGTCAGCGAGTCATGGACTCAAGATCTTTGGTCCGCGACTCACCAATTTTTGGCTTAAGATGGTTTTTGGGCCTAACTGAGTCCAGCCTATAATTCACTGCCCGTGACTCGCCAATCACGTCCATGACTGGGTTTTTTCGGCCAATGTTTCAAATTTTCACCCAGCAAAATAGGGGATAATTTCAACCTTAAAAATCTTCAGATTTGCCTTGATCTTAATTAAAAATAATTAAGATGGATTAGATAGTTTTTGGGAATTAACAATAAGAATTGTTTTTTTAACAAACTATAAAGAGAAGGAAGACTAGGTTTTTGCTTTGGTTTTTGAAAAAAAAAAAGAAGCAGGGGAGGAAAAAGAGAAGGCACACTCACTGGTTCTGAAAAATAGCTCCACTAAAGGTCATGTAAGAGGTAAAACTCTAGCTTTTGTATAGATCTAGGACTTTAATTCTTGTAAAAATCCATTTTACATTTTTAAGCTTTTAAATTGCTTTGTTTTTCATTTGTTTCTCTATCAATATTTTGTGAATATTGATTCTTTGTGTAAATAATATGTTATTGGCATGTTTGTGTGTATTTTGATGAGTTATGCATGAATCTATATTTTATTTGTGAATTTGGATGAGTTTCATGCCTTTAATTACCATTTTCTCTCTCTAGAGCTCACTTTCTCTTACTTGATAAATTCATGCAAATTGTGTTATTTGATGTTTTTAGACCTTGTTTTGACTTTATATGTTGTTTTTATGAAGTTAGAGGCTTTTTTTAACGATTTTTGAGCCTTAAAATGGGTTTTAGAGGTTTGAGTTTCAACTATGATGATGTTCTAGTAGTATTAGACTGTCTAGAGCTGACTTATGGGCTTGGTCTGTTCGTGACTCATTCCTAACTCAAGGTCGTGACTCACTTTGGAGAGGTCAGTGACTCACTAGACTGGAGCATGACTCGCTCCACTCAAGGCTCTGACTCAGCCTCTTTATGTTCGTTAGTCACCCTCTCTCTGAGTGGGCCTGTGACTCACTCTTTTGCTCTTTTTTGGCCTTCCTTTCCTTTGTTTTCTATGGGTATTTCCTTTTTTTGTCTTTTGTCTATTATGTGATCAATGTTAAATATGTTAATGCATGTGTTCATTCTCACCTTTGTCATTTTATTATATAAGTACATAATTTTATTATTTTATTCTTGTTTAAGTAATCCATTATATTTCTTATTTTTTTGGGTGCATAAATATTCAAAATTTATTCGGAGGACCCAGGGAAAGGCAAAGGGATCCACTCGGACCCGAAATATTTAAATTCTTTAAATATTTATTTTCTTTAACTTGTCTGCATTTGGTATTTGTTATTATTTAGGCCTGTATAATTATTTAATGCTTTGCATTTAATTGCTCGTAATAGCATAGTAAAAAATGGATTTTTGCACGATAGTTAAGAAAATTTACATTAAATATTATGTATCTAATTAATTGGATTTTTCTCATAAAATGGGACCAATGTCCTATTTTATTCCAAAAATTACATAAAAGAATTTCATAAATATGCAAGGGGGAGCCAATGTCTCCAAATCAATCAATAGCCTGATTTATGCATGTTTTACTTATATTATTATTCTTTAATATTTTGTTTGTTGCACATAAATGGATTTTTGAATGATAAATTAAAAGCTCACCAAATAATTTCTATATTAAATTAATCAATGAACACAATTCCTTTCTTTCAAGCTGCATGGGCTTAACGCCCTTTTTTTTTATCCAAAATGCACCCGAGATGTTGCCTTTTTGTAAATCTGCATGCAAGGACCAACGTGCTTATCTAAATGAATTCAATTAATTCCTCGATTTATATACGATTTTATTTTTACATATATTCTATAATGCTTTCGGTTTCATGCTTTTACAGCTTTTGATATACACGCTTTACAACTTTCCAACGTGCTTGAGTGCGTTTTTATTTTTTCTATGCATAATATCTCGCATGAGAAAAGAGATGAAATAAATTAATCATTAAAACTCATTTATACAGTATTAACCAAAGGTATAAATAGGAGTGAAGTCCCAACTATTTTTAGTTTCGGCTTCATAAGGCTAGAACTCATTTTTCAATATTTTATTGGGTGGCAACTCCATAATACCTGCCTTGTGGTGTCCAATAGATGCCCTCGTAGGTTGATCACCAGCAAATAAATGGGAATATCCTGAGACGTTGTCTCATACTTTGTTAAGGCTTGAGGCATTGTGGATTGGACTGAATCCCAATCCATTACGAAGCGACCGACCTTTATGAGTTAAATGAACCTTGATCCAATTTCGAGTCCTAAAAGTGGGCTTTTGAGAACAAGTCGAATGCCTATGGGGTTTTGTGGGCATCTTAGTGGCGACTCCGCTGGGGACTATGAGATTTTGCTTTGAAAGTACCTTTGGTTGATTTAATATAAATAAGTTTAAAGATTAAAATATTTTATCTCTTTTTGAAAAATTGCATTACATTCATGCTAGGACTGTAAAATTAAGTTAGGCGTCCCTCTTTTAGCCCTAGTGCATTCCTAAATCATAACTTTACGTTCACTTAATGTAGGGAAGTATTAGGGAGAACCACCAGCCTAAATGTCATACCTTTTTTTATATTAAATGGTGATCCGATCGGTCATCATGCTTGTGATGAGTTAGACCCATTGGCAAGGACCACGCTTGGGTAGCCCTAAAGCTGTATCACCGGATTAAAGCCTATGTAATTTAATAGACACTTCCACTAGGAGGCATACGCCATAATACCTTGCTTGTGATGTGGGCTTTTATGTATCGAATAAATTCCAATAAACTTAGATATCTACTCATCAAAGGCTTTCATGGCCTGGTGGGTGCATTTCAGTTTATTTAGATTGTTTAAATACACAATCGCCAAAATCCATCCGTATACACTTTAAATAAAGAGAGACCATGCTGCTGGTTTTTCGTCATGCATCATACGAGTTTATTGGATTCCCCGTTAACCCATGAGTTAATCCCACCTAAGAAAGAGATCACATGACCTTCTGTGTGGGAGCAATAAGGTTGAAAGGTTTTTTCTTTCTTTTGTATGTGTTTATCTATGATGTATATACACGTATTCATTTCTATTAAAATAACAAAAAAATGGCAATAATAAGTGAAAAATATATATGCATTTTTTGTGTGTATTAACTTTTGATGAATGTGCATTTCATCTCGTATGTACGATTTTTTCTTGCATAAAAATTAAAACATGTAAATCTTATGTCCATAATTTTGTGCCATAAAAATGTGTATATGCATGCATCTCATTTTGCATGTAAGAAAACAAATAATAATATGACAACGTGAAACATATTCATTCTATATGTATGTTCTCTTTATCATGAAAATGTGTATGTTTCATTTGATGTGCCATAAAATGCACATTTTACATTAGCTTACATGTCTTGCTTCACACATAGAGTTCTTCCATGCGTCATATGCATGTTATGCTCATGCATCACTTGTATATTACACATCATTGTGTTTCATGCTAATATTTGAGTCACACATCATATGCGTGCCATTCATGTGCATTACTCTCATTTATCGATGTGTAGTGTATTCACCATGCATCATGTATGTAAAATATTCATATGTCATGCATCACGTATGCCATGCATCATGTATGTATCTAGCATGTCTATGTATCATGTGCATTTTATGTATCACACATTATCATATGTATACACTATATACTTATCTATCGGATGCATCATCTATATGCCTGATATGCTCACGTGTCATGAATAATATATGTATCATTCACATACATCATCATGCATTGAATCACATCATGCGTATTATGCTCATGCATTGTCATCATAATGCCCTGATTGACCCATGCATTACATGCCTCTTTAACATATTTGCTCTCATACATTATCCTATATGCGTCATCACCATACGAAAAAGTGTAAATAGTAGTAAAGTACTAATACGTTAATGTTACCATGGCATGAACATAAATCCAGTGTACATATATATAAATTGATGCATGTTATGATATGTGTAGACACCATGACTCGAGATAGCCTAGATCTGGGTTACTTGATGATAAGAAAATAGCATATTACTGACAATAGGTTCGCATCTCGAAGCTTCGATCATAGATTTATCATTTTCTCTTAGAGATTTTTGTGATTTTCTAAATACTTTCAAATATTTTTGAGCTTTTTAACAAAAAAAACAAAAAAAAAACCCCTGTTTTGAACTGCTAGTGGTGATAAACTATCGTCTGTCACTTGAAAATTGGTCGTCTGTAGGCCCCTTTCTCTTGTGTATTATAAATCAGAGGTGTTTTTGGAAAAACAGTGGTTTAGTGGTGAGGGACGATCGTCCCTCATTGACAGATGCCCATCCATGGCTCGAAACCCAAATTTTTTCACTTTTTCCTGGATTTTAAAAAGAGCAAGGTTATTTGATAAAGATCAACCCCGAATTTTAGGGATTTTTATCTCCAGATTTAACAAATTTTGAGTTGGAATTGGATTAAAACTCTTCCTTAGATATAAAAACAAAGATCTAGGGTTTTGAGAAGAAAGGAATCATTATTCTTAATAGTAACCATTAGAGAAGGAAAAAACTAATTTCTCTCTCTCTACAGTTCTTGACTCTAGCAATTTTCTTTAAACAAACAACGAATTTCATACTTTCTTTGGAGAATCAAAGAATGCGATTCGGAGCAAAGATCTAGACTACAGAATTCTTAGAGTCAATATCTCCTGAGGGTAACATTCTAGCTTATTCTCACCTTCTTTCTCTATAATTCACTTGTAGGATTTCATGATTATTTGAACACTGATTTGTTTTGTTTTAATTGTTATATCTAAATAATGTGAATGATTTATTAGAGTATGATTCATTTCTAAAATGTGCCAGAGATTATGGTAAATTATAGAGGTTCCTCCATTGTTGTCATGTAGGGCTTTTTCCTTTTCACATATATACTGTAATTTTGTAATTTTAGTGTAATATAGTGCATGTTTAAGTATTTTTAATGTATTTTTGCATGATTTAGTGCTTAGATATTGCATATTTAGGGATAGAAAATTATTTGTATGATTTTTTGTATTTTTACCATGATTTTGTATTTTTTCTTTTGTCGACGGACGGGAAGAAGGACTGAAGGACGACCATCCCTCATCTGAGGGATGGAACATCTTAGTCCCTTCCTCCTGTTCGTCTCTCGCTCTATGGGGACTATCCCTCGCCTTTTTTTGGCCGTCTATAGGGATATTTTATGGTGTTTATCATGTATTTTTAAGACTTTATGTATTTTTCATTCATTTATTCTTTCCATACAATATTTATGGATGATTTGATGTATTTTGCTACTGTACATATATTCCTTGTCCGTAATTAATATGTTTGTATGAATAAGTACATAATTATTTTATTATAAATGCTACCTTATTTGTTTTATGTGATTTTTTTTGAGTAATCTGTATGTTTATAGTTGTGGAGGACATGTGGTTCTTTTTGCATGGAAAGTTATGCTCCCACACTGGTCACCATCTCTATCCTGATTACATCATTATTTTACATCTTTATTTGTTTATTGTGGTATTATTTGTTTATTTATTTATTTTTGCTATTATTGGTTTTTTATTTTTGGGCTTGTAATAGTTAGTAAAAAATGATTTTTCACGCACATTAAAGTAAAATGTCACTTAAAGCATTTTCTAGCAAATGAATTGGATTTTTCATAAAACATGGATCAATGTCCAATTTTTTAACCCAAAAATCACACAATATAATAAAAGCCTTTTCGTAAATATGTATGAGGGAATCAATGTTTCCAATCCAAATTAACTCCCCGTTTTATGTATGTATATTGCCTTATTCTTATTTTGTTGGACGATTTGCTTATGTAATAATTTTTAAGTAGGATTTTATTTTAAGTATTTATTTACTACTTTTTTGTTTGAATGGGATATTTACTTAAATTCTATCGCTTGCATCATGTGAGAGAGGAGAGGAGATTAATTTTAAAACTCAATTGTAAAATAACAGCTAACCAAATATGACTAATAAGAGGGATGTCCCAAACACTAGTCTTTATTTGGGCATTAAGAAAAGGTAGAGATTTAATTTTCAACAATTTGTTGGGTGGCGGCTTCATGACACTTGCCTCTTTGAGCCTACTGGTAGTCTTTTTTATGGGTTGACCATCAATATTAATTAGGATTCATCCCTTTCTATTGCGAAGCAGCCAGTTTATGATTTAAAGTAAGCCCCTTTGGTATCGGGCTCTAAAAGTAGGCCTTCGAGAGCAAACCTTTGTGTATTGACCAAACTCAAACAAATTAGGAGGGTACTAGTCAAAGGCTACCATGCCTCGATGGGCCCTATTCGATCTGTATGAGTTAGTCATAATACATAATGGTTAAAACTCATACGCCTGCACTTTCAATAAAAAAAGGTGATGCTGTCGGTTCTCCGTCGTGAACCATATGCGTCCATTGGGTAACTTGTTGACCTATGGGCTAAGCCCACCTAGGAAAGAGATCGCACGTGTAATGCCCCCCAATATACCCTAGAAGAATTATCACTAATTAATTATTAATGTCCATATTTAATTAAGTATAAATGCATGTAAAAGGACCTAATTGAAACGTAAAAGAGTAAGATGTGGGGTATTACTAGAAATAAAGGAAAGTTGAGGGATTAAATGGCAAGTTTGGCTTAAACATGACATTTGGACCAATTAAATGAGAAAGAGAGGGAGATATTTTTTATGAAGGAGGGCCGACCATCAAGGGTCTTCAATCTTCATCTTCAACCTCTCTCTCTTACCTTAAACTCTCTCTCTCAAATTCTCTCTCTAGAATCTTTGGGTTTTTGACAAAAAGAAGAAAGGTTTGCTTGAGTTTACTGGTAAGACAATTTGTTTCTTCTTTGATATGTGTTGTTCTTTGTCTAGACTGAGAAATATTAATGAAAGTGTCTTATGTATTATAGAAGAAGGATCAAGCAAAAGAAAAGGAAAAGAGATTCTCCAAGGTTGAAAAAGGCTTGGAGCTTAGTAAGGTATGGGAACTTAGGGTTTTGTATGTATATATGTAATACCCCTTAATATACCCTAGAAGAATTATCATTAATTAATTATTATTTCTTATGTTTAATTAAGTGTAATTGTGTGTGAAAGGACCTAATTGCAAAGCTAAAGGGAAAGTTTTGGGGTAATAATAGAAATAAGGGAAAGTTCAAGGACCAAATGGCAAAAGTAAGGTTTGAGAGACATTTGGACCAATAAGAAGAAAGGAGAGAGGGATATTTTGATGGGGAGAGCCGGCCACCAAGGGGATTCATTCTCCATTTTCATCTTCTCTAACTCTCCTCTCTCTCATCCTCTCTCTCTAGATTTCTTTGAATTGGGATAAGAAAAAAATAGAAAGATTTGCTTGGATTTAAGCTTAAGGTAACACTCTTACTCTTTGGTATGTATGATTTATAGATTAGCTTGTTGGTTTCATAAAGGTGTATTATGTTTATAGAAGGAGAAGTAAGCAAAGGAAAGGGGAAGGAAACTCTTCATGGTTGAAGAAAAGGAAGCACAAACAAGGTATGGGAACTTAGGTTTTTATATGTGCATATATGTTATGATTTTTTTTCATGAGAGAGAGATTTTGAATGTCTCTCATGTGTTTATGGATGATTTTTAAGCTTAAAAAGGGGCTAGAGTTAAAAGTATACAAGTTTTGGTTGAAAACATGAAAATCTGTTTTAAAGGCTAATTGATCAGTCTGTGTATTTTTGCTCATATCTTGAGCTATAGTTGTTCAAATGATGAAATTCCAATTGGTATGGAAACTAGACTTGTATATCTTGATTTTTCTAGAAGAGACCGGAAGCTGATTTTCACTGATTGATAGTGAAATTCGGTATTGACTCTGATTGTATTGGTTAATGTATCTTTATGAACAGTCTATGGTTTTTCTTAAATATCTAAAGATTTACAGGTCCTATTGAGGAGATTTTTAATGTTTTGGAAACTAGAAATATAGGCCTAAAACTTTGTAGAAGATAGTGCTTTCAGAAAAATCCGTTTGGGATGTTGAAAGTGAGATGAAATATGGGTTTTGAAATGAATTTATTGGATTTTTGAGCAATGAGCTTCGAGGCGTTTGCCCCGTCGCTTTATGTCGCGAGCGCGACATCAAGCGGTAGCTTTGTGTCGCGAGCGCGACTTATGCTGCGAGCGCGACATCGAAGAATGCTCATATAGGCCATTGTTGTCTGTCGCGAGCGCGAAAATATGCCTTTATTTTTTATTTTTGATACTTGTATTTTATGACTTCAATTGGGATTTAAAATGTGCCTAAGCCCTCCTAAGCTTACAAATCATCCTAAATTACAAGTTTACAGTAAGGAACCCCTTTAATTGCAAGACTTGCTAATAACTAAAAGGTAAGTCTTATTACCCTAAAATAAAATATGCATGAGTTATTCCTAGTAATGATAGTATATGATTGTTCCTGTACTATGAGATAACAATGTATGATATTACAGTGCTTGCATTTATTAATGCTATAATGAAATATATTAATACAAGTTCATAAGATATGAAAGATGATTGACTTGTGCCTGCACTTAAAAACTTGGTTGTGGATAGATAGGCATGCCTATAGGGTTATAGTTGCAGCTGCTATAGTCTGACTCTTATGAGTCCACAGTTTGTCTCTAAATGAGACCATAGTTTTGACCCAATGGGTCCATAGATTTAATACCTTCGGGTATTCATAGATTTGATACCTTAAGGTATCCACAACACCCTTTATCTACTCCCACAAAAAATTTGAGCAGGCAAATTGATAAGATAAATGAAATGCATATACAGTTACAATTATGCATCATATGAACTTTGGTTTCTTTACCTTATCATTTAAATATGCCAATTAGGTTACATTATTATTGTTTGTTTGAGTGATAACCACTCTAAGTGGTTATCAATATATTAGTTGTTCCCCACTAAGCTTTATAGCTTAGCACGGGTATTTATCCATGTAGGTTTGCAGGGTAGAACTGTTGTCCAGGGACAAAGCCAGCAATCTCCTAAGCCAACATCAGATTAGAAGGAATATTTTGATGTATGAGATTGATATTTTTGTATCTCTTTTGATTAGATAAAGATAAATTTGTACTTAAAGGCATGTAAATATTAAGTTATGTAAAGAATAACCAATGACATAAGATAGTATAGCTCCAACTTGACATCATTGATATAGTATGAATGTATGTATGCTCATATATGCATCGATAATAGATAACTCACATGATTATTAGGGTTAATGAATGTAATTAGTAATAGTAATCCGGATTATCTAGTATAGTCATTACAATATATATATTGACTTGTCATGAGAGAGAGATCTTGAGTGCCTCTCTCATGTGTTTTATGGATGATTTGTAGCTTAGAAGGGTTTAGAGTTAATAATATGCAAGTCTTGGTTGAAAATATGAAAATCTGTTTTAAAGATTATGTGACCAGTCTGTATACTTTTGCTCATATCTTGAGCTATAGTTGTTCAAATGATGAAATTCTAGTTGATATAGAAACTAGACTTGCATGCCTTGATTTTGTTAGAAAAGACCGAAATTTGATTTCACTGCATGATAGTGAAAATCGATATTGAAACTTGATTGTGGATGTGATTTTTGCCTTCATGAATAGTCTGTGGTTTTTCTTGAATAACTAAATTTTTACAGGTTCTATTGAAATTATTTTTGATTTTTTGAAAACTAGAAATATAGGCCTACAACTTTGTTGAAGGCCATTTTGCCAAAAATTGTTGTTTTTTAGGTCAAAAATGGGTTTAGAAGTTGAGACTGGAAATCGGTCTCGAAGCGGTTTAGGGCTCACGGTTACCATGAATTTCATAGTAACCGTGAGGTGCCTAAATTTTCAATCCAGACCAAAAGTATTTTCTGGATCACGGTTACCAAGATTTTATAGTAACCGTGACCCAGTCTCGTAGCATTTCTTCACGGTTACTACCTTAGGCTTAGTAACCGTGAGGAAATTAACTTTTGGTCCAGAAACAAAACCCATGCTATCTCATGGTTACTAAGGAATTCATAGTAACCGTGACCCGAGTTCATCACCCTACTTCACGGTTACTACAAAATTATTGGTAACCATGAGGTAGTTCATTGTTTTGTCTAGAATCAAAGAGCATTATAGCTCACGATTGCTAGAAATATGATAGTAACCGTGACCCTTAGTACAAGTCTGGGCTCACGGTTACCAGAAATTATTAGTAACCGTGACCCTCCCCTGTATTTTGAAAACTGTATTTTTTTTAATTTCTTTTGAGGTACAGACTTGTCTAAGCCCTTCCTAAGCTTATAAATCATCCTAAATTATAGTCATATAGCAAAATGAATATCCATAAATGCAAGGCTTGCTTGTTAATTGAAAGGTGAGTTTCTATTACTCAAAATAGAAACATACATGAATTTATTTCAAAGAAATTACAGTATATGATTCTTAATTATGCTATGAAGATGAGAATGCATAGTATTATAATGATTGGCATTTTTTAATGCTATATTGAATTATAGTGATGAAATTTCATGATATATGAAATATGATATGTTATGCCTGCACTTAGAGACTTGGTTGTGGATAGATAGGCATGCCTATAGGGTTCCCGTAGTAGCTGCTTCTGTTTGACTCTCATGAGTCTTTTATTTGACTCTTATGAGTCTTCTATTTATCTCTACATGAGACTTCTGTTTAGATACCTTCGGGTATCCTTCTGATTTGATACCTTCGGGCATCCATTGCACCCGTTATCCACACCCACAGAAAATTTACGCAGGCCATTTATACAAATAATGATATACATATACAATATGAAATCCGTTACTGTTCTGATTAAATGATACTGTTATATCTTTATTAATCCTATAAAGGCATTGTATTTTATTGTTATTGAATGCTTGGTGATAACTATTGTGAGTGGTTATCAACGTGTTATTAGTTGTTCTCCACTAAGCTTTATAGCCTAGCACGAGTGTTTATCCGTGTAGGTTCGCAGGGTAGAACTTTTGTTCAGGGACAAAGCCAATAATCTCCCAAGCCAACACCGGATTAGAAGTAGTATTTAAATGTATGAGATTGATTTTGTATCTCTTTTGGTTACATCTAATGTATTTGTATGTATAAAGGCATGTAATTATGAAGTTATGTAAAGAATGATCAACAGCATGTGAAAGTATAATCCCTTGATCATACATGATATGCATAGAATAAATGTATGTATGCTTATATATACATCATTAACAGATAAGTCACAGGATTAATGGGATTAATGAATGTAATTAGTAACAAAAATCAGGATTATCTAGTATAGTCATTATATTTTTGGTATCAGAGCGCCTTGGTTTAGGCGGTTCTGGCCAATAGGAATTTCAAGAGTTATAGATATAGAATTTTATTGATGTTGGCTGATTGTGGCTGTCCCTATGTCTCTTTGATATAGCTAGAGATGGAAAGTCATTGTGAAATGGTAGATGAGTCAGTTGAGAGCAATCTACCAGGTCAATCGAATCCTTCTCAACCGAAATCTTCTGCATCCACTAGAGGTGGTGTAGCTGCTATTAAGTCTGGGGAAGCCTTATTAAAGATTTTCCGTGATATGGTATAAATTTTACAAAGGATGATTGCACCAAAGGCTCCAATTTCTGAGATCAGAAAGCATGGTGCAGAAGAGTTTCTAGGCTCTACTTGGGAAGAGTCTGAGAAAGCTGAATTATGGCTTGAAAGGTTGGAGCGGGTTTTACAGAAGTTCAATGCCCCGCCAGTCAAAAGGTGACTTGTGTTGTGTCCTTGCTTTAGGGAGTGGCCTATGACTAGTGAAAATTAGTTCAGACACAACCTCAGCTACCCGATTCCCTCTCTTGGGAATTCTTTATAGCCGAGTTTAAAAGGAGGTATGTGACTGAAGCTTATAAAGATGAAAGATTGAAGCAGTTTCTGAATCTTAAGTAGAGAGGTATGTCAGCGGCTGAATATGAGGCAGAATTCAATCGCTTGAGCAAGTATGCACCAAAACCATTGCTGACTGGGACTTTCAAGTGTTGCCAGTTCGAAGATGGATTAAATGATCAGATTCGGGATCACTTGATAGGGCCTATTTCTTTGCACCCTGTGGATAAGTAGCTATCCGGGTTGAGAAAGAAGAGAATGTGAAAAGAGAAAGAGAGCAGAGAAGAAGAAGTTTTTCTCGAGGTGGTTCCTCATCTGGGAAAAGATCGAGATCGACTCAAGGAGATCAACCAATGTCATCTGGCAATCGCCCTACATCTAGAGGTAGACAGCAAGGGGCTTTTTCTTCAGCCGGATCTGGTAGAGGTACTGCATCAGGACAAGGCAGAGGCCAAGCTCTAGAATGTACCTATTATTTTAGGCGACATTGGGGCACTTGTAGAATGCTCACAGGTGGTTGCTTCAGATGTGGCAGCACGGAGCATTTTATAGCCAATTGTCCTATACCGCAGGATCAAGCCTCTAGTCAATAGAGTAACCGAAGAGCTTCTAATGCACCCTCTTCAAGTAGAGGTCGTGGTAGAGGCAGAGGTGGATCGGGCCAGTTTAGAGCCTAGTCCAGGAATGTTTCTGAGACTGTGGATCGACCTTTTGCTCCGACGCCTCCTATTCGAGCTTATGCTATGAAAGGTTGAGAAGATGTTGATGCTCCTAAGGTCATAACTGGTACATTCTCCCTTTTTGATACTGATGTGCATGTGCTTATAGACCCAGGATCTACACATTCATATATTTGTAATGGGGAGCTAGGTAGAAATGTATCTATTGTTGATCATATGAATTATGATATATGTGTAATCAGTCCTTTGGACCACAATATGCATGTAAATGAAGTTTATAGAAATTGCCCTATTAGAATTCAAGAGAGAGAGTTCCCAGCTGTCCTAATTGTTTTACCTTTTCATGAATTTGATGTAATCCTGGGTATGGATTAGTTGTCTAGATATCATGCCATAGTGGACTGTAAAGCTAAAATAGTATTAGTTAAGAACGATGGGGAAGTAGAGACATTAATTCAGGGTATTAAGTCAAAAACTTTAACCAATGTTATCTCTGCTATGAAAGCGAAAAGATTCCTTAGAAAAGGATGTGAAGCATATCTGGCTTTGGTTCTTGATTCTAAGAGGGAGACAGTGTGAAGAAGATCCAACAATAGGTGGTGAAACAACAACCTCATCTCTAGGAACATCCTCCATAAGAACATCTCCTTATTCATGTGCCTCATCCCCTACCTCATCCAAAGTACTTTCCTCAGCCACTTTTTGTGGAGTAAAGCTTCCTGCAAGATCCTTCCAACAAGAACGTGAAAGCAGAGGAATAAATTGAAAAATATTATTGACAATTTCACCCCGAAAAAAAAGATGTTTGGAAAAATATAAGCATGGAAGTGCAGTATCATAAGTATGCAAATCAATATCAAGATTCCTAGCAATAGCAGCTATTAAATGTCCATGGGTGATAGGAGACTCTGGACGACCAACACAATTCAATAACTGTTTGAAAATCCAAAAAGACCAATAAACAGACTTGCGATTATACACACACCACATCAAAAATAGCTCATGACTAGAGACTCGATTAAATTCAGGCTTGTTAAAGACAACAGAGGCAAGGATTTTATGCAAAACCTAGTATTTCAAATCTGTTATAAACATAGACTTAGCCTCTCTAGCCCTAAATGGTATAGTTAAGCCAGTGAGAAAATTCCAAAAGGTATTAGGCCTTTAACTCTTAGGAGGATCACATAATCCAGATTGTTTAAAGCCAAAAATGCGATGCATCATGAAATATGTTAATGTATAATCAATCCCATTCAAACGAAAGTCCACTAGCCTAGGATTTTCAGCATTTTCCTTGAAATTTGTGTAAAACTCCAAAACTAAATCAGTGTAAAACTGCTCATGCATATTAACAAAACGCAAGAGGCCACATTGAGACAACATCTCATTCACTTCATCAAGAACACCCACTTGTTCAAGCAAAGAGTTAGGAAAATACTTACATTGAGATTTTGATCTATCTTTAAGAACAAGGAATCTGTTACCTTCATGAATGGAAGAAAGAGGGAATGGAGCACCAAAGTCGGTCTGTAAACTCTGTAGTGGTGCTTCATCTTCTCCTTGCTGACCCCTTGAAGCTGCAACGTTCTTTGTCCTTACCATGGTTTTTAAAGAGAAAGGAAGCAGAGATAACAATATGTAACGTGAATGAAAAGAAGGGAAATGGGAAGAAAATGTTGCAGAGAAAGAAAAACAAAGAGACAAAAAGAAATGCAAGTTACAGTTGAAGAGAAAGAAGTGTACGAGAGGAGTAAAAGAAAGAGAATGTAAAAAAAATGAAAAGTAAACTACCACAATATTTATAGAAGAAGAAGGGAAAAATGAAAAGAGATGACATTTAGAAACCCTAAATTTAAGTTATAACCATTCCCCCTCTTAAATTTAAGTTAATAAAGGGTAGTTAATCCAATTAAAAACCGTTAATACTCCTAATTAGAAGAAATAAAAGTGAAATAAAGAAATGAAAATGAAATAAAAATAAAAACAGGAAGTGAAAAATACGACTCGTAACTCTTGAAACAGTGCTTCACGAGTCGGCATGTTCCTCACGACTCGTGAAGAGAAGGCAGTGAGTGTTAAGGAAGCAATGGTCACGACTCGGCAGGAATCTCACAACTCGTGAAAAAAATAGGGATAGACAAAAATGAAAATCATCACGAGTCGGTATGGCAGTCACGACTCGTGAGCCTTTCTCTTTTGTACTACACGTGATACTCTTCACGACTAGTGATTCTGCTCGTGGCTGAATGACTGAAGCCTCTGGAATACTCGTGAAGATGTTCACGAGTCGTGATGCACTCGTGAACATGATGAATTGCTGCAAATTTATTCTGCAAAACATACCAACCTCGACCCAAAAGTAAAAATTACAAAAGAAAATAAATCAATATAAAATAATTAAAACTTAACCAAAAACAAATCATATAACAAATAAATCCAAACTAAAAGAGACATTTAAATAAATAACTAATTTTATCATACAATCCTAAAGCATCTACTCTTTTGTATCAATCAATAAAAATTCATTCAAGCCGTTCCCCGACAACGGCGCCAAAATCTGATGGGGATTTATTTGAACCCTTAGTCTCACTAGACTGCGTATAGGATGAGTAGGGTATCGTTCCAAAGGGAACGAGATAAATTTTGTATTGAAATCACAAAAACTAGATGGATAGGTAACGAATAAAATAAAGATCATGCATTTAACTAAATATCTAAACTACTTTGGATATATTAAATTAATGTGGATTAAAGATGACTTAAATGATGGTATGAACATACATTAAAAATTATGAAATAGTAATTCATTTAAGAACAAGTTCTAGATAATTATATAAATAAAGTGACTGGAGAATTTAGCCAAGATTCTTTAAAGCAACTCTCGTTGTCAGTAAAGATATTTTCATTTAGAGTCTATAAGCACTCTCATGTCATTATAGAGATAAACAAAAATTATGAAGCTCTATGCCAATTCTTTAACCCCTCAAAGTGAATTCCTTAAGTCAAATTAAAGGAATTCAATGCTTCAAGTACATTCATTTGTTTTTCCATCAAAGAATTTCAACTCTCGTTGCGAATAAATTGACTAACATGCCAAATATGGTGGCCAATCATACATAGAAAATCAAAGCACACAAATGGATGTAAATCATAATTCATTCATAATAAGAATAAACATGTCTTAAACAAATTAATACTAGTGCATATTTATAATGTACAAAGGAAACTAGCCAAAGTATATAATTGAATTAAAGACAAACAAAAGAAAGAAAACTATCTCATGTTCCTTTGGCTTTTCCCTTTGTAATCATCTACTAAGAAAAACTAAGTAAAAATGTTTATCCAAAATAATAACTATATTTCTAAAAACTAAAACATTGATTGATTCTCCTTTTTATTTTCTTGTCATCCATATTTATAGAGGGAAAACTCTATAAACATGTCTCTTCATAATGGTTGTTAATGTGAAAAGTTGCCATGAAAGGTCATGATGGTTGGTTGAGAAAATATATGCTGAAAAATAATGTCGTTTGAGAATAGTTGCCATGATCGACTCGTGAATGCCTTCACGAGTCATGATCCTTCACATATTGTTCCACTCGTGAACAATTAGCCTCTCTCGTGAATGCTTGTTCGACTAGTGAACACCCTCACGAGTTGTGAACTCCACCTAATCTTCTGGACTTGTGAGCTTTCTTCCTGAGTCGTGATCCATATCACGACTAGTTGACCGGTGTCTAGCAAGTGTACTAGATCGACTAGTAATATAGGGAAATAAGATTATGACCCAAAATATCGAACCCAAGGGAAACTTGTGCTTGTATGTGCTATTTCAATTTTAAAACCAATTTTGTATGTAAAGAGAGAAGAGAAATCCCAAAGTTGTGATGAATTGAAAACAATAATTTAAATTAAATTAAAATAATTGAAAAACCTAAAGTAAGAAGAGATTTATTGAAAGCAAGTAAATCGAATGAGTTAAAAATTAATGATAAAGATAACTTTCACTAAAGGACTATCCACCTTAACAAATATTGCTATGACTTAATTAAAAGAAAACATACAAGTGATTATGAGGAATTCAGTTTAATAAAACCAGATAACTTTATTCAAGATTATCATTCCAAGCATCAAATTTTCTTATTCAGATAAACTTAACACTTAGCATAAAGAACTAAATTAAGTCATCTAGATGTCTATTAAAGCCTTTCTCAAGAGATTTAACTTTCACCTATTCTTGGTTACTCTTTTCTTAATCTTAACTTACTCAAATCAACACACAATTATAGCTTATTCAGATTATAACCATGCATTAATTCAACTAAATTAACCTAAGAGCATGCAAATCATTAATCAACTTAAACCAATTAATTAACCAATTCTTAATCAAGTTAATAATCAACTTAAAATTGAGAAAAGACAAGACTTATATTTAAGAACCAAGAAATAATCAACTTGTATTAAAATTTAAGAACAAACTCAAGTCATAACAATACAAGTCAAGGATTCAAGTATCCTTTAGCAAAAGTTAAAGAAAACTACTCACAAACCATTCTTAAAATTAAAAACAACGTTTGAAGAAAAAACTGTAAAAACAAAGAACTAAGAAAAGAAAGCTTAATTCTAAGGAATAATTCTAAGGATTGATGCTCCCTCTTCTGTGTTTTGGACTGCTATTTATAGGCAAGAATTGTAGTAGACTCCTTGTTAAACTTTGGTCATAAAATAGGAATCAAATTCTGCTAAACAGGAAGCTCGAAAATCCTTCGCGATATGGGAGAGCTTCATCACGTGGCCATGCCCTCAATATGCTTTCAATACACGTGGGCATGGGTCATTTACTTCTTCTTCCACACGTGGCCACGTGTGATCCTTTACTAGGAATCCACGTGGTCACGTGGTCTTCACAATTGCCTTTAATTTCCTTCACATTCACATGGCCACGGATCCTTTTGCTATTTTCTTCACTTCTCTTCACATGGCCACGTATTCTCCTACCTTCTTCTTCACGTGGCCACGTGTGAAATTCTTTAATACTTTCACGTGGTCACGTCTCAAGGCTCTGGACTGGACACTGATTTTCTCGCCTAATTTCTTCATATTTACACTTTTAGCCCTAAACTTTATCCTTTTTGCACTTTAAACCCTTTTATATCAATTTAAACCTGAAAATCAAACAAAACACAGAATTAACCTCAAAAACATAAATATTACTAAATTAACTCTAAATTAACTTAAATAAAACCAAAACAACTAAATAACTTAACTAAAAATATATTAAAAACTATATATATTTCACACTTATCACTCGTGAACAAGATGCCGAGTAGTGAATGTTCCTCCTCTGCCTCACTCGTGAATTTTCAGTCCGTCTCGTGAATTCTTGTTCGAGTCGTGATCCACTTCACGACTCGTGATTCGATCACCATTTCTTCATTCTTCACCAGCTATTCATTCTTCTTCACACTTCACCATCTTTAACCTAAAAACACACATAAACACATAAATTGAACATAAACACATAAACTACACATAATATTACATACTTAAGCTACTTAAACATAAGAAAATATATATTAAAAAGTAGACATTTTATAAGGCATCAGACTTTGCTGAGCTTACAAGTACATTAGAATGGATGAGGCTCGTTGATTGAGGTACATACCCACTATAATGGTCTCAATACCGGATCAGCTGTGAATAGTAACTTTCGATGGTGAATAGTATTTTCGAGCTAAAAATTACACCCGAAAGTGAAAAATAGTTTATTTGATGATCGAAAAGAAGTGGTCATGGTGAGTCTGGTGTTGAAATTTAAAGTGAAATCGAGGTCAAATAAACCTCCAAAAGTCAAAAATACGAAAAAGTTATCGACTTAATTTTTTTTATAAAAAGGTTGGCTTAATTTTGCATGAATTTTTAAAAATAGCAAACGAACTCTGAAAATTTCCAAAATTTGTAAATTTTCCTTAAATTTTATGTAGAATATTTTGGTAATAAAAAATAAATTTTTCGACGGCATCGGTAGTTGTCGAATTCGATCGATTTAATTGAATCGAATCGATAACGAACTCTGATTGAGCTGAAATTTTGTGTAAAACCTATTTTTGTATGAAAAGAATGATGAAACTGGGAAGTAAGATAAAGTCATTAAGGCCTTTTAATGGATAGTTAATGGGCTTTGGGTTAATGAGTTAGGCCCATTAACTTGGCCCATGATAGGCGGTATAGAAGGTGGAAAAATCTATAGAATACTAGAAGTTTCCACCCTCTCCTTCTTGCTCTTCTTGGCAGAATCCTCCATTGGCTCCTTCTCCCTCTAATTTCTTTCATATCACTTAAAATTCACAACAAATTCAAACATAAGAAAGTTAATTCTATCCCTCTAGACCATTATTCAGCCCTTTGTCCTTTGGTTTGAGGAAGAAAAGCAAGAGAAATCAAAGGTTAAAGATTTAGGTGTCTAAGGAAGGTAGGAGAAATTCATAATTTTAATTTAGTTTTAAGGTGGCTACTACTAATTTAAGGTGCTTAGAGTTCATTTATGTTGTTATTTTGAGCATTAAAGACAAAAATATTAGGATTTCTTATACTTAAAGATTTGGCCATGGTAGGTGTTCAAGAGAAAGATCAAGTTACTAAAGCTAAGGGCAAAGGAAAGAAAGTCTAGCCAAGCTTGAACAAGAAGAAAAGGTTAGTGGCTAACAAATCCTAACATTTTCCTTAATTTTGAATTAATTTCCTTTATGTAACTTAGGAAAAATATTGAGAAAAGGTGTAAAATTGAAATTGACATTGAAATAGTGAAATTAGACCTTGAATATTCCTTTTAGGAAGCTTAAATAAAGTTAAATGCATGTATAAGGTATACTTCCATTGTTGGTCGAATAAGGTCCTAAAGGGAATTAATGTGTATTTTGTGTATTTAAATGAAATTAAGCCATGAAATGAGAACAATGGTGAAATAATATGATCAAGAATTCATGAAAAAGAAAATTTTCGGCTTATTGCTTCTATGAATAATTGATGGTTTAGTAAGGGTATTATATTTAGTGGTATCAGAGCGATGGTTTAAGTGGATCTAAGATCGGAGTGGGTATTAATGATTAATTTATCTGTCTATACATGCCAATTGTTATTTGGAGAAGGTGTTTTGGAATTAATGTGTTCATGAAATTTTGTGAAATTTATATGAATTATTTGAATATTTTAGAGAAAAGAATTTGGTTATGTTTACGTGGAAATGTTGAGTTATTAAGAAATAATTCACTAAATAAGTGGAATATGGTGAATTAATGTAAATTAATTTACATTCCGTGTAAAAGTAAAGGAAAAATTTGACTAGTAAAGTTTCTAGAATGGAAAGTCATTGAATCTGTTAAGAATAATTGGAAATAAAATGGAAAACAAGTGAATTTTGCGCTTAGTATTAGTCAGGCAGTCAAAATCTAGCTCAAGATATAATTGGCTAGCCATAAGAATATATGTACCATGGTGCAAGTCATGACGACTTGCTTTGCTATGGTAGGATCACTAATCTCCCATAGTATCTGTCTATTCTGTTATCTGCTCTGTGAGAAATGGTTCTTTGGGGTCATTTCTCAGTCTGTATATAGTCTTGTAGTGTCCACATCCCGCGTATTCGGTCTGAAATTTTTTGCCAGGATTGTACTAGGGGCGTAAGGAAAAGAATAAGTTAAATGTATAAAAAGAAAGCTAAAAGTAAAGTTAAAAGTGAAAATGACCTAATTGAAAGAAAATAAAAAGTTTAAGGGCAAAATGGTAATTTCTCCAAAACTTGCACTTAATGAGTAAAAATGATTAAGAAATTACTATGAAAGGTAAAATGGTAATTTGATGTCCAAACAGTGCAAAAATGAAGTTTTGTATGACACAGGGCCCAGCTTTTATCTGGTGGGATTTGGTCCGGAGGCATACTCCAATAGATCGGTCAAACTGGGAGTTCTTTATGGACCAATTTGAGAAGAAATACATTAGGTCTGAGTATAAACCTTCCATGCATGACGCCTTCTGGAGATTGAGGCAGGGAAATAGGACAGTGGTAAAGTATGATAGAGAGTTTGAGCGCTTATCTGGATGAGAGCCAGGCCACAGAAGAAGTTATGTCAGAGGTTTGAGAGGGGTTTCCATACAGAGCTCAGGCAGATTATTGGAGCTCAGAAGTACCTTGATCGGAGATCGATGATTGAAGCTGCTATTAAGTTAGAAGCTACACAAGCAGAGCAAGCTGACAGACAGTCCCGGTTTCAACAAAAGATAAAACAGGGGCAATTCGGTAGTAAAGGAGGACAGGGAAAGAAGACCGAAGGACCTCAGGTACCTCAGAGCCATCCACCAGTAGGCTGTGCTTAGGGTAGTGCAATACGTGGTAAAACTTCGATAACCAGCACACCTTAGGACAAAGATAGTGGGTCAACAGTAGTTTGTGACCATTGTAGCAAGACTCATCCTAGGGAGTGCATATTCTTGATTGGAGCCTGCTTTAGGTGTGGGTCCAAAGACCACTGAATCAAGGATTGTCCAATAGTGAAGACTACCTCGGCCATATCACCAGCATCAGGTATTAGGTCCTCTGCACCGAGAGGCCATGGTAGGGGAGCTGCTCCTAACACTTTAGCTTCCAGACCAGCTGGTCAGGCATCCCAAGGATAAAGGCGAGCTGCAGGCCAGACTTATGCTGTCAGAGCCAGAGAAGAGGAGGATGCTCTTGATGTGATCGTAGGTAAATTTCTCCTGTTATCTGATTCAATATATGCTTTTGATAGAGCCTGGTTCCACATATTCCTATATTATCACTACTTTGGCATGGGATAAAGGGATGAAAGAGGCATGCTTGGACTAGAATATCTTGGTAAGCAATCCTCTGGGGCATAGCGTGATAGTGGATAAAGTGTATCGACAGTGTCCTAGTAGTACCTAGGGACATGTATTCTTAGCAAACTTGATTGAGTTACCCTTTCGCTAATTCGATGTGATTCTGGAGATGGATTAGTTGTCCGCCCACCAAGCGACTGTTGATTGTAAAAGAAAAATGGTCACCTTAAAGCTTCAAGACGATCGGGAGATCACAATGGTAGGTGTGAGAGCTAACTTCTTATTTTATGTAATATAAGCTACTGCTGCTAAAAGATTGATCAGAAAATGGCGTATAGCTTACATGTGTTATACAGTAGAGGCAAAGAAAGACAGTTCAAAGGTGTTAGAAATGCCACTATCAGGGAGTTCCAGGATGTGTTTCCAGATGAGTTGCTAGGCTTACCACCTGACAAGAAAGTGGAATTTTCCATTGATGTTGCTCCTGGCACTGCTCCTATCTCAATTTCTCCTTATGGAATGGCGCCCATAGAATTAAAGGAATTAAAAATCCAGTTACAGGAATTACTCGACAAGGAATTTATCAGACCTAGTGTTTCCCCCTGGGGAGCGCCGATCCTGTTTGTAAAGAAGAAAGACAATATGCTCAGATTATGCATTAATTATAGACAACTGAACAAGGTGACTATAAAGAATAAATACTCCCTTTCTCGTATTGAAGATTTATTTGATCAGCTAAAAGGGGCAGGTATATTTTCAAAGATTGACCTGAGATCAAGCTACTATCAGATAAGAGTGAAGGAAGCAGATGTAAAACTGCCTTTCGCACCAGGTACGGCCACTATGAGTTCTTGGTTATGCCATTTGGGCTTACAAATACACCGGCCGCCTTCATGGACTTGATGAATAGGGTTTTTCACCCTTATTTAGATCAGTTTGTGGTGGTCTTCATTGATGACATCCTGGTCAACTCCAAGATGCTAGAAGAACATAATAAGCAACTGAGAATTGTTCTGCAGACTCAAAGAGAAAAGCAATTGTATGCTAAGTTCAGCAAATATGACTTATGGTTGAATGAAGTGTCCTTCTTGGGGCATGTGATATCTGCAGAAAGTGCAAAAGTAGATCCTTCAAAGATTGATGCGATTCTTCAATGGAAGCCACCAAAAAATGTTATAGAAGTGAGGAGTTTTTTGGGATTGGACGGGTACTATATGAGATTCATAAAAGGCTTCTCTACTATTGCAGTGCTTTTGACACGACTGCTACAGAAACATACCAAATTTATATGGACTGATGAATGCCAAGAATGTTTTGAGAAGCTTAAAAGTATGTTGATAGAAGATCCTATTCTTACTCAACCTGAGTTAGGCAAAGATTTTGTGATCTACAGCGATGCCTCCAAAAATGGTTTAAGCTATCTTCTAATGCAGGAAGGCAAAGTGATTGCTTATGCCTCCCAACAACTTAAGACTCATGAGAAGAACTATCCTACTCATGATTTGGAGTTAGCAGCCATTGTTTTTGCATTAAAGATTTGGAGGCACTACCTGTATGGAGAGAGATGTTATATTTATTCAGATCATAAGAGCTTAAAATATTTGCTTACCTAGAGAGAATTCAATCTCAGATAGAGACACTGGTTGGAGTTGATTAAAGACTATGATTGCTACATTGACTACCATCCAGGGAAGGCTAATGTAGTGGCTGATGCGCTTAGCAGGAAATTTAAGTCAGCTCTTCGAGCTATGAATGCCAGTTTAAGTCTAACACCAGATGGAGCTTTAGTAGCTGAAATGCAAGTGAAGCCTGACTTTGCGCATCAAGTAAAGGTAGCTCAAAAGGAAGATGAACGGCTGATGGCTATCATAAATAAGCTTCAGAGTGGTAGTGAAAGAGATTATTCCTTAAATGATGATGGAAGCCTTCACTACAAGAAAATACTCTGTGTTCCAAATCAAGAAGAACTGAAAAAGAATATTCTGACTGAAGCACACCATAGTAGTTAGGCCATGCATCATGGAGGTAACAATATGTACTAGGACTTGAAAGCTTACTACTGGTGGCTAGGTATGAAATGAGATGTGACAAAGTTTGTAAGTAAATGTCTGATATGCCAACAAGTGAAAGCCGAGCATCAGGTTCATTCCGAATTATTTCATCCCTTTTTAGTACCAGAATGGAAATGGGATGAGGTAACCACGGACTTTGTAACTAGCTTACTTGTGACTCAGAAAAAGTATGATGCCATCTGGGTGATCATTGACTAGCTCACTAAATCTGCCCATTTCTTGTCAGTGCGGATGGATTACTCCTTAACTAGGCTAGCAGAGATTTATATTAATGAAGTGGTAAGATTGCATGGAGTGTCATCATCTATTGTTTCTGAAAGCGATCCTAGATTCACTTCCCATTTCTGGCAGAGCTTTCAAGATGCTTTAGGTACGAGGCTCCGTCCTAGCATAGCATTTCACCCTAAGACCGATGGTCAGTCAAAACGAGTGATTCAGACACTAAAAGATATTCTCAGATGCTGTGTCCTTGAATTTGATAGCAGTTGGGGAAAGTATTTGCCTTTGGTAGAGTTTGCCTATAATAACAACTACCAGTCTAGTTTAAAATGGCTCCTTTTGAAATTCTGTATGGTAGAAGATGTAAAATTCCTCTATGCTGGACTGAATTGAGTGAAAGAAAACTGCTAGGTTTGGATTTGATTCATGATTCTAAAGAGAAAGTACGAATTATTAAAGACAGGTTGAAAGAAGCCATGGATCACCAGAAATCCTATGCAGCTCTGAACAGGAGGGATATACAGTTTCATGTTGGAGATAAAGTTTTTCTAAAGGTATCTCTATAGAAGAAAATTCTAAGATTTGGCAAAAAGGACAAGTTGAGCCCAAGGTTCATTGGCCCTTATGAGATACTTCAGCGAGTGGGTCCCATAGCTTATAGGTTGAAGTTGTCATCGGCGTTGGAAAAGATACATGATGTGTTCCATGTATCTATGCTCTATAGGTACAAGTTTGATCCTAGCCATGTGATTACACCAGAGGAAATACAAGTACAAATCGACATGACTTATAAAGAACGACAGGTGAGGATCTTGGCTAGGGAAATCCGTCAGCTCGGGAATAAACAGGTTCCATTAGGTTTTATGGCACCATCACAACGTGAAAGAAGCTACATGGGAACTAGAGGTGACCATGAGATAGCAGTACCCTCTACTCTTCGATACAGGTAAATTTTGAGTAGGAGATAATTGTAATGACCTCAACATCGGATCAGCCGTGAACAGTAATATTCGATGGTGAATAGTATTCTCGAGCTAAAAAGTACACCCAAAAGTAAAAAATATTTCATTTGATCATCAAAAAGTAGTTGTCATATTGAGTCCGGAGTTGAAATTTAAAGTGAAATCGAGGTTAAACAGGCCTCTAAAAGTCTTTAATACGAAAAAACTATCGAGTCAATTTTTATTATAGGAAAGTTGGCTTAATTTTGCATGAATTTTTAAAAATAGCAAACAAACTCCAAAAATTTTCAAAATTTTTAGATCTTCCTTAAATTTTATGTAGAATATTTTGGTAATAAAAAGTAAATTTTTCGGCGACACCAGTAGTTATCGAATCAGACCAATTTGATTGAATCGGATCGGTAACGGACTTCGATTGAACTAAAATTTTGCGTACAACCTATTTTTGGTGTGATAAGAATGATGGAATCAAAATTGAAGTGATTTGGAGCTAGAAAGTGAGAGAAAGTAATTAGGGCCTTTTAATGAATAGTTAATGGGTTTTTAGTTAATGGGTTAGGCCCATTAACTTGGCCCAAGATTTGGCCCATGAGAGGAGATATAAAAGGTGGGAAAATCTGTAGAATACTAGAAGTTTCCACCCTTTTTTTCTTGCTCGTCTTGGCCGAATCCTCCATTGGCTCCTTCTCCCTCTAATTTCTTTCATATCACTCAAAATTCACACTAAATTCAAACATAAGAAAGTTAATTCTATCCCTCTAGACCATTATTCATCTCTCTATCCTTTGGTTTGAGGAAGGGAAGTAAGAGAAATCAAAGGTTAAAGGTTTATGTGTCAAAGGAAGGTAAGAGAAATTCATGATTTTAATTTGGTTTTAAGGTGTCTACTACTAATTTAAGGTGCCTAAAGTTCATTTATGTTGTTATTTTGAGCATTAGGGTTTCTTATGCTTAAAGATTCGGCCATGGTAGGTGTTCAAGAGGAAGATCAAGTTGCTAAGGCTAAGGGCAAAGGAAAGGAAGTCTAGACAAGAATGAACAAGAAGAAAAGGTTAGTGGCTAATAAATCCTAACATTTTTCTTAATTTTGAATTAATTTCCTTTATGTAACTTGGGGAAAATATATATTGAGAAAAGGTGTAAAATTGAAATTGACATTAGAATAGTGAAATTAGACCTTGAATAAGCCTTTTAGAAAGCTTAAATAAAGTTAAATGCATGTATAAGGTATACTTCCTTTGTTGGCCGAATAGGATCCTAAAGGAAATTAATGTGTATTTTGTGTATTTAAATGAAATTAAGCCATAAAATGATAATAATGGTAAAATAATGTGATCAAGTATTCGTGAAAAAAAAAATTCAGCTTATTGCTTCTATGAATAGTTGATGATTTAGTAAGGGTGTTACATCCACCTAGATAAGAAAAGATGGTGAGCAGTCCAGAGGGTCAGGTCAGGATGGAGGCAGTTCAATGAGAAGCGACACTCGAGCTATGAGGGGGTCTAACAAAACATATGTAGTCACAAGGCCATATTTAAATAATCCAAGTGATAAATAGTTCATCAATTTGAATGTTTCCTTCGCACAAATCCTATCTTGGATGAAGAAAAACGATTGAGTTGCTTGGTCGAAATTTATGAGGGATGACCCAAACAAAGACCAAGGGCTATATTGTGCTTTCCATGAAAACAAAGGACATGAAACTAATGATTCTAGATAGCTCAATAAGGAGATTGAATATCATATCAGGAAGGGCGGGTTACTCGAGGGAGCCCGGTTATGGAGCTCGATTATCAGAATGAATTTAAAGAGTAAAAAGTTGTGAATAAAGTGCAAAAGATATCTTGGATATGGGTTTTGAATTCCTTATATTGGTTTTAATGTCTATTTTTTACTATGGTTTCAATGTCTTCCTTGATAGGAGTTCTCCCTTAACTAAAGGGTTTTTTTTTTCATTTAGGATATAGGCATTATCCTTATCTAGGAAAGTTTCTAATTTCTTTTGTTATCATTTATCCTTCCCTTCCAACCCAATAATTTGAGTAATCCGATAGGACACCCCATAAACTTCTTGGGTTCTTTGGCCAATCAATGATGAGATGGCATTCAAATCCGACAGGACTTTCAAATTTCAAAATCGACAAAAATTTGTATCCATTTGTTGATAATGGCAAATCATTCATCACTTTTTGGTGCATCTTTTGTGTGTTCATCTTTATTTTGATTAGTTGTAGGTTTTTTTAGTGTAGTTTTATCTTATTTCATGTTTTAGTTATGAGTTACACTCATTTGGGTTTGTTATCTATTTTTCAAGTGTTATGATGTCTATTTGGATTCAAAGTAAGTCAATGATACCTTGAAGTTGTTTTTGATGAAATCCTTCACTCAATATATCACATGATCACTTCGCCCTTAGTGTGCATGGACATGTGCTTCCTCAACCAATACGTGGAAAGAAAGAAAAGTCTAAGTGTTGAGATCGTGTTACATCTCTTTAAGTAGTAACTATGCTCTATATTTCTATTTTCTTCATGTTTGTAGCAAAGATGAGTGAGTAATTCCTGTAGTAGAGAGGAGTGAGTAATTCCTTACCTGCTAAGGGATCTTATGAATCAAAAACTTATATCTTTCATTAATTTATGTTTTAATATAGTTTTTCATCTCTATCTCTCTCTATTTTTGTGGATTGAATAACTATATTTTATTTTGTTTTAATGAATGTGTTCCCTATATGAATGATCTGACTGAATAATGCTTGATATTTATTGGCCAAATGTGAAAATCGCCTTATATTTCAGATGGTGCAATTAAGTCACTAATATTTAGAAAACAGGAGATTTATATCCTTATACTAACGGAACACTGACATTGACTAATATGCCATCTGTTGACTGCTGATTGGGACGAGAAAGACATATGGCAAGCTCCCATTGGACACATCATCCTCTACATGACTCACAATTAAATCACATTATTCTTAAAGTAAGAAAAAAAAACCGAAGGTGCAAAATGTCCCTAAAGTTTGGCAAAATGTACAAATTTATTCCTAATATTTATTTTAGTATAATGTTTCACAATTGAAATAATTTATCTCCTGATAAAAAAAAAAAAACAAAAAACACAAAAAAAAAAACAAAAAAAAGAGAACAAAACGTTAAATTTGACTAACTTTATTTACTTATGCGACGGTGAGACTCGTTCACATTTAATCAACCATTGCCACAAAAATAAAAGAATCAATTGTCATTTGTATCAGATTGAATGGTAGAATTCAATTAAAAGAAAAATCCAAATCTCATGATGTGGATATCCTTTTAATCATACACTGTCATAGACCACGGTTAAAATTTGGAACATTTATGCATTTTTACGAAAAAAGAAATAAACAATCAGATAAAAACAAAACATTTAACCGACCAAAAATTATAAAACCAGCAAAGAGATAAAATAGGAATATTTTTCAAGTATAGGTTATCTGATTGACAATCAAAAAATAATAATATAAGATTTGGTGTTAGTAAAATTTTAAAAATATCAATAAATTCTGAGTTAAGTATGTGAAAAATTATAAAATATCCTAATGGTAGGGTCATATGATTATTGATGTAATTAAAGAAAATGAGAGTGAAGTTACAAATTTTCTTTTTCTGAAGAGAGTGGCGTATTGAGGGGACAAAAGAAGTATGTGACTTTATAATATGAATGGTGAAGGGGCCCCAAAACCCGCATCACCACCCATATCAATCCATCGGTTAAGAAATACCAAATGAATCTCTTTCAATTTTAATTGCAACAGCAACACCAAGCTGACGGTGCCACAGATTCTTTTTTCTTTTTCTTTTTTTTGACATTTTCTTTCCATAATTTTGAGCTCTTGCCTTGAACTGGAGTGCCAGTAGTGATTTTCCATATTTTTCATGGTTGATTCAGACGTGATAACCTTTTAGAATTGAGGTATTTTGGTATTATAAATTTTTTACAGTTATTGATTTTTTTTTATTTTGGTATATATCCGATAATTATGGATAAAATTAATCTCGCAGTCCAAAGCTACTTTCTTTTTCAACCTGTAAAATTTTATTTAGAGCAAATATAATTCTTAACTAAATATAGTTGATTTTTCTAGATGTATCATAGTATGTAATAAAAAGTTTTCCATTTTCATGGACCATCAAATTAAAAAAAAAAAAAAAAAAACTCAAAGTGAGAACAAAAGAAGAATCTACAAAAATACCTAAAGTGGTGATTGCATCAACATAAAATTAAAAAAAAATGTGAAAAGTATATAATTAATTTTGAAAGATGCAATGAGAGTATATAATATAATATGATATAGTAAGTATTATGGGCACCACTGCAAACGTAAATGGGTTTTCATGGTTGAAACTTGAAACAGAGAGAAGTGGTGTGCTATTCCACTACCCATACATCAACAATTAATAATATCACTCTCTCTTGGCCTTCTGCCCCAGATCTTTATTCACTTCTTTCTACATAATTTTGAATTTGTCAATAAACTTTTAATAATATAGTACCATCAAGCCATCACATGATATGATAATAAACAATAGATACTAAACAAAGCAAAATTTTTTTTTATTTTTTAGATTATGTCTCTTTCTACTTCTGTATGTACTCTCAATTTTTCCGATTCTTTTAATTACGTGATATTGAAACTAAATTATTTTTAACTTTTTTTTTTTTAAGATTGACACATGTAATCACTTCACTTTCTTAGTGATAGTGTTAATTATGATGCAAAAAAGCAAACTAATAAGAAATTATTATTTTTTCACAAAATAGTTAACTTTTAATACACAACGGTTTTTAATTTTTTTTCATTCCACATGAATTTTATTCAGAAAGAAAAACTCTAGAGTTTAATTGGCATTTTGCTAAATAACTCAATTAAAACAAGACTGGAAATAAAACCTGAACGTGTAAGTACAATTATTGAATTTGACTTTGTCAATATATATATATATATATATATATATATATATATATATAATGTCTTTTTTTTTCTCCTCTTCTTGTCTAGACATTAGTTATGTCTGTTATAGTTAAAATCTTTAAAATTAAAAAAAAATGCATTAACTAATTAAATAACCCTTAAAATTATAACTAAAATATATTACTTTCCTACGTATTATTATTTCTTTGGCTTGATGTATCTCTAACACTAAAGATATAGATTTACATCATTTTTTTTTTGACGAAAGATAAATTTAGTGGTGTAAAATATATTGGAAAATGCATGCCTACCTGATTCATGTGTGGATACGTTAATTATTTGCACAATTGACTTAGATGGCGGTCCATAATTTCTAATATTTTATATATAAAGTACTTCTAATTAAGGCAGACGAGCTAGATTACAAAATGACGACATTAATGAAGTAAACACATCTCGTTTCCTACATATTATGTTGTCACCAACAAGGGAAAAGAAATTACTCCGTATGTCCCAAAAAAATTTTCCACCATTTTCTTTACACATATTAATTAATTAAAAGAGTTTTTTTTATGTATTTCTCTAAATTAATTAATTAGGAGCATGTATATTTGACAAAAAAAATAGGGGCATATACATATTATTAAAATAGGGAATAATAATTAATTTACATTTGTTAATTACTATACACACTAAATAGGGATGTATTAAGCATTAATTTAACAAGTTAAAAAATAGTATAATGTTTTCTAAAATTGGGGAAATAATTGTTTAAGAAATTTCAGGTGGAATGAAGTTCCACAAAAGCAGAAAATTAATTACCATGCGTAAATAACTGCACCCTCTCTATTCATATTCATATTTTTATATACACACACATACACAGTAATTTCTTGCTTTTAACGCATCATACAGAAATGAGAAATCAGTGGATCTGGGATTTGATTATATAATATGGAAATTAAATTCATACATAAATCTCTCTCTCTCTCTCCTTGTTTAAATATATAGGCCCTGCAAATCTTAAAGTGATGAATTAAGCAGCAGCCACAGTCTCAGTTTTCCTAGAAGAAGAAGAAGAGGAAGCAGCCTTTGAGCTTGAAGTTGTGGAAGATAGACGAACATCATCTTTCTTTGATCCCATAACAACTCTAGACTTTTCTTTTCTCTCATCGTGCTTCATCTGTTTTTCTCTGCACTCTTCACTACAGAAAGCTGTGTCCCCCCTATCATTTTATGCATATAAATATAAAACAATTAATACCCATCTTCAAATTAAGCTAAACTGGAAGTAAAAGAAGGTCAATAAATGTACCTATACATATAAATATCTTTCCCAGCAGGCAAACGGCGTTTGCAGAGGCCACAAGTTGTCAAGAAATCATCAGCAGAGTTTTTCCGAAGAATAGTCCTTGGCGATACCAAGCTAGCCAAGAATCGATTGTTACAATCACTAGTGCTGCTATTATTGATTAAACTGCTGTTATTGTGATAATTTAGAAGGTCTTGTTCTTGTCCAAGATCAGAATCTCTTATGATCATCGGGGGTTGACTATGATCGGATGGTTGAGAAGAGTCGACGTTGGGAAGATCATGGGTGATGCCAGTCATGCTTGTTGTTCTTCTGATGGGCTGGCGTGGACGTTTACCTAGCAACATCTTCTCTTTTATGTTAATTTCTTGGAAAAGAAAAGAGAGAGAGAAGGGTATGGAGGATGGTGAGGAGAGAGTGAGGATGGAAGATGAAGAAAGGGAGAAGATAAACGGAGGAGTAAGGAGTGGATAGTGAGAGCGAATCTTGGCCGTTGCTTGCGCCCACCGGCTTCTAACTAGTCCACGCCATTCCTCTATCTTTCTCTCTCCTTTTATTGCTTTTCTCTTTGCTCTTTATTTTATTTACATTTTGTTTCTTATCATTCATTATTTATGTTGAACAATAAATATTATTTTACTGGCAACCGCTCCAGCCAGTTGCCAAACAGAAACAGTGAAGTGACTAAGGGTTGGGCCTTGTGAAAATGAACTGGATATTTCTATAAACAACAAACAAAAGGCTGGCTCTTTTTTCTTTTTTTTTTTTCTCTAATTTAAAGGAGGGTAAAAATTTGATTGATTTTCCAAGAGGTTAAGCAAAAAATTTAGGGTGATGGTGATTTCTATGGGTTCTCTGCTTTTTAATCCAATTCCACTAACCTAGGGTTTTTATTCCTCCAATAAATGCTTATTTTCCCTCCAAATCCACGTCACCATCTCATATGGATTTTTTTATTACCTTTTTATATTTTTGTAGATTGCACGTCTATTTTTAGACAATCACACATTTTAAATTGAGTGTAAACTATATTTTATCAATTCTATTCATTTTGAATTTTGTGTGATTTAATCAAAAAGTTCAAAAATTTAATATCCATTTTTTAAAGAGATATAATATAAAAAAATTAGAGACTTCAAAATGCATTTTTCTAATAAAATATTGAATATCAATCTATAAAGTTTTAAAAACATTGCATATTAATTTGAAAAATAAGTGAAAAGTGAGTTTTGCTTTTAATATTAATCCTTAAAATACAGTTTCAGCGATAAATAAAACATTAACGTGGAAATAACTCAAATCATCAAGTGTTTTGGGAAGTTAGTATTTAATTTATATTTCAAAAGTGAATGTCGTACCAAATATTAAGAGCAACTACAGAAAAACCTAAGGTTCTATTTCTTGAAATCTCACTTCTTATGTCTCCAACGAAATTATATTATAAACCAGTGAGTTTTCTCAAACAAATTCAAAGAAAATTAGCAAATAAATTTTATAATAAGAATAAACCTTTTTCTTTTTATTTAAGTTTAATAATCCTTTTCAACCTTCAGTAAAAATTTGCATAAATCAAACTCAGTTTTTTAATCATGTTATTCCGGGAAAGAGAAAAATAAAACCATTTTTTAACAACGCTTTTAGTTTTCTTATGTCTTAAAGGCATTAAATTTTCTTTTTTAATAAATTTATGTATAACTCGATGTGCGTATACATCTATATATATACACATTATATACGGAACACACAATTTATATGTGCGCATATCATATGTAAATTTTTTTTTGAAGACTATCATATGTAAATTCAATAACTTGATATCATTGGAAATATATATATATATATATATATATATATATCGAGATAAATAGAACAAAACCAAGTGTATGGTTGAAAAACCATGAAATTCCACAAAAATGGAGGAGCAATTATGATGCATCCTACCATACCAACTCAAAGGCAAACCAAAAGATGAAGGTGCTATGATGGCTGCATAAAGGACACAGCTCCTCCAACCATTCAGTCCCACCCACTCAATCTTATTTATAATTTTATGAAAAAATGATATAATTATGCACTCATCCAACACACCATTGGAAGACCAAAAAATTCATTTTCTTTTTTAGATGTTTAACCGTTTACTTTCAATCAAGATCGTCATATACAATGCTTTTAACCAATTACTTTATTGGATACATATATGAACTTAATTCAATAATTAACTTAAATATTTAAATTTTAATAATAATTTATTCAGCACTTAACTTGTCAATTTTACAAATAATTTAAAAATTAAAGTATGTAATAATTGGCATCACAACTTTACCTCACCTGATCTGTTTAATAGGTCTACTTCCATTCAACTTAATAATTTATTACTACAACATTCCTTTTATATATTATATAGATATAGATATTACTAAATCCAAAACAAAATACAACGTCATACGGCTGTACTAAAACAATACTACATGAAATGCATTAAACATATCCATTAGGTGGCATAGGCGGAGTCATAAAGACAATAATTAACAATAGACTATAGCAGCCATAATTGAAGTCTAAACCTTTATGTAATTGTTCTCAATCATCCACTTGAGACTCCAGTGATCTGCTGCACACTTATAAGCCCAATACGCCCATCCAAGTGTGGCCTTTCCATAAACTTCCTGTTGAGCTTTAACAAACTTCTGGTAATCTTCAACCGATGCTCCCTTTGCTCCCCATTCTCCTGTCCATTCCCCTGCAAATATTTCATCATTCATCAAAACTTTTCATTCTTTCCTTCCCATGTTTTCGGAATTTATTTCGGAGTATAAATGTTTTTGAACTTGGACTACTTACCAACAAAACTAAGTGGACCATTTGTTGATGTTACAGCACTGAGATCAGAAGATCGCTTGTTATAGATGTAGTCAATGTTCTGTTGTGGACTCATGTTGCTGTACATGTCTGAAAAAAGGTTGTAGTAATGAACATCAATGGCAACTCGATTAAGGTTGCTTGCAAAAGGGAGCAATTCCTTCGAATCGGCAGGTCCTAGCCTGTTTGAAAATATCACATAAGCAGTTCGGGTGTGTTTTCTTACAGCATCATAACCTGTTTGATAGTATTTTGTGAGTGTATCAAGACTAACGCCTGGGGCCATAGGCTCATTCATCAACTCAATTGCTGCCAAACTTGGACGGTTTGCATATCTGCTTCATTGAAAAGAATATATTATGATCACTGCAAACAACAGATCGTCATTAAATCGAACAAGATAAAAAAAAAATCCTTGCAGTATTTCTACCTCTCTGCAAGAAAGTCTATAACAGCAACAGTATCCTGAATGTTAGAATCTCCCCATTCTTGATATCCATCTCGTGCTGCGCTGTGGTCATTGCCATTTTGTGAACCTTGAATTGCATGCAGATCAACGATTACTTTCATTCCATACTTCCTGTATCATTAAATATACATTAAACTTTGTGCATTTTGAAACAGTAATTTGTTTACTAATACTTACTCTGCCCATGAAAAAGCATTATCTAAGGCATTCAAGGAACCCGACACAAAAGGCTTAGGTGCTGGATCACTGGCTATCCACCACCCAACTGGAATTCTAACAGCATTAAGACCATTTTCAGACATGGATTGGAAGTCAGAATCGGTTATGTAGGAGTTCCAATGATCCTGGAAAGAATTTGTAATTCCAAGTCAAATACGCTTTATATGCATTATGACCATGCTTTAAGTTTGATTCCTACCTGCAAAACCTGAGGAGCTTTATCCGGGCCATAACCATTTGTAATTTGGTATTCGCCTCGCAAGGCAACATCAATGTTCATTCTAAAGACAGAAGGATCACTGTCTTCGAAACCGGAGCCTCCATAATCTGCAGTCACCATTGTCTCTGATTGTACCTGGTCACAAGTATTAAGCATATTAATCAATCATACCTAGCAAGTTTAAAAGTTTTTATGAGCTATACACATACATAGAAATAATAGTAAGACTTGCTTACTAGCGAAACAAGAATTACGTTAGCTGAGAAATTTGCCTACAGGCTGGGATAAGTGTAGATGATTTTGTGAATATTCGTGAAAAACATGATCTTCTTTTCTGGATTTATCTGAAGCCTGATAAATTTTGCTATCCACAGAATTCAAAGATTTTAAATATATGTTTCATATGTTTTAAGCCCAATTCAGATTAGTCCTGAACTTGCATATAAAAAAAAAAAAAGAAAATTTGCATCAGCTTTTGTTTTTTTTTTTTTTTTTGAAACCAAAAAATTGCATCAGCTTCATTTTTTTTTTACTAATTTTATAATAAGACGAATATTTGTCCATGATTCACTCTTGAATTTTGTGAATTGTAATTTATCATTAACAAATCAATTATTGTAAAAGTTCAAAAGTATAAAATGCAAAATGAGAGCTATTATGTTTATTAAGCAGACCTAAGTTTTAATTTTGAAAAAAAATAATAAGTTTCTTGAAATGGTGCAGCCCAAATTTGTATGAGAATGGTTTATTATGAAGATTAAACTGCCATCTAACGATTCGACAAAGCAGTCAAGTTAGCAGCAAGCTGATAGAAAGTTGCCACAAAGAATTGGGCAGTATTTCAGTATTTGTTTGGTCTCATGATTCTAAGTTTATATATATATATATATATATATATATATATATATATATATATATATATATATATATATATATATATATATATATATATATATATATATATTTTTTTTTTTTTCTTTTTTTCTTTTCTTTCTGGACCACTCTACTTTTTCTTGATCCATGAGCTCACCTCCAAGTGCAATAAATTATGAGCTAAATCCAATTAACGGTTTCTTTGGCGTCAACAAAGTTGTGAAAAGTGGAGTTCCACGTCCAAGTCTTCTAAAGTTGCGAAAAGGAACAATTTTTATCCGCACAAGAAGAAAAAGGTACCTGAAGAAATTGCCCGTTGGATGATTGAAGGCGAACTCGATTACGATCATTAGGATCCCTTATAATCCGAAACGTTTCTGGGTCACCAGCAGTTTCTGAAACAGCACTGACTTGGTTTCCTTCACTACCCACTCCCACAAATTGCTTACTGTTTGCTCTCAAATTGAAAAATGTCTCATTTATCCTCCACAGCTAAATGATTGTACAAAATGTAGAATACATTAGCTCTGGAATTGTACCAAATTAGAGTAAATCAATTGCTTAAAAAGAATTAATTTACTCTGAAAGTTTCCCAGGCAGAGGCCGACGTGCGATTGGCTACAAGAATAGTTCCTCCTCCATTTTCTGAGCTGAGGTATTTTTGCAGCTTTGTGGACATGAATTGTGCTTTTGTTCCATCCTATCCCAAGTTCCTCAAAATCAATACAGTAAATGAAGTTTTTTTTTTCCTTGAGAATGATAAATTTGGTGTCAATAGAAACTAAAAAAAAAAAAAATCGTAAGAAATTAGAGATTACCAGAAGATCATTGTTAAGGATACCAGCAAAGAGGGAAGGTTTCATCCAACCTTCTGTGACAAGCCAGTTTCCCAAATTCACAGCTTTGAAAGGCTGTGCAAGGGAAAGAGAGGGCTTACAACAAACCAAGTATAAGCCTAGCAAAAAGTAGGGGTAACTCATTTTCACTTTCTTTGCTACGTACAAATGAGAAGCCTGTGTGAGAATTTATTCAATTTTAGTTCCCTGTACAAACGTGCAAAATCGAAATAGGAAAAAAAAAGGCAATTGAATCCAGCCGGACAATTTTATCCATTTAATTCGACTGTTTAAGAAAAACCAAAAAATCAAATCATATCAAAATCAAAAAAATAAGTTAATGGAAACCAGGTTAAAATTTTTAATATTTAATTTGTTAGACTTTGGTTAATATTGTTTAGGTTTAAATATTTTTTTATATTTATTTGTAGTTTTAGCTCCATATATAGTAGGGACTTTTTCTTATAAATAATGATTTTAGGAAAAATATTTGAAATTCTGGTGTATTTTGGAAAATAATTAAAAGTGGGTGTTTTATCTCAATTCTGCCCCCCATTGGCTGTGGAATGTGGAGTCAACACGCTTATTAAGGTAGAGGCAAACAGAGGCAGAGATCGGCACCAAGAACAAGGGAGGTTAGAAAACTATCCATTTTTGCAGCTGATCACTGTGAAATCAAAGCCTGATCTTGCAACAGTCTGCTGCATAAATGGACAGTCTCCTGCCATCCGACACCGATGCACATTTACTCTATCATGTATAAACAGTAATCTTCCATCCTAAATAAATATACATAAATGCCTTAAAAAAAACTTTTCATTTCAACTAAAACCCTTTTTCCAGCATTTTGAAGAATTGCAGTCCCTCCCCTCCCATAGTTGCAAAAACATATCCAACAAGCATTTTTGAGTTTTGAAAATGTTATTTTAAATCTAATAATAAGTTTGAGGCGTTATTTTATTAATTGAAAAGATTAAAGTTGAGTAAAAAATTATATATATATATATATATGAATAAATTTATTTATTTAATTACTTAACAAGTTCTAATAATAAATTTGTTGTAAAATTATCAAAAGAATATTTTGATACAATATTGTATTGTTGTTCAATTATAGATTTAATTTGTTTTGTAGTTTGGTAACTTAAAAAATGATAAGGTAAGTTGTTAATCACAACTTTTGCAATTTTTATATAGACATGCAATACTTATTATTGATATAAAATATTTTTTATAAAAATAATATGAAATATTATAATAATAATTCTATTAATTACTAAAACCGTCATATTAATAAAAAAAATCATAAGTTACACACACATATATATAGTGCAGTTTGATGTATTGATGGTAAAATGAAAAAGTTTGCATAATTAATAATTAGTGATAGCATGAATTAATTGAAAATAATGTATGTATAGTTAATTTTGTAGAGTGAAATTTGAATGGATTTTTTGTCAATAATTTATTTTATATATGGTTAAAATATTTTATTTCAATATTATATGCAGTTAGTTTTTTGTATTGTTTGTTATCCTGCTTAAATTAGGTTTTTATATAGTTAGATTTTTATTTTAATATATATACAGTTAATTTTTTTTATTTGTTATTTATTATTTTAATATTTTATGTAGTAAAATATTTTATACATATAATATAATGATTTTAATATTTTATGCAGGTAAATTTTTTTTTTCTGTTGCCATGTTTAAATTAAATTTTTATGTAGTTAGATTTTTATTTTAATGCATATATAGTTAATATAATTATTTTAATATTTTTATGTAGTTAGATTTTTTGTTTGTTTGTTATGATGTTTAAATTGGTACTAATTAATGTAAATTTTTTATAATTAAAATATAGTTAATTTTTTAATGAATTATAGTGTGTCGCATTGTTAATGAAAATAGTGAGAATTTATTAATTTATTATTTTTTTTATCAAAACTGAATATAGTTATTTAAAAAATGTATCACTCTCATAGTCAACGATACATAAATTCAGGATTATGTGTAAATAATCTTCTAACGTTGAAAGACAAACATCAAATAGATGTAGTCTAGCATAACCATGTAATTATTATTTTACTATTTAATTTATATTTATTTATTTATGTGCATTTAAATATATACACACAACAAAATACACATACATTTGTATGACGATATTTTTTCTATTTGTCAAATTTCATATTACGTATTATTTTCTTGGAAAGCTAGTGTGAAGGCTCAGTACATAAACATAAATTAAGGAATTATACCATATTTGAGATTGGCAGGATTTTATAGAGTGTCTCGAATTGGGGCAATATATGTTGATGTGAATTTGATGATTGCATTTGTAGAGAGATAGGAGCTGGAGACACACATTTTTAACCTTCCAGTTGATAAAACCACCATTACACTATAAGATATTGAGATATTGACTGATTTACCCATCGATGAATGTCCAACAACTAGGCATTTGCAATATAATTGGAAATTTCTCTATAACCAACTTTTAGAACAACACCCGAAAATGTTATCAAAGGATACTCAATTAAAATGATTTCGTTGTCAAGGACTTTTAATTCTTTACCGGCCAATGCTGCTGAGTACCAAATCCAATGCTTCACCCATGCATGGCTATTGCATTGTATCGATTGATTATTGTGTCCCTCACAATCGAATAATTATATCCATCCGATATGGCTCCGAAAGGAGATTTGTCGTGCTACACGTTTAAGTGCTCATGGAGTTGGTTGTTATCAATAGTTATTATAGATATGGGCATAAAAAAGACTGTCTCAATTTCAACCTACTTTCATATATAGATTTGTACTGGATCAAAGTATGCCTTATGAATATAAATAAATTTTATTTATTTATTTATTATCGATTTGAGGTATTTTTCTTTATAAACGTTCATATAATATTTTGTAAACACTGCCAATATTTTATATTAGGTGGTGATCTCCTATTAATTTGGACAAGAATAATAGAAATGATGTATATGCATACTGAGTAGATTTAGATATTTAGCGTGATGATTAAGTAATTATTTGAGAAATGCAATTTAATTCTAATAAATCTTGTGCATTTGAAAAAAATAGAAACATTGTTACAATTTTTTCACTATATTTCATTTTTTTAATTAGATGGAGTGGCATGATGCATCTTTTTTAGTCTTTTTGTACAAATTGATAACACATATAGAGATCAGTTGTGCCTTTAATATGTTTCTATATCATTGAATGACACCAACTTTATTGTTATTTTTGGCAATTTAAAATGGATCCACTCATTCCTAGTTAACCATTAATCAATGATAGAGTGTATTATGTCAATTTGAGAGGGCACCATGAGCAAAATTGGTTAATTACATTTTCTAATTTCATTTATAAGTAGAATAATTGACTAAAAAAGGTAGTAAGTACTCCTTTTCTTAGGGCACCATTGCATATAAGATCATAACACATGTAGTGATATCCATTAAGAATGAGATGGTGGATAGCCCCTACTGAAGCATCAATAGGAGTATTAGTATGATTGACATATTAGATTTTTATTGTTTAATTAATCTAAATTATATTAATATTTAACAAGGCTATTTATCTCTTGTTAAAAATTTAACTTAAATGCATGTAGTCTGATGGTGTTGGACGTATTTACCATAGTGATATGGTATCATCATTATTATCATCAATTCAAGGCAACGAGACTTGATTGACAAAAAAATTTTAGATGCAATTGGAGCAATTGACAGAACATCGATTAATTATTCATGTCAGTCTGTCCCTAATCATGCATAGATTCCACCATTACTCATACCATATAAAGATTTTCGTTAGTTTAGAAAGAGCAAAAAAGATATGGCCGAAAGATGGATAACTATAACTTCAATTTCTATTCTACCGAGGGTCAACCAAGTCCTTTAACGTATGTCATTGCCATATAATTTTATGTGGAAATAATTAACAACACATAAAATAAACACGTAGTGAAATATTATATGGAAAAAAAAGTTAGTTTTGTATATAATTTGAATTCTATTTATTTTATTATAAGTGTTTGATTTGATGAAAATAAAGGTTACTTAAATTTAATAATAAAATAATAAAGAATTAATTTAATTTAAAAAAAATTATAAACTTTATATATATATATATATATATATTGGAAAAATGAAAGTGAAAAAACAAAGTATGCGCGACAAGCCTCACATCGGGAAATTACTAGAAGACCAAAATATAGGCATGGCAGATAGCATACCAAATAGGCTTAATTAGGCCATTTTGGAAGCAAGAGTCCACAATCAATACAAGCACAAGAAGCTCACTTCTTCCATCAAGAAAAATGATGAACCCCATCACTCTTCCATACAAGACTTAAACCGGGACCATCAACGCTAATAATGGTATTAGAGCCCAATCGCCTCATGGCCCATGAAAATCCAAAAAAGGTTTACGATATTAAAGAAGCCTATTGAAGAATGGAGCTTAAATCCTAACGAGTTGAGTGGGAATTTGCAATCCAAAAGCCCACAAGTGATGAAGCCTTGTTGCCTAAGACCTAAAGCCCAAGAAAAAAAATGAGGAATTTACACAAAATACCACTTTTTTAACTTCACTTTTTAAAAATACACCAATCGGCTTTTATGTTTTAAAAATACCTTTTTTTAATTTTATACTTTTAAATATACCACTTTTTACTAAGTCCGTTTTTGTTAAGCCCTAATTAACATTCTAGAACTAGAAGTTGAGGATTCTCATTGTGATTAAATTCCCAAATTTCTCCTCCATTATTTCTCAAATCTTTCTTTCACTAATCGCGTCTTCACCTTCTTGATCCATCGCTAGAAGCTGTAGCAGCAGAGGCATCTTCTCTCTTTTCTCGTCACAGTTGCCTTCTTTTTCTTGTTCGCTCCTTGTTCAATCAGGTAAGAAAATTTAAATAACTTTGAAATTTGGATCACGATTTACTGCAATCGTAACGTTTAGCCTCTTTAACTGTCTTCGCTTTTCCCTTTCTTACTCATAATTGATGTTCTCTTTAATCTCAGTTTAATATGTTTATCCTTCTGCTTGATCAATGATTCTGTGTTTCTTTTATCTTCATTACAAAGTGACTTTCGTTTAAGACGATTGGAATAAGTAGCAGCTAATTATAGGTCTCTTAATTATTATTAATTAAGTTAAATCAATGATGATTGTCCGTTTAGGGATTTTTCTTTATGTTGTGGGGCCTGTTGCTTGCTAAAAGCAGCAATGGTGCATGTATAGAAAGTAATGATAATTTAACAAATTTCTATAACGGAAGAGTTTGTGTTTATGACGTTACAGAGCTGCAAGTATGTGTTTGTTTCTTTGCTTCTTCTTAATTTTTATATACATGCAATTTAACATTTTTCTATTGAAATTAAATATATAAATTACCATAAACAAAAAAATTAATAATCTATGCACCAAAAATTCAAGTTCAGTTTGTTTGGTTTGAAAAAATATAAATTTTTAAGATTTTTCTTTGCTTTGTATGATTTTTAATAATGAATAAAAATAAAATAGATCAAGGAAAACAAAAATTATTTTCTTGAATCTCAAGCAGCAAATAGTAATAATAATAAATTCCATCAGATTTTTTTTTTTGGTTTTTTAATGGGAATTCTATTAACATTCTTAAATTAGAAAAAATTTTGGGTTAATAAGTTTTTGTCAACAATTTATTGCAGTAATTTGGAAAAAAACACATTAATATGATGATCTAATAATGTGATTTATGTTCTTGCAAAATAGCATGTATTGGGACATTTTGATTCTACTGCACTTATTAAAGAACCTGAGCCTCTTGGTTGTTGTGTCCCTTTATACTTTTAGGCTGTTAGAATACCACTGTATCGCTGTAATTCTTGAACAAATTTGGATGGCTCTACAGCATCTACACCAAAAAAAAAATTTGTAATTAGTCTGCTAAAGTAACTTGGTTTTCTAACTCTATTGGCTATGAAAAAAAGAAGATATACTAATCATTTAGGTTTTTATTTAAAGCATTAAATTAAAGTAGTAACCAACCTTATGTTTACATCAAAATAACGTGATAGAATGAAAGATATGGTACAGAGTGGAGGTTTATTTATTGTTTTTACTTTTTATGAATGATAATCAAAATTAAATTTTATTCTTGATTTTGGTATACCAGCGATATATCAGGTATATCAGTGGTATACCAAAATCCAGAATTGAGATTGTATTCTGAATTTTAGTATACCAGGTATACCGATGGTATACCAAAATCTAGAATTAAAAATGGTATTCTGAATTTTGGTATACCACCGATATACCAGGTATACCACCAATATACCTAAATTCAGAATTGAAGGTATACCACCGGTATACCAAGTATATCAAGTGGTATACCAGGTATACCAGTTTAAAAAAATTAATTTTTGGGAACCATTTAGCCATTTAATTTCCATACATAATAGATATTTACATGCTGAAGTGAAACTATATTTTTTAATCAGAAAGAATCGCATGTAATTTTTTTTTACATAAATCTAAATATACACATCTTTTTTTATTGGAAGGAAAAACTTCAAATCAGTATTTAGGTACCTAATTTTGGAATAGAAATTAACAATAATTTAGGGGTATATATGAGAATTGGAAGAAGAAGAAGAAGAAGGAGAGATTCATCTTACAATGATTCCAGCTCCGATAACAAGTCCCATCAAGAAATTGGGATCTAATGAAGCTACAACCATCGTAAGGCTCTCAATAACGGCAATGCAACAAAAAATATTGAGATAGAAGAATACATAATGCTCAAATCCTGATTGAAATTTCACCAAGAAAAAGCATATAATCCCACTGAAAAGTGTAATTGCAACTAAGAATGGAAAAGAAGATAAGAAATTGGACAGGATAAACACTGCAGGTCCATAATAAGCATTCAGTTTTTCTCGATAGAACACATGTCAATGAATGTCCACTAAAATTACTCGTAAATTTTATAAACGAATATTTTTTCTTCAGAAGCTCCAGGCATGATTCCCGACTCTTAGATGAGATTGTATATCTTTTTTAATATAAGAAGAAGAAGAAGAAGAGACTTTATATCTTTAAATTCATTATAAAAAAGAACATCCCTATCTTTTTATAATTTATCTGAACTTTTATTTTTTATTTTTTTCTATTAATTACTTGTGAATATCTAAAGTGGTAACTTGTGAATATATAAGATAATATATAAAAAAAGCGCAAAAAATTACAAAGGCAAGGCTTAAAATTAATTGCCCAGCACGTTTACCTATAAATTTTCATAAATCAAGAGACAATCTTAAGCAAATCTTCAAAAGAAACACAATCTCTATCATCTCCACCGCCCAATTTAATCATAGCAGTAATATCATCATCATTAAACCGAATATTGTCATGCATTGGACTACCTACAAATTTAACCGAATTGTTTATCCTGGATGGACTAATTATGCAGAAGTTAGATATGTTCGATCTACACATCATGATCTGTTATCAATACATACACATGAAGACAATGAAGACAATTCCATATAATTTAACGTCGGATTGAAATAGCCAATCGTGTCAAGATTTCTATCAAGTTTAACTAAATGTCAAAATGTTCGTCTATTTTTAAAATGGAGAAAGTGAAATGAAAGTGATGCATGAGGCAAGACAAAGTAGTGGAAAATTAAAAAATAAAAGACAAAATTCATTAGCATCTCAATTCTGGAATTCAACATGCCCATCTTCATTAAATGCCATTCCAACCATATATATATATATTAACAAATCAAATTAATTAACACATTATTTTTTTTAGGTTTGAAAATTATTTGATAAAGCTACAATCAAATTAATTAACCCATGATTTTTTCATCCTTTTTTAAATTTTTTTATTATTCACTATGTGACTACCGTAAAAAGTTGGCTGCAGATAAAGATTATATGACCGAAAAAAAAGTTTCTTAAAATGAATTTAATTTAATTGATTGGAGAGTTAATTGTGCAGAACTAAAACAAATTGAGCAGAACTAAAAAGTTTAAAGGAGTTCCAAAATTATTTGGGATTTGAATGAATGTTTAGTATTGGGACGTGAATCAGCCCCACGAGGCATAATTTAATTATTATTCATATCGGAAGGTTGTTTTCGATCTAATGGCCCATTTCTTCCTAATTCATATATCTTCAGGTGTGTTTTCCACCGTCCAATTTAATCATAGCAATAATATCATCATCATTAGCATCGAATCCCAGAACCAATTAGTAGAGTTGAATATTGTTTCTTAAATATAATAGAAACCGGAACATTTAGAGTTTAAGTTAAGAAGAAGGAGGAGGAGAAGGAGAAAGAGGCTTGAAAAGAGAGGGAAATTTAAGTTAAATTAAAAAAGTGGTATTTTTAAAAATAAAAATTTAAAAAAAAGGTATTTTGAAAGAGAAAAAATGAAGGGAGTATATTTAAGTTTGACACCTTTTTTTTGGATAGTTTTATAAAATTCCCAAAAAAAATTGAAAGAGACTCAATGAACACAAGCCCATAATGATAAAAAAAAAAAAATTACCCCAATTGCCAACTTTTTTTCCCTTTTTCAAAAAATACAACCCCTCCCCTTATTTTTCATAAATCTCACTTTTTAAATTCTTATTTTCATAAATACAACTTTTTTTACCCTAAATAAAAACTACTTTCTCCTTCTTCGACAGGGGTTGAAAGCCATTTCAAAATTGTCTTGCTTGCCCACGAAGACTGAGCACACTAAAAAATTCCTTCGATTCTTCCCTGAATTTCAATTTCTGCTTCTACTTCGCCAACTTCACAGACCATAACATTTTTCTGCTCTGATATCTGTAAAGTACTCACCTAATTAATTAGAGCTCAGAATCTGTCTAATAATGGAAGAAGATTCATGAAACTTTAGGCTTTCTACCCATTCAAGGAGCTACCACTTAGCTCTTAGATCTCTTTTTGGTAAATTTATCGCCAATTTTTGTTTTACTGTTTTCTTTGGGTTTTTTTCCTTGGTTTTTTTTTCCTTGTTTTATGATGATGAATGTGTGGTGTTGTTTTCTGAAGTAGATCTTTGCTTGGATTTTGAAGAGGCAGATGACAATTATAAGGATGTTAAGGTCAATGTCTATTTTGCACAGAGGATTTTGATTTGGTTGAACTGTGCATTCATATTGACGATGAGCATTTTGTTTTTGTTTTGCAGATAGAAAATTTTTAAAGAAAATTCGAGAATTGGAAACAACAATTAAGATGTGGCTCTATGATTCATTGCTTCAGTGATGCCAGTTATGAAAGTACTATTGGTTATTGTGGTTGGCTCATTTCTCGCAGTTGATTCCGTAGACATTCTGGGAGTCGAAGCACAAAAGCATTTGAACAATGTAACTATTTGCTTTCATACTAAGAAAAATGAATCTTTTTACTCATCAGCACTTGTTGGCAGCAACCTTGTAGAATATACAACACTTAAAAGCATTGGCATGTTTCAATGAAAAATAAAACTACAAAATTATTAATTTTAAGTTCTCAAAATCTGAACAATTTTGTGATTGAAAATTCTTTCAATTGTCACACTCACTAACCCAAGTCAACAGTGAAGTCATTGCATTCACCAATTCATCGTGTGCTGCTCTATATATGTGTAGGTTAATTACAGAACTATACATTTGGCAATTAAACATTTAAATATTCCCTTAAAAAAATCGGAGTTAAGGTAAGCTTCTTCTTAATTATCTTTGATGACCTCATATTGTCATTATTAATTATTTAGTTACCCCACTTTTAGTACCCACAAGAATAAAAGTAATTGAAAGGATGACAAATGCTAAGAGTGCTTACGACACTTATAACTTACTAGTTAAGAGTCAAAGAAATTTCTAACTAATTAACAATTAAACTATATTAATAGAAAACATATTCACAAACATAATCAATTAATGAAAATATACAAAAATAAATTCAGAAGGAATTAATTATTAATCATTTAAATTTATTAACTTAACCAAATTCATGAAATTGCTCATTATTTAAGACAATGCATATTGACATGTAATATAATTTTCAGAACAATAATAAATAGAAAGTATATGCACTATATATACCAAGTAAATACACTGTATACATCAAAGTATACACAGTGTATACATCAAGTAAACACATTGTATACATCAAGTACACACACTGTATACATCATGTATGATAATTGTGAATTAATGATGTTTTTAGGTATTTAAGTGAGTTAATTTTATGTTAATTAGGTTGAATTTGAGTTTAATTGGTTAATTTTATGTTTTTGGAGTTAATTATAAATTTTGGTGTTTTTCAGGGTTATTTTGCAAAGAAAATGGTTTAATTGCAAAAAGACAAGTAATTGTGGGCCAAAACTGTGAATTTGGAACATTCTTGCAAGAAAGTTGACGTGAAGTCCAGTGAACTCATAAGTGGCCGTGCATGAAATAGCTTGTTCCTATGATTGGTTGTGTCTTGAGGAAGTGAAGTTTAAGTGGGCGTGTGTCTCAAAGAAGAAAAGTTTAAGTGGCCGTGAGTCACTTTTGGATGGAAGAAATCAAGTGGTCGTGTATGGAAATGCAAAGAGGAATACGTGGCCACGTGTAAACTTGTTCCTGGAAAGACTCATCAAGTGGCCATGTATCTCAAGCAAGGGAGGATTGAGTGGCCATGCAAAAGAAGGAAGGAAAATTAAGTGGCCATGTGAATTATTTCAAGTGAAGATGAGTGGCCACTTGAATTACTTCAAAGGAAGATGAGTGGCCATGTGTTTTAGTTCAAGTGAATATGAGTGGCCATGTGAATCTTTTAAAAGGAATTTAAGTGGTCGTGTATCCCTACAAGGAAGGATACATGGCAGTGAATCCATCAAAGGAAAAAATTGAGTGGCCACGTGTGTTTACTCTTTCATTTAGCAAAGGATTTTCTAGACTTCCTGATCAAGGAAAATTTGCTTCCTACTTTAGTTCTAGAGTTTTAGAAGGATTCTACCACTAATTTTGCCTATAAAAAGAAGTCTTAAACATCAATTAGAGGGATGAATCATGAAGTAGAATCGATTAGAAGAATTCAACAGTTTTAGTTTTTTTACGTAGTTTTTTCTGTGTTTTTCTTTTCAACGTTGTTTTAGTTTTTAAACATGTTTAGTAAATAGTTTTTCTTCTCTTGCTAATAGATTCTTGAAAATTTATATTTTCATTGTTATGACTTAAGCTTGTGCTTAATTTTAATGCAAATTTGATTATTTCTTAGTTCTTAAGCATATTCTTATCATTATTTAACTAAATTTTGGTTGTTAGCTTGATTGATTATTGGTTAATAATTGACTTTTGGTATGATCATTGATATGCATGTTCTTAGGTTAGTTTGTTTGGGTTGATTCATGATTATGTTTTGAATAAGAGATAATTTTGTGTTAATTAAAGTAAGTTAAGATTAAGAAAAAGTGTAACTAAGAATAGGTGAAAGTTAAATCTCTTGAAAAAGGATTTAATAGACATCTAGAATGATTAATTCAGATTTTTATGTTAAGTGTTGAATTATTCTGAATAACAGAATTTTAATGCTTGGAATGATAATCTTGAGTAAAGTTATCTGGTTTTATTCATTCGAATTCTTCATAATCACTTGTGTTTTTCTTTTAATTAAGTCTTTTCAATGGAAGTTAAGGTGGATAGTTTCTTTAGCAAGAGAATTTCAGTTATTGTTTTGTTTTTAATTCATGTTAGTTTAATTTTAGTTTTTATTTTGTTTAATTGTTTATTTAATTTAATTTTTGCTTTTATATAAAAAATGTTTGGGAAACAATCTCATCTTAATTTAATACATACATAGATATTCTTCTTAGCAATCCATATTCCATTGGGTACAATATTTTGGGGTCTTAATCTATATTTTTCTATATTACTAGCCGATCTAGTACACTTGTTAGACACCGGTCAATGTACACAATATGTATACATCAAGTATATACATTGTATATCAAGTATACACACTGTATACATCGAGTATAATCAGTGTACATGATGTACACATGGTGTATACACCATGTATATACGGTGTGTACATCAAGTAGACACTATATACACTAAGTGTATACTGTGTGTACGTCAAGTATATAGACTGTGTACATCAAGTACACACTGTATATATGATATAAATACGGTATATACACCATATACACACACTGTATACATCAAGTATATACACTGTGTACACGATATACACACTGAGTATACATCAAATACATACAGTGTATACAAAGTACACAGTATATAATAAATGTCATCTTAGATATGAATAGAAAGACATCAGGAAGAGTTATCTTCGATGAACAAATTCAAATACAGTGGTCACAAATCATATAGTCATTTTATAACAATTGCTTATAAAAGATAATGATCAAATATACTTGAGGCAAACATATAGCGATACCTCCCCTCATTACTTTTGGGGGCTTAAAAATAGCCTACAAACAAAGGAACATCATATGGCGAATCAGCTTAGGTAACTTTTTACTAATCAGAACAGACATCCTAAAACCTTATTCAGAACCTAATATAATTTAAAAAAAAAGTTAATTGTTGGTGAAATTTAAAAATAGGAAAAAAGGGACCTTAACTACTCCATTATCCTACAATTAACAGTTTAAAGAATAAAGATTAAGCATAGAACTTATCATATTGATGCCTTTAAAAATTCTAAAAACAGGCTCATTATTCATAAGGAATTTCAAATTTATGGCTAAAAGAAAATACTGAAATTATACTTGAGTCATTTTCACGAGAGAAGCAACAATATGCTTGCACAATCATGCTTGTCATTACAAGTAATAAAAAGAATATTAAGGATTTGATTTCTTCATCAGCATCTAGTAGAGCTGTCTTTCTTCTTGTACGAATAAAACCCCTGCAGCCTCTGATCGGTAGACGAGAATACCATGTCATGCCAAAGTTCAAATAATGCATTGGAATGTGAACTTTAGATGCTGATTTGACTAGAATCATATATATAACTAAAAAAGATTCATGTTTTTGCTCTTAATTGAGATTGAATTAAAAAAAAAAAAAGAACTAAAAGACTGATGAATTGTGTTAGAATTCATAATCGGTATTGAAGCTTCTAAAGTTACCTCACCTAAATATTGTTACCTCTTTTGAGGTACAACCCATACAGCTCTAGCAAGTTAAAACCCATACAGCCCAAGATATGTAGATTGTTCTATCATAAGTATTTGTTGTATCCAAGGAAAGATTGTCTTCTTTATTAATTAACATTGAATTGTATTAACTTAAAATTCTAGATCAGAAACATCCTTATTAATTGCAATACATTGTCCACATATATTAAGCTTAGAAGATTTTTGTAATAATGTTAGCTGAACATGAGTGCATTGATTATTGATATGCAATAATGTTAGTGATCACATATATTAATTGGGTTATTTGTTTTAATTGATTTTTTAATTTCCATTTTTTTTTTATCGGTGTAGGAGGTATAGGTCTCCAATGGAGTTTTAGGGAGTTTGTTTGGGCCTTTCCTAAATCTAACCATTTTAGAGTGCCACTTGACTTTGTTGAATGTGGTGCATGTTGGAGATTATTTACCAGACAAAGTAACCAACTTGATTCTGCAGTATTTGAGCAACAGGTATGTGCAATTATTGACATTATACATCCTCATTTTTCAAATTTTCTATCCTGATGTTTCTTGTTTAATTTTGCAAGGAAAAAAATAAAGAATAAAATAGCCTTTTAATTAGATTAATTAAACAATGAGATTGTGGTCGTATCAGCAAAGTCAATGTGAAGAAAAAGAAGATAAAGAACATGTAAAAAGCTGAAGTGGCGGGATGAGCTTCAAGAAAGCAAATGGCAAAAGACAAAGCTTAAGGGAGATCATTATGTCGCAAAAAATTGGGATTAATTCAGGGAGACATGCTATTTTACATGTAACATTATATATATATATATATATATATATATATATATATATATATATATATATTAGAATGTAGGTTCTAATTTTATTGATTGTTTTATGGTCAAGTGAATTCAAAGTTATCAACTTCGATCTAAAATTGCTCCGGTTCTGTTCTTTCTTGATACAAAGAAGTTAAATACTTGTCTTCAAGTTAGTGAATTTGCTGAGGATCTGCCTCTTTTTTCATGTGCTTGTATTGCCGTCTATGCGTTAGTCCTTTCCCACAGAATATTATAACATTATCAGTATCTAAGTATTAGAAGTAAGAATGATAATTTGTAGTTAACTTTTATATGATTAGTTTCATTATTGGTTAAAGTAATATTTCCATTCTAACTTTTTTGCTTGATATGATTGCCAACTCATCTAAACTACAACCATTTTTTTGCTTCTTTGTTTCTCTAAACCAGTAAGTACTTTAATTGACTGGTTGGAGACCATCTGAATTGGTATAAACTATAGCCTTCCATGATGCCTAAAATGTCATCTGAATTGGCAAGAGAATGAATATAGATTTTCTTTTTCTTCAATCTCTTGCATGCCATTAGCTATTATGAATTTAGGTAAATCAATTTTAGTAGAGCTATGTAAAATTGGCTATTTTCTATCTGAAATGTTAGTTATTATACACACACACACACACAAATATACATGTTGACATTGAAAAATTGAAAGTAATTTTGTAAATAATCAACAATATTTTAGTGACGGAAGAGCGATGAAAATTTCGTTGCATTTTTTTATGATACTGGTGACCAGATTCTAGCAAGTGTACTAGATCGGCTAGTAATATAGGGAAATATAGATTAAGACCCCAAAATATCGTATCCAAGGGAACATAGATTGCTAAGGATAATACCTATATATGAATTAAATTAATCCGAGATTGTTTCCCAAATGTTTTTGATTTAAAAGCAAAAATTAAACAAAATAAACAATTAAACAAAACAAAAGCTAAAACATGAATTAAAAACAAAGCAATAACTAGAATTCTCTTGCTAATGGAACTATCCACCTTAACTTTCATTGTAATGACTTAAATTCAATATAAACACCAGTGATTATGAAAAAACTAGTAATAAACCAAGATATCTTTATTCAAGTATATCATTCTTAGTATTAAACTCATAGACAAATCTAATACTTAGCATGAAAATTTAGTTTTAACTTCCTAAATATTCATTGAAGCCTTTCTCAAGTGATTCAACTCCAATTCATTCTTAGTTCCTCCTCTCTTAGTATTAATCAATAAAATTCATACATAATCATCTCATATTTCGGATAATAATCATGCATAAACATTAAAGAGTTAATCCAAGAACATGCAAATCATTAACTATGTCAAAACCAATTTTTAGTTATTTATTCAATAAACCAACAATCAATCTCAACACAATCAAGGATAAGAATATGCTTAAAACCAAGAAATAATCAACCGATATTGAAATTAAGCTCAAAACAAAGTCATAACAATGAAAATTTAAGATTTCAAGAATCCATTAGCATAAGAAGAAAAATTACTTCCTAAACATATTTAAAAACTAAAGATAAAGCTGAAGAAAAATAATGAAAGCAAAATAACGTAAAAACAAACTAAAGAAAAGTAAAGCTAAATTCTAAGGTTGATCCCCTAATTAATCTAATTCCTCAACTAATTCCCTTTCTTTGGTGTTTTAGACTGCTATTTATAGGCAAAAGATGTCTTGAATTCCTTCTCAAACTCTTAAAATCAAATAGGAAGTAATTTCTGCCCAAAATAGGAAGTTCGATAATCCTTCCAGAAATAGGAATTGCCATCACGTGGCCATGTGTTGCATTTGGTCTTTCTCACACGTGGCCACGTGATTTCCTCCTTTGTTTCACACGTGGTCACGTGTCCTTACTTCATTCTTCAAAAAAACTCTTTCACGTGGCCACATCTCCTTCTTCATTCATTTTCACGTGGCCATGCATCGATCTTCTGGACCTCACGATCACTTTCTCGCATAAATTTTCCATATTTGCAGTTTTGGCCCAAATCTTTGCTTTTTTATAATTAAGTCCTTTTTCTTGCAAATTAACCCTGAAAAATACCAAAATTTACAATTAACTCTAAAAACACAAAACTAACAAATTAAACTTAAATTAAACCTAATTAACACAAAATTAACTTAATTAAATACCTAAAAACATACTAAAAACATCATATAATTCACCATTATCAACTGGCTAAATTTAGCAACGGAATTGTGATTTTCGTTGCTGAAAATAGCAAAGGAAATTAATTTTCGTTGCTATTTTGACCAATTCACCGAATCTTACATTGATTGGAATTAGCAACGAAATTCAAATTTCGTTGCTAAAAATAGCAACTATGAAATTTGCAACTGATTTTTCCTTAACAATTTCTGTTGTTATTTTAGAATTTTCTTGTAGTGATACTTTGTTTGGTTCCACAAACTGCATATGGAAACAAGAGAATTATTTTGACATCCAATCACTTATCTTGGTTGCTTCTCAAACAATCTATTCAAAGTAGTTGGTATAAGGCTGAAATTAAATGTTTTATTTCATTTAAGCCTATTTCAACAATTATAATGTCAATTCTAATCTTAAACAAGGTAAGAAACAAATCTAAATAATGATTAGTTAGATTTGGACACATGCATTTGCTAATCCAAATTTCCTATCAAGAAATAGGATTACAAGAGAATATCACAAATACCTAAGTAGAAGTTGCCTATCAGCTCATTGAATAAATACCACTTCTGAGCTTTATAACATATCATGCATGTAATTTAAAACAAATGACTTGACAATTAAGGATATGTGGCAAACTTGTGCTATTTTGGCATCATACAAGCTAAATATATTTTATTAAATTTTATAAAAAATAAAACACAATGTATTTATTTTTGTATATAAATAAATACAATGTATTTTCTTTTGACAAAAATCAATACATTGTATTTTCTTTTCACAAAACATAATAAATTGTATTTTCTTTTCATGTACAATAAAATAAATAGTGTTTTTAATTTATTATAAACTCTCATGTAGTGTATTGAATTTTTGTCAAAAGATAATACACTGTATTTTCTTTTTACAAAACTCAATATAGTGTATTATCTTTTGATAAAACTCAATACAATGTATTAAACTTTATAAAAAAAATATAGTGTATTAATTTTTGAACCTGAACTAAATACAGTTTATTAGCTTTCATACAAATTAAATACATTGTATTAAATTGTATAAAAATTAAAATACAATATATTTACTTTTGTACATAAATAAATATTATGTATTTTTTTTGACAAAAATCAATACACTGTATTTTCTTTTCACAAAACGCAATAAACTGTATTGTCTTTTCATATATATCAAAATAAATAGTGCTATAAATTTATTATAAACTCTCATACAGTGTATTGAATTTCCATCAAAAGATAATACATTGTATTTTTTTTACAAAACTCAATACAGTGTATTTTCTTATGATAAAACTCAATACAATGTATTAAACTTTATAAAAACAAAATACAGTGTATTAATTTTTGAAATTGAACTAAATACAGTTTATTAGCTTTCATACAAACTAAATACACTGTATTAAATTTTATAAAAACTAAAATATAGTATATTTTCTTTTGTACATAAATAAATACAGTTTATTTTCTTTTATCAAGACTCAATATACTATATTTAGTTTGAGTAAAAACCGAATATAGTTTATTAGGTTTGTCAAAAGTGAATTTAATGTAATTAAATTTCTTATTTAAAACAATTATATTCTTTACATTTCATTGTTGCATGTTGCCAGTTACTAACTGCTTGTGGTGTTGCTTCAATTGTTAAACAATCCCACCTACTGATGTCTACATGTTTTGATGTCCTAATCTGTAAAAGTTCCTTTACATCAAAAGTGCTATCACTGGAGCTACTTGACATCTAAAAATGAAAGCCTTAAAGCATAAAATGAAAACATCAATGTTGCTAGGGTAAGCCTTAAGGGATCTCAAAGAAAAGTAAAATAACCGATGCCAAGTTAAAAGACAATATAAAAATCACATTTAAAATGATGGATGCGAAAACCCAAATAAGAAAAAAATGAAATAAAGATGATAAATTTCTTCATAAATATCCATTTTCCAGAGAATAATAAAATGATTTTTCCATTTTTGGTTTCTATGGACATAATAATGGCAAATAACACAAGTTACAGCCATGATTGCAATTCCAGCAGATGTGAATGTTATCAGAAGTATCCATTAAGAAATAAAGTTCAATACTTGATCATCCCTTTTGTTTTATTGATTTCAATAATATGGCTAATGCATTTAATTGTTCACATATACATCTCAAAGTAAGAAGCTTTTCCCCATCGTACAACTAATGAACAAGAAATAAAAGGAACAGAGGGCTTAGGTATGAATAAATAAAAAAAGTAACAAATGAGAAGGTAAAGTGGAGGAATTGCTTAAGACAATCCAAGATGAATCAGTGTTAAAGCTGTCAATAGACTCCCACATGTCCTACGTCGCCCCCGATTATCTCTGCCCTTATCTCAATTGTCACTTCTAATGTAATATCCTTATCTCTTCTAACATTGTTCCGGCACAATGAAGATCGGAAATTTTTTTTCCAACTTAACCTCTAAATTTAAAAACCTTATTAATATTTACTTAATGATTAGCTACCCTTCGCCGATAACCTACAATTGTCCAATTTACTATACATTTAATAAAAATTTTGCAATATAACGGCTGTACATAGTACTAGCCCCCTGAAAAGCAAACAAACCATACAGCCTCTCAGAGGCACAACAATCAATAATATCAATTATAACCATTCATTGTCATCCATACCATCTCATTCACCATCCACATACAATTTACTAAAGTAACTTCAGTTTACAGTATATGTCCATCAGTAACGTTTACACATATATACATGACAAAATTTATACAACCATAGCAACCTAAAAGAAGTATTGTAATCTGAATTCTTGCTCCTGCTCCTGTTTACTTGCACGCAGTAAAACTACATGCTGAGCACTCAACATGCTCAGTGGTGACTAATAATCGATACATTTCCTAACATTATCATTATTATTCTTAAGTATTAACATATATATATATATATATATATAAACATAATTATAAAATCAGTTATTATCACATTCAAAACACTAACTTAACAGTTTCTATAAGATTATTCATTTTAGTCACACAATTACAATTTTGCCATTATAAATTCAATTATGATCTTTAAACTGATAAATGAAGCAATTTACGTTTCTTTACACTTAATTTGTCATTTATAAGCAAAATTATATTTCAGTCTTTGTTGTCAATAAAATTCACTTTTTAAATAATTTAACTATTATCTGACTTTTTTATCCTTATTTAATCAATTCTCACTTAATTTACTAACTTTTTACACTTTTTGGGGAAAATTACCATTATGCCCCTAAATTTTCTTTTTCTTTCATTATGGTCATTTTCACTTTCTTTTCTTACTTTTCCTTGTCTTTTCATTTCTTTCTCAATTTATTACCATTATCCCCTAATACAGACCGGGCAGAAAATCTTAGACTGAATACACGGAACATGGACCCCACGGGCCCCACTAAAAAGAGAAATGATTCCCAAGGAACCATTCTCAGAGCACTATACTTTTTACTTTCACTTTACACTTAAGCTATGGAGATCAATGATCCTACCTATAGCAAAGCAAATTGCCATGACTCGCACCGCGGTAAAAGATGTTTCTATATCTAGCCAACTATATCCAGAACTAATTTTTACTGCCAGAATAATTTTAAGGGCACGGTAATAATTACTTTATTAATTCTTTTCAAGTCCAAAAAATTCAATAATTGACTTTTTATTTCTTTTCGTTGACATTAATTTAATTCCATATAAATTTACCATTTTCAACATTTTTATGCAATTATTAACTAATAATTCAATTATTTTCAATATACATATTAACATTAAATTCTATATCAAAATCACAATAATTTCAATAAATGCCAATAAAATTTATTTGTGCATTATTTGTTATTTATTATCATTTTTCATTAAAATAATCACTTAATTCACTAAAAATCACAAAATTCATTATGTACATACACTATACATAATCTTAAAAATTCTCAAATAATTTCTAATTATTCTCTAAAAATTCATGGACATTAATTAGCATGTTTACTATTATTTTAAGCTAACATATATTAATTATTTGCATTTTTCTCACTATTTTTCCTTACTATTAAATTCAGCCACCACTAAAACATCTTCCTAAAAATTATATTTCTTCCATTAAAGCCTTCATTTCATCTTCTTTCATGTTTAATTTTATTTATCCTAACATAATTACATCAATTAACAACTTTAAACATTTTTACCCTAATTATATAATTAAGAAAAATTCATAAACTTAGAAAATGTAAAGATTAATTAGTTACTTACAATTTTATCTTGAATTAGGGAGTCTAAGGTTCCTTTTCCTTGCCTTTATCCTTGGAAAAACTCCCTCTTTCTTCACCACCTACATAGGGCAGCCCATTCAAGCTTAGTTTTCTTCACTTTCTTGTTCTCAAATGCAAAAACCAAGCTCATAATCATAATCTACACCCAAAAATCCATGGAAAACCACTAAGAAATCAATTTTAAACACTAAAATTCTCAAACTCCAACTTACCCCTTTTTCTTTCTTTCCTTGATTTCTTCAATTTCTTTGCCCAAATCAAACAAGTGAAGCTATTTTAGTAATCTAGAGGGATGGAACTACAACTCCTAAGTTGGATTTTATGAGAAATTTTGGGTGATTAAGAAGCAAAAGAGAGAGAGAATAGAGGGAAGGAAATTCGGCCAAGAAAGGGAGAGGAAGAAGATGATCTAATTTCTGGAGATTTCTCCAGATTTTTGCCTCTTATATACCTCTCCAATGGGCCCAAAATTGGGCCAACCCAATGGGCTTAGCCTATTTTTCTTTTAAGGCCCATTTAGGCCTTTTTAAAGCCCAATCAAATTTCTCTCTCTTCCAGCTATTAAATCACTCCAAAAATAACTCCATCACTCTTATCACATCAAAAATAGCTAGTAAGCAAATTTTTGACTCAATCGGAGTTCGTTATCAGTTCGATTCAAACTTATCAGTCCGATTCGACAACTACCGATGTCACCGAAAAATTCCATTCTCATCACTAAAATATTCTACACAAAAATTCATGTAGACACGCAAAATTTTTCAATATTCAAAGTTCATTTACTATTTTTAATTATTTACGCAAAATCAAGTCACATTCCTTACCAGAAAAATTGACTCGCTACATTTTTCGTATTTTTGACCTTTGGAGGCCTAATTGACCTCAATTTCACTTCAAATTTCAACTCCAGACTCACCATAACCAATACTTTTTGATGATCCAATAAACTATTTTTGACTTTGGGTGTCCTTTCGGGTCCGAAAAATACTATTCACAATCGGGAAGCACTATTCACGACTGATCCGGTATTGAAGACATTACATTTCTCCCCTACTAAAAGATATTTCGTCCTCGAAATTTGCCTGAATTGAAAAGTAGAGGATACTGCTGTCTCATTGTTACTTCGGGTTCCCACGTCGCTTCTTCAATATTATGGTGATGCCACAGGACTTTCACCAAAGGAATTTGTTTGTTCCGAAGCTGTCGAATTTCTCTAGCCAAAATCTTTACTGGTCTTTCTTTATAACTCATGTCAGTATGGACTTGTATCTCTTCAGGTGTTATCACATGGCTAGGATCAGACCTGTATCTCTGAAGCATGGACATATGGAAGACATCATGTATCTTTTTCAAAGCAGATGGCAGTTTCAATCTATAGGCACGGGACCCACTCTTTGAAGTACCTCATATGGAACAATAAATCTAGGGCTTAACTTGCCATTCTTTCCAAATCTCAGAACCTTTTTCCATGGAGATACCTTCAGAAAGACCTTATCTTCGACCTGAAACTCGATATCTTTTCTCTTTAAATCTGCATAGGACTTCTGACTATCTATTGCTTCCTTCAATCTGCTTTTAATGATCTGGACCTTTTCTTCAGAGTCACGAATTAAGTCCGAACCCAAAAGTTTCCTCTCACTCAATTCAATCTAGCACAAAGGAGTCCTGCACTTCCTACTATACAATGCTTCAAATGGAGCCATTTTCAAACTGGATTGATAGCTATTGCTGTAGGCGAACTCAGCTAATGACAAATGTCTCCCAATTAGTACCAAACTCAAGGACACAACACCGAAGCATATCCTTTAAAATCTGAATCACTCGTTCTGATTGGCCATCAGTCTGAGATTGGAATGCTATGCTCAGACGAAGTCTAGTATCCAAAGCATCTTGAAAACTTTTTCAGAAGTGATAAGTAAACCTTGGGTCCCTGTCTAACACAATGGATGCAGGCACTCCATACAATCTAACCACCTCCTTTATGTAGAGTTCTGCCAGCTTGATCAAAGAGAAATCCATCCAAACTGGCAAGAAATGAGCTGATTTGGTGAGGCGATCAACTATTACTCAAATGGCATCATGTTTCCACTGAGTCATAGGTAGCCCAGTCACAAAGTCCATGGTCACCTGATCCCATTTTCACTCTGGAATAACAAGTGGTTGAAGCAGTCCAGACGGAACTTGATGTTCTGCTTTCACTTGTTGACATGTCAGACATTTACTCACAAATTCAGTCACATCCCGCTTCATACCTGGCCACCAATAGTAGACTTTCAAATTCTGGTACATTTTGTTACTCCCAGGATGCATAGCATAGCTACTATGGTGTGCTTCTGTCAGAATGTCTTTCTTCAATTCTTCTTGATCTGGCACATAAAGTCTTCCTTTGAAATAAAGGCTTCGATCATTTGACAATGAGTAGTCACTTTCACTGTTATGCTGTAGCTTTTCCACAATAGCCTTTAGTCTATCATCTCTTTTCTGAGCTGCTTTCACTTGATGTACAAAATCTGGTTTAACTCATAGTTCAGCTACTATAGCTCCATTTGTCGCCAAACTTAAGCTGGTATTCATTGCCCGAAGAGCTGCAAAGATCATTATTAATCATTTACACTTATCAATACCTTGTAAAAGTTCATTCAAAAGCACTAACATTACCTAACATAAATTTTCTGATGAGCGCATCAATCACTACATTTGCTTTTCCTGGATGGTAGTCGATGTAGCAATCATAGTCTTTAATCAACTCCAACCAACGTCTTTGTCTAAGATTGAGTTCTTTCTGGGTAAGCAAATACTTTAAACTCTTGTGATCTGAATAAATGTAGCATTTTTTTTTCATACAAGTAATGCCTCCAAATCTTTAATGCAAAAACAATGGTTGCTAACTCTAGATCATGAGTAGGATAGTTTTTCTCATGAGTTTTGAGTTGCCGGGAAGCATAAGCTATTACTTTGCCCTTCTACATCAAAACGCAGCCTAAACCATTCCTAGAAGCATCACTATAGATCATGAAGTCCTTACCTGACTCAGGTTGAGTAAGTATAGGAGCTTCTGTCAACATCATCTTTAACTTCTCAAAACACTTTTGGCACTTATCAGTCCACACAAATTTGACATTTTTCTGTAGTAGTCATGTCATAGGAATTGCAATGGTGGAGAAGCCCTTAATAAATCTCCTATAATATCCAGCTAAACCCAGAAAACTTCGCACTTCAGTCACATTCTTGGGTGGTTTCCACTGAAGGATTGCTTCAATCTTTGAAGGATCCACTTTAATACCTTCTACAGAGATGACATGGCCCAAAAAGGATACTTCATTCAGCCAAAAGTCACATTTGCTAAATTTGGCATATAACTGCTTTTTCCTCAATGTCTGCAATACAATCCTCAGATGTCTATCATGCTCTTATGGTGTCTTGGAATACACCAGTATGTCATCGATGAAGACCACCACAGACTAATCCAAGTAAGGATGAAAAACTCTATTCATCAGGTCCATAAAGGCTGCTGGTGCATTTGTAAGCCCGAATGGCATGACCAAAAACTCATAGTGGCCATACCTAGTACGAAAAGCTGTCTTGGGCACATCAACTTCTTTACCCCTATTTGATAGTAACTCGATCTCAGATCTATCTTGGAAAAGACACCCGCTCCCTTAAGCTGATCAAACAAGTCTTCGATGTGAGGGAAGGGATACTTGTTCTTGATTGTCACTTTATTTAGTTGTCGGTAGTCTATGCATAGTTGAAGAGTCCTATCCTTTTTCTTTATAAATAGGACAGGTGCTCTCCAAGGAGAAGTGCTAGGTCTGATAAACCCCTTATCAAGCAACTCCTGAAGCTGAATCTTTAACTCTTTCAATTCTGCAGGTGCCATTCTATACGGAGCAATGGAGATAGGAGCAGTACAGGGAGCAACCTCAATGGAGAATTCTACCTCTCTATCAGGTGGTAAGCCTGGAAGCTCATCTGGGAACACATCCTGGAACTCCCTAACAGTGGGTACATCAGACACCTTTAACTTATCTTTCTTCACCTCCACTGCATAACACATATATACTTCACAACCTTTTCTGATCAATCTTTTTACTGTAGTAGTTGATATCACATCAGACAGAAAGTCAGATCTCACACCCACAATAGTGATATCATCACCATTCTGAAGCTGTAGGGTGACCCTCTTCTTTCTGCAATCGACAGTCGCTTGGTGGGCGAATAGCCAATCCATCCCAAGAATCAAATCAAACTCACAGAAGGGCAATTTGATAAGATTTGCCAGGAATACATGTCCCTGGATACCAATAGGACACTGTCTATAAATCTTGTTTACTACCACACCATGTCCTAGAGGATTACTCACCAAGATGTCCTGGTCCAAGTAGGCCTCTTTCATCCCTTTACCCCGTGCCAGTTCTGTGCTAATATAAGAGCGTGTGGATCCAGGATCTATCAATGCATATACAGAATTAGATAACAGAATGAACTTACCCACAATCACATCAGGAGCATCCTTCTTTTCACGAGCTCTCACAGCATATGTCTGTCTTCCTGATCGCCTTTGTCCCTGAGATGACTGGCCACTGGTCTAGAGGCTGATGGATTAGGGGCTGCTCCCCTACCATGACCACGAGGTGCAGAGATCTAGTACCAGAAGCTGGTGAAGCTACTAAAGCAGTCTGTATCATCGGGCAATCTCTGATCTGATGCTCTCTAGACCCACACTTAAAACAGGCTCCTGTCACAAATCTGCACTCCCCAGGGTGTGTCCTGCCACATTGCTCACACTGTACTGCTGATCCACTCTCTCTGCTTCGGGGTGTACTAGATGCTGTGGTGGCAGTAGACTTGCCACGAGAGGCACTACCCTGTCCTCGGCCTGCTGGTGGATGGCCCTGAGATGCCTGCTGACCCTTATGCTTTTTACCCTATCCTGACCTCCCACTACTTTGTTCCTGCTTCCTTTTTTACTGAAATTGAGACTGCCTCTCTGCTTGCTCAACTTGAGTAGTTTCTAACTTAAGGGCTGCATCAATCATGGATCTCAAATCTGGGTATTTCTGGGCCCCGATGATCTGCCTCAACTCAGTATGCAGTCCCTTTCAAACAGCTGACATAATCTTTCTTCTGTAGCCAAGCCCTCATCTAAATAAGAGCTCAAGCGTTCAAACTCTCTATCATACTCAGCCACTGTGCGATTGCCCTGTATTAGCCTCCAGAAAGCATCCTGCATAGCAGTCTTGTATTCAGACCCAACATATTTCTTCTCAAACTGATCAATAAAAAACTTCCAATTCAAATTGTCTGCTAGTGTGTGCCTTCGGACTGAGTCCCACCAAATCAAAGCTGGACCATGTAGCAAGGCAATGATACCGTCAAGCTTCTCCTCTTCAGAACTGTAGGTAATTTCAAACAACCTCTTTATTTTGAAAAGCCATGCCTCTGCAGCCGCTGGAGTCAAGGGTCCTTACCTGTAAAATCGTCCGCTCCTAATCTTTTTAACTACTCCAATATAGGTCTTCTTCTAGGCGAAGCAGGCTGCTGAACCTGAATGACTGGTGGCGATGCCTGAGCCTGTGTAGCTTGAAGTCGCTGTTGAATGTAATTTGACATCAGGTTAAGAAAATCCAGCTGAGGAGGAAGAGGTGGAGGAGGCACTGTTAGTGGAGGTGCCTGCTGTTATAGGACCTCCTGTTGCCCCATATTACTTGAGGCCTCACTCTGGTTATCTCCTGCCTCACGGCTCGGCTCACCAGACATCTTTTCACTATAAAACATAAGGGAGCAAGAATTCATCAATTCCAAAACAACTTTTCAAAATAACAATTGGCATGTATATAATTAATTTAAATCAAACATTGCACCCACTCCAATCTTAGAACCGTCTAAACCACTGCTCTGATACAATAAAATATAATACCCTTATCTCTTCTAACACTGTTCCGGCGCACCGAAGACCGAAATTTTTTTTTCCAACTTAACCTCTAAATTAAAAAACCTTATTAATATTTACTTAATCATTAGCTACCTTTCACCGATAACCTACAACTGTCCAATTTACTATGCATTTAATAAAAATTTTGCAATATAACTGCTATACATAGTACTAGCCCTCTGAAAAGCAAACAAACTACACAGCCTCTCAGAGGCACAACAATCAATAATATCAACTATAACCATTCATTGTCATCCATACCATCTCATTCACCATCCACATACAACTTACTAAAGTAACTTTAGTTTACAGTACATGTCCATCAGTAACGTTTATACATATATACATGCCAAAATTTATACAACCATAGCAACCTAAAAGAAGTCTTGTAATCTGAATTCTTGCTCCTGCTCCTGTTTACTTGCGCGCAGTAAAACTACATGCTGAGCACTCAACATGCTCAGTGGTGACTAATAATCGATACATTTCCTAACATTATCATTATTATTCTTAAGTATTAACATATATATATATATAAACATAATTATAAAATCAGTTATTATCACATTCAAAACACTAACTTAACAGTTTCTATAAGATTATTCATTTTAGTCACACAATTACAATTTTGCCATTATAAATTTAATTATGATCTTTAAACTGATAAATGAAGCAATTTACGTTTCTTTACACTTAATTTGTCATTTCCTTGTTGTCGATAAAATTCACTTTTTAAATAATTTAACTATTATCTGACTGTTTTATCCTTATTTAATCAATTCTCACTTAATTTACTAACTTTTTACACTTTTAGAGAAAATTACCATTATGCCCCTAAATTTTCTTTTTCTTTCATTATGGTCTTTTTTCACTTTCTTTTCTTACTTTTCCTTGTCTTTTCATTTCTTTCTCAATTTATTACCATTATGCCCCTAGTACTGACTCGACAAAAAATCTCAGATCGGATACACGGAACATGGACCCACGGGGCCCCAATGAAAGAGGAATGATTCCCAAGGAACCATTCTCAGAGCACTGCACTTTTTACTTTCACTTTACACTTAAGCTATGGAGATCAATGATCCTACCCATAGCAAAGTAAGTCGCCATGACTCGCACAGCGATAAAAGGTATTTCTATGGCTAGCCAACTATATTCAGAACTAGTTTTTACTGCCAGACTAATTCTAAGGGCACAATAATAATTACTTTATTAAATCTTTTCAAGTCCGAAAAATTCAATAATTGACTTTTTATTTCTTTTCGTTGACATTAATTTAATTCCATATAAATTTACCATTTTCAACATTTTTACGCAATTATTAACTAATAATTCAATTATTTTCAATATACATATTAACATTAAATTCTATATCAAAATCACAATAATTTCAATAAATGCCAATAAAATTTATTTGTGCATTATTTATTATTTATTATCATTTTTCATTAAAATAATCACTTAATTCACTAAAAATCAAAAAATTCATTATGTACATACACTATACATAATCTTAAAAATTCTCAAATAATTTCCAATTATTATCTAAAAATTCATGGACATTAATTAGCATGTTTACTATTATTTTAAGCTAACATATATTAATTATTTGCATTTTTCTCACTATTTTTCCTTACTATTAAATTCAGCCACCACTAAAACATCTTCCTAAAAATTATATTTCTTCCATTAAAGCTTTCATTTCATCTTCTTTCATGTCTAATTTTATTTATCCTAACATAATTACATCAATTAACAACTTTAAACATTTTTACCCTAATTATATAATTAAGAAAAATTCATAAACTTAGAAAATGTAAAGATTAATTAGTCACTTACAATTTTATCTTGAATTAGGGAGTCTAAGGTTCCTTTTCCTTGCCTTTATCCTTGGAAAAACTCCCTCTTTCTTCACCACCTACATAGGGCAGCCCATTCAAGCTTAGTTTTCTTCACTTTTTTGTTCTCAAATGCAAAAACCAAGCTCATAATCATAATCTACACCCAAAAATCTATGAAAAACCACTAAAAAATCAATTTAAAATACTAAAATTCTCAAACTCCAACTTACCCCTTTTTCTTTATTTCCTTGATTTCTTCACTTCCTTTGCCCAAATCAAACAAGTGAAGCTATTTTAGTGATTTAGAAAGATGGAACTACAACTCCTAAGTTGGAATTTATGAGAAATTTTGGGTGATTAAGAAGCAAAAGAGAGAGAGAAGAGAGGGAAGGAAATTCGGCCAAGAAAGGGAGAGGAAGAAGATGATCTGATTTCTGGAGATTTCTCCAGATTTTTGCCTCTTATATACCTCTCCAATGGGTCCAAAATTGGGCCAACCCAATGGGCTTAGCCTATTTTTCTCTTAAGGCCTTTTTAAAGCCCAATCAAATTTCTCTCTCTTTCAACCACAAAATCACTCCAAAAATAATTTCATCACTCTTATCACATGAAAAATAGCTAGTACGCAAATTTTTGGCTCAATCGGAGTCTGTTATCGATCCGATTCAAACTTATTGGTCCGATTCGATAACTGCCGGTGTCACCGAAAAATTCTATTCTCATCACTAAAATATTCTACATAAAATTTATGTAGGCACGCAAAATTTGAAAATATTCGGAGTTCATTTACTATTTTTAAATATTTACGTAAAATCAAGTCACATTCCCTATTAGGGAAATTAACTCGCTACCTTTTCGTATTTTTGACATTTGGAGGCCTATTTGACCTCAATTTCACTTCAAATTTCAACCTCGGACTCACCATGACCAATATTTGTTGATGGTCCAATAAAATATTTTTGACTTTCGGGCCCCGAAAAGCACTATTCACCATCGAGAAGCACTGTTCATGACTGATCCTGTGTTGAGGCCATTACATCTAAGCTCTCAAATCTAGACCTTCTCTTTCTTCTGCTGCAAACACTCCCAATTTGAATTCGCCAAAGCCACCCCCTAACTGTGATGATTTCATCTCTCGATTTGCTGCTCTCAAAGCTTTATCATCTATTGCTACTATTAATGCTGGATTTCATCTAGATTCTAATAGTTGCGAGAGTCATTGTTAGTGATGGTATAGCCAGCATGGAGATTGACTAGGGCAGCCTCCTCTCCTTTCTCCATTTTCTTTCTTTTCTTCTTATCGATTTTTAAAATGGAGTAGTTTTGAAATAAATATATTCAAATAAATGAAATTAGGTATTTTAGAAAGTTAAAAATACAATTATAACACTGTAAAAAATGTATAGAGCAATTTTGAAAAAAAAAACAAAAAAAAGTGTAAATAGTGTAATTTCCTCAAAAGAAAAAGAAAGGAAGTGAGACAAAAGGTGTGTTTGGCATTGCTTCTGAAAAGAAAAAAGCTGATTATTGAAGAAAAAGCTGATTATTAGATCAAAATAGGTGTTTGATAAATGTTAATTTTAGAAAAATCAATTTTGTGAAAAGTAAAAAAATCTCATATTTAAAAAAGCTATAAATTAAAGATTTTCAGGAAAGCTAATTTAAAATTTTTTTTGGACAAAAATATCCCTTATTTTATGAATTTCCTATCACAGTGTAATCCACATCAAAGACAATGCCAGGGCCAAACTCACTCATACTCGTACAAAGTACCGATTTAATTAACATCATCACCTACCACAAATTTGAAGGAACATCAAACCGTAATAGCAGCTGCAAAATTATGTCATCATCATACCATGTCTCCACTTACATAAAATTGCGGTTCAAACAAAATAATAACAATAAAAGAATAAATTCTTTTAAATTGATCTTACATGTTATTACAATTAGGATTGAGAAGAAATTGATTTTAAGTTGATAAAATTAATAATTTAAAATTATATATTTTTTTTACGAAAATTGACATTTAACTGTTAACTTTACATTTTCTAATGAATTCAAAAAATTCAATGTCAAAAAATTATCTTAATAACCTTAAAAATTGAAGATAACTAATAAAGATGTGCAATTCTAGAGAAAATATCAATCTTCATAATGACTTAATTCATTTTAAAGCAATTATCAACCTAAACTAAAGTTCAACTCTCAAAATCTAAATTACTTACACAATATCATAATTATAAGAGAACCCTAAGCCTTAAGTTGCCTCTCCTCGCCAACGACTATCTGAAATCTACAGATAGCATCGAATTCTTTGAAACGCTGATAGGGATTGACTGGCAAAATGCAGCAAGTGAATCTGACTCTTTTCTCTCCTCTTTTTCTCATTTCATTTCCTTGTGTTGTCACCTCCAACACCATTTGGGGCGAAAATGATACATGGGATCTGATATACGCTGCTGCAGGCGAAGTTAATTTGCTTTTTCACCACCTCTTTACCACCTCTTTACTTGGGGTTCCCAATGGTCAAATATGTTTATCTCACACTACAAATAATTAAGTTTATGAATTCCCTATCTATATTTTTTAATAGTTTAGTGGAGTAAAAAATGCAAATAAGTTGGAATAATTATTATTTTCTAGTGAGATATTGAATATAATATATTAAAATTATATATGTCATTTTTCGTTTTTTTATTCTAAAAAATTATTTCTAATCGCATTATTAACCAAACAGTTAGTAAACTGCTTTTCAATTTATAAGTCATTTTGATTTTTATTTACCAAACAATTATCTACTTTTTGAAATATAGCTTTATAGCTTTTTTGAATATAGTTTTTATCAATTGAAAAATTTATTTTCATAAGTTTTGTCAAACTGACACAAAGTCCAATATAGGGAAATTATAAGAGAACCAAAGTATAAGTACGGAAGGAAGTCCAAATTGGCTGTCTTAGGGTGCATATGGTTTTGTATTTTACCATCCGCTTCCGTTGTCTTTATGTATGGAAATGGAATGAATCCTCCGACTTCTGTAAGAAATTTTATTGAAGTGATTTTTTTTTCTTTTATTGGAGAGAAACTAAAGTTTAAGCTATTTACAGTGGGAAAAACACATTTTAACCCTTAAACTTATATTGTTTTGTAAATTTAGCACTTAAATTTTTATTTGTAAACTTTGTTAGAAATTATATTTTTGTTCCAAAGATTTTCATTTCTTTAAAGAGGTTTTATGTTCTTGTACTGTCTTTCTTACTTTATTTATATTTTTCATATAAACTTTGTTTTATTATTGATAATACATTGCTTATTATTCTCTACTGGATTTTTACTGAGCAATTTACACCAAATACATCCTTTTTATTCCTACTTTTTAAAAATACATTCTTCCAATTTAAAAATTTTAAAACTACTTTTTTTTAATTTTTAAAAATACCCTTTTTCGTTTTAAGCTCTAATTAGTTTTTTGTTATCCATCTTCATCTGTTGTTTTATCGTGACCCATCTTAGGGGTGATCACGGGGCGGGACGGGGCCGGAAAATTCTCCCCCACTCATTCCCCCGCCAGTGGCAGGGATTCCCCACCCCACCCCACCCTGCCACCAATATCGGGGAGGAAATTTCCCCTGTCCCCGTCCCGCGAGGATCCCCGTCCCCCGTTTTTTTTTTAATTTTAAAATATAATATTTTATAAATAATTAAAATTAAAATATAATATTTAATAAATAAAAAATTTAAAATCAATAATAATTTAAAATTAAGTATAATTTAAAACTTAATAATTATAAAATTAAGTTATATTTTAATTTTAATTATTTATAAAATATTATATTTTAAAATAAAAAATATATATTTTTTGCTGGACGGGGATCCCCGCGGGGCGGATACCCCATTATCCGTCCCCGCCCCCGATTCTAGTACGGGAAATTTTTTCTCCCCGCTCCCGTTCCCGCGGGAGGAAATTTCAGGGATTTCCCACCCCGAACTGGGCGGATCCCCGTCGGGGTCGGAGAATTCCCGCCCCTTGATCATCACTAACCCATCTCCATCTTCATCGGTAACTCTCTCCTCCATTGGACTAATGGCTTGAGCTTCGCCTCTACTACTCTCCAATAATCTGGTATGCTTATTATAATTTTCCTTCAAATATTCGTCTTTTTTATTTTCTCTTTTTCACACTAGATGACAATAATAATAGTAAAGTAGAGAGCTTGGCAGCATTGTTGGCTATTCTTAATTGGAAATATGTGTTTTTGTTATCAAATTGAGTTTAATTTCTTAACTGCTATGGAGTTGTTAGTGAAGTTTTAGTGTAGTTTTGTAGTGTTGTCCAACTGTTCGATGAAATGCTTGGCCGAAAAACCTGGATGGGTACCGAAGAACTTAAATTATGGTGGCTTTGATTAATTCTTGAGCAAAAATTCAAACAAAATTACTATTGATAGATTACAAGAGTACCATGTCATTAAAAATTGAAACAAAGTATCCCCAGTTAATCAGTGTTAAGCAAACAAAAAGAAAAATAAATAAAAGAGAATATGATTTCTAGCTCTGAATAACGCAATTAATCATGAGATAGTTATGAATAGCTAGCATGAAGTTATCTTGGATACAAATTGTGTATGTCATGGTGCCAAAGGGAGTCTTATATTTAAAAATGTTAATGAAATAAATATTTATTCCAGGTACTATTTTCACTAGACTGACAACAACCTGTCATTTACATTTACCAATGAATAACATCGAATTTCATAGTTAAGAGACTTACAACTGATTTCAAGATTTAGAACATTTAAAATTATGATGATGGTGATGAATATATGCTCAAGAAATTCACAAGAAGAGGATGGCTGTTAAAAAATTTAAGCAGCACTTTGAGTGGGAGATTTTAAGAGAAAGATTCAATCGTGATACAGGATTTTAGTTTAGTAGAAAGCAAATCTTGCTCTACTCATAAAACAATTTCCAAATCTAAAATACTTCGAACAATGAACTTATGTCACCTAAATATGTCTTAGTATCATCTCCAATCAGATTTATGCTATTGTTAGAGTTTAAATGTAAAAATGATATATTAAAATCCAAATTTCAAATCCTATTATGTTCTTTGGTATACTTAGTACATCGTTTGGTATATCAAATTTCAGAATGACTATTATATTCTGAAATTTGGTGTAGTCAATATATTAAAGAACAAAATGAAAATTCTATTCCGTTTTTTGGTATATCGAATTGTATACGGTATACCAAACTCCAGAATCAAAATTACCTATGGAATTTGATATACTAATTGGTATATTAGGTATATATACTAGCAAGTATACCAAATTTAGAATAAAATTATTGTCTGAACTTTAGTATACCGGCCGATATACCAAATTTCAGAATCAAAATCACCGTTTGAAATTTGGTATACTGAATTTCAAAATCAAAATTACCATCTGAAAGTTGGTATACAGAATAGTATACCTGATATACCGATTGGTATACCAAATTTCAGAATCAAAATCACCATTTGTGGAATAAAGGCCATTAAACAACATAACAACTCAATTTAATGTTTTTTTTTTTAAAAAAAAGAGAGAACTCTTATATTATTAAAAAGGAGTACAATAAAGGCTACACTTAACCAAACTTAAAATTAAGCCATTACACATAATAAACACGCATACCAAATGTTGAGTAAACAAAGAAGCAGTATTAGTATATAAAATTATCGATAAAATCATACAAAATAAAGAGTTTAACCCAAAATAAAGAGTTTAACCCAAAATTCCCTAAAAAAATTAGAAGTAACCCATGAACTAATGTATTTAACATAAAGCAAGCATTCTTGGCAATAAAGTAACTCTCCAATGCATCCATATACTTCTCATCAGGAAATTGTCACATTTATGGAAAGTAACCATGCTATACTTTCACTCTATATCAGCTTGCTGGACTCCAAAACCTTCAAAACATCATAACTACGAATAATCCTTTTTTCAATTGAATACATAATTGAAATCACAACATGAGGATCCAACTTTATAGTATTCGCATAGAATTCGGTTGCTTTCCTGATTTTGTTTTATGAACGGCCTAATACGGATGGGTCTCGCTTAAAAGCCACCAATATCTACTCCTCATCCCATCCCATGCTCGCTTAGTTGACGTTTTATTTCTGCTATCTCCGTACCATTGAAAAAATATGAAATGCATTAGGCGATGGACTTGCTGCTCGTTTTCTAAGTTGACATTTGAATTTTTTTTATTCATATTTTCAAGAAATATTTTAGCTCATAGGTAACTATTTTAAATGTTATCTATTGTACTCCTTCTAAGTTAACATTCTTTACATTTGACTTACTGCTCTTGGCTCGTTTTCTAAGTGATCAGCAGCTTCATATTTTTTCTTCGTTTTCTAAGTGATCACCAGCTTCATATTTTTTCTAAAAGTGGAGCTACGGCAGTGTTGAAAGGGAGGTCTCGGAAAGGATCCCAGACATTGAGAGAGAACAGGTCAAAGATGTTGGTTCTCCGACCACCAAAGAAGTTGCTTTGGATCAAAGACATCTTTTTCTTGGATCTTTTTAGAGTTTGTGATTTGTTTTCTTGGAAATGGTTGCTTTGATTTTCAATTCTGTAGTTCTGAATGGTGACAAGATAAGGCGTATTTATAGGGAGAAATTTTGATATTCCATCAGTGTGTAGTGAGTTCTTAATGGTTCATGGAGATGGAGAAACCTGAGCTTAACCAATGCCAATATGGTGGACCTTAAAATTTTCAGAGGGGGTATTTGTAGAAATGGAAATTTAAAAAAAGGCAATTTTGAAAGGAAAAAGGAGAAGGGGGTAAAAAACTCATCTATTTTTATGGGTATTTTTAAGAAAATTCCATTTTTACTGAAAAATCTAGAGGCGAATTAGAACTTGGATCAGATCTAGAGGCTATTTGCCACCTGACCCAATTAGGATTTCTTCTTATGCTGGTTGGCATACCTGCTCCCTATTCTTTGCTTAAATTAACACATCAGCATACCCCTCCAACATGCAATATACGGGCACAATAAATAGCGCCTAGGGATGATCACGGGGCGGAGATTCCCCGGCTCCGACGGGGATCCGCCCTGTTCGGGGCGGGGAATCCCCGAAATTTCCCCCTGCGGGGACAAGGGCGGGGGAAAAAATTCTCCGTCCTAAAATCGGGGACGGGCGGGGATCCCCGCCCCGCAAAAAAAAAAAAAATATATATATTAAAATATAATATTTTATAAATAATTAAAATATAATTTAATTTTATAATTATTAAGTTTTAAATTATTATTGATTTTAAATTTTTTATTTATTAAATATTATATTTTAATTTTAATTATTAATAAAATATTATATTTAAAAAAAAAACGGGGGACGGGGATTCCAGTGGGACGGGAACGGGGGGAATTCTTCCCCCGACATTGGTGGCGGGGGCGGGGCGGGGAATCCCCGCCACTGGCGGGGGGAGGGAGTGGGGGAGCATTCCTCGGCCCCGCCCCGTGATCATCCCTAATAGCGCCATCACTCTAGAAGGTAATGGGCTTTTGGCATGCTCTTCTGACACTTTCTCTCTAGATTTTCTCTACGTAAAGCCTTCTAACTTAGGTTTTGAAATGATAATCCCGTGTGCAAGAGATAAGCATTTTTCTTGTGTTTTACGGATCTTCTTTGTCAGATCAAGACTTATTCCTTGTTTAGATCGGAATTCTTTCAAGTAAGCTCAATTCAATTTTCCCGAAATTATCAATCATATTATTGTATTTAATGATATTTTGCTATAGTAATATTATATTAGAGTATTAAATTAAAAATATAATACTATTAGATAACACATTTTTTATCCGTTCTAATTTTAATTTATTAAATCTCTATTTCAAATTAATTTATTATATTATGAATAAAAAGACACTTGGTTGTAACACTTACACGATGCATGAAAGACATTAAATTAAACCGCACAAAGATTATACTGAGCATTAGACAACATCTAGTTATCTTCATGTAATTGTTCTCAATCATCCATTTGAGGCTCCAGTGATGAGCTGCACATTTATAATTATAAGTCCAATAGGCCCATCCGAACGTGGCTGTCCCATAAACTTCTTGTTGAGCTTTAACAAACTTCTGGTAATCTTGCATGGTTGGTTCCTTTGATCCCATTTCTCCTGACCATTCCCTTGCAAAATATATATCATTAATAATCAAAACTTGTTATAGTTTCTTTATGTTTTTAAAACTAAGAGTTGGTAATTACCAACAAAGCTGAGTGGACCATTTTTTAATGTGACAACAGCGAGATCAGAAGATCGGTTTCTATAGATGTAATTAATATTCTGTCATGGACTCTTGTTGCTGAATAGAGGCTGTAGTAATATGAACATCAATGACTGCTTGCAAATGAAAGTAATTCCTTGGGATCAGCAGGTCCTAGCCTATTCGAAAGGATCATATATGCAGTTTGGGTGTATTTTCTTATAGCATAGTAACCTGCTCGATAATATTTAATCAGTGTATTCAAATCAACGCCTGGGGCTTGAGGCTCATTTATCAGCTCAATTGCTGCTAGACTTGGGTGATTCCCATATATTGCTGCAAGAAAGTCTATCACATCAACCGTGTGATGAATGTATGAATCTTCCCATTTTTGATATCCGTCTCGTGTGAGCCTTCAGCTGCATACAGATCGATAATTACCTTCATTCCATATTTCCCACATAAACAGACATTAAAAAAAATGTTGGTGTGAATTTTAGAAAATTAATTGGCTTAAGGATCTAAATAGATCTCTCAAGTTTGGCTTTGTAGTCCATTAAATCATTTATATTTTCGAACGGTCATTTTCAACCTTAAAAAATTAAAAATAGGCCAAATAGACTTTTAAAAAATTAAAATTGAACCAATTAAAATTAAAACTTATTTGACCCAATTTTAATTTTTTAAATTGAAATTAGCACAATTAAAATACAACGAGCTTATTGGGATAAACTTAAGCAAAGTAATTTTGTTTATTACTCTGCCCATGAAAAAGCATTGACTAAGGCATCGGCGGAGCCAGTCACAAAAGGTTTTGGTGGAGGCTTACTGGCTATCCACCGCCCAACTGGAATTCTAACAGCATTAAGACCATTCGAAGACATGAATTGAAAGTCAGCATCGGTTATGTAAGAGTTCCAATGATCCTGGAAAGAAGAATAAATATTTGAAGTCATATTAGATTGTATGTTAGTATAAGTTTGATTCTTACGCGCATAACTTGAGGAGCTTTATCTGGGCCATAACCATTTGTGATCTGGTATTCTCCTTCTAAGGCACCGAAAGGATTCATCCTAAACACAGAAGGATCATTGTTGTCCCAACTTGAGCCTCTGTAATCCGCAGTCACCACTGTCTCTGATTTTGCCTAATTGCAAATATAACCCACTATTATATGCATAAAATCAAATCTATCCTAAGACACTATTTTTATAAATAAATGAAAAGTTTACCTGAAGAAAATCCCCATTTGATGCTTGGGGGCGAACTCGACTGCGACCATTATGATGCCTTGTAATCCGAAACGTTTCTGGGTTACCAGCTTTATTAGAAAGGGTTACCAGCTTTATTAGAAACCACAGTCACTCGTTTTCCCGTACTACCCAATCCCACAAATTGCTTATTTGATCCTCCACAACTAAATGATTGTACAGAACGCAGAATATATTAGTCATGAAGCTATAGAAAATGTGTTGTGCAAGATACATAATTCTTTTTTTTTTTTTTTAAGGTGATAGATAATATACTTACACCTAGCTTGTTTATATGAAAATTATTACTATCAAATACATAGAGATTAAACAAATTAAATCAATTTAAATTTTAAAATTATTTTTGAGTTTAAATATCCTTTTGTGCCACTTAGATTGATTCAGATAATTTTCTTGTCGCTTATGAGGTTATGCACTATTTGAAATGTAAAACTCAAGGTAAAGAAGGCATTGCAACTCTAAAGGTAGATATGAGCAAAGCGTATGACAGAATAAAATGCCATTTCTTGGAAGAGGTTTTAATGTCAGGTGGATCAAAAGTCTGTCCGCTATATGGTCTCTATTGCTCAAACTCTTATAGGACACATCACTCTTAGTCGAGGCTTAAGACAAGGTGATCTTTTGTCTCCTTATCTGTTTATTTTATGTGCTGAAGGGTTTTCATCTCTGTTTAACCAGTATGATAGTAGAGGCTTGATTCACGGTTGCAAAGTAGCTAAACGAGCTCCATCAATTACTCATTTGCTGATGATAACTTTGTGCTTTTCAAGGCAAATCTCCAAGAAGCCCACGCTGTTAAGGAGATTCTTGATGTTTATACTTCTAATTCAGGGAAGCTCATTAATTTTAATAAATCCTCCTGAAATTCAGCTCTAATGCCTCCTTTGCCACTAGAAACATGGTGTGCTCTTGTCTTTTTATTGACTCTCAAGCTTCACATGAGTCTTACTTGGGTCAACCTTCCATGATTGGGCAAAAGAAACAAGAAATTTTTTCTTATATTGAGCACAAGATATGGAAGAAAATTAGTGGATGGAATCGTACAATGCTATCAAGAGCGCGAAAGGAAATTCTTGTCAAATCGGTGGCTCAGTCTCTTCCAAACTATACAATGAGTGTCTTTTTGCTTCCTTGGGGTTTGTGTTAAAAAATAGAGAAGACTCATAACTCCTTCTAGTGGGGAATAAAAGGTAGGAATACACAGGCTATTAATTTGATTGCTTGGGATAAGCTTTGTTGGCCTAAATTCAGTGGTGGACAGGGCTTTCGATGCTTTAGAGATTCAATATTGCTGTGTTGGGAAAGCAAAGCTGGAGATTGATGTCGGACGGTACTTCTCTTGAGGCCAAAGTTCTCAAATCTCGGTATTACCCAAATTGTGATTTTCTAAAGGCTTCTCTTGGCAATAATCCAAGTTATACTTGGAGAAGTATTCTGGTTGCAAGAGATAAAATGAAAGGGGGCTATAGGTGGAAAATTGGGAATGGAAGAAGGGTTAATGTTTTGACTGACCCATGACTTCCAGACAAATCTAATCCCTTTATTACTTCTCAGATTGATGGTTCTTGGAAAAATTTGAAAGTTAGTGATTTATTATGTAATGGAGTGCTCACTGGAACTTTTCTTTAGTCTCAAATATGTTCAATGAGAGGGATCGCAATCTTATTCTTAGCATTCCCATTAGTTGGTAGAACAAAAACGATCTGTGGCAGTGGATTATGGAAAAAGATAGTGTTTTTTCTGTAAAGAGTGCTTACAGATTTCTTTAATCAGGTATCTCCCCTTTTCCCATTTCTATTTCATCTATTGATTGGAACAAGTTGTGGAATCTTGTTGTACCTTAAAAAATCAAGCACTTCTTTTGGCGAGCTTTACACTCATATCTCTCTGTCTGTAGTAGTCTTATTTTAAGAGGTGTTGATACTATTCCTTTTTGTCTTTGTGGCTGTATGGATGAAACCATTCTGTATATTCTTATGGACTGTATTTTTGCAAGGGAGGTCTGGTCTAAGTCTTCGGTGGGGTTTATTTGAGGTAACATTTCTAATTTTATTAATTGGTTCCTTTTAATTGGATCATCTCTTGATATTGACAAATGTGGGATGGTTGTTGTCATTTGTTGGGCTATTTGAAAGGCTAGGAATGATTTAATTTAGAACAATATGAGATTATCAGCCTCGGCGGTTGTGGCGATGCTTCAAATGCTTTGAATGAATGAAAGTCAGCTCAACGAAGAAATTTAGTCCAGCTTGTTAAAGCAGGGGTTGCTCCTGTGTCATGGTTTCCTCCTACGAATCTTCTGAAAGTTAATATAGATGCAACCTTATTTCTTAGAAGCCATCAAACAGGTTTTGCTTTTTGGAGTTCGCAATCACCAAGGCTCTTTTGTTGCAGCTTGTAACAGATGCATTCTGGTGTTTTCGAACCTATGGTATTAAAATTTTTCATCCATTGATTTTTTCTTTATTTATTTTTTGTATTTTTATTTTATTGTTTTAATTTTGTTTTTAATTTAATTCTATCATTTGTTTTTAGTTTGTTAATTTTTTAGTTATTTAAAAAATTAAAAATTGGCCAATCCTTGTGGATTCAACTCTACTCATAAACTAATTACAAGTTAATTTTAAGTAAAAATTTTATTTTTGTTGGTTTTGACAACCATCAAATTTTGGCACTGTTGCTGAAAATTGGTGTTTGTTAGTTTTAATTTTTTTAAATGGTTGGATATTTGTGTTCTCTTGACTCAAAAATTTCATAGCTAACATCTTTCGTTTAGAATTTGGCTGCAGGAAATAAGCAACATGATGGACCTTATTACCAAGAGATTTTTTATGAATCTAAACGATTTTTAGGTCTACCACAATGGGGTTATGACCTATATTTGAATACTAACAATCAGTGGTGGATAACTCAGTCAAATGTCAATTATGGGTCTAGAATTTCTAGCCTATGCGGTCTATTTTATCAAAACAAAATTCTCCAAATTCAAATATGTCTCTTGAAAAAATTGTGAATTTAATTACAATTAATATGCAATAATTTCAATAGGAAATAAGGAACAACATTCAAGAAACAAAGTCCAACATTCAAAACTTGGAGAAATAATTGAGCCAAATGGCGATTACAATGGGCAAATTGAAGTCCCAAGGAAGATTGCCCTCACAAACCATTAAAAATCTAAGACAATGTGAGTGCAATCTCCTTAAAGGGTGGAAAATAGCTGGAGTAGCCCTTGCCAAAGAAAAGTGACCAGAAAAATGAGAGAGAAGCTAAAAAAATGTGAAATTTGTGCAAAAAGTACAACCCAAGGATAGAGTTTCAGAACAACCTCCAACCATTGTCATCCAACCCCTTTTTCCTAAGAGATTAGCTAAATCCAAGAATAAAAGGAAGAGAATGATTTTCTTGAGATTTTTCGCAAAGTTGAGGTAAATATTCCTTTACTCAAGGCAATTAAACAAATATCTCAATATGCTAAATTTCTTAAAGAATTGTGTACTAATAAAAAAAAAGCTAGTTGGTAATGAAAGGGTGAGTGTAGGAGAAAACGTCTCTGCTATGATTTAAAGAAAATTACCTGTAAAATGTAAGGATCAAGGTATGTTTTCTATCCCTTATGCTCTAGGTAATGTTATGATAAAAAGAACTACGCGTGATTTAGGAGCTTCAATAAATATTATGCCATTGTCTATTTTTTCATATTTGCATGTTGGTCCATTAAAAAAAGACAAATGTATACTTCAACTTGGTAATAATTCTATTCTTTACCCTGAAAGTGTACTGGAGAATATTTTGGTGTAAGTTGATGGGTTAATCTTTCCTGCTAATTTTTATATACTTGACATGGAGGATGATAAATCCTTCAATTTTTCAAATATTTTGTTAGGAATGCCATTTCTCAATACAGCTAAGGCAAAAATTGATGTGTATGAGGGTACACTTATTATGAAATTTAATGGAGAAATTGTTAAATTTTATGTTTATGATACTAAGAAAAATTCCAGTGGCATGTCTAGTATTTTTAAAGTGGATGTTACTAAACTTTTAATTAATGAATCATTTAAATTGTGTGATAATTCTAATAATTTGAATTTTTCATATTTTTTGGTCTCCATTTTCTAAAATTCTAATAAATTTGAGAAGAATTTGGTGATCGATACTAATTTGCAGGAAGTGATGAATGGAAGAACACTAAAATAGGACTTTAGACTAGGTTGAAATGTTTAAAATTCTGAAAACGTCTAGCCAAATGTGTTAAATAAAGGCGCTTTTGGGAGACAACCCAATATTTAGCCTTGTCTAGGCTGAGTTGTTACTCTTTAGATTTAAGTTTTAGTATTTTTTATTTTTTTTACTGCCTTCTTCTTCCTCTTTGGGTTGACTCCATAATTGTTTTTTTTTCTACAGGTATGGGCAATAATTGGGATCATTTTAATGGTGAGAGCTGATGGGGGACAGGTAGCTAGAACAATTTTCATGGTGGAGGATTGGACAATTTATTTTTAATTGGGCATTCCAATTTGTTGGATGTTTTATGGGCCTTTATATTTTTTTTTCTTTTCTTTTAATAGGTGGTTTGGATAGCTTATTTGATGTATTGTGATGGTGAAAGGGTTATTTTTATTTTATGGGGCATTTAAACTTTAAAGTTTTATTTTATTTTATCAAACCCATGTTCCAACGATTTTATCTATTACTTACCTAATTAATTTAAATTATTTTTGTAGTCATTGGACAGCGACTGCAAGTTTTAATTGGATGAAGGGATGCATTTTTTTAATGGCCTTTTATGGTTTTTAGTGGGAGATACATGGATTTTCTAATGAGTTTTAATTAATTTTTTTAACCCATTTTGTTTTAACCACCTGACAATTTAACCAAAAAAAGAGGGCAAAACTCTTCTTCCTCACCATGTAGCTCATTTATTTATTAATTTTTTCTATTTAACAGGTGTTTGGGCAGATCACTAGAAAAATGAGATTGAAGGGAAGGAAAGGATGAGCAGGTCAATTGAGCAATTTTAATGACTTTGGACTGAATATTTATTTTAAATGGGACGTTTCAATTTTGGATGGGTGATGATCGGTGTCTAGCAAGTGCCCTAGATCGACTAATAATATAGAAAAATATAGATTAAGACTCCTAATATCGAACCCAAGGAAAATTGTGTAAGTGCAACCTTGTTTCATATTATAGAGTGAATACTGTGTGCAAAGAGTAAAAGAAATTCCAAGTTTGGTAATGATGGAAAGAGAATTAAACTAAAAAAATGAAACATCGAATAACTAAAATAATAGAACCAAAGCAATTAAACTAAAACTTAAATAATTAAAATTAATTTTGAATAAAGCAATTAATAAAAGTTGGTAAAAATAAATAATAAAGACAACTTCTGATAAAGGACTATCCCTCTTAACTAATATTGCAAATACTTAATTCAAAAGAACACAAGTGATTATGAAAAAATTAGATAAAGAAAACCAGATATCTTAGTCAAGAATATTATTCTAAGTATTAAATCTTTTTGTTAGGAATAATTCAATACTTAGCATAAAAATCCAGTTTTATACTCCTAGATATTCATTAAATCCTCTTTTAAGTAAACCTAAATTCAACTTATTCTTAGTTCAACTTTTCTAAGTATTAATCCACTTTTATCAATACATAATTATATCTAAATTAGAAAATAATCATGCATCAACACTAAAGAACTAATCCAAGAACATGCATATCATAGATCATACTTTAATCGATCATTAACTATTAATGAAATAAATTAACAATCAATTTTAATACAATCAAAGATAAAAAGTTGCTCGAGGACCAAGAAATAATCAAACTTGCATTGAATTAAAGCTCAAACTAAGTCATTACAATAAAAGTGTAAGGACTCAAGTATCCTTTAGTAAAAGTTAAGAAAACTACTCACACTTCATATTAAAAATTGAACAAAATAAATAAAGATTATACAAACTCATAGAATCAAAAAATCCCTTTGATAATTCTGCAGAATCTCAAACATAGCTTTAAAACTCTAAGCTTTTGTCTCTTAAGAATTAAAACTAAAACTAATGTAAAACTACAGATAAAAGTTCATCATTAAAATTGGCTCTCCTAATCTTGGTGTCTTCAGCCCTCTTTATAGCCTACAAAAGAAGAATTTTACATGCCTTATGACTTCCTAAACTGAGAGAATTTGAGTTTTGATGAAATAGAAAGTCTTTTGTCGATAAAATACAACACACACTTAGGAGAGTAGCCTTGATCACTCGGGAGGGTGACTGGATGCTCAGGAGAGTGTTTTCTTCACTCGAAAGAGTGCTTTCTTCCTGGAGAGAACATGTATTTGCCTTAGGTGAGTGACCAAAACACTCAGGAGAGTGGTAAGGCACTCAAAAAACTAATATAATCACTCAGCCGAGTGATCCTTTGCTGCTCTTTCATGATTCAAATGCTAGCTTTCCCCAAAATTATAGCTTTGCCCTTAAATTTCTCCTTAACCCTTTTTTTATTCAATTTAGCCTTGAAAAATACCAAAACTAACAATTAAACCTAAAAACACATAAATTAACTAGTTAATCCTAAAATCAACTAAATTAATGCTAAATTAACTCAATTAAACACATAAAAATACACTAATAACATAGTATAATTCATACTTATCAAATACCCCACACTTAGTCTTTGCTCACCTTGAGCAAATTTGAATATACCAACTCCTTAAAATTATCAAACTTCAACAAAAAATTATGCAATTCAAAACCAAGCTTAACTAGAATAAATTCAAACGAGATAATATGAGTTAGTTTCCTCTATGTGTGTGCAATACCAAATCATTTTAAGCAATTTTAAAAATTAAAATATCAATGCAAATTCATAGTCAAGCTTAAAAATTGATGTACACCTAAATGTATATGTGGTTTCGTACTTGAAACTCTAGAAATACCATAGGCCTCTCTTTTAGCACTAGAACCTGAAGGTCATCTTTGCTAAACAACTCAAAAATAAAACTTAAAATCACTTAGGTCTTTAAAGGTGGTAATGGGATTAGGGTGTTGGTTATCAAAGAATGGACAATAGATAATATAAAAGAATAGCCACTCTATGCTTGAATAGACCAAGTTTCAAAATGTCAATCTTCTAAGTCCAACCCCTTTTTGCATACTTGCTTAATCAATCCCATACATTTTAATCACTTTTAAAAGAATTGATCAATGAAACTCTTCACAATTCCTCCCTTTTTAGAAGTCACAACTCTTTTTCCTTGTAAACACCTCACACTTAAAGTTTTTCTATGTACTACTAACTTTATTGCAAATTTTCTTTCTTTTTTTCTATCTTTTTTTTTAATTGAAAGTAATAACATAGTGCAAGGGTGAATTACAAGGTAGATCAATACTGTAACTTGACTTCAGTCTAATCCTTGCTAAATATCTCAAATCATCTTACTACACCTATCATACTATCGAATTCTTATTAATAAATCCAAACTTAGAGTGGCAACTCTTAACAGGGGTGGTAATAGCTATTTAGGCTATATGGTAATAAAAAAATAGGTTTAACAAGAAAAATTAAAATGGCATGCCTTTAGCATGCCTTATTAGGCTCAAAATAGCTTAGCAATGGTCAATTGTATTAAAAGGTAGACAAACAGTCTGTTTATGGCTCAACAAGAACAATTATGCCTAGATCACTTTCTAAATTGTTTGATTTACTTCTATGCTTCGAAGGGTGATGAGGAAGGTTTTAATGTTCTAAAATTCCTCACTTAACTAAATCAGTGCATTGGTTTCTTTTTTAAGTTGAAAACTGGTTTTAAGTGCTCATAAAGTGAAAACTCACACATATAAGTCAAATTGAATGTTAAACTAGCTAAAATATTATGAAACAACTTTCTTGCCTTAGTGCTAAATAAAGAATTTTGACTAAAGAAAATTCTAAGTTCAAGTTCAATAAGTTCAATTTTGAGAATAAATCTGAGGCAAACTAAGTCTAGTGCAAGCTAAATGACAAATTTGAACTAACTAAATTTCTAGCGCAACCGAACGACCAAAACTAAAAGAACTATTATTACTACTAACTTTATTACAAAGTCTATAAAGATACTACTAAAACAACGAACATAAACATAAAAACCAAATCTAAAACACTAAAACAAAAACAAACTACAAAAAGCAACAAAAGAAATTTTCATGAATAAAAAAGGAGTGCCAAGATTTTTTACTTCCTAAATTTTCTTAACAAAATTGAGCTTATTAGCTAAGCTCTACCCCCCTTCTCAAAATTTTACTGTCCTTAGCAAATCATTGCGGTGGTAGCAATGGTGGTGGAAATTTTTTCCAAAAGCTATAAACGAACCGCTTAAAATTCTACTTTCACTCTTCAATACTCTCCTACATTGTGTCCATTCTACCTTGCATATTATTCAATCAAATATTAACTTTGTTCAGGAGATGAATCACGTGGGGTGTTATGGTATCTTGAACTTATGGTGCCTCTTGATGCTCCTTTACTTCCTCAATTTCCTCATGTTAATGCTCGTTGACCTAAATTCCATTTATGTGAAATTATTTCGCTCTAGTTGTCCAATGGCAATGAGGTTTAAGTGACAAGATCTTTATTTGCTTTAGCATTGAGTAATCTATATACTCAAGATCACTAAATCTATGTGGTGCACAACAGTTGCCAAAATAGTAGTAATCCATCCAATAGAAATTTTCTTGACATTTAAAGGTTTCCTTTATAACTCCTTAATCTTTTGTGCTATAGCTACTGGACCATGGGAATTTCCTCAACCATGCATCTTAATAACATAATTTCTGTTGAATTTACCGCACTAATACTACCAAGGCAATTGAAGATGTTGATGGATAGATATCGATAAAGAATACGCCAGGTATGATCTCGTAAGGAGTGACATTTAATCTTACATCCTTTCCATAGCACTAGATTGATCGGATCTTGAACGATTTCCCAGTTCTCCTATGAGGTAGCATTAGGCAATTCATTAACGACATTCTCCAGGAAGCCTAAATGTGCTATGAACTGAGGAAAATCTATCGTGTAACCCATCCTCCCCAATTTGAAATTTACTGTACTGAGATCTCCCTCCCCTTAAAATAACACTCAAGGAAATAAAGAAAGTCTCTTGTGAGGGAATGATATACTTTTGGCATCTTCTCAATGAAGTCCTTCTAACCTATGTAGTTGTTTAAAGGAGAAATTTCTTCCCATAGGCTTCCATCAACTATATCTAAGAAAATGTCACTCAAGTATGTCGGCTTGACATATGTACATACACTAAAGTGTTCATATAATGATTGTTTCCCATTATCCACATACGTTAGAATTTGCAAACTGTAAGAACTTGAAGCTTCATCATTTCTACCTTTCTTAGGAGGCATTACACAAGATAAAATAGCTTAGATAAGCAACAATTATAGTTCAAGTTTAGCAAGAATGGCACTTTATCATAAGGTAACATGTGGCAAACATAGAACTAAATGTGACTAAGATGGACAACTCAGTACTACCATTCAAGCGCATTAAATCACATTATCATCATAGCCAAAGCATACCATACATTGATATTAATGAACAAATAACAAGTGAGAATGAGCTAATGAAAGATGAGATTAAATGAACATGGCATAAGCTAAGAAAATTCAAGCCAAAAATGGAATTCTAGTCATTGAAGAATTTTTATCAAACACCTTGTGTGCACATTTTGCTTAAGCTAAAACAAGACCAATTTGAAATCCAAATCACACCAAAATTAAAAGTATGCACTACTAGAATGCACATAACAAGCTCAATAGATACAGAATGCAATAGCAACACAAATTAAAGTTCAAATGCAAGTTGACACCAACCTCAATAAACACAAATCTAAGGCAAAAATAAGCAACCTCACAATGCAAATGCCTAGTCAAAGAATTAAAGATCACTTACTTGGGTTGATGGGAGTAACAAAAATGAAAAATCTTAGCTTGAGATAATAACACCTAGGAGAGTGAATATTACATGGTGGGTGAGTGAGAGAATTTGTGAAAAAGTGTGTGCAAGAGTGAGGAAAGAAGTGGAAGAGTGGGGTTTTTAAAGTGGGGCACTCGGGTGAGTGAAAAAACACTCGGCTGAGTGAGGGGTCTTGGTTTCAAGAGGGAGTGTGGAAGACTAGAGAGTAAGCTACATAAATTGACAAAAGAAAAAGCATTCGGGAGTGTGAAAAAGACCACTCGACAACGTGAAGAAAGGCTAGACAAAATGGCTAGAAAAATAAAAGAAACACTCATGAAAGTGTTCAGAAGAGCAACCAAAACACTCAAGAGAGTCAACAGAGTTACTCAACCAAGTGACACAAGGTTGCCCCCTCTCTCAAAATTTTTCTTGTTCGATTTCAACCTCAAATCCTCCATTAAATATTTTTTTTCTATTTGCTTAACTCCCATCTTATATCAGCCTTTGTATCTTTAAATCACACCTCTTGAGACAACATTAAACCATGTTTTTTACATTCACTCAATTAAATCCCACCCAAACAAATTTATGCTTAAACTTAAATCATAGCACATCATTCTCCCAACATGTACTAACACTCACTCAATCTCAACTTCACCTTAAATAATAAATCTCCCTTACTCAAGTCTTACTTAAAACCATGCCAAAATCTTATTTAAGCCCTTAATCATATTAACACCACAATAACTCATTCAATAGACAAAGCTCCCTTTAATTCATGAATTAATAACTAAATCAAACCAACTTAAATCAAACTAACACCTAAGTAATAAAAACACTCCAAAACATAAAGACAAGACAAAACAAAACAACAAATAAAACAATAATTTAAAGCAAAGAAGTTAAAGAGTTAAAGAGCTTAGTTTTGAGTTTAGAAAGTCTTTAGCTAAACTTGTAGCCTTTGTATCAGTCACGAAACACCATGGTTGCCTTAGCAACCTCCATTTGCCCAACTCGATACGGTTTTAACTTGTGACCATTGACTTTGTTTTCACGCCCATGCTTTGAACTCTTGATAGTCACTACTCCAAAGTAATTGCTTGACAATACTTGATATGGCCTAAGCCATCTGGATTTTAACTTTCCCCGGGAATAACCTCAATCGATTGTTATATACTAAAACCATCATTTCGGGAACAAATTCCTTTAGATTTAGCTTCTTGTCATGCTAACGTTTCAATTTTTCCTTATAGAGGGCTGTATTTTCATAAGACCACTGTCAAAATTCCTCAAGTTCATTGAGCTATCTTTCTCTTATCTCCTACACTTCTCAAATCAAAGTTAAACAATTTTATAGCCCAATATGCCTTATGTTCTATTCGACCGGCAAATGATACGCTTTCCCAAAAACTAACCTATATGGAGATATGCCTATAGGGGTCTTAAATGCAGTTCTATAAGCCCAAAGAGCCTCATCTAACTTTGGATACCAATTTTTTCTAGAATTATTCACAGTTTTCTCTAAGGTTGATTTTAACTCCCTATTAGACACTTCTACTTGCCCATTTGCTTGAGGATGATATGGGGTAGTTATCTTATACCTTACACCAAATTTTTTAAGTAATATTCTGAATTGATAGTTGATAAAATGCTTGCCTCTATCACTTATAATAGCCCTTGGTGTCCTAAAGCTAGTGAAAATATTCCTCCTACGGAATTCAAACACAACTCTAGCATCACTTGTCCTAGTAGCTATTGCTTTTACCCATTTACTTACATAATCTACAGCAACTAGGATATATTCAAATCCAAATGAGTTCAGAAATGGTCCCCTAAAGTCAATTCCTCAAACATAAAAAATCTCTATTGTTAGCACATTATTCATAGGCATCTCATCCCTCTTAGATATATTTCCTACACATTAACACCTATCACATAACTCTATGAAAGACTTAACATCAGAGAAAAAAGAAGGCCAAAAGAAACCTAACTATAAAATTTTTTGCATTATACGATTTGCTCTATGGTGACCTCCAACCTCTCTTCTATGACATTGTTGATGGAATATGACATGGTATGAATAAGATGATAACATAGCAGAAAAACAAAAAATTTTCATCATACATACCATACAAATCCAAAGCAAGAAACGAAACATGTAATTTTAGGGTTGTAAAACTTACAACTGTTGATGCACTTAAATATTTGGTTTGATGAAGACCAGCAACCAAGAGTGATATATCAACCTTTGATCTTCTCCACCAATGCCAAAGAATAGCTTTTACGCCACTCTTCTCTATGTTCACACACACAATTGCAAAGACGGCTTAAAATTGAGATTGCTAGCTCTCTCTTTAAGTATCGTGTAAAGGCAATTGATTTGAAGCTACAAAATTTAATTTTGTACTTCTCTAGGTTGCTATTACTACCCAATAACACAATAGAATGAGGAACAATCCTTTCTCCTTGTGAAAAATTGGCCAAAAGAAATTCTTGAGAGGGAGATGAAATTCACGCCACTTTAGAGAAGAATTAGGTTACACACTTTTTTCTCTCATCCAATATATATATTATCTTATTTATTAAGTGATAAATCTCAAATATACTACCTTAAGATAATTAATATTAGCTAAAGATAATTAATATTTGCCTTTATCACTTAATTAAAATAAGTAATGTTTATTGATAAAAACTCTTTTAATTTATCCAAGATAAAAACAAAAGACATTTAATCAAATAATATCACTTAATTTAGGATAAAAGATAAGACACTTAAATCTAATAAACCACTTAAATAAAAAATAATACATGTGCCGAAATTCCTTGGTATTTCCCTAGGAATTTCGGCCACATCAAATTTCATTTAAATGATTTAATTAGATAAATATATCTTTAGGCTTTAATACTCAATTAATTAAATTAATACATGACATTTAATTAATTGAAATTAAACCTTGTGGGCTGAATTTCTCTCTCTCATGGGCCAAGGTCCAATAGCAATCTAATAACCCATTACACACATTAATTTGACTTTAATTAAAAGCCCAAATTAATGTCCAATACTTAAT